>CANTUQ010000146.1:4800000-6000000 GCA_947683425.1 Excoecaria cochinchinensis | reverse complement strand
AGAATCAGATTGTCAAGCAATTCAAGAAGACTGCAGCTCAAATATCCATCTGGGATCTTTTGAGACAGTCCCCCTCTCATAGGCAGAAGGTAGTAGAAGCCTTGGTGGAGGCCACGGTAGCCACCACGATTTCCCCATCAGAGCTTTTGGGCTTAGTTAAGGGAGGATCCGAGGAGAGATTGGTCTTTTCTGATGCCGATCTACCGGTCGAAGGCCGCAATCATAACAGACCCCTATACATCAAAGCGCAGATTAATGACAAGCACACTGCTTGCGTTATGGTAGATGATGGGTCTTCTATCAATGTGCGCCCCCTGATAGCTCTGCAGGCTTTTGGTTTAAACGAAGATATGCTCAGTGGATCAGATCTAACTATCACAGCCTATGATAATTCGAGGAGGCAAGCCTCGGGAACCTTTAAGACCTTGGTCAAGACAGGATCCATTGAAGTGGAGGTAGAATTTGTAGTTCTGCCCATCCCGGCTAACTTCTCGGCTCTACTTGGGAGACCTTGGTTTCACAAATTAGGAGGGGTGCCATCCACGTTGCATCAGATGATAAAGTTCCCACATGAAGGGGAGGTGGTGACTATCAAGGCAGCCAGAGAGAACCAGGTCTCAGCGCTTGAAATAGCTAACCAGCCCTTTAGTGGCTTCCATGTGTCCATGATAAGAGAGGAGCACAGGTCAGTGGATAACCCAGCTATGGTTAATATGTTGAAGAAGATGCACTATCTCCCTGGGGCTGGTTTGGGCAGAAACTCTCAGAGGTTGCAAACAACGATCACCACTCGAGGTCAGAAGAACCGAAAAGGTCTAGGGTATAGAGGCGGCTTCGGCAAGAAGAAGGTGACATACAAGATCCCTCACATTTCAGAAAGCTTCGTGCTGGCATCCTCGATTTGCGTATATACTGGCGAAGATGAACCGCAGTGGGTGAAGGGGAGAATTATCCCTGGGTTCGAGATCTTTAATGATGTATTTGACTGGAGAGTCGGGTTTATCAAGATTACTGAAGACTTCTGGGATGAGGAGGTCATGACTCAGGGTATCACTTGGGACAGATGCGAGCCTGAAGAGGTCGTTACCGAGAAAATGATAGCTGTCAGGCTGAAAGGGAAAGAGAAGATAGCAGAATTAGAGCCGAAAATGGGAGATTTGAAGATTTCCTCTGACATGCCTGAGGGACCTCTGCTGAATCAGGAAGTCAGTGATCAAGCCGCAACAACATCAACCTCGGGAGTAGCAGAAGAAGACTCTAGTTTAGACTGTCTTTTTATTCCAGAACTCTTTTATGATGTAAATGACAATTATAATATTATTGATATGGCAAACAATTTCTCTTACTTGTGCGATGTTTCTAATGATTTTAACATGCATGAACATGATCATATTCAATCAATTTTTGACATTGATTCCACTGATACAACGCCATTTAATCTTGGAACCTCGAAAAATCCGAGAGAAATTCTAATAGCATCAAATATAACTCCTGAGGAGAGAAAAAATTTTGAGAGAATAATAAGAAAACATGAAAAAGTCTTCGCCTGGACCTATGAGGACATGCCATGAATTGACCGAGACGTGGCAGAACATGCTATCCCGACTTACCCAGATTACAAGCCTGTGAAGCAGAAGTTGAGAAGGCTCAGGCCAGAATGGGCAGACAAGGTTAAGGAGGAAATTCGACAGCAGATTGAAGCCAAGTTCCTTGTCGAAGTGCAGTATCCTACATGGTTGGCAAATGTGGTCCCTGTAGCAAAGAAGAACGGAAAGGTCAGGGTGTGTGTGGATTATCGAGCTCTGAACAAGGCCTGCCATAAAGATGATTTTCCACTACCCCATATCGATGTAATGATAGATAGTGCCGCCAATTGCGCGATGTACAGCTTTGGAGATGGTTATGTGGGCTACAACCAGATCCTGAACAAAATAACTGACCGGGTTAAAATCGCTTTCATCATGGAATGGGGGACCTATGCCTACCGGGTCATGCCTTCCAGCCTGAAGAATGCAGGGGCTACGTATCAGAGGATGGCGACCAAGATCTTGAGCGACCTGATTCACAAAGAAGTGGAAGTATATGTCGATGATATGATGGTCAAGTCAGCCACCCGAGAGGGGCACTTTAAAGCTCTAGAGAAGTTCTTCACCAGGATTGACAAGTATAATCTGCGACTTAACCCCAAGAAGTGCATTTTCGGAGTGACTTTAGGAAAACTATTGGGACATGTCGTCAGTCAGAGGGGAATAGAATTTGACCCGGACAAGGTGAAGGCCATCAGAGAGATGCCCGTGTCGCAAAAGGAGAAGGATGTAAGGAGTTTCCTGGGCAAGCTGCAGTATGTCAGCCGATTTATTGCCAAGCTCACTTCAATATGCGAGTCTGTTTTTAAGCTGCTTAGAAAAAATCAACCTGTGGTCTGGAATGAAGACTGCCAGAAAGCCTTTGACAACATCAGAGAATACCTGTTGAATCCGCCAGTGCTAAGGCCGCCGCAACCAATCAAACCTCTTATCCTGTATCTGGCAGTAGAAGGCAGTTCTGTGGGCGCCATGATGGCTCAAGAAGATGAATTTGGGGTGGAATTTGCAATTTATTACCTCAGCAAGAAGTTCTTGGCTTATGAGATAAAATATGCTGAAGTAGAAAAGATCTGCCTCGCAGTAATTTGGGCGTCAAAGAAGCTAAGACATTACTTCCACTCATACAAAGTTCAGGCAGTGGCCAAGCAGAATCCATTAAAATATTTGCAGGACGCACCGTCTTTGCTTGGTAAGATGGGGAGGTGGCTGCTCTTGCTACAGGAGTTCGATGTGCAATACATCACTAGCAAAACTATTAAGGGGCGGGCTGTAGCAGAATTTCTTGCCGAGCATCCTATTCAAGGAGACACTCCCGAGTTTACCTTTCCTGATGAGAACATAGTCACAATTGCTGTCCAAGGATGGCAGTTACACTTTGACGGGGCAGTGAATAGCAGAGGGGCCAGAATCGGAATCGTCTTGGCAACCCCAGATGATGAGAAACTCCCCCTAGCAAAGAAGCTGAGGTACAAAGCAACTAACAATGAAGCCGAATATGAAGCATGCACTTTTGGGTTAGAAGCTTTAGCGGCATTGGGGGCAAAGAATATAGAAGTCTTCGGTGACTCATCCTTGGTGATTAATCAGATCCGAGGTGAGTGGGCTGTAAAAGAAGAACGACTGGTCCCCTACGTTGAATATTTGAAAGAGGTATGTGGGCAGTTTGAGACTTGCACTTTCCACTTTGTGCCGAGAGATGAAAACCGTCTGGCTGATGCGTTGGCAACCTTAGTGTCAATGTGGGATAACCCTGAAGGAGTGGCTATGAAGCCAGTGCTAATTTCGAGTTCTGATAAGCCCAGTTTTGAAACCGAGCTTGTAATGGAAGTAGAAATGGCAGACGGGAAACCATGGTACTCTGACATCATGAATTACTTGGACAACAATAAATTTCCAGAAGAAGCTACTGAGAAAGACCAAAGGATGATCCGGAAGCTATCTACTCAGTTCATATCCTTAGAAGGGGTGTTGTACAAAAGACAGTCGGACGGGATTCAGCTCAGGTGCTTGAACGAAAATGAAGCCCGCAAGGTGATGGAGGAAACCCATCTAGGTGTCTGCGGGGCCCACATAAACGGTTTGGCCTTGGCTAAGAAAATCATGAGACAAGGCTTTTATTGGCTTACGATAGACAATGACTGCTCAAAATATGTTAAGTAATGCCAGTTGTGCTAGCAATATGCAGACTTGAGACACCTGCCAGTATCAGAGTTACATAACCTGACGTCACCTTGGCCTTTCGCTGCTTGGGGGATAGATATCATTGGAGAGATTCACCCTACGGCGTCCAATGGGCACAGATACATCATAGTCGCAATTGATTATTTTACCAAATGGGTAGAGGCGAAATCCTTCAAGAAGATTGACGCAAGGGATATGGCCAAGTTCA
Organism: Excoecaria cochinchinensis; assembly: GCA_947683425.1. Taxonomy (NCBI): domain Eukaryota; kingdom Viridiplantae; phylum Streptophyta; class Magnoliopsida; order Malpighiales; family Euphorbiaceae; genus Excoecaria; species Excoecaria cochinchinensis. The sequence goes on along the minus strand of CANTUQ010000146.1, from coordinate 5,996,025 downwards.
TAGAGAGAAATTTGATCTGCAGATATGGCCTCCCTCATCACATAGTGTCTGACAATGGAGTACAGTTCATGGGAGAAACCAGGAAGCTCCTCGAGAAATATGGTATCGAGCATCATAAATCCTCTCCCAACCGACCACAAGCGAATGGAGCAGTAGAAGCCGCTAATAAGAATATAAAGAAAATCCTGTCCAAGATGGTCCAAACCTACAAAGACTGGGCAGAAAAGTTACCTTTTGCCCTGTGGGGATATAGAATAACTGTAAGGACGTCTACAGGCGCTACACCATTTTCCCTGGTTTACGGAATGGAAGCAGTATTTCCAGTTGAGATAGAGCTCAAATCACTGCGGGTGGTCATGGAAGCCCAAATCCCAGAGGCCGAATGGGCGCAGCAGAGGCTACAGCACTTGAATTTACTGGATGAGAGTAGGCTGAAAGCTTATTATCATAATCAGATTTACCAGAGGAGATTGGCAAGAACTTTCGGAAAGAAGGTAAGAAAGCATCTGCTGAAAGAAGGGGACTTGGTGTTCAAGCAGATGAGGCCAGGTATACCAGATATTAGAGGGAAATTCAGACCGACCTGGGAAGGGCCGTATATCCTTAAGAAACTGCTGTCCAAAGGAGCTGCAATCTTGTTAGATAGTGATGGGAACGAATTCAAGGAGCCGGTCAATGTCGACAGACTCAAGAGGTTCCATGGCTAAAGACCAAAATAAAAAGAAGAGAATAAAATGGCCTGCAAGTCGAAAACTGAAAAAAGGCGGCTGTGCTAAAATTGGGCACCTCGACAGGGTGAAAACCGAAAAAAAGGCATCCTGTGCAAAAATTAGAGGCATGAGAGAAAATGTCCGATCGTGAAAACCCGAGAGGGCCGATTAGTAACAGGAGTTGATGCTGTTAAAATTTTGTTCTTTGTATTAACAGCGCGTAAGCAGCTGAGTAAATGCCAAAACTGATTATGTATGCTAAAATTATATGAAAATGTACACAAATTCGTGAAATAGAATGAATATTATTCTTTTCATTTTTGTCATTTCCTAGTTCTGCATTAAAAAGAAATGTAGCACCAAAAGAAATACATATGTAGGCTAAGCTAAGTCCTGCCGCTACTCTCGCCGACCAGATGCTTGAGCCCTCGAGTCCTGTTATCAGATGCTGGACTAAGGATCCACTTCTTGTACTCGTTAGTCGAAGACACGGAATGATTGTCGAACCTCGGGATAACAGTCTTCACTGGTAGTCTTCCCCACAGCTCATGATACCAAGAAGCAAATGCAGCCGAGAGAGCTCCTCCTCAGAAAGTCAAGGGAACCCTCACTACATCCTGGGTCTTCCCGAGCTAGCGTGTACATCGAGAGGTGATGCAGAAGGTGGCCTGACGGAGGCCGCAGAGGGAAACACACCCCAATGGCCCATCAGTGACCACATGAGATAGTGGGAGCCAGGCAGACGTAAAACTGATGTCATCATCTGACAGCTCGCCAAATCTGGTGATGCCTTCACCAGTAGTGGCACACCCATGAAGTCGTCGACGCGGCAGAAAGTGGCTCGGCGAGTATTGTAGAGTAACTCCAGGGGGTGGCTCAGATAGCATCTTCAGTTTCTCTTGCAGCCAGATCTAAAAAAAAAAAGAGAAAGGAAAAATAAAAAAAAAAAAAGAGAAAAAGAAAGAAGAGAAGAAAAAGAAGAAAAAAAAAAGAAAAAAAAAGGCCGCTGGAGTAAGTAGGGTTTACTTCAGGCAAAAATAAGGCACAGGGTTGTGTGAAAATCTGAAAGGACGCACCTCCCGCTAAGAAAAGCTAGTGTGAAAATACATAAGGGACGCACCACCTTTAAAATAATGACGTACCTGGAGCAATAAGGGCTGCCAGCAAAGGTTATAGTGGATCCAGAGCTCACAGCGTCCAAGCCCAGAATGAGCGGCAAGGGTGATAATCCCAGATGAAAGTCGCCCAAGACTCCGAACAGGCGAGAGTCACCTGTCAAACCCCCTGGAACAACAGTGAGGAAGTTCACCATGCAAAACAAGAATATGATGCTTACCCGGTAGGTGGGGATGTCGGTGAGCTGATCCAGAGCCTCGATCAATGGTCCCAAAGCGAAGGAAGGGCCCGGTTGAATCAGCCGGACGGCCTCAGAAGAAGGTATGCCGAGGGCCATGGCTATGTCTCGGATCTGTAATAAACCGTAGCGGGGGACGCAAGGCAGAGCACTAGGAGGGAACCAGGCTCCGAGGATGGTAGCTAACTCTTCAGGCAAAGGGCACAATTCCTTGTAGGTGAAGCGGAAGACGTGGAACCGGGGGTTCCAGAAGTGGGTAGCCGCCAGAAGGAGGTTTTGATCGACTTTGACCCGGCACAGGTATTTCAGCCCGGACAGAGAGGAAAGGGCGCCTTCTTCCCAAGTGTGTTTGTCATCTAAAATACGGTGCATCCTTTGGGCTAGAGAAGAAGACATGTTGAGAAAGATAAAAGGCTCAAGATGTTGGAAAATGAAGAGACATAAGAAGGGCAAAAATTTTGAAAAATTTATAGGGAAGTGTCACCGACGGCCTACCCGCCCCTACACAGCGACGGCATACCTACCTATCCTTAGGGACGGCCTGCCCGCCGCTCCTAAGAGACGGCCTGCCCGTCGGTGTAGATCCACCTGGCAGACATCGGCATTGCATTCATCACGCGCATTAACTTGCATTTATGGCGTGACAGACGGCCAGCCCGTCAGTCACATACAGAAGCCTTGCCCGTCAGTCACGAAATTCTATATAAGGGCGAGTGACAGACGGTGTAAACGCTGTTGTCCCTTTCATTTCCTCTCTCAAACCGTTTTTTTTGCGTTTTTTTAGCGGTTTTTCAAGCATTTCCTCTTATTTTTTCGCGATTTCTTCATATTTTTGCATTCTCTACTCACCGGGTGCTTGGATATTTATATTTCTTCAGTTTCTACACTTATCACGACTACAAGTAAGTAAATAATTACTTTTTTTGAATTTTTTTCAATTTATTTCTTCACTTCTTCTTCTTTTAATCTTTAGAAAAGATTAGGAAGTTTTAGATGCCTTAGGAATTTAGGGGGAATGCTATCCATTTTTTTCCTTTTATTTTCCTTGCAATTAAATTTGAACCTTTGCATGATCACATAGAAATAGAATTTTTCTATAACTTTGGTGCTTTAGAAATAGACCTTTTTTATCGCACTATTCTGTGTATATATTTGCTTGTGAGGCCTGAGGCCATTATTTTGTGTTGTTGGGGGTTCACTCTTGCCGGGGTGCGTCCCATTTACATGCGTATATTATTGTCAAGGCCTGAGGCCTATTTTGTTGCCGTTTTATGCAGGAGGTCGGGCATACCCCTGCCGGGGTGCTGCCCAATTTTTTATTATTTATTCTAGAATTGGATATTTTCATGCATAATGCATGCCTTGGGACCTAGAAAGCCCATTTCCTTTACTCGTTTCAAATTATTTTCATGCTAATTGCATATTAATTTTTTTTTTGCCTTGATATGTGCAAAGCATGTGGGCAGCCATTGCCCTTTTCATTTATTATCAGTCTTCTCTATATAGTCTTCGGGCCGCCATTGCCCTGGTGAGGCCCAGGTGGGCCGTCCCCTTGAGAATAAGTCTAATAATAATTGTTTTCTCAAATTTTCGCTATCTAATCTTTTCGTCTTTGCAGGATGCCTCCCAGACGTAGAGTACCGTAGGCCCAGTTCGAGATCGTAGTTCCAGATTGGATGGATGCTGAGTCAGCTCAGAGGTATAGAGCTTTGGCTCAGGTAGAGCTTCGTGCCAGCCGTTTTGTATCCCGGCCATTCCTGGAGGCCTTAGGGATGGCCCAAGAGTTCGATTTGCTCGTCGAGGGTGCTGGGTGGACAGAGTTCCTTGAGCCCTCCTTCCAGACTTTTCCAGAGGCTACTCGCCAGGTCTTGGCCACTCTTCGCTACACCGGTTTTCAGAGTGCGGATACCGACCCAGGGGTGGTTTAGTTTTGGTTCGACGGCGACCACTTCAGTATCACTAGACAGAGATTCGCTCAGGCCATGGGGTTCCCTACAGAGGAGGGGGTCGAGATCCCACGGTGAGCTGTTAGACGCGCCCATTGGGCAGCTATTGCCATACCGGGAGTGTTGGATGATCATGATACAGCAAAGAGCACCGTACTGGTGTCTCAGGCACTCCGGTATTTGCACAGAGTGCTATCCAGTTCGTACCTCGGTCGAGCTGGTAATCCAGGGTCGCTTAATACGGCCGAGATCTAGAGCCTCTTGGCTATGGTGGCAGGCCAGCATCTCAACATTAGCCATGAGATCTTGGCCAACTTGACCAGAGTCGGCAGAGGGTTGACACCCGTGGTGATAGTGGGAGGAGTTATCACCCGGCTACTTTTGAGGTTGGGAGTTGCCCCTGACAGGTTGAGGGCACCCTTGCCGGAGGGGATCCACATGGATGCAGCTGCGGCAGTACAGATGGGGATGATCTCCCAGATATCAAGCCAGGCAGAGGCCTACATAGTGCTGACTATTCATGAGACCCGGCGGATGTTCTCGCTTCCACCCTTGGGTCCAGATCCAGATCACCCGGAGCACCCCGAGGATCAGCCTCCATAGCCAGAGCCCCAGCCTCAGCCCGAGCCTCAGCCAGAGCACCAGCCTCTACATCCAGAGCCAGAGCCCCAGCCTCCTCAGCCTCCTCAACCACAGACTGTGCCGCCGCTACAGCAGCAGGAACAGCCCAGGACCCCATCGGACTTCGATATAGAGATCACGGTGGATGATCGTTTTGCTGCCTCACCAGCATCCCGAGCACCGACTCCTGTCCCATCGCCAGGCTTCAGAGTGCACAGGACTACCCACGGGCCCCCTGAGAGATATCATCCTTATTTTAGAGGCGACCCGGGGGCTTCCACTTCTACAGCACCGCCTCCAGAGCCACCACAGCAGCAGCCAGCACAGCCCGACTTCTCTCAGCTCCTCACTTCCATGTTCATATCCTTAGAGCGACAATAGGATGAGAGGGATAGAGCTATTCACGATAGGTTGGACCGCCAGCAAGCTGCTATTCAGGAGCAGTCCCAGTCAGTGGAGCGGTTAGCCCGGGAGCAGGCTGGCTACATCAAGCATACTACGCGGGAGCAGGCTTGGGTCATGGATGATTTCAGGGATGAGCAGGCTCGGGTCATAGAGACCCTCAGAGGTGAACAGTTGAGACTGATCGAGCAGATTGCTCAGGGCCAGAGGGAGCTGAGGCAGCAGCTCGCTCATGATTTGAGGACGTCACAGGACCAGGCGTCTCAGAGGGTTGACATAACCCTGCAGATGATTGATGAGTCACTCGACTCTCTGAGATCCCGTGTCCAGGCGATAGAGGGGATTCTCCCACCCTTGTCTCAGACCATGAGAGAGTTTAGGGACCAGGCAGAGCAGCGCCTAGAGCGCATGAAGACGGCCGCCAGCGAGCAGACCACTCAGTTGAGCAAGGCGTTCAAGAAGTTGGGAGGCACAGTATCAGAGACATTGGAGTTCATGAGGACCTGCACCCAGCCTTTCTTGGATGGCCACACTCAGATCCGATTCAGGCAGGCTCACGATGCCGAGGCAGTACCCTCCACAGCTCAGCCTCCACCTCTGACACGGCCAGCTCCGCCTCCACCTCCGCCCGGGACAGTGCATATATCGGATGATGAGGACCCTGATGAGCCCTCTGACTACACACTCCTATGACATTCAGGGAGTTATATTTTTGTATATCTATACTTTGTATATACGTTGTACAGAATGGATACTTTTAGTGAAAAACTTTTATTTTCAAAAATTTGTGAATTTATTCAGTCATTTATGATTCATTCATATAACAGATGAACATATACCTATACATTCATTCATATTCCAAACCAAGGAAAATAAAAATGATAAATAACAACTCAATGAAAAAGAACAAATGAACATGGCACAACAAATTAAGTAAAATCACGCCATTAATAAGCTGGTTAAAGGATGGCCACTCGAACATGAACTAACAAAACTTTTTTATCACACAGGTACAGAGAGTACCGCCTTTTCACAGATCGAAGCTACAGTTAAAGAAACACTGCTCTTCACTAAACTGAGGTTGTAGCCAAAGCATGCTGGATCTCACAGATCGAAGCTGCAGTTAAAGAAACACTGCACTTTACCAAACCGAGGTTGTAGCCAAAGCATGCTGCATCTCACAGATCGAAGCTGCAGTTAAAGAAACACTGCTCTTCACCAAACCGAGGTTGTAGCCAAAGCATGCTGCATCTCACAGATCGAAGCTGCAGTTAAAGAAACACTGCTCTTCACCAAACCGAGATTGTAGCCAAAGCCTGCTGCATCTCACAGTTCGCGTGGCAGCCAGAGAGTGCTACGCACCTTACAGATCGAATGGTGGTTAGCAAGGGAACTTCAGATCGAAGCTGTGGTTAGAGAAACACCGCTCTTCATATTGAGTTCGTAGCCAGAGGATGCTACGTCTCACCAACGCCTACAGGTCGAGACGAGATCGATAGGGGTATCTTCGCACCGCCGAATGGACCGAGACGCACGGAAGGTAAGAACCATCACAGGTACGCCTTCTTTCTTTCTGTCCTTTCTCTGCGTTTTGGCTTATCTAGGCACTCGTGCACTAGTTTTCCCAAAACTGGGGGCAACTGTAAGCACCGTGTCCCGGAGCGGTCCGGATCAGAGGTTACCCCGTGATGAAATCAGTATCCTAACCTGTATAAATGGTTTGGATTTGGGGGTTTTAGTCCCGCGTTCCATGAAAAATGAGTCTTTTTTACCTTTTGTAGGCAGAGGGGGAGAAAACAGGGATTTTCAAGTCAAAAAAGCTTTTTATCCTCCACAGACGGCTAGCCCGTCTGTGAAGTCAGCCCGTCGCTTCGAGTCACCGATGGCTTGTGGTATTTTTCGACGCTCGTCGAAAAGTCACCGCCCCTATCAAAACGCCGCTTGCTTTCCCGGAGCACACTACCTTTCCGACGCCCATCAGTGGATGTGGCAGGGCCGTCGGACGAATCCTTGTGTCAGAAGGATTCTTCCGACGCCTGCCTCCATACACCGATGCCCGTCGGTCGTGTCTGGCTTATAAAAGCTCCAGATTTTCAATAGAAAAGGGTTGGAAAATTTTTGAGAAGGGGAAACTCTGCCCAATTTCAAGCACATTTTCTTTCTCTTCCAACAAATACATTTTATAAAGAGATCTATTCCAAAAGAGAATAAAATCCGTCAAAAGGGACTAAAAACTAATTAGTTTTCCTTAGATTTTGATTCCAAATATAATCTTTTAGAAGGGTTAAGGAAGAAATAATCAATTTTTCTTCTTTGGATCCTTCATCTTGCTTTTTGTGGAACACGCGGGGCTTTAATCAACACAAGAATTTCACCCAAAGCGATTATCTGAGGGTAAATATTCCGGATTCTTTCTCCATTTCATTTCATATTTATCATTTATTTGTTGATTCTTTCAATTTTGTCATTTTTTTTCTCTTTATTTTGACTCTTATTATATGATTTTATGATAAAACTTCTTTTTTGGCTTTGAAAAGATTTTTCTCTCTTTCTATTTTTTCGGAGACAGAGGTGACTGACGGGTCATCTCTATCACCGATGCTCGTCAGTCACCTCATCTATAGACGCCCACTTTTTGAGTGACAAACGGACATGTCGGTCATCTTGACTGACGCCCGTCGGTCACATAAAAGAGGCCGTCGGTGGGTCTGTCTCTTCCCTTTCAAACAATTTTCTATTTTTTTCAAGTCCCTTTGGATTCCCACATATTGATTGTATGTATATTGACATCTTTTAACTTTCTATGAGTGTATATTGTTTCTCTTGGACTATCTCGAGTTGGAGCGGCTACCTACCATATTTGGAGGATTTTGTCCGGTTTAGTTTCCTAATCCTTTTGAATATTTTCTTCATTTGTTATTTATTGATTATTTTATGTACATAGATGTACTCCTTTCATATCCCGTTGATGTATAAAAATGACTCAATGTTTTATATTCGATAAAATGAGGTTTTCACAAATGCAAGGGTCCAATGCCCTATTTTTATCCAATAAAGACTATCACAAATAAAAATGTCCAATTTTGATAATGGTGCATGTGAGGACCAAAGTCCTCAAAAAAATAAATAATGCCCCGATTCATGTATGTATCGCACATTTATAAAGGGAGTTGTATTCTGCTCCTTGTATTATTGTAATTTATCGCTTTTAATATTTATCTTACTCATTTAAGGCTTTATGAACGTGAATAAAATGTGCCTTTAATAAATTGCATCGTGTGGAGGGAGAGCGAATCAATGATAATTTAAAATTTGATTATAAAGTAATCGAGGTAGAAATAGATGAGAAATCCCGGACCCAGCTCTGGTCTTTGGGCTCAAAGAGGTTAGAGGTCTACCCTCCAAGACACCTTTTTGTGCAACGAGACTTTAGCGCTAATCCTAGGCTCCTTAGGGCGAGAAGTTTACCTTCAAGGATCCCTCTGGTTGGCCTAAAATGGATACCAAGCGCAGTCTTAGGCTCTCCGAGGCGAGAGTAACTTTCCCAATGTTCTATTGGGTGGCGACTCCATGAAACCTCCTTGTTGCCCAACATAGACGCACTTGCGATTCATCGCAAGATGTCAACGGACCCACAAATGCCCCGATCGCCCTCGTGCGGGTGGTCCCATGGGCGGCCGCGGGGATCCGACGCGCGTCACACATTGATAGCCTTAGGAGCGAAAAATGTGGAAGTGTTTGGTGACTCCTCCTTGGTGATCAACCAAATCTGAGGTGAATGGGCCGTTAAAAAAGAGAGGCTAATGCCCTACATCAAGCACTTGAGAGACCTGAGCAGTCAATTTGAAGTGTGCACATTCCATTTTGTTCCAAGGGACGAAAACCAATTAGCCGATGCACTCGCCACTTTGTTCTCAATATGGGACAACCCCGAAGGGGTGGTTATGAGGCCAGTTCTGATTTCTAGCTCTGAGAGGCCTAGCTTTGAATCTGAGCTAGTCATGGAGATAGAAGTAGTAGATGGGAAACCATGGTATTATGATATCAAGAACTATTTAGAGAATGCGGCATTTCCAGAGGAAGCTACCGAAAAAGATCAGAGAATGATTCACAAATTATCTACACAGTTCATCTGCATAAATGGAGCATTGTACAAACGACAGGTGGATGGTATCCAGTTGAGATGTTTGGATGAGAAAGAGGCCAAAAGGGTAATGGAAGAGACTCATGCAGGCATATGTGGAGCCCATATGAACGGGTTGACATTAGCCAAAAAGATTATGAGATCAGGATTCTTCTGGCTCACCATGGATAATGACTGCTCAAAGTATGTAAAATAGTGTCAGTTGTGCCAACAGTATGCAGATTTAAGGCACCTACCGGTTTCGGAATTACATAATTTGATGTCACCTTGGCCATTCGCAGCTTGGGGGATTGATATTATCGGAGAGATATGCCCCATAGCCTCCAATGGGCATAGATACATCATCGTTGCCATCGATTACTTCACCAAGTGGGTAGAAGCTGAGTCCTTCAAGAAAGTGGATGCTCGGGATATGGCAAAATTCATAGAGAGGAACTTGATATGTAGATATGGCCTTCCACATCATGTGGTATCTGACAATGGGGTCCAGTTCATGGCCGAGACGAAGAAGTTGCTCCAGAAGTATGGCATCGAGCACCACAAGTCTTCTCCGTATCATCCTCAAGCTAACGGGGCAGTTGAAGCCGCCAACAAGAATGTCAAGAGGATCCTGGCTAAGATGGTCTAGAACTATAAAGATTGGGCAGAAAAGTTGCCTTTTGCACTATGGGGTTACAGAACAACCATCAGAACTTCAACGGGAGCCACTCCTTATTGTTTGGTATATGGGACGGAGGTAGTATTGCCGGTTGAGGTCGAACTTAAGTCGCTAAGGGTGATAATGGAAGCAGAGATTCCGAAGGCCGAATGGGCGCAACAACGGTTGCAACGCCTGAACATGTTGGATGAGAACAGGTTAAAAGCCTACTATCACAACCAGATTTACCAAAAGAGGCTCGCTAGGTCTTTTGGAAAGAAAGTCAAGAAACATCCGTTGAAGGAAGGGGATTTGGTATTCAAACAGATGAGACTAGGAGCACCGGGTATTAGAGGAAAGTTCAGACCTACGTGGGAAGGTCCGTTTATCCTCAAGAAGCTGTTGTCAAAAGGAGCTGCGATTTTATCGGATAGCGATGGCAACGAATTTAAAGAACAGGTCAATATTGATAGACTCAAAAGGTTCCATGGCTAAAGGCTACAAAATCAAAAGAAGAGAATGAAAGCCCCGCGGGTCGAAAACCAAAAAAAAAGGCGGCCTTGCTAAAATTGGGCGCCTCGTTAGGGTGAAAACCGAAAAAAGGCATCCTGGGCAAAATTTAGAGGCTTGAGAGAAAATATCCAATCATGAAAACCCGAGAGAGCTGATTGGGGACAAGAGTTTGATGCTGTCAGGATTTGGTTCCATGAATGAATGTAGTCTTGCATAATTGAATTAGTGTCAAAGACGATCATGTATTCTGAAATCGTACTGAAATGTACATAATTTTGTGAAATAAAATAAGACTTGATTTATTCATTTATATCATTGTCCAATTCTGCTTTAAAAAGAAACATATTGCTCAAATGCATGTAAAACTAAACTATGCCCTACTACTACCCTCGCTAGCCAAATGTCTCAGTCGCCGTGTTCGGTTATCAGATGATGGGCTAAGTATCTACCTCTTGTATGCGCTGGTGGAAGTGATAGAGTGGTTCCCGAAGGGAGGTATGATAGTTTTCAGTGGAAGTCGACTCCAGAGCTCATGATAGCGGGAAGCAAAAGCCGTAGAAAGGACTACACCTCGAAAGAATAGAGGGAGTCTCACCACATCCTGAGTCATCCCGAGCTGACGAGAGCAGCAGGCCGTGATGTAAAAGGTTGCCTCACGAAGCCCGCATAGGGGAACGTATCCTGAAGACCCATCAATAACTGCACTGGATAATGAAAGCCAAGCATGCATGAAGCTAATATCCTCATCTGATATCTCACTGAATCTTATAATGCCTTCGTCAGGGGTCTCAGGCAGGTACAAACGCCGGCGAGGAAGAAAATGCTTCACAGAGTACTGACTAATGATCCTAGGAGGTGGCTCTAACAGCAGCTTCAATTTCTCTTGCAACCAAATCTGGAAGAAGAAACAAGAAAAAACAAAAGCCAAAGAAAATAAGATAAAAGGCAAAGAAAAGCCACTGGAGTAATTGGGATTTAGTTCAGGCAAAAATTATGTAACACCCCAACCCATATGTAGGCGAACCCATCCGCAAGGGAGTAGGAAGCCGTACGAGTAGGTGTGTTACCGAACAGAAGTGATACAAAGCGTAAAAAATTACAGAAGAATTTAAAACTTGAGGAGTAAAACTGAATATACATACTTCACCAATGCACGTACACTAAGCAGAAACATACAGATATGCAAATTTCCCACCAAGCAACAGAAGTTACAGACAGATGAAAAAATAGGGGAAATTCTTAATAACAAATATTTACATGGTCCAGAATATTACATAAGTATCTTTACATGTTGTTACATATACATTTTATACCGAATTACAAAATCCAAAATAAAGAAGCTCGACAAAAACAAAAACTCCTAGCTGCTATGTGGCCAACCCTTGCATATGCGCAACTCGAACCGGACCAGACCTGCCACCTGCACGGGAAAAAGAACTCGTGCTAAGCGATAACGCTTAGTGGGGAGAACATACAAGCAATATGGACGACCATTCACAATGGTTGCCAAAGCAAGTCACATACGTAAATGGCATATGCAAATAACCATAACAGATGGATATACAAGCTTGATAGGAAAGCCATGCATTCAGAAGATCGTACACACATACTTATACATATTACATGAGTACTCATCTCAATATCATATTAAGCAAAGCCCCAAGTAGACAAAGGATCACAATAGATATAGATATTCATGTAAAACTACCTACAAATTCTCATGCATATACTTATCGGGCTCGCCGAGAGATCAGCTAGCAACACTACACCATATATAATCTCGTGAACAATTACACATGCAAATATCATACCAAGGTACCGTTACTTTAGCTGAAACCCATTCTCATGCAACACAGTTACCAAGCAATAATACACTCAACTACCATACATCATTACCAGGTATCAACACATACTTTAATCATGTGACAAGACGCATACACTAAATGGAACCAAAGGTATAACATCAAATCACCACACTTCCACTGCTCGACTCTAATCCATGCAATATCATGCCTTGAAATGTAAACACATGAACACACGCCGAAATCACCACAATAGGATAAACTAGAGAGAGAGAGAAAGAGAGAGCGCACGCAACATAACACCATACATATATAACATTCCAAGGTCAAGAGCACATTCATACGTATTTTGATTCACATACTTATAATCACAATTGATTATATTCAAACACAGTCATAATACGATATATATGAATAATCGCACATAATAGGCATGTTTGAGTCACATTTAACCCAATCAGAGATTCATAATCACATTCGAATTCATAACTGATTCGCATGACTGAAATCTTACACATTTGGATATCATATTCTCATATTCATATCAGATAAAGCAAACGAAATACCTGCTGACTCAAAATAGTGGACAACGAGTAACAAACTGTACCTTACTGGTACAAATCGCAAAGCACAATCACTTTCCACATTTCAAAAGCATTTCCCTGAACAGGATCTTAAACAAGATCCATACACATACACATAATAGGGATCGCGAGGAACCATTCGGGGACCTGATTGGGGTCCAAATCGTTCAAAGGGCACTGCAGGTACACTTATATAGACTCTATTAGGCATGCCTAACTATCCACTAGACTGACTCTCGCAGGTCATGCATAAAACAAATCATGTTTCGAATAACATCATATGTATATATATATATATATATATATCATCATACATAACCCATATTATGATAGACTCATAAATAAATTCATAAAGTCAGTCATGCATTGAACAATTTATATAGCACCCAATAACACACTTTAACATTATTCATTATTCAAGGCATATCAATATCACATGTAAGGAACCATATTATACCACCAATGATCATAAATACTAATTCATACACCGACATGCAGAATCACAAAACATTCACCTTCTAATACCACATGCTCAATATAAACAGCCATAATATTTAATTTGCATAAACCAATTATATAAACAAAGCACATTGAGCTCATAGGCTAGGCATATTACTGCAATCAGACATTAACAATAATATTCTGCTAATTCATCATAGCGAAATTTCCGATTACACATAGAGTTCATAACTGATCATGCATTAATACAACGGAAATCATTACATTACTATTTGACCAACCCAAAGGTACAAAAGATAATTACAGTTAAATATAACTTAAAAATTGAGGTGACGATAAATAACTATTAAAAACCGAAACATAAGTTAAAATGAACAAAGGACAAGAATTAAAACATAAAAATTCAAGACAAAAGACATTTAGAAACATGCTGCGGGAAAGGAGGCTGTCACTACTAGTGACAGTCGTCACTACTAGTGACAGTCGTCACTACTAGTGACAGTCGTCACTAATAGTGACAAGGGCTTACTGTCACGACTCGTGACCGTCATCACTACTAGTGACAGTCGTCACTACTAGTGACAGGAGCTTACTGTCATGACTCGTGATAGGGGCTTACTGTCACGAGTCGTGACAGATGTCACGACTCGTGACAGCCGTCACTACTAGTGACAGTCGTCACTACTAGTGACAGGGGCTTACTGTCACGACTCATGACAGGTGTCATGACTCATGACAGTCATCACTACTAGTGATAGGGGCTTACTGTCACGACTCATGACAGGTGTCAAGACTCGTGACAGAGCCACGGGATTTCCAAATCATTCAAGCAGAAATCCCAAAAATTCTCATTCCAAACAATAAATCCTCACCCATACCATAATAATAAACCCAGCAATCATCATCAACTCATGCCATAACCAAATCCTATTCATAAATTCTAAAAACAACATCAAGAACATCACAAATTTCCAGAATTCGTTCAAATAATAACATGCCAACAATACTCAAAACACAAATTCCCAAACAAATCATGCATAACCTCATATCAACACTCAAATTTATGGAAAACACACACACACAATACACATCCATGATCCAAAGAAGAATTAGGGCAGATAACCCAAAACTGAAAATGTAGAAAACAAGTTCCCAAACCTGAAAATCAAAGATCCAAAGTCACTTTCTAGCTTCTATCTACAATCTTTTCCTTTCCCTTGAGCTTCCTCTTGTTACCACCAACTTGCACAAACCAAAACCCAGAAAATCACTCAATCCAAACTCTAACATAACCCAATCTAAAGCAAATAAAGAAAGAGAAGAACCACACACACACACAAGCCAAACTAACTCTTACCTCCCCAATCTTGCTCTAATACTCACCCAAATTCACCTCTAAATAAGCACCCCTTCCAGACAAAAAGAGAAGCAAGGAGGAAGAGAAAAACTCCAAGTAGACAAAGGATCACAGTAGATACAGATATTCATGTAAAACTACCTACAAATTCTCATGCATATACTTACCGGGCTCGCCGAGAGATCAGCTAGCAATACTTCACCATATATAATCTCGTGAACAGTTACACATGCAAATATCATACCAAGGTACCGTTACTTTAGCTGAAACCCATTCTCATGCAACATAGTTACCAAGCAATAATACACTCAACTACCATAAATCATTACCAGGTATCAACACATACTTTAATTATGTCACAAGACGCATACACTAAATGGAACCCAAGGTATAACATCAAATCACCACACTTCCACTGCTCGACTCTAATCCATGCAATATCATGCCTTGAAATGTAAACACATGAACACACGCCGAAATCACCACAATAGGATAAACTAGAGAGAGAGAAAGAGAGAGCGCACGCAACATAACACCATACATATATAACATTCCAAGGTCAAGAGCACATTCATACGTATTTTGATTCACATACTTATAATCACAATTGATTATATTCAAACATAGTCATAATACGGTATATATGAATAATCGCACATAATAGGCATGTTTGAGTCACATTTAACCCAATCAGAGATTCATAATCACATTCGAATTCATAACTGATTTGCATGACTGAAATCTTACACATTTAGATATCATATTCTCATATTCATATCAGATAAAGCAAACGAAATACCTGCTGACTCAAAATAGTGGATAACGAGTAACAAACTGTACCTTACGGGTACAAATCGCAAAGCACAATCACTTTCCACATTTCAAAAGCATTTCCCTGAATAGGATCTTAAAAAAGATCCATACACATACACATAATAGGCGAGGAACCATTCGGGGACTTGATCGGGGTCCAAATCGTTCAAAGGGCACTGCAGCTACACTTATATAGACTCTATTAGGCATGCCTAACTATCCACTAGACTGACTCTCGCAGGTCATGCATAAAACAGATCATGTTTCGAATAACATCATATGTATATATATATATATATCATCATACATAACCCATAACATGATAGACTTATAAATAAATTTATAAAGTTAGTCATGCATTGAACAATTTATATAGCACCCAATCACACACTTTAACATTGTTCATTATTCAAGGCATATCAATATCACATGTAAGGAACCATATTATACCACCAATGATCATAAATACTAATTCATACATCGACATGCAGAATCACAAAACATTCACCTTCTAATACCACATGCTCAATATAAACAGCCATAATATTTAATTTGCATAAACCAATTATATAAACAAAGCACATTGAGCTCATAGACTAGGCATATTACTGAAATAAGACATTAACTATAATAATCTGCTAATTCATCATAGCAAAATTTTCGATCACACATAGAGTTCATAACTGATCATGCATTAATACAACGGAAATCATTACATTACTATTTGACCAACCCAAAGGTACAAAATATAATTACAGTTAAATATAACTTAAAAATTGAGGTGACGATAAATAACTATTAAAAACCAGAACATAAGTTAAAATGAACAAAGGACAAGAATTAAAACATCAAAATTCAAGACAAAAGACATTTAGAAACATGCTGCGGGAAAGGAGGCTGTCACTACTAGTGATAGTCGTCACTACTAGTGACAAGGGCTTACTGTCACGACTCGTGACCGTCATCACTACTAGTGATAGTCGTCACTACTAGTGACAGGGGCTTACTGTCACGACTCGTGACAGTCGTCACGACTAGTGAGAGTCGTCACTACTAGTGACAGAGGCTTACTGTCACGACTTATGACAGGTGTCATGACTCGTGACAGTCATCACTACTAGTGACAGTCGTCACTACTAGTGACAGGGGCTTACTGTCATGACTCGTGGCAGAGCCACGGGATTTCCAAATCATTCAAGCCAAAATCCAAAAAATTCTCATTCCAAATAATAAATCCTCACCCATACCAAAATAATAAACCCACCAATCATCATCAACTCATGCCATAACCAAATCCTATTCATGAATTCTAAAAACAACATCAAGAACATCACAAATTTCCAAAATTCATTCAAATAATAACATGCCAACAATACTCAAAACACAAATTCCCAAACAAATTATGCATAACCTCATATCAACACTCAAATTTATGGAAAACACACACACACAATACACATCCATGATCCAAAGAAGAATTAGGGCAGATAATCTAAAACTGAAAATGTAGAAAACAACTTCCCAAATCTGGAAATCAAAGATCCAAAGTCACTTTCTAGCTTCCATCTACAATCTTTTCCTTTCCCTTGAGCTTCCTCTTGTTGCCACCAACTTGCACAAACCAAAACCCAGAAAATCACTCAATCCAAACTCTAACATAACCCAATCAAAAGCAAATAAAGAAAGAGAAGAACCACACACACACACAAGCCAAACTAACTCTTACCTCCCCAATCTTGCTCTAATACTCACCCAAAACAAGCTCTAAACAAGCACCCCTTCCAGTCAAAAATAGAAGCAACGAGGAAGAGTAAAGAATGAGGAAAGGAAGAAGAAGAGGAAAAAAAGATGAATGGCGTGAGGAGGAAGAGGAGAACGGGAAGAGGAAGTGACTTACAACTGGTTTCTCTTTCTTTACCCATTTAATTCCCACTTATCCCTTAAGCCACATGTCACTTTCCCATAGATAGGTCAGCCTAAGCTAACCTCAACTCCCATACTCTCACCTACACACAATTCCTTTCCCTTACTCATACCCTACTTCCCTATCTTATACACATACACTAGCACCTCTTACAATAATATATTTATGGTACCAAACTTAAGTCACACCCTAACATTTCCTTATAACCCACTTTCCTTCAATGCACCATGCTCATAAACCACACAAAATAAAATCTCTTAACCCACTTATATCCTACTTCCCTACACTACAAGCACACCATAATAATTCCTTCACTTAACTTCTTTAATTAATTTCTTAGCAAATAAATCCTTATTATCTATATTACTCATGTACAAATTACCAAATTACCCTCACTCACTCCGACTGAATAAGCATATTCCGACTAGGCCCAGTTTGGGGTGTGACAAATTAGGCATAGGGTTGTGTGAAAATCCGAAAGGACGCACTTCCTGCTAAGAAAAGCTAGTGCGAAAGTCAACAAGGGACGCACTACCTTTAAAACAATGACGTACCGGGAGTAATAAGTGGCTCCAAGAGAATGAAGTGGCAGGCCCAGCACGGACAGAGTCCAAACCCAAGATAGTCTCGACCAGAATAAGTGGAAAAGGGGTCAGCCCGTGGTAAAAATCCCAAACAGACGAGGGTCTCCAAGTAGCTCCTCCGAAGTCACCACCAGATACTGCATCAGGCAGAAAAGAAAGATGATACTTACCCTGTATGAAGGAATGTGGGAGAATTCATCCAGTGCTTCGATCAGAGGTTCTAAGGAAAATACTGGGCCCTGAGGAACTAGACGAGCAGCATCAGAAGGAGCTATACTTAAGGACAGAGCAATATCATGAGTTTAAATCAAACCACAGCGAGGAACGCAGGGTAAAGCACTAGGAGGATACCAGCTCCCGACAATAGCAGCAAGTTCCTCAGGCAGGGGGCACATTTCTTGGTAAGTAAACCTAAAAACATGAAAACGAGGGTCCTAGAAGTGGGTCGCAGCCAGAAGGAGGTTGTAGTCTATTTTGATTCTTCGTAAAAATTTCAGTCCAGAAAGGGGGGCAAGAGTGTTGTTTTCCCAAGTTTGAATATCGTCTAAGATACGGTGCATCTTGGAAAGAAAAGGAGAATTCATTCCTCAGTAGCTAAAGCCGAAGTTACTAAAGGAAATAAAGAAGGAAAAAAGGAAAAAACTGGAGAAAAGAGCCTATTATGAAGCTGAAATGAGAGAAAAGGCACGAAATCCAAGAAAATACTGAAATTTATAGATTTGGCCTACCGACGGCTAGCCCGTCCCTCACTCAGACGGCGTTCCCATCTGTAATTGTCCACTTGGCAGTTTTTGCATCGTGCATATCACGCGCATTAATTAGGTAATTAATAACGGTTAAATGCAGAATCCGGAGAGACAGACGGCATGCCTGTCGGTAACTCTATAGACGTAAAGCCCATCGGTACGTGAATTCTATATAAGGATGCTGGAACCGACAGACGATCGCTTTCTTCCTTTTCTTTTGGTTACCGACGCTCTTCCCTTCCTTTCTTTTCATTTGCAGTTTCTGTTTTGTTGCACCAGTATTTTGTTCTTACCTTTTTATTGATTCTCAACTTCCAGGTCAGTAAAATTCTTCTAATTTTTATTTATTTATTAATTTTTTTATTTTATGATGAGTAATTTTATTTTATTTGGATTAGTAAATTAAGCTAATTTTTGCAATATAATTTGAAAGGCCATAGTTATGTTTTTTTAATGCTTTAAGCGCTAGAATTAACACATAGAGTAAGTGATATGCCATTATAAAATGCATGGATATGGCTATTTTGAGAACAATTAATTTTTAGTTATTGAGTTTTTAGATATTCAGGCATGGCCTTAGGAATGTATGCACTTTGAAGCCAATACTAGGAATTAGAAAGTAAAGCAAATTTGAGTATGTTGCACTGTTGCCTGGGGCCTGAGGCCTGTCCTTTTTTCTTTCTGTTTTCTCATGCAGGAGGTTGGGCACACCCTTGTCGGGTGCTGCCAAAAATTTTTTAATTAATTAAATTTAATTTTAATTTTTTTCGGTTTAGACTCGACCCCATCGAAATGCTGCCTAAATTTTCGTTATTTTCTGAGTAAAGTCCGCCTATGATACCAAACTAATTGATTACTTTATTTTCAGGATGCCACCGCGACGACATGCTCCGTGCGATCAGCCTGAGCCTCAGGCCCCAGATTGGATGAGCGCCGAGGCCAGACAGAGGTATGCAGCGCTGTCTCAGGTGTAGTTCCGAGCTAGCCATTTTATTTCCAGGCCGTTCATTGAGGAGATGGCCGACAAGGTCGATATTCTGATAGCAGGTGCAGGGTGGACTGAGTTTCTGACACCTGCTTTCCAGACTCACCCAGAGATAGTTCGGCAGTTTCTTGCTATGTTACAGTACGGGGGGTACCAGAGGTCCGACACAGAGGAGGGTGATATCCAGTTTTGGGTTGAGCGGCACCATTATAGCATTACCCGATAGCGATTTACAGAGGCTATGGGACTTCCGTTCGGACAGGATGTTTTAGTGCCCCATAGAGCGGTTAGACGCCACCATTGGGCGATTATTGCATTTCCGGGAGTGCCGTATGATCATGATACGGCGAAGAGCACGGTACTCTCATCACAGGCCCTTCGATATGTTCACAGGGTTTTATCTAGCTCCTATTTGGGATGAGCTGGTAACCCAGGGTCCCTCAACGCCGTTGAGATTTGGAGTTTATGGGCCATGGTGCCAGGCCAGTGGCTTAACATCAGCCATGAGATTCTGGTTAACATGGTGAGGGTATCCAGGGGGGCAGCCCCTGTAGTGTATGTTGGTGGAGTTATTACTAGACTACTCCTGAGTTTGGGTATTCGTCCAGACATTCTGGGGCCTGCCTTGGATGAGAGCATTTATGTGGATGCCCCGGTAGCTATTACGATGGCTATGATACTACCGATACCAGGTCAGGCCGAGGCGTACAGACTCCGCACCATTCATGAGAGCAGACGTGCGTTTAGCCTGCCCTCGCTAGAGCCGATAGAGGATCAGTCTCAGATGGAGCAGGAGCCTCTCGAGCACCCACAACACCAGTTCGCAGCTGCAGCACGAGGAGCAGCATCCGTTTACACCGTCTGACATGGGGATTGAGTTCACCATGGATGAGCTATTTGTTACTCTTCCAGCACAGAGAGTACAGAGTCCTACTCTGCCTCTGCCATCGAGAGTACATCGGACAGCTCCCCGGGCACCTGAGAGGTTTAGCCCATATGCTAGAGCAGGGGATCCAGGGGCATCTACTTCTACAGCTCCACCTCCAGAGCGGGCACTAGAGCCCGCCCCCCTCCATTTACACTATCGATGCACCCGACGCAGCTAGATTTTTCTGTGATTTTGACCTCTATGTTCGCCTCCTTTGAGCTTAGACAGGAGGAGAGAGACCGGGCCCTTCTCGAGCAGCTCGTGGAGCGAGATAGAGTTATCTTAGAGCGACTAGATCAGCAGCAGGGTATTATCCAGGAGCAGGGGAGGCTTATTGACCATTTGAGACAGGAGCAGGAGAGACTTGTGGGTCAACTGAGGCAGCAGATGAGGGCCTCCCAGGATGAGGCGGCCCAGAGGGTAGATGCATCTGTGGAAATGGTGGATGAGTCAGTTGAGGCTCTCAGATTCAGGATCCAGGTCCTAGAGGGTGCCATACCTCCCATTGCCCAGTCCGTGCGAGAGTTTAGAGAGCATACAGAGGATAGGCTGAAGAGTATGGGGACTACCTCTACAGATCAGACCCTCTGCTTAGCCAGCGCTTTTAGAGAGTTAGGGGGGGTCGTCACTGATACGCTGCAGTTCATGACGGTATGCGCACAGCCTTTCCTTGATAGATATGCGCAGGTCCAGTTTCAGCAGCAGGACCCAGCAAGAGCGCAGCCGTTATCAGTACCAGTGGTTGTACCTCCCAGATACCAGCGATAGGCCAGAGCCTCGGCTGCTCAACAGGCAGGACCATCAGCCCCTCCCAGGCAGCCATCTGCTCCAGACGCGGGACCATCTGCTTCTTCATCACGAGTCCAGCCGGTTCATATATCAGATGACGATGATAATGATCTAGAGGAGCTCTCAGATTATGCGCCATTGTAGATTGTTCAGGGAGTTCTTTTGGCTTTGTATTTATACTTTTTGTTGTAATCACATTTGTATATTGTACAAAATTTAACCTTTTTAGTGAAAAAACATTTATGGATTAACCTGTTAAATTTGCATGTTATTTATTCATGATTTAAATTTTTAAAAAGAGAAAAAGAGGAAAGAGAAAAAAAGACAGTTGATCATATAGAAAACAAGAAGATAAATAATAAGAGACATAAAAATGTTCATAAATCTACCAATAAAGTTAATTGGTGTGAGAATTAACAAGAATCTCTTATCATACAGGAACATGGTTACACCAATTCGAAAATGACCAACAGTCAAAAGGAGGAAAAAAATAGATCAAACATTATATCCTTCAAGATCATATTCAGTATTAGATGAGAATCAACAAATCACAACGGGACTAGCAAGATAAGTCAGCCACTGTGCAAGCCTAGATGAGGACAGTAGGGCACACGCGATAGAGCAATTTGCACTTTGTAAGTTGGAGCAAACTCGGTACAGCTCAGGAGAGCAATCTGCACTTTGTAAGTTGGAGCAAACTCGGTGCACCTCAGGAGAGCAATCTGCAGTTTGTAAGTTGGAGCAAACTCGGTGCAGCTCAGGAGAGCAATCCGCACTTTGTAAGTTGGAGTAAACTCGGTGTAGCTCAGGAGAGCAACCCTCGCGTTTTGTAAGTCTAGAGCAAACTCGGCGCATCACCATCCGCACTTTGTATGTATGGAACAGACTCGGTGCAGTTCTGGAGAGCAATCCTCGCATTCTATAAGTCTGAAGCAGACTCAACGCATCGTTACTTCCACGGCAAAAAGGTAAGGACTGCCACAGGTATGCATTTCTTTCCTTTCTTCTCTGAATTTTGGCTCATCTAGACACTAGTGCAATAGTTTTCCAAAATTGGGGGCAGCTGTAGACACCGAGTCTTGAGGCAGTCCAGGTTAGAGTTACCCAATGAAGAGATCCATGTTGGTTTTTGGATAAATGGATGGAATTCGAAGGTTTTCATCTTTCGGTTTCACAAGGATTAAAATCTTTTTCGCTATATCTTGAGGGTTTGAAAGAGTTTGGGGAATTTTGGTTGAAAAAGGAATTTTTGCTCCATAGACGGGATGGCCGTCTGAAGTAGGGATGCCCGTCCCTACTTGGGGTGATCCCCGTTTCTATGCATAGTAGGGACGGCCCGTCTGTAGCTAGGGACGGACACGTGTCTAAATAGGGACGCCCGTCCCTAGTCCCGGATGCGGCCCGTCTGTAGCTAGGGACGGACACGTGTCTGAGTAGGGACGCCCGTCCCTAGTCCCGCGTCATGGCCCGTCTGTAGCCGAATTTCCACGCGTGCCCTTAGTAGAGACGCCCGTCGGTAGTTGCAGGGATTCCCATCGATAGTGGATCTGATCAGTTATCCGCCGGATTTGATAAAATTTTATCTCTTATCCTTCAAATATGGGTTAAGATTTGTTAAAAGTTTGAATTTTAAAGACTCTTTTTAAAATTCAAACTCAAAACTGATGCTTATCTAATTTTATCTCCAAAATTCTATAAATTGGGAGGTAAAATTCATTTTTAGGGGTTAGAAAATTTGACAAAATTTTTGGTGAAAAATTAAACACTTTTTGAGAGATTGGAATTTTTTTTCGTGAGCAATTTTATAAAAGATTTATAAAATCTCTACTTTTTTGTTAAACATTCTTCCAATTAATTGATTTATTCAAATTCTTCTTGTGAATCAAGCCAATTGAGGTAACGAAATTCATTCGTTTCCATCAATACAGCTAATTCAAACGATCGATCGTTATTAAATTTTCCAGAAGGGAAAATACGAATTTTCTTATTTTTAATCCATTTTATTTGATCCTTGTGGAGCGTGCGGGGACTTAAACCATTCGATATTCACCCTTAAAGTAAATTCTGAGGGTAAACATTCTGGATTAGCATTTGTATGATTCTAATTGGCTTATAGTAATTGCTTTCATTTGTTACTTTTTTTATCTTTTAATTTATTTCTCTTAAAGTCTCCTATATTTTTTCTTTTCTTTACTTTATTCACCAATGATGACACTGACATGTTTTTTTATGAGTTATTTTCTGACAATTTGGAGTTGAAGTTGTAAATGATGAGGGTCGAGCCAATCTGAGGATTTCCATACGAGTTCTTTCTTCACTCTTATTTTTTATTCATGTTATTATTAATATTATTTCAATGTCGCTAAAGTAAAAAGGGGCCAAAACACTTTATAGTAATTAATTTAGAATTTTTCCTAAAAAATGGGACCAATGTCTCAATTTTCTCCATCCAAAAAAAAACCATCACATCAAAAAATGTTTTATAATAAATATGCATGGCAGGACCAATGTCCTCACCCCAAATGAATATCCCGATTTTTGTATAATTTATATATTTTTTTACAATGGGGGTTGTATTCTGCCCCTAGTTTTATTGTAATTTATTTTGAGAATGTTTATTTTAATAATGCTTTACTTATTGATTTTGACATGAATGATTGTGCCTTAATTAAATGCATCGCATGGAAAGTTGGTGAAATAATGAATTCAAAACTTAATCATAATATTGATCAAGGTATAAATAAATGAGAAGTCCCGAACTCACTCTGGTCTTTGGGGCTCAATGAGGTGAGAGGTCTGGGACTTCCAAGACACCTCTTGAGTCTCACGAAAAGACTTCAATTTACAGATCCTAGGCTCCAGGGGGTAGAGGCTGAGACCTCCAAGATCTCTCCGGCTTGCTCAAGATGGATATGAATGCGCAGTCTTAGGCTCGCTGAGGCTAGACGACCCTTCCCAATGTTCTATTGGGTGGCGACTCTAAGAAACCTCATTGTTGCCCAAAATAGACGCACTTATAAATACCTCACAAGCTTTAATGAATCCCATCCTGATCATCCTAAAGCGGGCTTTCGGGAGGCCACGGGGTTCGGTGCGTGTCACACTCGCGAACCCTTTAATGTGTTTGGATCTTGTTTAAGGTCCCTTCACAAAACATTTTGCAAATGATAAAGTAAAATGGTTTTCGATTCGTACCCGTAAGGTACTGTCAGTAATCGGTTCGTACCCGTAAAGTACTGTCTGTTCACTCGTTATCCACTATCTTGACTCAGCAGGTGCTTAATTGCTTTGAATTGTTTTGATAATTATGAGAATGTATTATCTGAATATGTATATTAATGAGATAATATGAAGGCAGTTATGTAATATCAAATGTATGACTCTATATGTTCGCTTGTTCATATTTATATCTAATGTGTATTTCTAATTATGCCATCAGTATGCATTATGCTTGACGACCATTGTGAATGGCTGTCCATTTTCTTATGTGTGTTTCCCTACTACGCGTTTATCGCTTAGCACGATGTGTTTACCCGTGCAGGTGTGGAAGGAGTTGCCTTGGGAGAGTCATCGCAGCCAAGCCAACACAGCTGGGTTATAGTGTAGGGCTTAATTTTGTAGCTTGATGAATCTTTTTGTATAGAACTCTCTTATGTCAGTTTTGTAATAGCTTCCGCATGTGCATAAGTATATTTTTGGATATGTAATTATCTTTTGTACCTGTAGGTTGATCAAGTAGTAATGTAATGTTTTCCATTATATTAATGCATGATCAGCTTCTTTCATGAATGGTTTTGTAAAGTTTTTAATTACCCGTATTTAGGTATGTATGTTTGTGTATAAATGTATGTATATTTTGTATCTGCATAGTGGCACCTTTACCCATACGGCATCTCGCTCCTTATCGGATGGGATCGCCTACGTATGAGTAGGGGGTGTTACAAGTTATGGTATCAGAGCCCGATTTAGGCTTTTTTGGGTGTTGTTTATGTGATACTGTGTATGGATGTGTATATGTCTAGGGCTGTGTTGGCTGATGCGGTTCTCTTTGTTTGCTTAGATGTCTTCTAATTCTGCTCGTGGATCGCTTGAAGAGTCCGCTGATAGTGTGAAAGCTAGGGATCCTTCTGTTACAGTGTTGGCTCAAACTCCTAGGGTCCAGCCCGAGGCCACTGCCATGCCTTTTGAAGCCATGTTCAGGCTGTCACAAGATATGGCGAGGGTCTTGGAGAGAGTGGTTGCCCCCAGGCCTCCCATGGAGAACTTAAGAAAAGCTGGGGCCGAAGACTTTTATGGAACAGGGTTGGATGAATTAGAGTTAGCGGAGAGGTGGCTAGATAAGGTGAAGAGGGCTTTGAGAGAAGTTAGTGTCCTCCGGAGCTGCAAGCAGAATGTGCTGTGGCCTTGCTTCAAGGGTCGGCGTATGGATGGTGGGAGCTGGTGTGTAGACAACCTCAGATGCCCGATCCTGTTACATGGGAGTTCTTTGTTGAGGAATTCACAAAGAAGTACGTAACTCAGACTTACAAAGATGCGAGATGGGCACAGTTTCTGAGTTTGAAGCAAAAGGCTATGTGGGTTTCGGATTATGAGAAAGAGTTTAATCGGTTGTCCCGATATGCTCCGCGAGGGGTCATGACAGATGATTTTTGATGCAAATATTTTGTGGCTGGGTTAAATGAGTCCTTAAGGGTAACTTTGATCTCCTTGATGAGCATGCCAGGGGTGAGCTACTATCAGATTGCAGATGCTGCCTTAAGGGCTGAAAGCTCAGAGTCAGTGCTGAGAGAGAGAGAGAGCTCTGAGAAGGAATTCATCTCAGGGTGGTTCTTCTTCTTCGTCTTCGGGTAAGAGAGCAAGGGATCTGTAAGATCAGTCATCATCCGGTTCAGCCCCGAGGGGTAGAAGGCAGGGTTCGACAGCTGTGTCTGGTTCTGGCAGGGGTGATAGATCTGAGGCTATACCTGTTTGTTCGCACTGCAGTAAGACTCACCGAGGTGAGTGTAGGTGGCTCACTAGTGGGTGTTTTAGATGTGGAAGTACCGAGCACCTTCTGGCAAGTTGTCCACAATTGAGTGAGGATTTAGGTCCACATAGAGGGGCTAGCAGAGTTGGATTGAATGTTACACAGGCTGCCCGTTGTAGGGGCCGAGGTAGAGGTCGAGGCGATTGACCTAGAGATGGAGCTATTTCGGAGACAGTTGAGCATCCTCCACCAGTTGCAGCTAGAGCTTATGCTATGAGAGCTAGAGAGGAGCAGGATGCCCCTGATGTGATTGCTGGTAAGTTCCTACTCCAAGACACTGAATTGTATGATCTAATAGACCTTGGTTCCACACACTCATATTTGTGCATGGATAAGATTATTGATAAGTTGCATATGGTAGATCAGTTAGACTATGAGATATGTGTGACCAATCCATTAGGGCATAATGTCAATGTGAGTAGAGTTTATAGGAGTTGTCCCCTATTGGTTGAGGGAGTTGAGTTTCCTGCGGACTTGATAGAGTTGCCTTTCAAAGAGTTTGATTTGATTTTGGGTATGGACTGGTTGGGTAAGCATCGGGCTGTGCTTGACTGCCATAGGAAGACCTTTGTGCTTCGGGATAGGAACAAATTTCCAGTGTTTGTAAGAGGTTTGGGTGCTAGTTCTGTGAATAATATGATCTCAGCGATGCAAGCAAGAGGTTTATTAGGAAAGGTTGTGAGGCTTTCCTAGCCGTGGTTTTGAATTCCAAGAGGGATCAAGTAAGGATTGAGGATATCCCTGTGGTACGGGAGTTTAGTGATGTTTTCCTGATTGATTTGCCTGGGTTCCCTCCGGAGAGAGAAGTTGAGTTAGCCATAGAGATTATGCTGGGTACCACACCTATATCGAAAGCACCTTATCAGATGGCTCCTGTAGAGTTGAGAGAACTTAAAATTCAACTACAAGAGCTATTGGATAAGGGGTTTATTCGACCCAGCATATCTCTATGGGGAGCTCCGATTTTGTTTGTTAAGAAAAAAGATTGATCCTTGAGGATGTGTATCGACTATAGGCAGATCAATAAGGTTACAGTGAAGAATAAGTATCCGCTGCCTAGAGTCGAGGATTTGTTTGATCAGCTTCGGGGTGCAGGTGTGTTTTCCAAGATAGATCTTTGGTCGGGGTATTATCAGCTTCGGGTTCAGGATAAGGATGTGGTTAAGACTGCATTTCGGACTCGGTATGGCCACTATGAGTTCCTTGTCATGCCGTTTGGTTTGACCAATGCTCCAGCGGCATTTATAGATTTGATGAACAGAGTGTTCAGGCCATACTTAGACCGGTTTGTGGTGGTGTTTATAGATGAAATCTTGGTGTATTCTAAGGACGAGAATGAGCATGAGGAGCATCTTCGGTTAGTTTTGCAAGTTTTGAGAGAGCATCGGTTGTTTGCTAAGCTTAGCAAGTGTGATTTTTGGCTTCAGGAAGTGTCATTTTTGGGCCATATAGTTTCAGCTAAGGGTATCCAAGTGGATCGAGCCAAGATTGAGGCGATAGTTGATTGGAAAGTGCCTAGGAACGTTCAAGAGGTGAGGAGTTTCCTTGGTTTGGCGGGTTATTACCACAGGTTTGTTAAAGGTTTCTCAGTGATGGCCGCTCCGATGACCAGGTTGTTGAGAAAAGGAGTTAGGTTTGAGTGGTCAGACAGATGTCAGGCTTGTTTTGAGCAGTTGAAGAAGTTGCTAGTTGAAGCTCTTATACTGACTCAACCCATCTCGGGTAAGGAGTTTGTCCTGTATAGTGATGCTTTGGGTGTTGGTATTGGATGTGTTTTGATGCAAGAAGGTAAGGTGGTAGCTTATGCTTCTCGACAGTTGAAGCCGCACAAGAGGAATTATCCGACGCATGATTTAGAGTTGGTGGCGGTGATATTTGCTTTGAAGATTTGGTGCCATTATCTGTATGGGGAGAGATGTAGGATATTTACGGATCACAAGAGTTTAAAGTATCTCCTCACGCAGAAGGAGTTGAATATGAGACAACGTCGGTGGCTCGAGTTGTTTAAAGATTATGACTGCATTGTGGATTACCATCCGAGTAAGGCTAATGTAGTTGCAGATGCTTTGAGTAGGAATTCAGTTTCTGCTTTGTTTCTACGGCGGTTTAGATGGAGGTTTGGTTCAGATGGAGCTTTGATAGCTCAGTTGAGAGTGAAGCCTACTTTGAGACAGAGGATAGTTGATGCTCAGAGGGTTGATGAAAGGTTTCAGCGGATTGTGCAAGAAGTTAGTTGGGCAAGCAGTCAGAGTTCTTAGTTCAAGATGGGGTTCTTTTGTATAAAAACCGTTTGTGTGTACCGGGGAATGAGGAGTTAAGAAGACATCTGTTGAGTGAGGTGCATAGTATGGTTTTTACTATTCATCCTGGTAGTGAGAAGATGAATAGGGACATGAAACAGTTCTAGTGGTGGTCCGGTATGAAGAGGGACATAGTGGATTTTGTGTCCAAGTGCCTGATATGTCAGCAGGTAAAGGCTGAGCATCAAGTCCCTTCGGGATTGCTCACGCCTCTATCCGTCCCCGAATGGAAATGGGATGAGATCGCCATGGATTTTGTTTCCGGGTTGCCTTTGACTCAAAAGAAGCATGACTTAGTTTGGGTAATAGTGGATCGGCTTACGAAGTCAGCTCACTTCTTACCTGTGAGAGTGGATTATTCGATGGATAGGTTGGCCAGTATCTATGTGGATGAGGTATTTCGGTTGCACGGAGTGACATTGTCCATAGTTTCAGATCGGGACCCAAGGTTCACATCTAAGTTTTGGAAAGAGTTGTAAAGAGCTTTGGGTAGCAAGCTGAACTTCAGTACAGCATTCCATCCTTAGACAAATGGTC
Organism: Excoecaria cochinchinensis; assembly: GCA_947683425.1. NCBI lineage: Eukaryota > Viridiplantae > Streptophyta > Magnoliopsida > Malpighiales > Euphorbiaceae > Excoecaria > Excoecaria cochinchinensis. The sequence goes on along the minus strand of CANTUQ010000146.1, from coordinate 5,966,864 downwards.
AGTCCGAACGAGTTATATAGATTTTGGAGGATATGCTGAGAGCTTATGTCTTGGACTTTCCTGGTAGTTGGGACAGATATGTGTTGCTTATGGAGTTTGCCTACAATAACAGTTATCAGTCGAGCATCGGTATGAAGCTTTATATGGTTGGCAGTGTAGGACTCCAATTTGTTGGACTGAGTTGTTCGGGCGATCGGTGATTGGGCCAGAATTTGTTAGGGATACAGAGGAAAAGATCAGAGTTGTGCAGCGAAATTTGAAGGCAGCTAAGGATCGATAAAAGTCTTATGCCAATCTGAAGAGAAAATATGTGCCGTTTGAAGGCAGCTTAGTCCTCGCTTCATTGGTCCGTATGAGATTTTGCCCAGAGTTGGTCCGGTGGCCCATAGGTTGGCTTTACCGATAGAGTTGTCAAGATTGCACGATGTATTTCATGTTTCGATGCTTTGTCGATACCGATCGGATCCGTCGCATGTTCTGTCAGTGCAAGATGTACAAGTTTAGCCTAATTTCTCTTATGATGAAGAACCGAGTGCTATCTTAGCCCGGGAAGTGAGACATCTGAGGAGTAAGTACATTCCTTTGGTAAAAGTGTTATGGAGTCTTCATGGGGTTGAGGAAGCAACTTGGGGACCAGAAGAGTCGATGAGAGTTCAGTACCCACATTTGTTCAGATTAGGTGAGAATTTCGAGGACAAAATTTTGTTAGTAGGGGAGAGTTGTCACACCTCGTCTGCCCCCTAGTAGTATGAGCCATGTTTGTGCATGTGCATTGTATGAGTTTTGACATGTATAAAAGCCATTTTGGGTAGAAATGTATGTTTTAAGAGTTCCGTTAGCATGTGGATGCATGTATGGTGATAGAGTATGTTTTTGGGGCTGTGCTTATGTGTGTGTGTGGTCACACACTTGTAGGGTGTTATTAGTTGGGAGAGTTTTGAGTGTATGTGATGCATGGTTGTAGGGTGTGAGTGAGTTGGGTGTGATTGCATGTGCATAAGTATATCATAGTAGAGTATGTCTAAGTGGGAGAGCTTTGTGTGTGTGTGATATATTCATGTAGTGTGTGAGTGGTTAATTTCCACAACTAGAGAGATGCCATGTGTCTAGGGTTGGGTAAGAGTAAGTAAAATGAGGAAAGGAAAAAGGAAATCAGATTTTTCCTATCTTTTTCCCGTTCCTCTCCTCCCTCTACTGCTTTTCTTCCTCTTCTTCACTCTTTAGTTTGCCCTAGCTTGGATTCAAGCTCTTGGTAGTGGGAATTGATCACATCTTGCATTTAATTAGTAAGTTTTCTGCATTTTCCATCTTGTTCTTCCTCTTCTTCAACTTTTCTTCTTCTAGCTGGTTTGGGTTTTTAATTTAGGGTTGTGTTTTGTGTGTTCTTGTGGTTTGATGCTTAGTTGAGCCTCCTCGTGAGCCAAAGGGCAAAGAGAAGGTTGGATCTAGTGGATCTAAGCAATAGGAGCTAAGGAGATTCAGGTTTGGGAGTTTTGTGATTTGTGCATTTTTGGTGATTCTGTTCTTTGAATGAATTTCTGAAAAAATTTAGTGTTCTTGATGTTTTTAATGGTTATTATGTTATGGGTTTTGATTTTTATGGTCCCTGAAATTGTGAGTTATTGAACCAAATATGCAATTGATTGAGTTGTGGTATGAATAGTAATGAGATTGAATGTGTAACTTGATGTTGTTTTGAGAATTCATGAGTAGGATCTTCTATTAGTATGATTTGTTGATGTTAGATGGTTTATTAATGTAGTTTGAGTGAGGAGGAATTGGTTAGAATGAGAAGTTTTGGTTTTGACCTGGAAATGAGGTGATTTTGGCTCTACGAAAATGCATCTGGGCATGGGTCACGGTGACAACCATTTTGGTTGTGACCGTGAGGTATGTACTAGATGCATTCTGCCGTGAGTTTGGACATGTCACGGTGGCAACCATTTTGGTTGTGACCGTGAGGTGTCCAGATCTTGCTTCTGTTATGGGTTCTGGACATGTCGCGGTGGTAACCATTTTGGTTGTGACCGTGAGGTGTCCAGACTTTTGCTTCTGTTTGGTTTCTTTGGTATGTCATGGTGGCAACCATTTTGGTTGTGACTGTGAGGTACCCCAGACTTGCATTCTGCCGAGAGTTTTGGTATGTCACGGTGACAACCAATCTGGTTGTGACCGTGACCTACCCTGTTTTTGCAATAAAATCTTATTTGTTCAGGATGATGTAGGAGTGTGAAATTATTGTTTTAAGCACACACAATGACACTTAATAAGAGCTTTATACTAGTAAGTTGGATGATGTTTATATGTACTGATTAATTAAAGTATGTGAATTCTTTGCTTGTTATAATTGAACTATGGACGTTAACTGTATAATTTTAGCCTACAAATCAACTAAGTGGATAGTTAGGCATGCCTAATAGAGTCTTATAGCTGCAGCCTCAGTTCAGTTTGGACCCCGATCAGGTCCCCGTTTGGCTCCTCGCGAATCCTTTAATGTGTTTGGATCGTGTTTAAGGTCCCTTAACAAAACGTTTTGCAAATGATAAAGTAAAATGGTTTTCGATTCGTACCCGTAAGGTACTGTCAGTAATCGGTTCGTACCCGTAAAGTACTGTCCGTTCACTCGTTATCCACTATCTTGAGTCAGCAGGTGCTTAATTGCTTTGAATTGTTTTGATAATTAAGAGAATGTATTATTCGAATATGTATATTAATGAGATAATATGAAGGCAGTTATGTAATATCAAATGTATGACTCTATATGTTCGCTTGTTCATATTTATATCTAATGTGTATTTCTGATTATGCCATCAGTATGTGTTATGCTTGACGACCATTGTGAATGGCCGTCCATTTTCATATGTGTGTTTCCCCACTAAGCATTTATCGCTTAGTACGGTGTGTTTACCCGTGCAGGTGTGGAAGGAGTTGCCTTGGGAGAGTCATCGTAGCCAAGCCAACACAGCTGGGTTATAGTGTAGGGCTTAATTTTGTAGCTTGATGAATCTTTTGTATAGAACTCTCTTATGTCAGTTTTGTAATAGCTTTCGCATGTGTATAAGTATATTTTTGGATATGTAATTATCTTTTGTACGTGTAGGTTGATCAAACAGTAATGTGATGTTTTCCATTATATTAATGCATGATCAGCTTCTTTCATGAATGGTTTTGTAAAGTTTTTAATTACCCGTATTTAGGTATGTATGTTTGTGTATGAATGTATGTATATTCTGTATCTGCGTGGTGGCACCTTTACCCATATGGCATCTCGCTCCTTATCGGATGGGATCTCCTACTTATGAGTAGGGGGTGTTACACTAATCTAGAGTCGAACGCCACCCAAAAGATGGACCGGAGGGTCCAAGAAATGGAGCGTAGATTTGAGGAGTTTGAATGCAGAATGATGGATATGATGGGCAACCTAACTGCTGCTCTAGTGCTGGCCAACAACCTGTCGCTCTTGTCGGAGGATAGGCCGAATAGGTTTCGACCAGGGAGGCACCTCCGGTAGCAGCTATGGAACAACCTCCTGCTGAATGTTGAGCCTAGAAGAGTCGGGGAGCATAGGCCTTGTAACACCCCTTACCTATACGTAGAGAACTCTACCCTATAAAGAGGATGAAGGTCCCCGCTAAATAAGGGTTGTCACCCACAGACACACAAACAGAACCAATTGTACACCCATATATATATATATAAGCAGGTAAATTAAAATTTACAACTTCATACAAAAAGAATACAAGGCCTAAACTTCAAAATCTTCTATCCACTAGTTGTGTTGGCCCTGCTGATGCGAAACCCTTGAATCAACCCTTCAAAAACCTTCCACACCTGCACGGATAAACACCCGTGCTAAGGGAAATCGCTTAGTGGGGAACAAAGATGCACAACGACCACTCATAGTGGCGTCAACAAATAATCACAAGCGAATGGCAAAATTAATTAATAAGATGTTATAAAATTAACTTAATACATAACCGTAATGTAGTCATACTATTTCCAATAAGCACTAATTCAGAAATTCACATATAGTAACAAATAACACTGTTGCACCTGCTATATCAAAATAGTGGATAACGAGTACGCATAGATACCCGAAGGTATTAACAATATTCTCATAACACATAGACACCCGAGGGTATCAAAAGAATCTTCTTAATTTTTTTTCCAAAAACATTTTCGCGTAGATTCGGTACATAGGTATCACGAAGATCCAATCTGGGGACCTGATCAGGGTCCAAATCATACACTAGCTGCAGCAATACTAGCTCTATTAGGCATGCCTAACTATCCACTTATTCGACTATAGCAGGTCATGCATAATGCAAGGCACATTTCCATTCACAACATATGTTTGCATTATGTTTTAATCGTAATATGGTAAGCATATAAACACATTCATATATATATATATAGACTATATATAAGTCCAGGAGTAATGCAAATTGAAAAGTTAAATATGGGAATCATAAACGAGAAGTAAAAAAGGAATGCTAGAGAGTGCCGTATTCGCGTGGAGACGAAATAGATCTCACTATCGCGCTCGCGACAGTGAGTACCCGCAAAAGCTGTCTCGGGCTCGCGACCAGCATGTGCTCGCGACAGAGGCTTTGGCCAAACATTGAGCTATTTGTCGCTATCGCGACAGGGAGTTCCTGCTGTGCACGCCCTGCCGTTCACAGCTCGACGCGCGTGATGGGACAGAAATCACCGAGCTCTGTCGCGACCTTGCGACACTGTAGCACTCGCGATAGAGTCGGGATTTCCACTCCCAATGCCGAAATCTGCAGAAATTCATTCTCCACTTCACCCACTCATTCACTTGGTTCCAAAACTCAGTTCTAAGTAAAATCTTTCACTCAAGCCAATACACACAACATAAAACATACCCTTTGAGCTCATTATTATCATCAAATCAAGTAAATCACAAAATGAAATCCAAAAATTCTCAAACCAGCAATTTCTAGGAAAACATGCAAATTTCCACAATTTAACCATATTCTTCACAACCCATGGTTCTGAACTCAAATTAAACAATACCCATAACTCATAGAAGCCAAAACACACAATGAACTCATCAATTTCAGTCATAACACAGAAATCATCAAAATACCCAATATGCATAAAATACACAAATGTTCCCAAACCTTAAGAATATGGCGTCTCAATCTCGAACTCCACTACCCCTCGCGATCTCCTTGCCTTTGGATTCTTTTGGAGGATTCTCTGAACCATAAAACCCAGAACACGGAACAAATTCAAAATCCTAACTTACAATTACAAAACCCGTTTAAATCAAGATAAGGAAAATAAGAAAATTAATACCCAATCACTTACCACACCAGCTTAGATTACCCCAAACTCACTTAAATTTGCAGCAAAAAGGAAGAATTCAAGAGGAAAAGAAGAAGAAAGGAAGAGAAGAAGCAAGGCAACGGGAAAGGGAAGAATAAAGAGAAGCGTGAAGAGGAAATGGGAATTAGCTAAAAATATCTCTCTCTCTCTTCCAATACTTATCCTCTCTTGACTTTCTTGCCACATGTCAACTCCTCAATGGGCCACCTACTAACCACACCTAACTCCCATCCTTCATGACACACCCAAGACTAATCTCTTAATCACACCCTACTCCCATACACTCACTCACACCTAACCATAGCCCTCAACCCACACTACTCTAATACACTCACTCACACTAAAACACAACCCAACTAAAGCATAATAAAAAATTAATTCAATCAAAAATAAACACATGCTTAAAATAAACCACGCATATATACACACACACACAAGGCTCACTCTACTTGGGTGGTTCCGGGGTGTTACAATACTCCCCTACTTAAAAGAATTTCATCCTCGAAATTCTCACCTGATCTAAATAGTTGAGGATACTGAGTTCTCATTGTCTCTTCCGGTTCCCAGGTCGCTTCCTCAATACCGTGATGTTGCCAAAGCACTTTAACTAATGGTATGTGCTTGTTTCGAAGCTGCCTGATCTCTCTAGCCAGAATCTCCTTCGGTTCTTCATCAAAAGAAAAATCTGACTGAACCCGAATATCTTGCACTTTAAACACATGTGATGGATCTGATCGGTAGCGACGGAGCATAGATACATGAAAGACATCATGTAACTTAGCTAACTCGGTCGGTAACGCTAATCGATAAGCCACTGGACAAATCCTCTCCAAGATCTCATAGGGTCCAATGAACCGAGGGCTCAATTTTCCTTTTTTTCCAAAACGAAGAACTTTTCGCCATGGAGAAACTTTTAAAAAGACCTTATCACCAACTTCATACTGAATATCTCTGTGCTTCAAATTAGCATACGATCGCTATCTTTAGCTGCTTTCAGATTCTGTTGCACACTTCTAACTTTCTCTTCAGTGTCTCTCACTAACTCCGGGCCTATCAAAGCTCTTTCTGATAATTCAGTCCAACATACTGGTGTTCTACATTTCTGTCCATACAACAACTCATAAGGGGCCATTCCAATGCTTGCTTGGTAGCTATTATTATATGCAAATTCCATCAGAGGCACATATCGATCCCAACTTCCAGAAAATTCCATAGCACAACCCCGAAGCATGTCCTCAAGAATCTGGATAACTCTCTCAGATTGACCATCGGTCTGAGGATGAAATGCTGTACTGAAATTTAACCGAGTACCCAAAGCTGACTGAAGTTCTTTCCAAAACTTGGACATGAACCGAGGGTCTCGATCCGACACAATAGATAATGGAACTCTATGAAGTCTGACTATCTCACTCACATATACCTCTGCCAACTTGTACATAAAATAATCCAACCGAATAGGCAAGAAATGTGCTGACTTTGACAACCGGTCGACTATAACCCACATTGAATCATGCTTGCGCTGTGTTAATGGCAATCTGGTTTCAAAATCCATTGTCACCTCATCTAATTTCCATTGAGGAATGGGTAAGGGATGCAGCAAACCCGATGGAACCTGGTGCTCGATTTTTACTTGCTGACATACTAAACATTTTGAAACAAACTCTGTAATATCCTTTTTCATACCCGACCACTAATAGAATTGCTTGAGATCTTGATACATTTTATCTCCACCTGGGTGCATAGTGAAGATTGACGAGTGAGCCTCTTGCAAAAGCTTCTTTCTCACATCATCCACATCCGGTACACACAATCGATCACCATGCCAGAGTACTCCCTCGCTGTCTACTGAATACTCTGTCCGCTTACCTTCTCTCAATGCTTGACAAACTCGCTGTAACACATGGTCTTGCAACTGAGCATCCACTATCACTTGCCTCAAACTTGGCCTAGCCTTTAATTGAGCAATCAATGCTCCCTCCGAATCAAATCTCCACCTACCTCGATTAACAGACAGCTAAAACTGACTTTCTACTGAGAGCATCTGCCACTACATTTGCCTTGCCTGAGTGGTAGTTAATAATACAGTCGTAGTCCTTAAACAATTCTAACCATCTTCGTTGCCGCAAGTTCAACTCTTTCTCAGTTAACAGATACTTTAAACTCTTATGATCGGTGAGGATTCGGCACTTCTCTCCATACAAATAAAGCCGCTACACCTTAAGTACAAACACTACTGCTGCTAGCTCTAGATCGTGTGTCGGGTAATTTTGCTCATGGGGTTTTAACTGTCGGGAAGCATAGGCAATTACTTTACCATCCTGCATTACAACAAACCCTAAACCCACTCTAGAAGCATCACTATACATAGTGAACTCCTTACCCGACACAGGCTGCATAAGCACAGGAGCCTTGATCAACATCTCTTTCAGCTGCTCAAAACTCGCTTGACATCTATCAGACCAAACATACTTAACTTCTTTTCGGAGAAGTCTAGTCAAAGGCGAAGCTATTACTGAGAATCCTTTGACAAAACGCCTATAGTACCCAGCCAAACCCAGGAAACTTCTTACTTCTGGCACATTCTTAGGCGGTAACCAATTCACAATTGCCTCCACTTTGGATGGGTCTACCCGAATACCTTCAGCTGAAACCACATGTCCCAAAAAAGTTACTTCTTTTAACCAAAACTCACACTTACTGAGTTTAGCATAAAGCTGGTGCTCTCTCAACACTTGTAATACCAAACAGAGATGTTCTTCATGTTCCTTTTCATTCCTCGAATAAACAAGGATATCATCGATGAACACTACCACAAACCGATCCAGATACTGTCTGAAAACCTTGTTCATCAGATCTATAAAAGCTGCACTAGGAATTCATAGTGACCATAACGCGTCCGATAAGCCGTCTTTGCCACATCAGTATCCTTTACCCTCAACTGGTAGTAACCTGATCTCAAGTCTATCTTGGAAAACACTCCTGCCCCTCTTAACTGATCAAAAAGGTCCTCAATCCGAGGTAACGGGTACTTATTCTTTACCGTAACCTTGATGAGCTGTCGGTAATCTATGCACATTCGCAATGTCCCATCTTTCTTCTTAACAAATAGAACCGGAGCACCCCAAGGGGACACACTGGGCCGGATGAATCCTTTATCCAGAAGTTCTGGAGCCATTCGATATGGAGCCTTAGAAATCAGAGATGCTCCTAGTACAATCTCCACTGACAACTCTACCTCTCTCTTCGGAGGTAACCCCGGTAACTTTTTCGGAAAAACATCCTCAAAATTCCTCACAATCAGAATATCTTGAATCTCCACTTGTCTTCTCCGAGAATCCAGAACTAATACCAAATATGCTTCACATCCCTTTCTGATAAACCTCTTGGCCTTCATGGCTGAAATAACATTATGCAACGGACTACTCCCTTCACCTTTCACAATTACTGGCAACTGATCTTTATTTTTGAGAACCACCACTTTCCTATGGCAATCCACTATAGCTTGATGCTTGTCTAACCAATCCATCCCCAAAATTACATCAAACTCATGAAATGGTAACCGAATCAAATCAACTGCAAACTCCATGCCTTGAATTCTTAAGGGACAATTTCGACAAGCCCGATTGACAACAACACTCTAACCCAAAGGACTAGATACACAAATCTCATAATCCAACCTTTCACCACTCCCCAAACTATCACTTAAATTACTAGAACACAAATAAGAATGGGTTGAACCCAGATCTATCAAAGCATACACTTCATAATCAAATAACAAAAACTTACGGGCAATCACTTCCAGTGCGTTCTGCTCATCCCTGGCTTTCATGGCACAGGCTCTACCAGCGGTCGAAATAGGGCGGTCCACAGACTATGATAACTCTCTCTCCCGAGGCCGTCCACCACGACCACGACCCCGTCCTCGACCTCTACCACGGCTTCCCTGGGGAGCATTAGATCCTGCTCGACTACCCTCTGGTTGACCTTGAACATACTCACGCAAATTCGGGCAGTTAGCAAGGCAGTGGTCCGTACTACCACACCTAAAAGACCCTCCTGCCAGCCATCGGCACTCGCCGCAGTGACGCTTATTACAATGGGAGCATTGAGGTGTAGCATCGCCTCTACCTTCCGCACATCCTCGACCCGAGCCTGATCCCCTAGAAGAGTCTTGTCTCCTTCCTCTAGAAGCCAGACCAGCTAAAGACTCATCAGCAGGATTTCCTTGAGATTCCCTTGATCTTTTTCCCGAAGAAGAACTGCCTGTAGAGGTCCTTCTCCTTAAAGCCTTCTCTCTCAACACATTCTCAGAACGCTCCGCTCTCAAAGCCGCCTGAACCAATTGATAGTAGTTAACATTCGGAGCCGACATCAAAGAAACCAGCATCGCCTTCAAAGATTCATTCAAACCAGCCTCAAAGTGTTGACATCGAAACTCATCAGTAAGAATTCCTAGCGGTGCATACTTACTTAATCTGTTAAACTCATTCTCATTGTCTGCCACTGACATTACTCTCTGCCTAAGACTCAAGAACTGCGCCCATCTGGTGTCTTTGAAAGCCTTAGTTACATACTTATTCCGAAACTCCTTCTCGAAGAACTCCAATGACAAAGGCTTAGGAAGCTGAGGCTGACTAAGCACAAACCTCCACCAATCATAAGAAGAGCCTTGCAACAGAGACACTACACATTCCACTTTTCTATCCGGCGGACATCTGATTTCTCTTAATACCCGCTTCACTTTATCAATCCACATCTCAGCCTTCTCTGATTCATCTAAACTGGTACCAAGGAAGTCCTCCGCTCCATACTTTCTCATGTTCTTAATAGGCGCCTTGGGTACGGTTACTCTCTCAAGCATCCTAGCCATATCTTGGGACATCTTAAGCATTGCTTCAAAGGGAACCGCAAGGATATCGGGTGACACCCTAGGAGGTTGAGCCGGACCTAAAACCGAGGGATCTTGCTCTTGGGGATTCGCACTCTCGGCTGACCCCTCAAGCGATCCACGAGCAGACTCCATAACTACAACACATAAAGCACAATTCGCATCAGGCCAACACAACTCGAACTGACCTTCTATGATACTCTAGCTCAGAAATGTCTAAACCTACTGCTCTGATACCACAAATGTAACACCCCTTACCTATTCGTAGAGAACTCCACCCTACAAAGAGGATGAAGGTCCCCGCTAAATAAGGGTTGTCACCCACAGATGCACAAACAGAACCAATTGTACACCCATATATATATATATATATAAGCGGGTAAATTAAAATTTACAACTCAAGAGAAAAAGAGTCACAGAACAAAATATTGCATTACATTAATATAACAAAGGCGGTCTTACATATCTCAAAAAGATACAAAAGTGCCTCAGCACGACTGATTAGTTACATATAATTAATGTCAAAACAACTTACAAAGGATTCTTTACATAGTTTCAAGAGTATAAAACTATAATTCATACAAAAAGAATACAAGGCCTCAACTTCAAAATCTTCTATCCACTAGTTGTGTTGGCCCTGCTGATGCGAAACCCTTGAATCAACCCTTCAAAAAACCTTCCACACCTGCACGGATAAACACCCGTGCTAAGCGAAATCGCTTAGTGGGGAATAAAGATGCACAACGACCACTCATAGTGGCGTCAACAAATAATCACAAGCGAATGGCAAAATTAATTGATATGATGTTATAAAATTAACTTAATACATAACCGTATTGTAGTCATACTATTTCCAATAAGCACTAATTCAGAAATTCACATATAATAACAAATAACAATGTTGCACCTGCTATATCAAAACAGTGGATAATGAGTACGCATAGATACCCGAAGGTATTAACAATATTCTCATAACACATAGACACCTGAGGGTATCAAAAGAATCTTCTTAATTTTTATTCCAAAAACATTTTCGCGTAGATTCGGTACACAGGGATCACGAAGATCCAATCGGGGGACCTGATCAGGGTCCAAATCATACACTAGCTGCAGTAACACTAGCTCTATTAGGCATACCTAACTATCCACTTATTCGACTCTAGCACGTCATGCATAATCCAAGGCACATTTTCATTCACAACATATGTTTGCATTATGTTTTAATCGTAATATGGTAAGCATATAAACACATTCATATATATATATATAGACTATATATAAGTCTAGGAGTAATGCAAATTGAAAAGTTAAATATGGGAATCATAAACGAGAAGTAAAAAACGAATTCTAGAGAGTGTCGCGTTCGCGTGGAGATGAAATAGATCTCACTGTCGAGCCCGCGACAAGCGTCGCGCTCGAGACAGTGAGTACCCGCAAAAGCTGTCGCGAGCTCGCGACCAGCACGTGCTCGCAATAGAGGCTTTGGCCAAACATTGAGCTCTCTATCGCGATCGCGACATACATCGCGCTCACGACAGGGAGTTCCTGCTGCGCATGCCTGGCCGCTCACAGTTCAGCGCGCGCGATGGGATAGAAATCACCGAGCTCTATCGCGACCTCTCGACATTGTTGTGCTCGCAACAGAGTCGGGATTTCCACTCCCAACGCAAAATCTGCATAAATTCATTCTCCACTTCACCCACTCATTCACTTGGTTCCAAAACTCAGTTCTAAGTAAAATCTTTCACTCAAGCCAATACACACAACATAAAACATACCCTTTGAGCTCATTATTATCATCAAATCAAGCAAATCAAAAAATCAAATCCAAAAATTCTCAAACCAGCAATTTCTAGGAAAACATGCAAATTTCCACAATTTAACCCTATTCTTCACAACCCATGGTTCTCAACTCAAATTAAACAATACCCATAACTCATAGGAGCCAAAACACATAATGAACCTCATCAATTTCAGTCATAACACAGAAATCATCAAAATACCCAATATGCATAAAATACACAAACGTTCCCAAACCTCAAGAATATGGCGTCTCAATCTCAAACTCCACTACCCCTCGTGATCTCCTTGCCTTTGGATTTTTTAGGAGGATTCTCTGAACCACAAAACCCAGAACACGGAACAAATTCAAAATCCTAACTTGCAATTATAAAACCCATTTAAATTAAGATAAGGAAAATAAGAAAACTAATACCCCATCACTTACCACACCAGCTTAGATTACCCCAAACTCACTTAAATTTGCAGCAAAAAGGAAGAATTAAAGAAGAAAAGAAGAAGAAAGGGAGGAGAAAGAGAAGCGTGAAGAGGAAATGGGAATTAGCTGAAAATATCTCTCTCTCTCTTCCAATACTTATCCTCTCTTGACTTTCTTGCTACATGTCAACTCCTCAATGGGCCACCTACTAACCACACCTAACTCCCATCCTTCATAGCACACCCAAGACTAATCTCTTAATCACACCCTACTCCCATACACTCACTCACACCTAACCATAGCCCTCAACCCACACTACTCTAATACACTCACTCACACTAAAACACAACCCAACTAAAGCATAATAAGAAATTAATTTAATAAAAAATAAACACATGCTTAAAATAAACCATGCATATATACACACACACACAAGGCTCACTCTACTAGGGTGGTTCCAGGGCGTTACAGGCCTGAAGAGGATTTTGTAGAGGATGAGTATGAGGAATCCATGTCAGTAAGAGCTAGATCTCCTAAAGAGGATGCTATTCTGAAAAAGATAGAAGAGAGAGTCTGTAACACCCCAAATCGGGCCTAGTTGGAATCGGCAAACTAAGTCGGTTAAGTGAAGGGTATTTCGGTAATTTATGCATGAGTAATATGGATAATAAGGATTTATTTGCTAAGAAATTAATTAAATAAATTAAGTGAAGGAATTATTATGGTGTGCTTGTAGTGTATGGTAGTAGGATGTTTATGGGCTAAGAGATTTTATTGTGTGGTTTATGAGGATGGTGCCTTGGAGATATTTGCATAAAAGAAATAATTATCAAGTGGATTATGGGTATGGAACTAAAGATGTAGGATATTTTTATGAGAAGTGATTTAGTGTGTGTATGTGTATGGTGACTTGAATTGAGAAGTCAAAGTGAATCATGTGGACCTATAGGAAGTGGACAAGTGGAATTGGGTAGGTGTGCATTTAATGTGAAAAAAAGACTAAGTGTTAGGGAAAAGAGTCCCCGTTTTTGCTCTCTCATTCTCCCTATTCCCGATTTTCTTTTCCTTTTCTTCCCTTTCTTTGCTCAATCTCTTGGTTTTGAGTGAATTAGAAGTGATTTGGTGGAGTTTGGGAAGTAAGATTAAAGAGGTAAGTTGGGGTTTTAGGGTTCCTATGTTTGAGTTCTTTTCTTCTTCTAGTTTTGTTTAAGTTATGGTTTGAATTAAGAATTATGGGTTTGTTTGTGCAAGTGATTGGTGATAAGAAGAAGCAAAGTAAAGGAAAAGAGAAGATTAAAGCTTGAAGAGAACAGCTATTGTGCAACAAGAGGTTTGGGAGTTGATTCCTTTAATTGAGTTTTAATTGGTTTTTACCCTAAATTCTTCTTGAGTTATGAATATATATATTTGTATATGATTTCCAGTAAATTGAATGTTTTGATATGATTCTTATGCATGTATTTGTTTGGGTAAATGTATTGGTAATGCATGATGTTGCTTAAATTGAAGGTGTGTGAGAATTGAAAGTGAAGTGCATGATTGGGTAAGCTCTGTTTAGTTTTCATCTTATCCCTGTGCAATGTTTTTGTCATAAGTAAAGTTTTAGAACATCAAACCATGTTATTCTTCAGCCATTAGAACCATTACTTCCATTCCTTTAAAAGTCGTAGAAATAGCCTTGGGCCAATACTTGCTCTAAGACCTTGAATTTTTTATAACACCGTAGTGTCTCTTTTTATGTGGGGTTATTTGATGAGTATAGGTTGTGGAGTTCATATCTCGAGTTATATATGTCCAATTGACCTGAAACTTGTTCCTTTTAAAAGTTACGACGTAGAGGCACATTTGTTAAGAAGACCACTTTTCCGAAAAATGAGGTTTAGAGGTCGGTTTTCATGATAATAGTTTGTAATAAAAAGCAGTCTGTTAAGGTAGCTGAGGCGAGCCTCTGTCGCGAGCACGACAAGGGTCGCGACCTCACGACAGAAAAATATGTTTTGAGCCTTTTCTTTTTTATTTTTGAGTCTAGGGTTGACCCGGATCGATCCCGTACCTTTCCCATCAGTTATTATGCATGTTTAGGGTAATTAAATGGCTATATAAGTAATTATCGTCGGGAAAAATTTAGGAGTATGTTTAAGATTGGTGATTTAGCTAGTAAATAATAGTAGATATAACTTTGTGAAGGATGAGGATTAATATGTGTTGATATCATGAGTAACCTAAGCATGATATACCATATGTATGAATGCATTTAATGTGGGTGCGATTGAGATGATTGATGAATAATGTTGTTATTATAGATTGTGTAAATGGATATTGTTAGTGGCATGTTTTATTGAAATTTTTGATACGAATGGTGTGTTTATGATGTCAATGATGTGTGGCTTGCTGGAGATGAGGTAAGAGACCTTTGGTTATGTTTTGTGTGCTATGGATGAGTTTGAGGAAGGAAAGATCCTGCAGAATTCTGCAGATTTTCGGAATCATGCTCCAAACTTTCGCATATTCTCGATCGTAGCTCTAGGGGCAGTACCTCTTTCCAAAACACTGGCCATATCCTGGGATATCTTGAGCATGGCCTCAAAGGGAACCGCAGGGACCTCAGGTTGCACCCTAGGTGGCTGAGCCGAGCCAGAAATAGATGGATCTTGCTATCGGGGATGTAACACCCTTATACCCTATACGGATACTACCGACGTAGCGATACTGTGCAATTACCATGATCGGTTAACTATCATTCACTTATGAAATTACGAGTCAAATTTTTTTTTCCGACACTCATATTTATCAACACTAAGTTCACTTAACACTTTCATCACTTGTTCACTTTACATATCTTTTAACATTTACATTTACATTTACTTAGTTACCGATGATCTATAACTGTCTTATTTACTATTCATTTGGTATAAATTTCAGCAGTATAACAGTTAGTAAATTGCACTACCCAAACCTGCAAATTGAAATCTCCACAGCCCCGGCAAGGGCACAACAACAATATCATCCTATATCCGTACCTTTCCCATCCGCCGTTCATCACACAGTTACAAAATAATCAACACAAATAAAATAACATATAACATCATTACAAGGCCAAAATCAAATACTACATAAGTATATACATGCCACAATTTATCCATTACACATACAAAATAAAATCCACTATTGCTCCTTTAGCTTGCTCCACCAAAATACTGAGGTATGCTGCTCCAGTCCTATGGGGTACCTACACGCCGTCAAAAACAACTACGCGTTGAGCATTAGAATGCCCAGTGGTGGTTACCAATCTAAAAATTTCCTAACTAATCTTATTTAATTAACATATTATAAATACATATATTTATTATTTTAACTTATTATTATTTCTTCCTATTTCACTTAATTAATCACATTATTATTTATTTAATCACTTAATCATTCTCATAACTATAGATTAAATCATTTAATTACACTTTTATTTACTTAATTGCATTATTTATTTTATTAGCACACTTAATTCTTTATTTCCCATTAATTACATTTTAATCACTAATCTTTTTCTCTTATTTCCCCTTATGTCCTTAACATTTCCATTAATTCCCACTATATCCTTTATTTTTCATTAATTACCATTATGTCCTTACAATTACATTAATACCCATTATATTCCATTTTCCACTTTAATTACACTTATGTCCTCGTTAAACACTTAATTACCAAAATACCCTTATTTATTAAATATTTACACTAAGAATTTCATTTATGTTTATTTTCCACTTTTACTGTAACACCCCAAAATAGCCCTAGAAGAATGACAGAATTTTTGTTCAAGAAAGATTAGTGTTGTGTGTGTGAGTCCTGTCGCGAGCGCGAGTAGCTTCGCGGGCGCGACAGAACCACTCCGGTGTTAGGGTATGTAAATTGGAATTTTTAATTTGTGGCTTGTAGAAGAGTGACACATGGCACTGTAGGGAAGTGACAAGTGGCAAGGGATTAAGTTAGATTAAAGAGGAATAAGTGACCCAAAAGGAAAGAAGACACTTAGCTTAGTAAGGATAATTATGAATTAATGAAATTAGTGAGCATTAAATGAGCAGTAAATTTTGGATTGACTTAGAACATCTGCCCTTTTCATTCCTCTTCTTCACGTTAGTTTCTTTCTTTTCTCTTGTTCTACTCCTTTCTTTGTTTCTCCTTTCTTCTTCTTTACACTGTTTTGAGTGATTCATTTGGATTAGCTTTGAGAGGGGTTAGTAGAGCTTGATTAGTTCTCCTAAGAAGGTAAGTAATGCTATTTAGTTAGTATTGGTCTTCTTCTTTTATCTTATTTCTGTTTTTGATTTGAAGTAAGAGAGAAGTGTAACTTTGGTGTGTTGAATGGTTTGTGTATGGAAGCTGTGGACAAGAGGCCCAATAAAGGCAAAGAGAAGGTCGGAGCCAAGTAGAGAGCGCGGTTCAACGTCCTAGAGGTAGGGATCGTGTGCGGTTTTTCCTATTTTGTATGTGTTGTGACTTTGAATGTGTTAATAGAGATTTAGTTGTATAAAGAAATGTACTTGGAGCTTAAATTAGCTCAATTGCTTTTTAAGTATGTGTAAAATCATTTTGATGGCTTGTAGTGTTTCAATGTCTAAAGTGATTATGTAATTTGAGTGAAACTTAGTTATGAGTATGATTTATAGGGCAATTACATGTTAAAAGAGGAGTGGTTGCATGTGAAAATAAAAGAGTTGGTTTGGGTTTTGTTTGAGTTTAACTTATTGTGGTTTTTTCCTTTGGAATTGGGGAACACGCTTCTGTCGCGAGCGCGACACAAGTGGCGATCGCGACAGAATCGCGTCTTTCATTTTCGTAGGAAGCGAGTTGGAAATTTGATTTTTAGATTTGTGACGAGAGAGTCACGAGACGTGAGGGTAGGTCATGACTCGTGACCCTTGGGCGAGCCTCGTCGCGAGGCGTGAGATGACATCATGTCTCGCAATGCCTCTCTAAGTTGCTGTGAGAGTTCCGTCACGAGACGCGACGAGCAGTCACGCCGCGTGACCATCCTCCGGCGAGGCGTGAGATGGCATCACGACCCGTGATGCCCTCTCTCTGTTGTGAGGATCCTGTCACGAGTCGTGATGGGCAGTCACGACTCGTGACCCCTTCCTTCCTGGTGGGCGTGAAGCGAAGCAGATCGTCACAAGCCGCAATCGCTTGTCCGACTCTTGACGGCTCTGTTTCCTTAGGCTACTGTCGCGATCGTGACAGTGAGCCTTTTTTTGCCTGTTTTGTCTTGTTTTGGTCTTTTGCTCCTATTTTGAGTTATTAAAGGTCTAAATGGGTCTTGCATGTTATCATTTAGCCTGTGTTTGGTTTAAATTATCTTTTAAACCTCTTACATGATTAGTAATAATTAAATGTACATGATTAGTAAAAGTTATACATGAATTAAATGCACTTGAATTACAGTAGATGAGTTGATATCAGTGTACAGTATATGAGTTGTTAGAGCCAGATTACCGTTGTAGTGGATAGATAACCATGCTTATAAAGGGCTAGAGTGCAGCTGCTAGAGTTGGCCTTAATTATGCCCAGAGTTCGGAATACCTCGTGTATTCCATAGAGTTTGAGTTAATTCTCCACATGTAAGATACTATAAACAGTATCCAGAGTTACCCGTATCCACCGTGAAAGGAATTCAGGCTTATTGTTTTATCCCCGTTATTGTTAGTGTATAGTGAACATGAAATGATCATATGTAGTGTTATAAGTAAATGTTTAAAGTATATGAGATGAATGCTACAGGATAGTTATGTATACCAGCACATGTTTATATGAATTAGAATCCATGATTAATATGATTGTGAAAATATATGCATGAGTTGTTTGAGCAGCGCATGGAACATGTATATTTTATTGCTAACTTTGAAAGAAGTCCATTGCATTATTTTCATCCCCACTAAGCGTTATCGCTTAGCACGGACGTTTGTTTTCGTGTAGGTTGACAGGTGCGGACCAGTGAAAGCGTTCATCTGCAAGTGAGGGCCACTAGGAGCTTTTGGATATACCCTTTTTGTATAAATTAGGGGTAGAGTTGGTGATGTTTTGAGTAACATCATTATGTAATAAAAAGTATAGTTGTTACATGTAATCCTTAAAAGTATATGTATATGAATCGAAAAAATGAACTTGTATAAGCCTAAAGTTTTTGTAAAAATGTACAGTTTACATGTATAATAAAAAGTATTTTTGTTTGGGCCCAACTTATTTCTAATTTATTGTTACCGCTTCCGCTAATGCATGTACATGTATACGTAAGTGTCCGCGTAGCGCCCCGATATTCCTTACCGGGGGTATGGGGGTGTTACATTTAGTGGTATCAGAGCCCTAGGTTAATGGGTTCAGGACTATAAGATGATAGAGTATAGTACTAGTGTATATGTTTGAGTTGTCTAGAATGTGGCCTAATGCAGATGCTGGTTTTGTAGGGTCTAGATGGAGTCCGACCCGAGTGAGCATGTAGGAGAGACTACAGGCAGTGTGAATCCGGTTCGAGTAGATCCACATGTACAAGCACAAGATAGAGAGGAAAGAGCAAGAGTTGTTCAGGACAACCCGGAGTTGATGCAAGGATTGGTGCAGATTTTGGATAGACTAACAGCTCCAAGGACTCCCTCGGACTTGATAAGGAAGAGAGGAGCTGAAGAGTTCCATGGAACATCCCTGGATCAATCCGAAATAGCAGAATTCTGGTTAGAGAAAATGGAAAGAATTTTGCAAGAAATCAGTTGCCCTCAGAATCAAAGATTAGCTTGTGCTGTGTCATTACTACAGGGTGCAGCATATGACTGGTGGAAGTTAGTGTTGCAGAATCCTCAGAGACCCATGGAGTTAACCTGGAATTTCTTTGTTCGAGAGTTCAAGGAGAAATTTGTGACCAAAGCGTATAAAGATGCCAAGTGGAAAGAATTTGTAACTTTTAAGCAGAGGAATATGACTGTTGTAGAATATGATAAAGAGTTTACTCGTTTGAGTAAATATGTACCGGAAGGGATGTTAACGGATGACTTCAGGTGCAGACAATTCGAAGATGGATTGAGAGAGAGCAAAAGAGGACCGTTAGCTGCCATGGTTGCTTTACAACCGGTGGGTTATTATCCATTGGTGTTGGCAGCGATGAAAATGGAGGAATCTGAATTGATAAAGCAAAAGAGAGAGCAGAATAGAAGATTTCCAAGAGAAGATGAGAATGTTGGTAGAGGAGCTAGAGCAGTAAAAAGAGGAAAGGATGAGCAAGCATCGGTACAAGTGCAAACATCAGTCGGAAGTGCAAGGCCACCTAGCAATAAAGGAAGTACAGCGCCACAATGTGAGCATTGTGGAAGGCATCATTGGGGTGAGTGTAGAAAGCTCACCGGGGCTTGCTTCAGATGTGGTAGTACGGAGCATCTCCTTGCTCAGTGCCCTAAAACAAGAGATAATATGGCATCACAAGTAAATAGAGAGAAAGGCAATGCTTCTGGAAATGTTAGAAGTGAAAGAGGATGAGGTAGAGCTGAAAGACCGCCATCGGAAACAGTCGAGAGGCCATTCCCTGAGGATCAGCCACGTGTATTTACCATGACTGCTGAAGATGTAGAGGCATTGATCGGATCTTCTGGTAAGTCCTCTGATTGACCTAAGCAGTATTGAGTTATGCAGTATATAGTTTCAGTTATTTGTCGGGTATCGGGGAAATTTCAAGGACGAAATTTCTTAAGGGGGAGAGATTTGTAACACCCCGAAATAGCCCTAGAAGAATGACAGAATTTTTGTTCAAGAAAGATTAGTGTTGTGTGTGTGAGTCCTGTCGCGAGCGCGACAAGCATCGCGGGCGCGACAGAACCACTCCGGTGTTAGGGTATGTAAATTGGAATTTTTAATTTGTGGCTTGTAGAAGAGTGACACATGGCACTGTAGGGAAGTGACAAGTGGCAAGGGATTAAGTAAGATTAAAGAGGAATAAGTGACCCAAAAGGAAAGAAGACACTTAGCTTAGTAAGGATAATTATGAATTAATGAGGTTAGTGAGCATTAAATGAGCAGTAAATTTTGGATTGACTTAGAACATCTGCCCTTTTCATTCCTCTTCTTCACGTTAGTTTCTTTCTTTTCTCTTGTTCTACTCCTTTCTTCGTTTCTCCTTTCTTCTTCTTTACACTATTTTGAGTGATTCATTTGGATTAGCTTTGAGAGGGGTTAGTAGAGCTTGATTAGTTCTCCTAAGAAGGTAAGTAATGCTATTTAGTTAGTATTGGTCTTCTTATTTTATCTTATTTCTGTTTTTTATTTGAAGTAAGAGAGAAGAGTAACTTTGGTGTGTTGAATGGTTTGTGTATGGAAGCTGTGGACAAGAGGCCTAATAAAGGCAAAGAGAAGGTCGGAGCCGAGTAGAGAGAGCGGTTCAACGTCCTAGAGGTAGGGATCGTGTGCGGTTTTTCTTATTTTGCATGTGTTGTGACTTTGAATGTGTTAATAGAGATTTAGTTGTATAAAGAAATGTACTAGGAGCTTAAATTAGCTCAATTGCTTTTTAAGTGTGTGTAAAATCATTTTGATGGCTTGTAGTCTTTCAATGTCTAAAGTGATTATGTAATTTGAGTGAAACTTAGTTATGAGTATGATTTATAGGGCAATTACATGTTAAAAGAGGAGTGGTTGCATGTGAAAATAAAAGAGCTGGTTTGGGCTTTGTTTGAGTTTAACTGTGTGTGGTTTTTGCCTTTGGAATTGGGGAACACGTTTCTGTCGCGAGCGCGACACAAGTGGCGATCGCGACAGAATCGCGTCTTTCATTTCCGTAGGAAGCGAGTTGGAAATTTGATTTTCAGATTTGTGAGGAGAGAGTCACGAGACGTGAGGGTAGGTCACGACTCGTGACCCTTGGGCGAGCCTCGTCGCGAGGCGTGAGATGACATCACGTCTCGCAATGCCTCTCTCGGTTGCTGTGAGAGTTCCGTCACGAGACGCGACGAGCAGTCACGCCGCGTGACTATCCTTTGGCGAGGCGTGAGATGGCATCACGACCCGTGATGCCCTCTCTCTGTTGTGAGGATCCTGTCACGAGTCGTGATGGGCAGTCATGACTCGTGACCCCTTCCTTCCTGGCGGGCGTGAAGCGAAGCAGATCGTCACTAGCCGCAATCGCGTGTGCGACTCGTGACGGCTCTGTTTCCTTAGGCTACTGTCGCGAGTGCGACACAAGTCGCGATCGCGACAGTGAGCCTTTTTCCGCCTGTTTTGTCTTGTTTTGGTCTTTTGCTCCTGTTTTGAATTATTAAAGGTCTAAATGGGACTTGCATGTTATCATTTAGCCTGTGTTTGGTTTAAATTATCTTTTAAACCTCTTACATGATTAGTAATAATTAAATGTACATGATTAGTAAAAGTTATACATGAATTAAATGCACTTGAATTACAGTAGATGAGTTGATATCAGTGTACAGTATATGAGTTGTTAGAGCCTGATTACCGTTATAGTGGATAGATAAGCATGCTTATAAAGGGCTAGAGTGCAGCTGCTAGAGTTGGCCATAATTGTGCCCAGAGTTCGGAATACCTCGTGTATTCCATAGAGTTTGAGTTAATTCTCCACATGTAAGATACTGTAAACAGTATCCAGAGTTACCCGTATCCACCGTGAAAGGAATTCAGGCTTATTGTTTTATCCCCGTTATTGTTAGTGTATAGTGAACATGAAATGATCATATGTAGTGTTATAAGTAAATGTTTAAAGTATATGAGATGAATGCTACAGGATAGTTATGTATACCAGCACATGTTTATATGAATTAGAATCCATGATTAATATGATTGTGAAAATATATGCATGAGTTTTTGAGCAGCGCATGGAACATGTATATTTTATTGCTGACTTCGAAAGAAGTCCATTGCATTATTTTCATCCCCACTAAGCGTTATCGCTTAGCACGGATGTTTATTTCCGTGTAGGTTGACAGGTGCGGACCAGTGAAAGCGTTCATCTGCAAGTGAGGGCCACTAGGAGCTTTTTGATATACCCATTTTGTATAAATTAGAGGTAGAGTTGGTGATGTTTTGAGTAACATCATTATGTAATAAAAAGTATAGTTGTTACATGTAATCGTTAAAAGTATATGTATATGAATCGAAAAAATGAACTTGTATAAGCCTAAAGTTTTTGTAAAAATGTACAGTTTACTTGTATAATAAAAAGTATTTTTGTTTGGGCCCAACTTATTTCTAATTTATTGTTACCGCTTCCGCTAATGCATGTACATGTATACGTAAGGTCCGCGTAGCGCCCCGATATTCCTTACCGGGGGTATGGGGGTGTTACATTTACACTTAATTAACTTATTTAATTACAATTATACCCTTTTTTACTTCATTTTTCCACTCTTTAACTTACAATTAGCCAAATTACATTTTGGTCCCTGTTTTATCACTTTTTCAATGTTTCACTATTTAAGCATCATATTTCACTAAAATGACCATTTTACCCTTCCACTTACCATTTTAACTTATTTCCACCACTTTTTTTTATCAACTTTTAGAAAAATTACCGTTTTACCCCTAAACTTTCTATTTACTTCATTTTAGTTCTATTTTCACTCATTTTCACCAATTTCATTATTTTAATAATTTTTATCGCATATTTACCAATATGCCCCTAGTATGGACCCTATAGAAAATCTACTGACGGGATATGCGGGACATGGGCCCCATAGATCCATTTCACTAAATGGTTCCAGCAGGACCAATTTCACTGCACTACACTACACTATACACTGAATATCACTGTACACTGTGATAAGCTTTCATTGGCTTATCAATAATGAGTCGCCATAACTCATACCGCGGTGTGAAATCCCTCTGGCTAGCCATCTATATCCTGGACTAGATTTCACTACCAGACTACTACTAAGGGCAATATTTCTCAAAATTTATAATATTATCACATTATGTCATTATGCAAAATTTATCATACATCTCATTTTCACTTACCACATTGCATGCACACTCATTTATCATCATATAATCATAATATGCCATTATATTACATATACAATCAAAATACACATAGATAATCTCACATGTACCATTCGTCCAAGAGTTCAATATCCCATATCATGCACTATAATTTCTCTTAATCACTCAATTACACTTATTTCATATTATACACATCATGTCTACCATTTTCATGCCATATATCATCATATATTCTGTTATGATCCACTTAATACCATTCGGCCTCATTATCATTCCTTCACTATGATTTCTTTTTATTTCTTTATTCACTTTATCATGAATTACACTAATTATACATGTTATAAACGTTAATTTCATGCCTTAAACTCATTAAAATCTCATTTTATCTTAGGTATACCATTCGGCCTCTATAGTGATTTTCATACCACTTTGTTTTAATTTTATCTAATCATGTTTATACACTAATTTAAGCCTTCTAAGCATGAATATCAAGTTAGATTTAATTAATCACATCTTTATCTTATACCTACACTTAAACATAACCTAAAAATCAACTTATACATTAGGAAATAGGAGGATTTAGTAACCACAAACTTCTTTTCCAAGCTTTATATCACTCTAGAGTTGCTTATCTTCCCATTTGGTATGAGGTTCCTCCCTTTTCCTTGAAGAACCTACCATGGCCGAATAGTAAAACATCCATATCATCAAAACCAAGGTTCAAATGAAAAATCTAACTTCATAATCATGTTCTACAGCCCCAAAAACCTCTATAGGGACCAATAAAACATTTTAAAAACCCTTGAATCAAAACCCCCCCAAAAACTCACCCTAACCTTTGATCTCTTAATTACACCCACTTCCAGTGCATGAAATGAACTCCAAACACTGCTATAGGATCATAGAGGAGCTTAAATTTAGTTAGGGAGCTAAGATTTGGAGAGAAATTAGAGTAGAAGAGATGAAAATGGAGGAAAGAGAGAGAAATGAGGTTATGTTTTGGGGGAGGAAGATGATCCCGACTTTGGCTGGATTTTTCTAGAGAAATCCATCCATTTCTCCCTATATAAAGTCCCCTTATGAACCGAACCGGTCCAATCGAAGTGGTCCAACCAAAATAAACCAAAATTTTGGTTTTTCGATTCATTTACACTTTTCCAAAGCATATATATGTTCCTCTCATTATTTTCACTTATAACTAATTCCATTAATCTTAAAACATCAATAATAGGCTCCCTACAAATTTTTAGCTCAATCGGAGTCCATTTGGGCATCGATTCATTTAAATCGGTCCAATTCGATCAATTTTCCTTCTGCCGTAAAATACAACTCTAAATCTGTCAAAATTCACAGAAATCACTTCCATTGTCTTATTTAACACACTTAACATCTATTGGGCCATTTAAACCTCTAATAACCCCTTGGTCAAACCTCGATCAAACCCACGTTCAAATTGAACCGAACCGTAGGCCAACTTCAAAATGACTTTCGGAGGTCGTTTTAGCTTCATTTCAGTTCCGATTTCACCACTAGACTCCTTACGACGCACAGATCATTTTCGCAAAATTAAAATTTTTCGAGTGCCGGACAGCCGGGTTCGCTGTATAGCCATCCCGGTGTCACCCATCCCGGAATCACTATATTTTAAACACACTTAACACTGAACTCCGACACTGGTAAACTCACTGCCTAAACTATTTGACACTGCGATTATCATGGTAACACTGAAATAATGCACTGACACTTCTACATTGGTATTTGGGCCATTACAATTCTTCCCCCCTTAAAGAAAATTTCGTCCTCGAAATTTACCTTAATAAAAAAGCTGTTGATACTACTGTTGCAAGGTTGCTTCAGGCTCCCATGTCGCTTCTTCCACGTTGCGATGATTCCAGAGCACTTTTACTAAGGGAATCTGCTTATTTCTGAGTTGTTTGATATCTCTAGCTAAGATCTTCACTGGATATTCTTCATAAGTCAGATTAGCTTGCACTTGCACTTCTTCTGTTTTAATCACGTGGCTTGGATCGGATCGATATCTTCTCAGCATCGACACATGGAATACGTCATGAATCCTTTCTAAGGCCTGTGGAAGCTTAAGCCTATACCCCACTGGTCCCATTCGTTGAATCAGTTTATATGGCCCAACGAATCTGGGTGACAACTTACCCTTCTTCCCAAATCTGAGAACCCACTTCATAGAGAAACCATTAAAAACACTTTATCACCCACTTGGAACTCCATGTCTTTTCTCTTTAAGTCAGCATAAGATTTCTGTCTGAAATGATGGAGGTGGGTACTCCATGCAATCTCACTATCTCATTGATATATAATTTTGCCAGTCGAGTCAATGGAAAATCCATCCTCACTAGTAAAAAATGGGCGGATTTAGTAAGTCTGTCGATAATCACCCAAATTGCATCATGCTTCCTTCGAGTGAGAAGTAACCCAGTCACAAAATCCATTGTCACTCGGTCCCACTTCCATTCGGGTATGGATGATAGGCTGAAGTAAACCGGATGGCACTTGGTGTTTTGCCTTCACTTGCTGACATATCAGACACTTACCCACAAAATCTAATACATCCCGCT
The DNA here is from genome assembly GCA_947683425.1 of Excoecaria cochinchinensis. Lineage (NCBI taxonomy): Eukaryota > Viridiplantae > Streptophyta > Magnoliopsida > Malpighiales > Euphorbiaceae > Excoecaria > Excoecaria cochinchinensis. The sequence goes on along the minus strand of CANTUQ010000146.1, from coordinate 5,940,835 downwards.
TCATTCTTGGCCACCAATAATGCATCTTCAAATCTTGATACATCTTATTACCCCCTGGGTGGATAGCATAACTACTATGGTGCGCTTCTGTTAAGATACTTTTCTTTAATTCTGGTTGATTTGGCACACATAACCTTTGTTTGTAATATACACTACAATCTTGGGCCATTGTATAATCATCACTGCCACTATTCTTCACTCGATCTATCACTACCATCAATGTGTCATCTTGCTTCTAAGCGGGTTTAACTTGCTGCATAAAGTCAGGCTTGACTTGTAACTCATCTATCAATGCTCCACTGTCAGCTACATCAAGCTTCACATTCATAGCTTTCAATGCTGCCATGAACTTTCTGCTAAGTGCATCAGCCACTATATTAGCCTTCCTTAGATGATAATCAATGAAACATTCATAATCCTTTATCAATTCAAGCCATCTTCGCTGTCTGGGATTTAGCTCCTTTTGTGTGAGCAAGTATTTCAAACTTTTATGATCTGTGAAGATATAACACTTTTCACCATAAAGGTAGTGCCTCCATATCTTCAGTGCAAACACTATCGCTGCTAGCTCAAGATCATGTGTGGGGTAGTTCATTTCATGATTCTTAAGCTGGCGGGAGGCATAAGCAATCACTTTTCCATCTTGCATCAGCATATAACCCAAACCATTCAAAGATGCATCCCTATAGATGGTGAAGTCTTTGCATGATTCGGGTTAAGTTAATACTGGAGCTTCTGTCAACATTCTCTTAAACTGATCAAAGCTGCCTTGGCACTTTTCTGTCTACTCAAATTTCCCCTTCTTTTGCAATAGGCGTGTTAAAGGTGCTGCAATAATAGAAAATCCTTTAACAAACCTTCTGTAGTAGCCTGCTAAACCCAAGGAACTTTTAATTTCAGCGACATTCTTGGGTGTTCTCCACTGCAACACTGCTTCAATCTTCTTATCATCCAATTTAATATCTTCTGCTGACAATATATGTCCAAGGAAAGACACTTCATTCAACTAGAAATCACACTTACTAAACTTGGCATATAGCTTCCTATCTCTTAGGGTCTGCAGTACGATTCTCAAATGTTTACCATACTCTTCTGGAGTCTTTGAATACACCAGAATATCATCAATAAAGACCACTATGAACTGATCTAGATATGGATGGAAGATCCTGTTCATAAGGTCCATAAAAGCTGCTGGTGCATTCGTAAGTCCAAAAGGCATCACTAAGAGCTCATAATGTCCATATTGGGTGCGAAAGGCTGTCTTAGGCAAATCTGCTTCTTTAATCTTCAGTTCTTTTAACTCTGCTGGCGCCATTCTATATGGAGCAATGGAAACTAGTACAGTTCCTGGGGCTTTATCAATGGAGAATTCAATCTCTCGATCAGGTGGCAAGCCTGGAAGATCTTCTAGAAACACATCTGGGAACTCACACACTATAGGCACGTCTGATAGCTTAGGCGTCCCCTTCTTTGCTTCCACTGCATAGCATAAATATGCCTCACGACCTTTTTTAATCAACCGCTTTGCTATTGTGGCTGAGATGATGTCGGATAGATAATCGGGTCTTTGGCCCACCACTGTTATTTCTCGACCATCTAAAGTCTTAATAGTCACTCTCTTTCTTTTTATAGTCAACCATCACATGATGAGTAGCTAACCGATTCATTCTAAATATAGCATCGAACTCTTTGAAGGGGAGTTCAATCAAATTAGAGGAGAAAACTCAATCCTGAATACTTATGGTGCAATTTCTATACACTCGATTCACTATAACACTGTGACCCAATGGGTTGCTCACTAGGATATCATGGTCTAAAAGAGAACTGTCTAACCCATTTCCCCATGCAATATTTGTGCTGATATATGAATGTGTGGACCCGGGATCTATAAGTGCATACACGAAATCAGAAAATAGAGAAAATTTACCTACTATCACATCTAGAGCATCCTCCTAATCACGGGCCCTCACTGCATAAGCTTGACCCGAAGGGCGACTCCGTCCCTAAGATGGTGGTGGAGATCTGGCTATAGTGTGGGAGGCCGTCCCCCTGCCTCTCCCTCTGGGTGCTGATGATCCTGCTCCAGGTGCTGGGACATTACAGCCAGATCCACTAGACTGGCCTGGTTTCCTTTTATGTTAAAATCGTGCCTATCTCTCTGGCTCATCCATCTGGGATGTCCCACCTTAATATATGCAGCTACTAGAGATCTTAAGTTTGGATGATTCTGTCCACCAACTATCTGTTTGATTTTATTGTGAAGGCCACACTCAAATCTTTCCATCAATCTAGGTTCGGTCCTCAGCACATCATCGAGGTAGCCACTTAATCTCTCAAATTCTCTTTCATACTCTACTATAGTTCTGTTGCTCTGCTTCAGTCTCCAGAAAGCATCTTGCATAGCAGCTTTATATTCAACACATAAATACTACTTTTCAAACCGGTCAATGAAAAAACACCCAATTCTCACTGAGTCCCACCAAAAATAGGCTGGACCCTATAGTAATGCCATTGTGCCCTCAAACTTTTCCTCTGGAGTGCTATAAAGGATCTTAAACAATCTCTTAATTCAGAACAACCACTCTTCTACTTGTTCTGAGGTCACTAATTCTCTACCAAAGTAGTTGTGACGCGCACCGAACCTCGGGGTGCCTCGAACACCCGCTTTTAGGGCTTTCGAGAGAGGTTCATTAAAACTTATATCGAATTACAAGCGCGTCTATGTTGGGCAACAAGGAGGTTTCTTGGAGCTGCCACCACATAGAACATTGGGAAAGGTCGTCTAGCCTCGATGAGCCTAAGACGGCGCATATATATCCATTTTGGGCAAGCCAGAGGGATCTTGGAGATCTCATCCCAATAGAACATTGGAATGATCCTCTAACCCCGTAGAGCCTAGGATTATACGAGTTGGGCCTTTTGGTGGGCAACAAGAGATATTTTGGAGGCCCCATCCCAATGAAACATTGAGATGGTCCTCTAACCTCGTTGAGCCTAAGACTAGAGTGAGTTTGGGACTTCCCATTTATTCATACCTTGGTTAAGTTTATAATTGAGCTTTGAATTTAAAGTTTCATCCCATTTCTCATTCATTTTAATGCAGCTAATTAAAGCGCAGGTTGTCCACTCAAGGAAAGCGGTAAATAAAATATAATCAAAGTAAAGCACATGAAAGTAAACACAACAAAACTAGGGGCGGAATACAACCTCTATTGTAAATAAAATACAAATCATGCATAAATCGGGGTATTCATTAATGATGAGGACATTGGTCCTCGAATGCATATTTATTATGAAACAGTTTTGATGTGATGATCTTGGAAGGAGAAAATTGAGACATTGGTCCCATTTTAATTAGGAAAGACTCCAAGTTAACTAATAAAAAAATGGTTTAGCAATTTTCTTTCTAGCATGCCTAAAATAAACAATTTTATAGGAAATTACATGGCAAAATAAATAAGGCAAATAAATAAAATATTACAAATAAAGCAATTAAACATTTAACCCAAACGAGCCTTCTGGATTCCCTCGTGTGCTCGCAAAAATGCCCAAGCAAAAAATAAATTTTGACATAAACAACAAAACACAGATGAAATAATGTTAGTGATTAAATCAATTAAATAATAATAAATGAATGACAAATTAAAATAAAACAAGGTGATGTGAAAGAATGATAATTGAATTAAAATGTTAACAAATCAAAATAAATGAAAATATACATTAAATGATAAAAGAATTAAATGATTTAACTAGAATAAATAAAACATATTAATGAGTTAATATGTAAAAATATGAACATGATAATAATAATAATGAATAATGAAAATAAATAAATAAATGAATGAATAAATAGCAATGACAATGATAAAAGAATGATAAAAAATGAATAACAAAATAATGATAGCGATTAAATGAATGACATAGTTAATCAATATAATCACAATTAATGTAAAACATTTAAATGGTAAAAATATCAATTAAAATGAATTTATTTAATTACATGTTAAAAATATTGATGAATTAAAGTAAAATAAATTAATTACATGTTAAAAATAATAAACAATATTTACATGAACAAAAATAAAATAATATGATAATATTAACAACAACAATGAAAATAATAATGAAAGAGAATGATAATAAACTAATAATAGCAATAATATTATATAAACATAATAATATAAACATTAAATTGAATAAACCTACAAGACATAGAATAAATAAATAAATGAGAATAACAAAAATATCCATGTTAATAAATTAAATATAAACAAAATAAATAAAAGAAAATAAAATAAATATCAAGACTAGAATGTTTACCCTCGGAGTTTCGGATTCGATGAAGGTAAAAATGATGTTGATTTTCTTGTTTGTGGTGTGCAATATTAGAGTGAAATATGATAATGTTGGAATTTTATTCCGGAAAAGATTGAAAAATGATCAAAAATTCTTTAAGGACAAAGAATTAATTTCTTTGCCTAAAGAATAATATTGATAAAAAAAATGATTTTTATTTATTAAAATAAAGAAAAATGATTTCAATAACAAACAATGATTTTGTTTGTCTCAAAATAAAAAATGATTAAAAGTCTTATTTTAGAAAATCAAATGAAAAAATTAGATTTTGATAATAAACAATTGTTTTGTTTGTTTCAAAATTAACTTTTCATCAAAAAGAGATTCAAAAGAAAATCAATGGAAAAAATTTTATTGAATACAAATAAAAGGTTAAAAAGAATTTTGAGAACAAATAATTGTTGTGTTTGTCTCAAAAATTTAATCAACCAACAAAACTCCTTCTAAATATATGTTTAGAAGCAATTCTATTAGAAAAAAAAGATGAAAAAGATGAACTGAATTTTTTGTTCTTTTTGGTGGGGAAAATCTGGAAATTTTAGAGAGAGTTTGAAAGGATGAAGAAGAGAAAAAGGTGAAAAAAAACCTAAGAAAAATTCCCCCCTTTTATTTTTTATCTTATTCTTTTTATATGAAGATAATAGGAAAATAATATTAATTAAAGGGAAAAACCTAATAAGATCATATATTATCATTTTAAATTTTTAAAATTGAATAAATCCTTAAAAACCCTGAAAAAATGGGTAAAAAAGGGATTTTAGGAAAAAAAAATCGGTTTTGGGCGTTTTGCGGCGGACAGGGGCGACGGGCGTCTGTCGAGCACGCTTGGCAAAAGAGCTTGCCCAGCGTGCGCACGACGCTGCGCGTGGACGATCGCGCATCGCGCGAGAAGCCGACGCTCCGAAATGTTTATTTTTTTTTAAATTTTTATTTTTCAATTAAACTAAAAATATTGTAATTTCTAAGCCCCATTTTTCAAATCTAATTTTTAAAATATTTTTTTTATTATTTTTCAATTTTTTACTCTAAAATGCAAATTTTACAAGGAAAATACCATTTTTAACCTTTTTGCCTGTGGCAAGGCATCTTATTATCATTGGGTAACTCTGATCTGGGATACCTCAGGACCAGGTATCTACAGTTGCCCCCAATTTTTGGGAAACTAGTGCACTAGTGCCTAGATGAGCCAAAATTCAGAGAAGAAAGGAGAGAGATGCGTACCTGAGGCAACCCTTACCTTTTGCCGTGTGGAATGTTGCGACTCACCTCCGGTCGGCTTGCACGGTGTTTGCAAGATGTGGTGTTCTCTAACCACAATCCCATTTGCGATCTGTTCTATGGCGGGCACCTCGGTAACCTCGTCTCGGTCTGCACGGTAGCTGATCTATCTCGCTGGTGATCCGCTAGCCTCGTCTCGGCCTGTACGGAGTCTGTGTGGTGAAGTACTCTCTGACTACAACCTCTATTTCAGATCCGTTCTATCACTGATGCCCCGCTAACCTCATCTCGGTCTGCATGGTGGCTAGTCTGTCCCGCTGGCCTCGTCTCGGCCTGCACGGTGTGGGGTGCAGTTTCTCTAACTCCAACCTCTGTCGCGGTCTGTTCTATCGCTGGTGCCCCGCTAACCTCGTCTCGGTCTGCACGGTGGCTAGTCTATCCCACTGGCCTCGTCTCGGCCTGCACGGTGTGAGGTGCAGTGTCTCTAACTCCAACCTCTATTGCAATCTGTTCTATCGCTGGTGCCCCGCTGGCCTCGTCCTGGCCTGCACGGAGTCTTTCTCGCTGGCATCGTCTCGGCCTGCACGGTGTGAGGTGCAGTATCTCTAACTCCAACCTCTGTTGCGATCTATTTTATCGCTGGTGCCCCGCTAAGCTCGTCTCGGTCTGCACGGTGGCTAGTCGGTCCCGCTGGCCTTGTCTCGGCCTACACTGTTTGAGGTGCAGTGTCTCTAACTCCAACCTCTATTGCGATCTGTTCTATCACTAGTGCCCCGCTAACCTCGTCTCGATCTGCACGGTGGCTAGTCTGTCCCGCTGGCCTCGTCTCGGCCTGCACGGTGTGAGGTATAGTGTCTCTAACTCCAATCTCTGTTGCGATCAATTCTATCGCTGGTGCCCCGCTAACCTCGTCTCGGTCTGCACGGTGGCTAGTCTGTCCCGCTGGCCTCGTCCTGGCCTGCATGGAGTCTGTGACTTGCTAACCACCATCTGGCTAGTACAATTTCTGATTTGCTAACTCCCATCCGGGTAGTACATTATCTAATCTGCTAACCCCCATCCAGTTAGTGCAATGTCAGATCTGCTAACCTCCCATCCGGTTAGTACAATGTTTAATCTGTTAACCCTCATCCGGCTAGTGCAATGTCTAATCTGCCAACCCCCATCCGGCTAGTGCATTATCTGATCTGCTAACCCCCATCCGGCTAGTACATTATCGGATCTGCTAACCCCCATCCGGCTAGTACATTATTTGATCTACTAACCCCCATCCGGCAAGTGCATTATCTGATATGCTAACCCCCATCCAGCTAGTACATTATCTGATCTACTAACCCCCATCCGGCTACTGCATTATCTGACTGTCAACCATCCTTAGGTCGGCATGGTGAACCATTCGTCACTTTCTTTGCTGGCACTTATCCTGGACCTCTTCTTTTTTACTGCAAAAAGGGAAAAGCAAATGTACAGGGCATATAAAAGACGCATACCTTTGGCAGTACATACCTATTGGGGCCGATGTCAGACGGGTGCCCCCTTGAAGGATAGTTGGTTGCTCCCCTGGAAGATAATTTGTGGAGCGTCATCCTCTTGGCTTTTTGGCTAAGTCGGTTCTAAACTTCTAAAGTACGGGCGTCGTTCTCTTGATTATACCGACTATGACATGCTAGATATCGTGTCCTCTATCATAGCCTCCTTGTTAAAAAGACCTGCGTACTTCTTAAGAGGATGAGAGAATTTGATGTTGAGCCTCCAGAGAGGAAAAAAGATTTGAGCATTCTCAAAGAAAAAATTAGATTGGAAGTTTTGTTGTTTGCCTACAGGCGGATGATTTTCCTATTTCATTTTGGTCTTTGTTTCTGTCTCTTTCTTGTTTTATTTCTTTTTTGTTTTCACATTTTTGGATGCATTTGAACTTTTACAGTATATTGGATTTTCAAGGCCTTGAAACTATATTCTTCTTTTTGTTTTGTTCCGTCGTTTTGTCATTTTTCTTTGTGTTATTTTTGGTTTGAGAGTTTGTATCCTTGTACATTTATTTTGTTTGAGAATTTGTACATTTGAATTTGGCTTTGATACACTTATTATGTGATGTGTGTGAGCGTACATCTTATGATAGAGAAACTTACCTGATTGCCCCTGGCATGGCATACATGAATCTGACAATGTTAAGCTGAACTCATCTCTTGGATCATCTTCAAGCATGAGGTCTATTCGGACCCTTCATCTGAGTCATGTATGTATATAAAACACTGTGCATGTGTGTGGAATTATGTGTGTGCAATATACACACATTTGAATGCAGATTTTATACGCTTTGTGTGTGGTGTGTGAGCGTACATCCTATGACAGAGAAACTTACCTGTTTGCTCCCGGCATTGTGTGCATGGAAAGGCTTATTCTTTTCCCTCTTGGGAGCAAGTCCTTGAGATTCTTCTCTCGTGAGGACTTTATCTTGATCCGATTGTTCATTATGGATGAGCGCCAATGTAGAGCTGAAATTGTACCTTGGCCCATTTCTGCATTTGATTGCCTCCAATTAAAGTATGCGTGGGTAGTCCAGCTTCTCAAAAGATCTTATTTTCTATAGATTTGTGTGATTTCGGATTGCCCTGAGCATGGTGTGTCCGGATAGGCTTGTCCTTGTGGGCGTTCCACCTCTGTATATATGCACTTGATTTTATGTTGGATACCGTGGCCGACAATGTTGAGATGAATCCATCCTTTGGATCATGCTTGCTTATAAGGTCTATTCGGACCATTCCTTCTGAGTCATGCGCACAATAACATATACAACAGACTGTGTGTGTGTATGGAATCATGGGTGTGAAATATACACATAAAGCTGTATACTCGAGACATAAGCAAAGGATTAGTGTACAAGAATTGTGTGTGCATATCTATACGCATAAAGGATCGAATGCACGTGAGATGCATGTGATATGCAAAAATGTATAGACCACATCCCAGGTGGTTAAGGGATTCGTTGAGGGCGCCTGTACGGCTGCTTTGACGTACCCAGAGATCTAGAAAAGCATTGTCTCGACTTTACTAACTCTGATCCATAATCTTCCCAAAGAGAACTGACTCGTGCGCATCTTTGCCCCCCGTTCAATGAGCATCTTGCCCCCAGTACTCTGAATCATGATCTGCATTATGCACTTTCTGCCTAAAGGTAAATTATCCGAGGTAATGCCACCTTATCGCTCCAGGCTTCAAAATTCATTATTTTAAAGGTAGTGCGTCCCTTGTGGATTTTCACACTGGCTTTTCTTAGCAGGAAATGCGTCCCTTTTTGGATTTTCACATAACCCTGTGCCTAATTTTTGCCTGAAATGGACCCAACCCACTCCAGCGGCTTTTATTCATTTCATTTTTTTGTAGGACAGACTGCCTGTTCCCAGGTTTTCACCCTGCCCTTTGGCCTAACTTTTGCTTAGAGCGCCAATCACGGTTTTCATCTCTAACGGCCTTTTTTTTTAGACTCCTGCCTTTTCGGTACGGCTGCAAGAAAAGTTGAAGCTACTATCAAAGTCCCTTCCTAGGTAATCAGCAGTTATTCTCTGAGGTATTTTCCTCTAGGCATCAGTTGCATTCCTTTGACTTTCTGGATGAATGTGTTGCTAGATTGGGTGAGGTAGCAAATGAGGATCAGGTTCTTTAGGCCTTTATGAGACTGCCTTTTACATTACCGCCCATTGTGCTCAATAGTTCAGAGGGATTAATGATGTAGTGAGGCATCCCTTATCTTTCCAAGGTGGACCTTTTTCTTCGGCTCTTACCTCCATACCATAGGCTCTGGGGAAGCTGCCGATGAAGACTATTATGCCATCTATCAGGGTTATTCTTTCGCTCCCACTCATGCATTCAAGAGGTAGGTGCTCAGTCCTGCAATCGATAGCAGAATTCATCGACTTAGACATCCAGATGGTGAGAACAGTAGCAGAGTTTAGCCATTTAAATTTCATGCATTCAGCAATGAACAACATTTTCTCTTTTTATAAATGAACTAGAAAACAATGAACACATGTAGTTGCAAAGATTGTGTACATTTTGGTATGATTTCTCTATACATGATCATTATCTAACATTGATTCAAAATGCAAAACTACATCTAATCTCATAGTATATCTTGTAAGCATCAAATTCCTGTCTCTAATCAGCCCCCTCGGGTTTTCTTGATTGGACATTTTCTCTCGAGCCTCTAATTTTTGCCCAAGATGCCTTTTTTCGGTTTTCACCTTGACAAGGCGCTAATTTTTAGCAAGGCCGCATTTTTTGGTTTTCAACCCACGGGGCTTTTATTCTCTTCTTTTGATTTTTAGTCTTTAGCCTTGGACCCTCTTGAGTTCGTCGATGTTGATCGATTCTTGAAGCCATCTTCATCGCTGCTGGTTGCTGCTCCTTGGGATAACAATCTTTGAAGGACAAGGGGTCCTCTCACGTTAGCCTAAACCTATCCCGTATGCCTGGAACACCTGGTTTCATTTGCTTGATAATTAAATCTCTCTCTTTCATCGGATGCTTTCTGGCCATCTTTCTAAATGATCAAGTAGAATATTTTTTCATATACCTAACTGTGGTGATAATCCCATGACTTCTCCTTGTTTGACTTGTTCAATTGTTACTGCCGTTGTTGTGCCCTGTTGGCTTCCAAAATTTGGGCATTCATCACTATTCTTAAAGATTTGGGCTCTATTTTGATCAGCCATACTGTTTTTACCCCCTGTATTGAGGAATAAAAAGTGACTCTTGTAGAGGTTCCGATGGCGGCTCACTAGCTTCAAGGCGCAAAAGGCCATTTCTCTGCCCAGTCCTTGTAGTTTTGAACCATCTTGATCAAGATCTTCTTGTTAGCAACCCCTGTTGCCCTATTGGTTTGATGGCAATATAAAGAGGACTTGTGGTTTTTAATCCCATACGTCTGGAGAAACTCCCTAGCCCTAACCATAAGGTGTCCTTCTGTCCTTGAACCCTGCATGGTGCGGGAGACCATCTTGACATGACCCTATCCATTGGGGCTGTAGGGCGCACCTCCCCTATGATGTCCATTTCCAAGCTCGAGCAACCTATATCCATTACAAGTTGATATAATTCTTGTGGGCCTTTTCAAAAACCAAAAAATATCGCGAAGTACAGGTATATGTAAATCAACGGGATTTGAACAAAACTTTCGCCCAGGATGACTTTCCTATCTACATATTGATTATTTTCATTCTTTTTTTTGTATTTTATTATTTTTCTTCTTTTTTTTCATTTCTCTTTTCTTCCCTTTTTTCAGCTTTTTTTTTTCTTTTCAAGGATAAGCTTTGTTCAAATCCCAATAGTTTACATATACACACACTTTGCCCTTCTCAAATCAGGACAACACGAATTAACCAAGTTAGATGTTAAACTACGATAAGAAATTTTAGCTTTGTTTCTGCTTGTTGACTCTTCCTTTTAACCTTTTCTGCCCCTTTCAACCTCAATCTTCAGCGTTTCTGTATGACCAATCCATGATTGGGGTATTTGGGATAGCGTGCTCGGTGATTCCATGATTAACTCTTAGCATGTTTTCATATGTCCAGGCAAAGACTTTTCATATTTTATTTTACTTCTCTCAAATTTTGATCTCACTTTAGGAGTTTCATTAAATGCCACCAAGATTTTCTTTGGGTTTTCCCAAAGTTTTGAGATTAAATAGAGTAGCATTAATTGTATCAATATCAAATATGAATGAGTCATGATGATTATGCACAGTGAAATCATAAGAGACATAACACAAGTAAGAAAAAACGTTCATCTTATTAATGAAACTAAAATGTCCTTATTTAAAAATAAAAAAGAACATTCTAAACAGCTAATCAACTTCCATTCTTGCCAACAAAGTTGTTGATGGTCCGTTATCCTCCCTAAGAACTGTCCTGCCTTTCCACTTAGGCACTTAGTCCATCTTATTCTTCCCCTCTTGCTTTTCAAGATTGGAGATCTTCTTGGAATCAATCAGGTCTTGAATGGCATGTCTTAAGGCCTTACAATCATCTTTGATATGCTCGATGTGTTGGTGGTAGGTGCAATACTCATCTTCCTTATGATTGGGCTGTCCCTGGCTTCTAGTTGGCTTAGCCGGCAATGGTTGTAGCACCCCCCCTTCATCAGCCTCTTGAGGACCCAGGACAAAGATCTGCCCAAATTAGAAAAATGCCTTTGCTTTACTTCCGTTGTTGGCGCTTCTACAATCTTTTCCTTTTCTGGGCCTAGCATCAGTTCTTGAATACGATCTCTCAAGGACGACAGTAGTCTGTTCTATGCCCTAAATATTGGTGATATGCGCAGTACCAATCAGCTCTATGTCTAGGGTGTCCTTGACTTGGGGCAGGTACGGCTGGTAAGGGTTGTAACTTCCCTTTCTTGACGAGACGGGTGAAGTGCTAGGATAATGGTCTACCCGAAATAGTGAGGTGGGACTGAACTGCTCTAGTGGCTGAGACTTCTATAGGCTTAACATTTTCCTCACTGATGTTATGGCTTTCTGAGCTTTCACCTTTTAGAATACGCGTGATTGCGAGGTCCTCTTCCTCTTCAGGCATAATGCTATATTCTAAAGTAGGCCTCTTATTTCCTCCTTGTTCAACTGGTGAATTAAGTGGCCCCTTGCCTCTGGTCTTAATAGGAAATGGAGGTACCGCAATCGTCGTCGTATGAGCCTTCTTAATCATGGTTGGCTCTACTTGGTTGAGAGCTATTACCATAAGCTGAGCTTGGAGAACCAGCGCCATGGCATCCATTCTTTCTTTGATCACAGCCAGCATCCTTTTTTCCAGCTCTTCAAACCTTTTATCCAACTCCTGGGCAATCAGGGCACGAGTCTCTTCATTCTGTTGTGAAGGGCCAGCTATTTCTAATACCTACAGATGCTCTGGTAAGTATGCTAGGTCTCTATCAGCAAATTTGAACTCTGATCATTCTTCGAACAACTATCGGGATCCCTAAACCACCCAAGCAAATGGTCTACGGTGGCTAAAAGGCAAAGAGTTAGAATGATGCATGAATAATATGCAATGCATGGTCGTACTGTGCAACGAATGGTATACAATGGCTAAAAGAGATTACAATGATACATGTAAAACATGTGAAAAACTACACACAGGATGATATGTACATGTAATAATTATATGTAAAGAATAGGATGTATACATAGGGAGAAAATAAAAAATTTTATTTGTGCATGAATGATATGAATATGCAATGCATCATCCACAACCACATGCAAGCAGATAGATCCTTCCAGCCTTATTGCCCCCACACACGAGGTCGTGCGGTCTCTGTCCTAGGTGGGCTTAGCCCATGGGTTAACAGGGAACCCGATGGACGCGCATGGTGCACGATGGGAAATCGGCAACATAACCTCTCTTAACTAATGTGCATACGCATGGCTTTTAACCATTGTGTATTTAGGCAGTCCGAATAAATTGACATGGGCCTATCGGGGCATGAAAGCCTTTGATTAGGTGACCAATCAAATTATTTGGGTTTGTCTAATACAAAATGATCCATATAGCAAGCAAGGTATTATGGTTCATACCACCTAGGGGAAGTATCTATTATCATTATATGAGCTTTGGCCAAGGTGATGTTACTTTAGGGCTACCCAAGCATGGTCCCTGCCAACGGGTCTAGCTCATCATGAGCGTAATAACCGATCGGGTCTCCATTTAATATACCATGATGGTACAAGGCTTGGGCTGGTGATTATCCTTAACACTTCCCTACATTGAATGAACGTAGGATTGTGCTTCGAGAATGTACGGGGTTGAAAGAGGGACCAAACTAGCATAGATCTAAGGCTCTAATGAGATGCAATGCAATTTCGAAAAAGGATGAAATTTATAAATTAAAACTCAACTGTAAATTTTAACCAAGGTACTTTTGAAGTCAAATCTCGAGTATTGTCCCCAGTGGAGTCGCCACTGTGACACGCGCCGAACCCCGGGATGCCTCGAAGACCCGCTTTTAGGCATTTCGAGAGAGGTTCATTAAAACTTGTAACGAATTACAAGTGGGTCTATATTGGGCAACAAGGAGGTTTCTTAGAGTCGCCACCCAATAGAACATTGGGAAAGGTCATCTAGCCTCGGTGAGCCTAAGACAATGCATATATATCCATTTTGGGCAAGCTAGAGGGATCTTGGAGATCTCATCCCAATAGAACATTGGAATGATCCTCTGACCCTGTGGAGCCTAGGATTATTCGAGTTGGGCCTTTTGGTGGGTAAACAAGAGATATTTTGGAGGCCCCATCCCAATAAAACATTGAGATGGTCCTTTAACCTCGTTGAGCCTAAGACCAGAGTGAGTCCGGGACTTCCCATTTATTCATACCTTGGTTAAGCTTATAATTGAGCTTCGAATTTAAAGTTTCATCCTATTTCTCATTCATTTTAATGCAGCTTATTAAAGCGCAGGTTGTCCACTCAAGGAAAGCGGTAAATAAAACATAATCAAAGTAAAGCACATGAAAGTAAACACAACAAAATTAGGGGCAAAATACAACCCCCATTGTAAATAAAATACAAATCATGCATAAATCGAGGTATTCATTAATGATGAGGACATTGGTCCTCGCATGCATATTTTTTATGAAACAGTTTTGATGTGATGATTTTGGATGGAGAAAATTAAGACATTGGTCCCATTTTAATTAGGAAAGACTCCAAGTTAAGTAATAAAAAAATGGTTTAGCGATTTTCTTTCTAGCGTGCCTAAAATAAACAATTTTATAGGAAATTACATGGCAAAATAAATAAGGCAAATAAATAAAATATTACAAATAAAGCAATTAAATATTTAACCCAAACGAGCCTTCTGGATCCCCTCGTGTGCTCGCAAAAATGCCCAAGCGAAAAATAAGTTTTGACATAAACAACAAAACACATATGAAATAATGTTAGTGATTAAATCAATTAAATAATAATAAATGAATGACAAATTAAAATAAAACAAAGTGATGTGAAAGAATGATAATTCAATTAAACTGTTAACAAATCAAAATAAATGAAAATATACATTAAATGATAAAAGAATTAAATGACTTAACTGGAATAAATAAAACATGTTAATGAGTTAATATGTAAAAATATGAACATGATAATAATAATGATAAATAATGAAAATAAATAAATGAATGAATAAATGGCAATGACAATGATAAAAGAATGATAAAAAATGAATAACAAAATAATGATAGCAATTAAATGAATGACATGGTTGATCAATATAATCACAATTAATGTAAAACATTTACATGGTAAAAATATCAATGAAAATGAATTTATTTAATTACATATTAAAAATATTGATGAATTAAAGTAAAATAAATTAATTACATGCTAAAAATAATAAGCAATATTTACATGAACAAGAATAAAATAATATGATAATGTTAACAACAGTAATGAAAATAATAATGAAAGAGAATGATAATAAACTAATAATAGTAATAATATTATATAAACATAATAATATAAAAATTAAATGGAATAAACCTATAAGACATAGAATAAATAAATAAATGAGAATAACAAAAATATACATGTTAATAAATTAAATATAAACAAAATAAATAAAAGAAAATAAAATAAATATCAAGCACAGAATGTTTACCTTCAGAGTTTCGGATTCGATGAAGGTAAAAATGATGTTGATTTCCTTGTTTGTGGTGTGCAATATTAGAGTGAAATATGATAATGTTGGAATTTTATTCCGGAAAAGATTGAAAAATGATAAAAAATTCTTTAAGGACAAACAATTAATTTCTTTGCCGAAAGAATAATATTGATTAAAAAATGATTTTTATTGATTAAAATAAAGAAAAATGATTTCAAGAACAAACAATGATTTTGTTTGTCTCAAAATAAAAAATGATTAAAAGTCTTATTTTAGAAAAGCAAATGAAAAAATTAGATTTTGATAACAAACAATTGTTTTGTTTTCCTCAAAATTAACTTTTCATCAAAAAGAGATTCAAAAGAACATCATTGGAAAAAATTTTATTGAACAGAAATAAAAGGTTAAAAAATAATTTTGAGAATAAATAATTGTTGTGTTTGTCTAAAAAATTTAATCAACCAACAAAATTCCTTCTAAATATATGTTTAGGAGAAATTCTATTGGAAAAAAAGATGAAAAAGATGAACTGAATTTTTTGTTCTTTTTGGCGGGGAAAATCTTGAAATTTTAAAGAGAGTTTGAATGGAAGAAGAAGAGAAAAAGATGAAAAAAAAAACCTAAGAAAAATTCCCCCCTTTTATTTTTTATCTTATTCTTTTTATATAAAGATAATAGGAAAATAATATTAATTAAAGGGATAAAACCTAATAAAATCATATATTATCCATTTTAAATTTTAAAAATTGAATAAATCCTTAAAAACCCTGAAAAAATTGGATAAAAAATGGAAAAATCGGAAAAAATCGGTTTCGGGCGTTTTGCGGCGGACAGGGGCAATGGGCGCTTGTCGCTGGCGAGTGGCAGGCGTCCGTCGCGCACGCTGGGGCGAGAGCGCTTTCTCAGAGTGCGCGCGCGGACGATCTCTGAATTTTTTTTAAAATTCTTATTTTTCAATTAAACTAAAAATATTGTAATTTCTAAACCCTATTTTTCAAATTTAATTTTTAAAATATTTTTTTATTATTATTTTTCAATTTTTTTGCTCTAAAATGCAAATTTTACAAGGAAATCACCATTTTTAACCTTTTTGTCTGTGGCAAGACATCTTATCATCATTGGGTATCTCTGATCTGGGCCGCCTCAGGACCTAGTGTCTACAGTAGTCCTCAGCTCCCATCTTTTTAAGCTGCTCTAGGATAGGCTTTCTCTGTACTTGAGCTACTTATGGCACTGGCACTGGCTGTTGCGGTTGTTGTTGATGTTGTTCCATCTCAATATGGATTCAGTGTCTAATGTAGTCCGTCATCATAGTCAAAAACATAGGTTGAGGTGGGGGAGGTGGCACTGAAGAAATCGAATGCTGTCGTCGAGTCTCAGCTCGACCTACACTGGCCGAGGCTCCACTCTCACCATCCCCAACACTATAGCTTCTATCGGGTGCCATTTGATCACTATAACAAGGAGCAAGCATACATCAGTACTATAACAAAATATTCACATCCATTGACATGTATATACAATCACTTAACAATCCCCACTCCGATCTTAGAATCGCCTAAACCTTTGCTCTGATACCAAAATAAATGTAACACCCTTATACCCTATATGTATAGTGCCGATGTAGCGATACGGTGCAATTATCATAATCGGTTAACTGTCATTCACTTATGAAATTATAGGTCAATTTTTTTATCCAACACTCGTATTATTTAACACTAAGTTCACTTAACACTTTATTCACTTGTTCACTTTACATATCTTTTAACATTTACATTTACATTTACTTAGTTACTGATGATTTATAACTATCTTATTTACTATTCATTTGGTATAAATTTCAGCAGTATAACGGCTAGTAAATTGCACTACCCAAACCTGCAAATTGAAATCTCCACAGCCCCAGCAAGGGCACAACAACAATATCATCCTATATCCGTACCTTTCCCATCCGCCGTTCATCACACAATTACAAAATAATCCACACAGATAAAATAACATATAACATCATTACATGGCCAAAATTAAATACTAGATAAGTATATACATGCCACAATTTATCCATTACACATACAAAATAAAATCCACTTCTGCTCCTTTAGCTTGCTCCACCAAAATACCGAGGTATATTGCTCCAGTCCCATGGGGTACGTACACGCAGTCAAAAACAACTACGTGCTGACCATTAGAATGCCCAATGGTGGTTAACAATCTAAAAATTTCCTAACTAATCTTATTTAATTAACATATTATAAATACATATACTTATTATTTTCATTTATTATTATTTCTTCCTATTTCACTTAATTAATCACATTATTATTTATTTAATCACTTAATCATTCTCATGACTATAGATTAAATCATTTAATTACACTTTTATTTACTTAATTGCATTATTTATTTTATTAGCACACTTAATTCTTTATTTCCCATTAATTACATTTTAATCACTAATCATTTTCTCTTATTTCCCCTTATGTCCTTAACATTTCCATTAATTCCCACTATATCCTTTATTTTTCATTAATTACCATTATGTCCTTACAATTACATTAATACCCATTATATCCCATTTTCCACTTTAATTACACTTATGTCCTCATTTAACACTTAATTACCAAAATACCCTTATTTATTAAATATTTACACTAATAATTTCATTTATGTTTATTTTCCACTTTTACCCATAATTAACTTATTTAATTATAATTATACCCTTTTTTACTTCTTTTTTCCACTCTTTAACTTACAATTTAGCCAAATTACATTTTGGTCCCTGTTTAATCACTTTTTTAATATTTCACTATTTAAGCATCATATTTCACTAAACTGACCATTTTACTCTTCCACTTACCCTTTTAACTTATTTCCACCACTTTTTATCAACTTTTAGAAAAATTACCGTTTTACCCCTGAACTTTTATTTACTTCATTTTAGTTTTATTTTCACTTATTTTCACCAATTTCATTATTTTAATAATTTTTATCGCATATTTACCAATATGCCCCTAGTATGGACCCGATAGAAAATTTACTAATCGGATATGCGGGATATGGGCCCCACATACCCATTTTACTATAAAATTCACTGCACTGCACTACACTATATACTGAATATCACTGTACACTGTGATAAGCTCTCATTGGCTAATCAATAATGAGTCGCCATGACTCATACCTCGGTGTGGAATTCCTGTGACTAGCCATCTATATCCTGGACTAGATTTCACTACCAGACAACTACTATGGGAAATATTTCTCAAAATTCATATTATTATCACATTATGTCATTATGCAAAATTTATCATACATCTCATTTTCACTTACCACATTACATGCACACTCATGTAAATGTTTAATGTAGGGGTGTTCACTTAACACTTTATTCACTTGTTCACTTTACATATCTTTTAACATTTACATTTACATTTACTTAGTTACTGATGATTTATAACTATCTTATTTACTATTCATTTGGTATAAATTTCAGCAGTATAACGGCTAGTAAATTGCACTACCCAAACCTGCAAATTGAAATCTCCACAGCCCCAGCAAGGGCACAACAACAATATCATCCTATATCCGTACCTTTCCCATCCGCCGTTCATCACACAATTACAAAATAATCCACACAGATAAAATAACATATAACATCATTACATGGCCAAAATTAAATACTAGATAAGTATATACATGCCACAATTTATCCATTACACATACAAAATAAAATCCACTTCTGCTCCTTTAGCTTGCTCCACCAAAATACCGAGGTATATTGCTCCAGTCCCATGGGGTACGTACACGCAGTCAAAAACAACTACGTGCTGACCATTAGAATGCCCAATGGTGGTTAACAATCTAAAAATTTCCTAACTAATCTTATTTAATTAACATATTATAAATACATATACTTATTATTTTCATTTATTATTATTTCTTCCTATTTCACTTAATTAATCACATTATTATTTATTTAATCACTTAATCATTCTCATGACTATAGATTAAATCATTTAATTACACTTTTATTTACTTAATTGCATTATTTATTTTATTAGCACACTTAATTCTTTATTTCCCATTAATTACATTTTAATCACTAATCATTTTCTCTTATTTCCCCTTATGTCCTTAACATTTCCATTAATTCCCACTATATCCTTTATTTTTCATTAATTACCATTATGTCCTTACAATTACATTAATACCCATTATATCCCATTTTCCACTTTAATTACACTTATGTCCTCATTTAACACTTAATTACCAAAATACCCTTATTTATTAAATATTTACACTAATAATTTCATTTATGTTTATTTTCCACTTTTACCCATAATTAACTTATTTAATTATAATTATACCCTTTTTTACTTCTTTTTTCCACTCTTTAACTTACAATTTAGCCAAATTACATTTTGGTCCCTGTTTAATCACTTTTTTAATATTTCACTATTTAAGCATCATATTTCACTAAACTGACCATTTTACTCTTCCACTTACCCTTTTAACTTATTTCCACCACTTTTTATCAACTTTTAGAAAAATTACCGTTTTACCCCTGAACTTTTATTTACTTCATTTTAGTTTTATTTTCACTTATTTTCACCAATTTCATTATTTTAATAATTTTTATCGCATATTTACCAATATGCCCCTAGTATGGACCCGATAGAAAATTTACTAATCGGATATGCGGGATATGGGCCCCACATACCCATTTTACTATAAAATTCACTGCACTGCACTACACTATATACTGAATATCACTGTACACTGTGATAAGCTCTCATTGGCTAATCAATAATGAGTCGCCATGACTCATACCTCGGTGTGGAATTCCTGTGACTAGCCATCTATATCCTGGACTAGATTTCACTACCAGACAACTACTATGGGAAATATTTCTCAAAATTCATATTATTATCACATTATGTCATTATGCAAAATTTATCATACATCTCATTTTCACTTACCACATTACATGCACACTCATTTATCGTCATATAATCATAATATGCCATTATATAACATATACTATCAAAATACACATAAATAATCCCACATGTACCATTCGGCCAAGAGTTCAATATCCCATGTCATGCACTATAATTTCTATTAATCACTCAATTACACTTATTTCATGTTATACACATCATGTATACTATTTTCATGCCATATATCATCATATATTCTGTTATGATCCACTTAATACCATTCGGCCTCACTATCATTCCTTCACTATGATTTCTTTTAATTTCTTTATTCACTCTATCATGAATTATACTAACTATACATGTTATAAACATTAATTCCATGCCTTAAAACTCATTAAAATCTCATTTTATCTTAGGTATACCATTCGGCCTCTATAGTGATTTTCATACCACTTTGTTTTAATTTCATCTAATCATGTTTATACACTAATTTAAGCCTTCTAAACATGAATATCAAGTTAGATTTAATTAATCGCATCTCTATCTTATACCTACACTTAAACATAACATAAAAATCAACTTATACATTAGGAAATAGGTAGATTTAGTAACCACAAACCTCTTTTCCAAGCTTTATATCACTTTAGACTTGCTTATCTTCCCCTTTGGCAAGAGGATCTTCCCTTTTCCTTGAAGAACCTACCATAGCTAAATAGGAAAACATCCATATCACCAAAACCAAGGTTCAAATGAAAAATCTAACTTCATAATCATGTTCTACAACCCCAAAAACCTTTATAGGGTCCAATAAAACAATTTAAAAACCCTTGAATCAAAAATTAAAAAACTCACCCTAACCTTTGATCTCTTGATTTCACCCACTTCCAGTGCACCAAATGAACTCCAAACACTGCTATAGGATTGTATAGGAGCTGAAATTTAGTTAGGGAGCTAAGATTTGGAGAGAAATTGGAGTAGAAGAGATGAAAATGGAGGAAAGAGAGAGAAATGAGGTTATGTTTTGGGGGAGGAAGATGATCCCGACTTTGGCTGGATTTTTCTAGAGAAATCCATCCATTTCTCCCTATATAAAGCCCCCTTATGAACCGAACCGATCCGACCGAAGTGGTCCAACCAAAATAAACCAAAATTTTGATTTTTCGATTCATTTACACTTTTCCAAAGCATCTATATGTTTCTCTCATTATTTTCACTTATAACTAATTCCATTGATCTTAAAACATCAAAAATAGGCTCCCTACAAATTTTTAGCTCTATCGGAGTCCATTAGTGCTCCGGTTCATTTAAACCGGTCCGGTTCGATCAATTTTCCTTCTGCCCTAAAATACAACTCTAAAGCTGTCAAAATTCACAGAAATCACTTCCATTGTCTTATTTAACACACTTAACATCTATTGGGCCATTTAAACCTCTAATAACCCCTTGGTCAAACCTCGGTCAAACCCTAGTTCAAATTGAACCGAACCGGAGGCCAACTTCAGATGGACTTTCGGAGGTCGTTTTAGCTCCGTTTTCAGTTCCGATTTTACCATTAGACTCCTTACGACCCACAGATCATTTTCGCGAAAATAGAATTTTTTGGGCGCTGGACAGTCAGGTTCACTGTATAGCCATCCCGGTGTCATCCGTTTCGAAATTACTATATTTTAACACACTTAACATTGAACTCCGACACTGGTAAACTCACTGCCTACACTGTTTGACACTGCTATTATCATGATAACCATGAAATATTGCACTGACACTTCTAGACTGGTATTTAGGCAATTACACGGGATTCTCACTCTCGGCTGATCCCTGAAGTGATCCACGAGCGGACTCCATCAAACTACAAAACATACACAATAATCCGCATCAAGCCAACACAACACTAGACGTACACTCTATCTAACCCTTGCCCAGAAATGCCTAAACCTATACTCTGATACCACAAAATGTAATACCCCTTACCTATACGTAGGGAGCTTCATCCCTCGAAGAGGAAGAAGGACCCTGATAGATAAGGGTTGTCACGCAAAAACCTCTAACCAAGCAAAAGTAAAACGTACATTCAAGCGGTAAAATAAAATTCTTAAAACAAAGGAAAGATTATGAAATCCAGAAATACAATATTATTAATTTACATAATAGTCTTTACATATCGAAGTACAAGAGTGCCGTCACATGAGATCATACAAATCGGATGTCCAAATCAATTACAAAAAGTAGGGTTACATCATTACAAAATCATTAAACTAAACATATACCAAAAGTTCAATCTTGTACTATAAAATCTCTCTCCTAGTTGTGTTGGCCCTTCTGAAACGGATCACCTTGCCTAAAAACTCCAACATCTTCCACACCTTCACGGATGAAACACCTGTGCTTAGCGAATACGCTTAGTGGGGAAAACACAATGAAAAATGATCACGCACAGTGGATGTCAAAACAAATCACACACATAAGGCACATACTGAATATCCAAACTAAAGACAGTTCATCATACTCAAGATAACAATATCTTTCATCATACAATCATTTCTACTGAATTCAAGTATAACACAAAATTACAATAAACCTGCCTGTTCAAAACAGTGGATGGCGAGTAACGCATAGTCAATCAAAACGTATGAATGCCCGAGGGAATCAAAATCAGTCTTTTCTTTTTGTTTCAAACATTTTCACATGGAATCTTAAACAAGATTCAAGTTTAAAAGGGATCGCGAGGATCCGAACAGGGACCTGATCAGGGTCCAGAATGCATACGCATGGCTGCAGCTAACTGAACTCTATAGGCATGCCTATTTATCCACTTATTGACTTTCGCAGGTCAAGCATTATTCAACTAATTTGCATTCATATTATTCTTAAAATTGTCTATTTATAACTATGAAAGCATGATAAGACTGAAAATTAAACATTAAAAGCATAAAAAGAAAACTCACATTTTGAAGCCAGGAGGTGCCGCGCTCGCGACAAAGGCGAAGATCTACCTCAAGTCGCGGTCGCGACAGTCCTCACTCTTGTGCAGGGACAGAAACACACCTCACTGTCGCTCTCGCGACAATCGTTACGCTTGCGACAGTGAGCGGCCAGCAGCTTCTGTCGTGCTCGTGATAGAAGATTGTCCAAAATCCGTGCGGCAACTGAGCGTTATGTCGCTCTCATGACAGAGAGCTCTCGTCGCGGCAGCTTGGCAGCGTACACTCAGCTCGCGCGAAGGCGGCAATCACTAAGCTTTGACGCGTCATCCCGACAGTGTTGCGCTCACGATAGGGTCGGGATTTCCAGCCCTTACATGAAAAACCTGCAGAATTCCAATTGTAAAATTCACCCAAACCTTCAATTGTCCTCAAAACACAACCCCACACAAATAGTGTTGGGTTTCTACGGAATTAAATCACATTAAACGCAGCGGAAAATTCGAAACCCGAAACAGGATCCAAGTATTTTCGATTGATTCAAAAAGGAAGAGATTGAATTACTAACCTTTAGAACGAAATAACTCCTTTGAATGCGAACTGAAGACGCTGCCTTTACGCGAACGTCCTCTATCGGTATCCACACGCACGAACAAAAGATCAGAAATCGCAGGGGTGCTAGCTCCCTTGAATGCGAATGGATTTTCTTTACTTTCTTTCTCAAAGAATAACGATGGCTGTGTTTTCTTTTCTTTCTTTCTAAATAGAGAAAACTGGCTCTGTTTCTTTTCTTTCGTTTTTTCAAGGAAGAAAGATTGCAGCCACACTAATCCTTGTTATCCTTAATAACGTGATTAGTGTTTTATTTAGGGTTAAACTCCTTTACTACATATATCCCATATATAATTATATATATATATTCCAAATCCTTTTCCTCTCAGGAAACGATAAATGAGGATATTATCTCTTAATTCAAAATCAAGATATAATATATATATACATTTATTTATATATATATATATATATATATATATATATATATATATTTATTTATTTATTATTCAAAATAATAAGAAATAATATATTAATACATATTATTATCTCATATTCAAAATAAGAGATATTTATATGTATAAATATATATATATAAATATGTAATTTCGAAATTAAATATAAATACCGATATTTATATTTTATTCCAAAATAACCCAATAAAATCCATTCTGTTCATTTTGCTCTTGGTGTGTGACCCAATAGGTTTATATTATGTTGGCAGTGGGCCTAATCCCATAAAAGCCCACAAGTCATAATTGGTCTCTAGCAAGACATTATGACTACCCAAATAATATAAATATCGTTAGTCCGATTTTAACCTTGCAATAGAACATGTTATTATCCTTTTGTCACACGATATCTAGTTCGAACATAAGTCATGGTCCATGTCAAACTTAAATTGTTCAAACATATAATTTCTCGATCACCAAGTAGACTGATAAATTCAAATGACATTGATCACACTATCAATTCATTTGAGCACGGCCATGCATTTTACAGTCCTACTTATCGAGGGGCCCAATAGATATCTCTCTCATAAGAGAGGGACAAATTCCATCTTGATTATTCACTTTCCTCCGCATAATTCTCATTATGTCCGATCATAAACTTTATAATTATCCGATTAAAGATAACGTTTGATTATGTCAAAACATAATGATCCTTATGTAGGAAACTATGATAACCTCAGGTCAAAGGATTCAATAATATATCTATTATAAGAACACTTATGACATTAACCCATGAAGTGATCTTATAGTGGGTCTATCCAGTACTTTGTTCTCTAGCAAGTACATATAGATTTGATTTATATCAACATATATAATCATCCCATGATTATCAATGCAAATCTATACTAGTCTTAATTATCTTTATGCCCTTTATTGATAAATGACTAGGGACAACATGAATAACGTTGTTATTCATAAACATTACAATAATGTAACATGCCAATAATATCAATACGAAGAAAACCATTATATAAATGAAAAAGTAATGATTACATCAAGGTCCAAATGCTTGGCCTAGGGCATAACCACTAACAAATAGATCATTCACAATACCTTATGCCACCTAAAACTCAACTTATAAACTAATTATCATCCTCAAATCATACAATTTACAAGATCAAATTTCAGAATTAATCAATCCAGTAATTTCTCATAGAATATCATACAAACTCATGCTATAACTCAATCCTTTACCAATTATGCATCTCAACCCAAAATAATCAATACCCATATCAATTAGATACAAGTACTCACCATATAACCCATCAATTTCAACATTTACCTCAAAACACAAAAATCATACAAAACACACACAAAATAATAACATTCTCAAACCTCAAATACTTGAACTCTAATCACGGGCTCCGCTTTCACTTGCGATTTCCTTGCCTTTGGGCTTTCTAGGAAGGATCTCTAAATCAACTTAAGATCACCAAAAACTCACCAAAATTGCAGCTAGAGGGGAAGGATTATAAGAAAGTAAAGAAGAAAAAAAGAGGAAGAGGAAGAACGGGGAAGAAGAAAGAAACGGGCAAAAGGGAAGGGGAAAAGTTGATTCTCTCTCCTCTCTCCACATAATATATACTCCCCCACTTACCACATGGCAGCCCCCATTCGAAGACTACCCCAAGACACACCCAAAACCCATCCTCTTACCTACACTTAAACCAAACCTCACTTACATACACCCTAATCCCCTACACACTTTCACACCCAAGCAAACCCAACAAATGAATAACACTAAAATTTAAATTGTAATGGCCACAATACCGGGCTAACCGAAAATAGTGTTTCCCGATAGTGAATAGTGACACCGGGATGAATAGTATCTCCCGGAGTCAAAAAATATTTTATTTGATTAATGGAAAATATAAGTTACAGTGAGTTCGAAGTTAAATTTGGAGTGAAATCGAAGTCAAATAGGACCTCAAAAGTCAGAAATAAGAAAAGTAGCAGTTCCGAAATGAATAGTAACTTAGTTGACTGGGAGTTTGACCGGACCGTAGAGAGTACTACAGACTTTAGAAAAATAATCTAGAAATATGGACATACTCGTATTGATGAGTAAAATCATATGGTATTGAAAAATTTAATTTTAGTGATACTGAAAAATTGGATTATCAGACTGATAAATAATTATCAGCTCGGGAAATAATTTCTGATTGACCCCAAAATATTATTGGAGTCTAATGGATATGAGTTAAGAATTATACAGTTATTTTTATGAGAAAAAATATATGATTTCGGTTTGAAAAGTACAGGGTTGACCGGAGGTTTGACCGAGGCTTTAAAAATAGCAAATGATGTACAAAAATTGCAGGAATTTCCAGATAGGCTTTAAATGATATGTGGAATTTTTTGTAGTAAAACGGGAATTTTTTGAGAACATTGATAATTATTGACTTGGACCAATTTGATTGAACCAGACCAGAAACGGACTCCGATTGGGCTGAAATTTTGGTTACAGCATAATTTTAATATGTTATAAATTTTAGAATCGAATTTGGGAGGATTTGGATTGGACCAATGGTTGGGCCAAGGTCCCACCCACTTTGAGCATCATAATTAGGAATTAATTGGCAGTAGGCAGTGTGTAATCCTTATCCCCCTCGTTTTGTTTCTTTTTCTTTTTGGCCGAAGTGAGGTTCTCACTTCCTTTCTTATTTTTTCTACTTTGTTTCTTCAACTTCTTGGCAAATTCTACCACTTTAAACAAGATTCGGCCACTCAAGTTACACTTTAGGGTCCCTAGTCCTTGATTGTAGCTAAATAAGTGGATTAAAAGCAAAGGAAAGCTTGAATCAAAGATTATGTCCTCAAATGGAGGTAAGAGATTTAGAGTGTTTTAATTTGATTTATTAGTTTTAAATGATAGATTATGGTGTAATAACCATGTTTATAAGGTTATATGTGAAAAAGGGAATGAATTAATTGGTGTCTTGTTGCTTGACATATTCGGCCATGATGAGGAAAATCATGGGGAAATGGTTTTTCAAAGGTGAAAGGCAAGAATTGAAGAGCTTGTGAAGAGATTAGCATGGATATAAGGTTTGTGATTACTCAATCCATGAATTTCCTTTGAAAGATTAGGGTTTGAGGTTATGTTTATATGTGACTATGTGTAATTTGTATGTATAATTGCAATTGAGGTGATAATTGAGTTTAAGAAAGTGAAATATGCTAAATTGAATGATTAAAATGGAAGATAACTAAGTGTGAGTTTTGGACATAATATGACATAAAGGTATACTTAGGTATATTATTGGTATACCTAGTGACTTAGTGAAATTAAATGGTATATATGTATAAATTGAGATTTAGTTTAGTGAAATAAGCTATGAATGAGTGATAAATAAATTATTATTGATAGACCCTAAGATGGCCGAATGGCTTAAGTGAGGAGTATTGATAGATTATATCATATATATGTTATATGAGATGTGAATTGAATAAATAAATGAATTAGAAGTGAAATTGAGAGTTAAATGTTAAGAAATACATGAAAATAAAATGATCGAGTTAAGTGAAAATTAAGTTAAATGTAATTAAGCTTAGTTAAGTATAAGCTTGGAAAAATGATTAAGAGCCTTTGAAATGACAAATGAAATACTAAAATGAAATTAAAAGAAATTGTAAGGTGAAATGATCACCTTGGTCGAATGGTACCCTAGTGTATAATAGGGTAGATTTTATGCATATTTGAAGATTAATGACTTAAAATGAATTTAAACATGAAAACAAGTGTCCATAAATGTATTTGGAATTTATGAAATATATATGAATATTTTTGAGTATGATATTCCGTTATGCTCAAAGTGAAAATAAAGGTAAATAATGAAAGAATTATATAATGAGCATTGTGCCTAATTGATCATAATAGTGATCGATTAGGGTATTGAAATGAAGGTAAAGTGATTGAAGTGAAAATGAAATGTAAAACGTAAGTGAAATTATAAAGTATGAAAATGCATTGATAAGTGATACGTTACATGTTACAAGTAAAATGAAAGTGTCATAAGAACGAAAGTGGATTTGAAAGTCTATTTGAAAAGACAAATTTTGGATAAATGTGAAAGTTGTGCCCTTAGTGATCTGGCAGTTTAATCTAGTCCAGGATATGTTTAGCTAGCCATAGGGACACCATTGATACCGCGGTGCAAGACATGGCGACCTGCTTTGCTATGACAGATTCGTGATGGTCTCTCATAGCCCTCTGTTATATGTCATACGTCACACGCCATATGTAATATGTTACATGATGGAGTGATCCTTCGAAGTCATTCCCTATTGTTTTGCAGTGGGACTTTGGGGCCCACATCCCGTATATCCTGTAACACCCCCATACCCCCGGTAAGGAATATCGGGGCGCTACGCGGACACTTATGTATACATGTACATGTATTAGCGGAAGCGATAACATAAACACATCCATTTAAAAGTAATTAAATACTACACTAGGGCCCAACATGCATTTCATATCAACTATACATATGTACTTCTTTCTCTTTATACATGTTCATATTACACTATGTTTTCATTTAACTTTACATATACATTTACATGTGATTCTTTAACTTTTATTACATAATGATGTTACTCAAAACATCACTAGCTCTGTATCTAATCTATACAAAATACCTGAATAATACACCCTATTGGCCTTGACCCGCAGATGCTCGCTCACTGTTCCGAACCTGTAAACCTACACGGAAATAAACATCCGTGCTAAGTGATACTGCTTAGTGGGGATGAAAACAATGCAAAGGACTTCTTGACGAAGTCACAAATAGCTCACACAAATGTCATATAACAAAAATCAAGTAGTTCATGCATATAGCTCTGATACTTGTATAGGTTTCATGTTCAATTATCAAATACTATGAGTTCACATGCGTATAACATCTACTCTTTTACTTGTTCATATACACTACAACTTGTACATTTCGTTTATTCAAATATACATTATCATGTAACCACATTCATGTCAATACACTCATGTAATCATGTACTTGTATACAGAACTGTAATGTACTTAAACATTACTTTCATGTACTATAGCTTTATTCGAAGCAACACTATAATCATCTCAAGTTCACTGCACAACATTTAACAAAACAAGCCTGAGTTCCTCTCATGGTGGATACGGGACGCTCTATATAAAAAAACATTTTCGGTAGACCGAAGTCACAAAACATTTTCATATATCTCTATTAATGACCATTCTCAGAGGTCGACCCGCTTCGCCCAAACGGGGCGGAACATAGGCAGCTGCACTCGGTAATCCCTTTATAAGCATGCTTATCTATCCACTATAACGGTAATCAGGCTCAATACCGACTCACACACTATACATGAACATCAACTCATCAACTAAAATTCAAGTGCATTTATCAAATTCAGAGACATTTAATTGATGTACAATCTTTAATAATCATCATATACATGTGTTCAACTCATTACATAAACATATAAATCATGCAAAGCAAGACAGAAGAAAACACTCTCTTCAAAACAAATAAAACAGGATGCGAAGAGGTTCACTGTCACGATCGCGATAAGAAGTCGCGCTCGCGACAGAAGCCAAGTTCATTGTCGTGATCGCGACAAGAGGTCGCGCTCGCGACAGAAGATATATTACAAAAAGGCTCTATACTCTATACCAAATGCATTATATAACAACTCCTAAGTTCATACATATTTATCATGTCAATTACTATACTTCCTACAACTATACATTGTTACTTTATTAGTTAAATTACCATCTTTAATCATACTCATATGTATTTTTCCATTAATAACTAATTTGTAATCATTTAGGAGCCCTAATCATGTATAAAACGTTAAGGGGAAAGGCAAGGGGTTTACCCATGCCAACCATGGGCTCAAAATGAAGAAAAAAGAGCTTAATATAGGTTGTTCTGTCGCAAGGTCGCGACAGAGGCTCCGCTTTGGTGCCTCACGAGACTGCTTTTTACCCTAAACTTGTATCGTCTAAATGAACCTCTAAACGTCTTTTTTAGGAAAAAAATTCATCTTAACAATTGTTCTCTAGGATGTTATCTTTGAAATGTGACAAGTTTCAGGTCGTTTGGATATCTATAACAAAAGATATGGTCTAAACAACATATACTATTCCAGTGAACCCGCTAGAACAGGGTCACCTACGTTTTAATTACTTTTTGGGATACTTAGGGCCTGAATTAGATCAAGCACCCTCTTAGACATATTTAGATACGGATCTTATCTTTCAGATTCAATTGGAATCAACACAATTGGAGTCCTATAGCTCTACTTATCACAAATATAATACACAGAGGTCTGATGACAAATAAGCAGAATTTCGCAAAATCAAGCTCTATCATCAACACAAACACTCAAATGATCAAGTTACATACTTATAAACATATATACACATATCATAAGAACTGCAGGCAATCAAAGCATCTCTTTATTTCAACATGTCTCTATTCAAACATTTTTCATCTAAACACATGCAAAATTAACAAGATCACACTCGATCCCTACCTCTAGGAAGCCCAATCTCTTCTCTTTACTCACTTCTAACCTTCTCTCGCCTTTATTCAACTTCTTGTTTCCAGCTTCCACAAATCATACAAAGCAACCCATGAATTAATCCTTTTTCTTACTTAAAATCAAAACAGAAAACTAAATAGAAGAAGAAGACCAACATACAAGTCTATATCTTACCTCTTCACAAGGACCAAGTCAAATCCCACTCTTACTCATCAAACCATTCAAATGATCCACTTAATAGCACCCAAATAAAAGACAAGGAATGGAGCACGGCCAAACCCAAAAACAAAGAAGACAAAAGGAGAATAGAAGGCCAAATGCAGAAATTGAAGGAAAAGTGAAGAAAAGAGTGGTCGATCAACTAAATCCAACCTAAATAAAGCCAAACCTTCTCACATAAGTGCCACCAAACCAAATAAATGCCAACCACTTCAATTAATCCATCCATATCTTAAGCCAAGCCAAGCCAAACCAAGTGTCTCTTCCCTACAATGACACTTGGCACACTCCTATAATGCCACTTGTCACTCTCATATGCCGCCACTTGTCACTCTTCTATGATGACACTTGTCACTCCTCTACGATGCCACTTGTTACTCCTCTACGATGCCATGTGTCAACTCCCTACAACTCCAAGTCTCTTAGTCCCACTTATGCACACATCTCGATAGGGGGTTCTGTCGCGCTCGCGACAGAATGCTCACACCCGCACCAACCAGTTAAAGTTCAAAAACCGCTGGAGGGCTCTGTCGCGCTCGCGATACTGTTCGCACTCGCGACAGAACTCTCGCACATAAAACTTACCTTTCTCGAACAAAACTCTGTAATTCTTCTAGGGCCACTTTGGGGTGTGACATATCCAGTTTGCAGATTGTCTGCCGGGATGGTACTAGGGGCATAAAAGTGACTTGATTGCAAAATATTTGGAAATGCCAAAAGTAAAATGATCAAATGAAATATGACATGAGTGTAATATGACATAATGTATGATGTAAAGGCATAATATGATAAAATGTAAAATGAGAAAAAGTAATATGATGCAAGGTAAAATGGCATAACGTAATATGTAAAAGATATAAGTATAAAAGTCTAATATGTGCAATATAATATGCAAAAGTGTAACATGTAAAAGCATAATGTATAAAAAAAAGCCAAAGTGTAATATGCAGAATCGTAAACTGATATGATTCTGTCAAAAGTGAAATGACATGAAAATGTGAAAAGTAACATGAAAATAAGAATTTAAATGAAAAAGGACTTACATGAAAGAAAATAAAAGTTTAAGGACCAAAATGTAATTTACCCCAAAAACAATTAGTCGCGAGTCTAATTTGCAAATTATAAGCTAAGAAGTGAATAAATATGAAAATGTAGTGAATAAATGATAAAATTGTACTTAAAGGTTAAATAAAGGACTTAATTATAATGTTACCAAAAGTTCGGGGCAAAATCGTAATTAAGTGTAAAAGTATACTAATAAGTAACATGTAAGTGAAAAGTGAAATTAATATGGCAGTCCCGTGAAGAATTCAAAGTTCAGGGACTAAATGTAATTTGCCATGAAAATGACAAAAGAAGGACTGATATGTAATTTGTAAGCCTAATAAGGATTTAAAATGAAAAGAGAAATGAACTAGTGACGTTTCCGTAAATAAAGTCAAAAGAAGGGTAAAAATGTGAATTTGCCCTAAAATTGATAAAATAAGGATTAAACGGTAATTTGTATATGAATTGATAAATGAAATGAACAAGAATGATAAAGTGAGTGATAAAATAGTTAAATGCAAAGTAAAAGCTTAAAATGAACTAATATGTTAAATGTACCTGAAAGTAAAAGTTCAAGGACTAAACTGTAAATTGACATGTCAAAAATATAAAATAAGTGTAAAAAGAATACTGTTAGTGTGAAAGTGGAAAGGTATAATAATATGTGGTTTAAGGAATGAAGTCATAGTCAATAAGAGCTAAAAGGAAAGTTCAAGGACTAAATAGTAAATTATACGCTAAATAAGTAAATAAAAGTGAACAAATTTGCTTAAGGACATATTTGTAACTAAATGCAAACCAAAGGGCAAAGTAGAAATTTGAGTGAATGGAAGTGTAATGTGATAAGTATTGAATATGTTAGGGATTAAATGGTAATTTGCCAATAAGAAGGGCAAATAAAGGATTGTAGTGTAAATTGACACTAAGTGAAACTTAGTGAGTAATCTAAGTGAAATTAATGAATAGTGTAATTTTGATGCATGAGTATGTGTATAAGTTTAGAATTAGAAATTATTAAATTCGTAATCACCACTGAGCATATTTAATGTTCAGCACGTAATTGTTTGACTGCGTGTAGGTACCCGGTGGAGCCTCTGTGGAGCAAGCGACCTATCAGATTTGAGATCAATCTGGACTGGTAGATTTAAGAAAAAACGTTTCATTTATTGTTACTTGAATATATGTAAAAGCTATATGTTATGAGAACAGGTATATGTAAAGATAAATGTTATTGTATTTGGATTAGTTACATGTATTAGTTGGAGAGTAAATAAGCTATATATGTTGTGCCCCTGAGTTGGGCTGCGTATTGTTTGAATTGCAGGTTTTGGGTAGTTAATGTTATAGACGTTATGCTGCCCAATTTTAATCAAATGAATAGTATTAGTGGCATGTATATGTGGAATGGTTTAGCATTGATTATACATTGAATATTATGATGAATGTTATAGGCTATCGAATAACATGATAAGTTCAATGTAATGTCTGGATCGAATGAAATGTAATAGTGACATGAAATTGTTACAGGATAAATAATCCGATAAGCTTATAAGGAAAAAAAAAATTACCGCATTTGTCATAAGCATCGATCAGTCGATATTGCCGTGACATCCGATATCTGTACCAATTGCGGGTATGGGGTGTTACATTTAGTTGTATCAGAGCAAGTTTAGACGATTCTAAGATCAAAGTGGGATTGAGTGATTGAGTTAAGTTCATATACATGCCAATTAAGGAAAATGATTTTAATAGTGTATAGTTAGACCAGGATATTCTAGTGAGAAATTCTTGAAGTCATAGTGTATTGTTGAATAAAGTATATAGAAACCGTCCTATCGGTGAATTTGATGTCATTGTAAAGATGGACAGAGGATGACATTAGGTCATGATTGTGCTAGAATGCAAACGATCTGTAACTCAAATTTGGAGTTCTTGTTTTTGGAGAAAGATTCTATAACATATGTAATGATATTTTTAGAAATGATTTATATTGTATAATAATGGAAAGTGACATATTGTAACAATGACAGTTGATACTGATTTAGAGAATAACATATTTGACTGTGACTTTAGTAAATTTCGAGGACGAAATATCTTTTAGTGGGGGAGAATTGTAATGGCCCTAATATCGGACTAGCGGAAAATAGTGTTTTCCGATAGTGAATAGTGACAGCGAGATGAATAGTACCTCCCGGAGTTGAAAAATATTTTATTTGATTAATAAAAAAAATATAAGTTACAGTGAGTTCGAGGTTAAAATTTGGAGTGAAATCGAGGTCAAATAGGACCTCAAAAGTCAGAAATAAGAAAAGTAGCAGTTCCGATATGAATAGTAACTTAGTTGATTGGGAGTTTGACCGGACCGTAGAGAGTGCAACAGACTTCAGAAAAATAATCTGAAAATATGGACGTACTCGTATTGATAAGTAAAATCATATGTTAATGAAAAATTTAATTTTAATGATACTGAAAAATTGGATTATCGAACTGATAAATAATTATCAGACCGGGAAATAAATTCTGATTGAGCCCAAAATATTATTGGAGTCTAATGGATATGAGTTAAGAATTATAGAGTTATTTTTATGAGAAATTGACCTTAGGAAGTAAGGAAAAAGATATGATTTGGGTTTGAATAGTACAGGGTTGACCGGAGGTTTGACTGAGGCTTTAAAAATAGCAAATGATGCACAAAAATTGTAGGAATTTCCAGATAGGCTCTAAATGATATGTAGAATTTTTGGTAGTAAAACGGGAATTTTTCGAGAACATTGATAATTATTAATTTGGACCGATTTGATTGAACCGGACCAGAAACGGACTCCGATTGGGCTAAAATTTTGGCTACAGCCTAATTTTAATATGTTATGAATTTTATAATCAAATTTAGGAGGATTTGGATTAGGAAATTGAGAAAACCACATAAAATTGCATTTTCGGGCCAAAATTATTTTTTTGGTTTGAGTGGTTGGACCAGTGGTTGGACCAAGGTCCCACCCACTTTGACCATCATAATTAGAAATTAATTGGCAGTTGGGAGTGGCTGTAATCCTTATCCCTCTCATTTTGTTTCTTTTTCTTTTTGGCCGAAGTGAGGTTCTCACTTCCTTTCTCATTTTTTCTACAATGTTTCTTCAACTTCTTGCCAAATTCTACCACTTTAAACAAGATTCAGCCACTCAAGTTACACTTTAGGGTCCCTATTCCTTGATTTGAGCTAAAGAAGTGGATTAAAAGCAAAGGAAAGCTTGAATCAAAGATTATGTCCTCAAATGGAGGTAAGAGATTTAGAGTGTTTTAATTTGATTTATTAGTTTTAAATGATAGATTATGGTGTAATAACCATGTTTATAAGGTTATATGTGAAAAAGTGAAGGCATTAATTGGTGTTTTGTTGCTTGACATATTCGGCCATGATGAGGAAAATCATGGGGAAATGGTTTTTCAAAGGTGAAAGGCAAGAATTGAGGAGCTTCTGAAGAGATTAGCATGGATATAAGGTTTGTGATTACTCAATCCATGAATTTCCTTTGAAAAATTAGGGTTTGAGGTTATGTTTATATGTGACTA
This sequence comes from Excoecaria cochinchinensis, assembly GCA_947683425.1. NCBI lineage: Eukaryota > Viridiplantae > Streptophyta > Magnoliopsida > Malpighiales > Euphorbiaceae > Excoecaria > Excoecaria cochinchinensis. Next base: position 5,905,318 of record CANTUQ010000146.1, on the reverse strand, counting down.
TGTGTAATTTGTATGTATAATTACAATTGAGGTGATAATTGAGTTTAAGAAAGTGAAATATGCTAAATTGAATGTTTAAAATGGAAGATAACTAAGTGTGAGTTTTGGACATAATATGACATAAAGTTATACTTAGATATATTATTGGTATACCTAGTGATTTAGTGAAATTAAATGGTATATATGTATAAATTGAGATTTAGTTTAGTAGAATAAGCTATGAATGAGTGATAAATAAATTATTATTGGTAGACCCTAAGATGGCCGAATGGCTTAAGTGAGGAGAATTGATAGATTCTATCATATATATGTTATATGAGATGTGAATTGAATAAATAAATGAATTAGAAGTGAAATTGAGAGTTAAATGTTAAGAAATACATGAAAATAAAATGATCGAGTTAAGTGAAAATTAAGTTAAATGTAAGCTTAGTTAAGTATAAGCTTGGAAAAATGATTAAGAGCCTTTGAAATGACAAATGAAATACTAAAATGAAATTAAAAGAAACTGTAAGGTGAAATGATCACCTTGGCCGAATGGTACCCTAGTGTGTAATAGGGTAGATTTTATGCATATTTGAAGATTAATGACTTAAAATGAATGTAAACATGAAAACAAGTGTCCATAAATGTATTTGGAATTTATGAAATATATATGAATATTTTTGAGTATGATATTCCGTTATGCTCAAAGTGAAAATAAAGGTAAATAATGAAATAATTATATAATGAGCATTGTGCCTAATTGATCATAATAGTGATCGATTAGGGTATTGAAATGAAAGTAAAGTGATTGAAGTGAAAATGAAATGTAAAACGTAAGTGAAATTATAAAGTATGAAAATGCATTGATAAGTGATACGTTATATGTTACAAGTAAAATGAAAGTGTCATAAGAACGAAACTGGATTTGAAAGTCTATTTGAAAAGACAAATTTTGGATAAATGTGAAAGTTTTGCCCTTAGTGATCTGGCGGTTTAATCTAGTCCAGGATATGTTTGGCTAGCCATAGGGACACCATTGATACCGCGGTGCAAGTCATGGCGACCTGCTTTGCTATGACAGATTCGCGATGGTCTCTCATAGCCCTCTGTTATATGTCATACGTCACACGTCATACGTCATATGTTACATGATGGAGTGATCCTTCGAGGTCATTCCCTATTGTTTTTTAGTGGGACTTTTGGGCCCACATCCCGTATATCCAGTTTGCAGATTGTCTGCCGGGATGGTACTAGGGGCATAAAAGTGACTTGATTGCAAAATATTTGAAAATGCAAAAAGTAAAATGATCAAATGAAATATGACATGAGTGTAATATGACATAATGTATGATGTAAAGGCATAATATAATAAAATGTAAAATGAGAAAAAGTAATATGATGCAAGGTAAAACGGCAAAACGTAATATGTAAAAGATATAAGTATAAAAGTCTAATATGTGCAATATAATATGCAAAAGTGTAACATGTAAAAGCATAATGTATAAAGAAAAGCCAAAGTGTAATATGCAGAATCGTAAACTGATATGATTCTTTCAAAAGTAAAATGACATGAAAATGTGAAAAGTAACATGAAAATAAGAATTTAAATGAAAAAGGACTTACATGAAAGAAAATAAAAGTTTAAGGACCAAAATGTAATTTACCCCAAAAACAATTAGTCGTGAGTCTAATTGGCAAATTATAAGCTAAGAAGTGAATAAATATGAAAATGTAGTGAATAAATGATAAAATTGTACTTAAAGGGTAAATAAAGGACTAAATTGTAATGTTATCATCTTCTTCTTCCAATTTCTTCCATAAATCTAAGCATTTCAAGTGTTGTCATCCCGTAATGAAGGTCATGGCAGCCCTAATTTCTGAATTTGTTAAAGATTTGAGAGAAAAAAAAAAGTTAGGTTTTTAGGCAATTTGAAGGTACGTGAAATTAATTGTTTCTAGTTGGTTTATATAGTTCTAATAGGTTGTATTTAGTTATTTTAATAGTTTAATTGAGTTGTTGAAGTGAGGTTTTATTGGGTTTTCCTTGTGGATGTTGCTGCCATGATGGTTTTAAGATGAAGAAGGTGATTCTTCTAAGTCAAAAGAGAAAGAAAAGGAGGTTTAATGGAGGAGAAAGAGTCTAAAGGTATGTGGTTACAAATTCTTTAAATTTTCATTGAATTTATTTGAATTTAGGGTAATGAAATTTGGAAATTATTGTGTTAATTCTTGTGTTAATAAAGAATTGTTAAGGGATTCAATGTCATGGCCGGATTTGTACCCTAAGAGAATTAACCTAATTTGGCATGTGTGTGTAGGATTGGACTTAATTGAAAGAAAGAAGTTTAGTTAAGGGATTTAAATGGTAATTATGAATGTTTGTGCTAAGCATGAGTTAAAGGCTAGTTAATTAGTTAATGGAAGGATTAATTAAGAATATAATAACTTTGATTTATTGGAAGTGGAGGCAGACTTGAGGAAGTGGTTTCCGTGTGGCTTCTTGAGAGGTTGCCACCTCTTCCTTTGCATGCAAGTGTGGGTTAAGATGGTAGAGTTTCATTTGGTAACCTAGATATTTTCTGTATTTTGGCTTTGGCTTCCTTCTTGTTCCCGTGAGTGAGGATGAGAGTGGTTTAGTGGCTAATGGTAACTGTGCGCATATAGCTAATTGGATCAAGAATTGAGGGTTAAACCTAAGAGGTAAGTGAATAAGTGCATAATCTCATCTTCTACTCTTTCTTTTTGGTTGAACTGGTTTGGATGGGATGTTATTGGTCTGAGATTGAACTTAAGAATCTGTGTTGTTTTGCTAGCTGAAGAAGTGAAAAGAGATAAGGGAAAAGCTGTGATTGGGGAACCGAGCGTTCGTCGGAATTAGGAGCTAAGGCGACGAGGTTTGGGAACAAACCCTCATTGTATGAATATGTGATTAGTGTTGGTTAAATAGGGTCTTGAACTGAATTGCATGATATGTGAAATTGAAGGTTGAGCATGAATTATGTGATGCTAAATTGTATGATTATAGTAGCAAAATGATTGTGATAAAGTGCTTGAAAGTGGTTATGATTTGTACTATTATTGAATGCCAAACAAGAAGGGAAAATCAGGTATGTGTTATTGATTGTGTGGTTGATGTATTTGGGTTAATTGCCAAAAGGGAGAATGAGATTTGAAGTCTTAATGAGAAGGAAGAAATGGACTGGAAAACATAACCATGTTATGGTGTTTTTGCATAGGTCACGGTGACAATGAAAACCATTGTGACCGTGAGGTATGCTTGAGTTCAATTCTGCCTAATGGATTTTGGTATGTCACGGTGACAATGAACTTCATTGTGACCGTGAGGTACCCAAGGGAGCATTCTGTTTTGCAAGTGAGAATATGTCACGGTGACAATGAGATTCATTGTGACCGTGACATACCCTCAGGTTGCATTCTGCCGAGAGTTGGGAACACATCACGGTAACAATGAAATTGGTTGTGACCGTGACATGTCCCCAATTTGCATTCTGTTTTGGACTTCAATATGTCACGGTGACAATGAAATCCATTGTGACCGTGACCCACCCTGTTTTGGCAATATAATCCTAATGTGTTTGGTCATTCAAATGGCATGGCTTTAAGCTGAAATGAAGGACAGCATGAGTAAGTAATGTATATGTGTTAAGTGATCTACAAATGCATACAACTATGATGACTTCTGAATGGGATAAGTTATGTGAATATTAAATGTGAAGACTGAATTTGAAAGTATATTGAATAAGCAAATGAAATGTATGGCTGTGTGCTAGTACAAATGTGTAAAGTGTAAAGTGAACTGAATAATGTGTTTAGCAACTTAAGCCTGCGAGTCAAGTAGTGGATAGTTAGGCATGCCTATAGGGTCAAGTGCTGCAACCCCATGCGTTAAATGTGTCTGATTCCATGGGAATCACAATGCGAATATCCTTACTGGATTGTGTTATATGTGGAATGATGAAAGGTACCAGAAGGTACTAATGTGATATGAAGCACCAGAAGGTGCTAATGTGAAAAAGTAGTCTCGATGAGATTACTGGTATCTGAGAGATACCGATGCGATACCCGTTATCCGCGTCATTGAATTGCAGGCAAAGTGGCAGAAAGGCTAATTGGTTAATCGGCTAAAAGTTAATTAAATATAAACAGAAGTGATTGTGATACAAGGAAGTATGGAAAATGTGAATAAGTAATTGATGCCTTATGATTGAATATAGTAATGGTTAATCTGGCATGATTATTAGCATGTTATGTATGATGATTCTGATGTGTGATAAATTATATGCTATATGTATGAGTTCCCCACTAAGCGTTATCGCTTAGCATGGATTTACTCTAATCCGTGCAGGTACGGACGAGAGGTGACTGAAGGACGTCCCCCGCATTTTGGTACGGTCAACAATAGGAAGTATATAGTGTAGGTTTGGGGGCTTGTTATTTGGGACTTTTGTATAAGTTTTATATGTATTTTGAATATGTAAAGGCATGTAATAATGTAGTAATCACGGATGTAACCTCCCACATGTATGTGTGTCATGTGAATAGCTAAGGCGTGTGACTAATAGTAGTTGGCATGTGATGCATGAATTAAAATAGTGTGTGGTGAAATTTTATTATTCAGTTTCCGCATGTGTTTCTGGGTGTGTGTGCGACCTTCTCTAACTAAGATTAGCTGAGCTAGTTGTCGTTAGGGAACGGGCGTCACAAGTTGTGGTATCAGAGCCTAGGTTGAGTCTTTTCTGGGAATTGAGTAGATAAGATGTGTATAGTTTGTTGACCTAATGCGGAAGTCCTTGTTTAATCTGTGTAGTAAGATGGATTCTGGAAGGCATACCGGTGAGGAATCTGCCGAAAGTGTGAATCCTCGTGAAGCTTAGGTGACAGGGTCTGGGCAGTCTAGATCGGTTGGCTATGGGAATGAGATTCCATTTAGGCCTATGGAAGCCATGATGAGAATGACACAAGATATGGCGAGAGTGATGGAACGTATGATGGCGCCAAGAGCCTCAATCGAATCTTTGAGGAAGCATGGTTTGGAGGAATTTCATGGTACAAGGTTAGATGAGTCAGAAAAAGCAGAGTACTGGATTGAGAAGGTGGAAAGGATTCTTAAGGAGATACGATGTCCTCCAGATCAGTGGGTTGAATGTGTGGAGTCATTACTCCAAGGTCCTGCATATGATTGGTGGATGTTGGTCCTGCAGAATCCGATGCTTCCTGAACCATTAAACTGGAAGTTCTTTGAAAAAGAATTCAAGAACAAGTATATTACTAAAGCACATCGAGAAGCAAATTGGAAGAAGTTCTTGAGTTTGAGACAGAGGACTATGACAGTGGCGGAGTATGAAGCAGAATTCTGTCGCTTAAGCAAATATGCGCCGAAAGGTGTGTTAACTGATGTGTTGCGATGTCAACAGTTTGAGGATGGATTGATTGAGGAAATTAAAGCTTTGCTGATTTCTTTAACAACAGAGCAGAATATAAGTTACTATCGAATTGTACAAGCAGCTTTGAGAGCTGAAAGGACTTTGGGAGCCCAAAGAGAATGGAGACAAAGGAGGAATGCGAATAGAGGTGGTTCCCAGACGGGGAAAAGATCAAGAGATTCTCATGTGGCATCACCTGCGGAATCAGGGTTCAGTTCTGCAGCGAGAGGTAAGAAGCGAGGCGCTCCCTCAGCATCTGGTTCTGGAAGAGGAACATCTGGTAATAGAAGTGAGGTTCATGAGTGTCCTCATTGTGGTAAAAGGCATAGAGGAGAATGCTGGAGAGTGTCGGGTGCTTGTTATAGATGTGGGAGCACTGAGCATTTCATTGCTAATTGCCCGAATACTTATGAGATGTCAGGAAATCAACAAGAGCAGAGTAGGGGTGGTTCAAACTTACCTTCTACGAACAGAGGAAGAGGAAGAGGACGTGGCAGAGGTAGTCAGTCCAGAGGTGCAGTCGATTCTGAGATTGTGGATAGACCTGATGCGGCGTCAGTGCGGGCTTATGCTATGAAGGCACGAGAGGATCAGGATGCGCCTGAGATGATAGCAGGTACTATTCTACTTTGTGGTGTGGAAATGTTTGCACTTATTGATCCTGGTTCAACTCATTCATATGTATGTGATAAAAAGATATGTGAAAAGATGCCTATAGTGGAATGTTTAAAATATGATATTTGTGTGTCTAGCCCTTTGGGAGGTAGTGTTAATGTGAACAGGGTATATAGAAACTGTGCATTAGAAGTTCAAGGTATAATGTTTCCAGCGGATTTGATTGAGCTACCGTTCGATGAGTTTGATTTGATTCTGGGTATGGATTGGTTAACTAAGTATGATGCGGATGTTAAGTGTAAGAAGAAAATGGTTATACTCTCTGATGGTAAGGGAAACAGAGCGACAGTGAGAGGAGTGTGTACTAATCCTCTTGTGAATGTGATATCTGCTATGCAAGCCTGTCGGTGTGTGAGAAAAGGATGTGAAGCTTATTTGGCCCTGGTATTAGATAGTAAGAGAGAGCAAGTAAAGATGCAAGAGATACCAATAGTCAGAGAGTTTCCTGACGTGTTTCCTGAAGAATTGAGCGGTGTACCACCAATAAGAGAAGTTGAGTTATCAATTGACGTGGTACCAGGAACTATACCGGTATCTAAGGCACCCTATAGAATGGCTCCAACTGAGTTGAAGGAATTGAAGGAGCAGTTGCAAGAATTACTGAACAGGGGTTTTATTAGACCTAGTGTTTCTCCTTGGGGAGCACCAGTGTTATTTGTTAAAAAGAAAGATGGTACAATGAGAATGTGCATTGATTATCGACAGCTGAATAAAGTAACAGTAAAGAATAGGTATCCTTTACCTCGAATTGAAGACTTGTTTGATCAGTTAAGGGGAGCCGGGGTATTCTCAAAGATTGACTTCCGTTCAGGGTATTATCAGTTGCAAGTAAAGAAGGAAGATGTACCTAAGACCGCGTTTAGAACTCGTTATGGGCATTATGAATTTCTAGTAATGCCATTCGGGTTAACCAATGCGCCAGCTGCATTCATGGATTTAATGAATCGGGTGTTAAGACTGTACTTGGATCAGTTTGTGGTTGTGTTCATAGACGATATTTTGGTATATTCAAGAAATGAAAAGGAGCATGAACAGCATTTGAGAGTTGTACTTCGGACTTTGCAAGAACATCAGCTGTATGCCAAACTCAGTAAGTGTGAGTTCTGGCTCAAAGAGGTATCATTTCTGGGTCATGTGATCTCATCTGAAGGAGTTAAAGTGGATCCAACTAAGATAGAAGCAATTGTGAATTGGAAACCGCCTAAGAATGTGTTAGAGATTCGCAGTTTCTTAGGGTTGGCTGGATACTACAGAAGGTTTGTGAAAGGATTTTCAGTAATAGCTTCACCGTTGACAAGATTGTTACGTAAAGGAGTGAAATATGAGTGGTCTGAAAGATGTCAAACAAGTTTTGATCGGTTGAGGAAGATGTTAGTAGAAGCACCGATTCTTACACAGCCTATGACTGGTAAAGAGTATGTATTGTTTACCGATGCTTTTGGTGTCGGTTTGGGTTGTGTATTGATGCAAGAGGGGAAGGTGATAGCGTATGCGTCAAGGCAATTGAAACCGCATGAGCAGAATTATCCGACTCATGATTTGGAATTGGCTGCAGTAGTGTTTGCTTTAAAGATTTGGCGACATTACTTGTATGGTGAGAAGTGTAGAATTTACACGGATCACAAGAGTTTGAAATATCTGCTTACACAGAAAGAACTGAATCTGAGACAGCGAAGGTGGCTCGAGTTGTTTAAAGATTACGATTGTATTGTGGATTATCATCCGGGAAAAGCTAACGTGGTGGCCGATGCTTTGAGTAGGAAGTCAATTTCAGCATTACAGTTAAAGCGGATTGAGTGGAGGTTTTCTGCAGATGGAGCTTTATTAGCACAGTTGAAAGCAAGACCGGTTCTGAAAGATGAGTTAATAGTTGCTCAGAGAAGTGATGGGAGATTGCAACAAGTTCTGCAGTCAGTTGGTGATATGGATAAGACTGACTATTCAGTGAATGAAGATGGAATACTGCTGTATAAGAATAGAATGTGTGTGGCCAACGATAAAGAATTAAGGAAGAGATTGATGCACGAGGCTCATAATACAATTTTCACTATGCATCCAGGTGGAAACAAGATGTACCAAGATATGAAACAGTTGTATTGGTGGCCAGGGATGAAGAAGGATGTAGTGGAATATGTGTCTAAGTGTCTTGTTTGTCAACAAGTTAAAGCGGAGCATCAAGTGCCCCAGGGAATGTTGCATCCACTCCCTATTCCCCAATGGAAATGGGATAATATCACGATGGATTTTGTTACTGGATTGCCTCTGACCTCAAGACAGCAAGACGCAGTATGGGTTATTGTGGACAGGTTTTCGAAATCAGCTCACTTTATACCTGTTCGGATGGATTATTCTATGGAGAAGTTGGCTGAATTGTATGTAAGAGAAATTGTTCGATTGCATGGGATACCTTTGTCTATTGTTTCTGATAGGGATCCCAGATTCACTTCTAAATTTTGGAGGTGTTTACAGGCAGCGTTGGGTACGAAATTGAATTTCAGTACTGCTTTTCATCCATAAACCGATGGACAATCGGAAAGAATTATTCAGGTTTTGGAAGATTTGATGCGAGCGTGTGTTTTGGATTTCTCTAAGAGTTGGGATAGGTATCTTCCACTTATGGAATTTGCTTATAACAACAGTTATCAGACCAGTATTGGTATGGCACCGTATGAAGTTTTGTATGGAAGGAAATGTCGTTCACCGATTTGCTGGACAGAATTGAATGAAAGCAGAGTCATAGGGCCAGATTTGGTTCGTGATACAGAAGAGAAAGCTAAAATCATACAGCAAAGATTGAAGGCAGCAAGTGACAGACAGAAGTCGTGTGCTGATTTGAAGAGAAGAGATATTGAGTTCAGTGTAGGTGATAAAGTGTTTCTGAAAGTGTCTCCTTGGAGGAAGGTACTGCGATTTGGTAAAAAGGGGAAGCTGAGTCCAAGGTTTATTGGGCCATATGAAGTGCTTGAGAGAGTAGGTTTTGTAGCTTATCGGTTGGCTTTGCCTCCGACTTTGGCTAAGCTACATGATGTGTTCCATGTGTCTATGTTAAGAAGATATAGGTCAGATGATTCCCATGTGCTATCTCTACCAGAAGTGGAAGTGCAGTCAGATTTCACTTATGATGAAAAGCCAATAGTGATCTTAGCAAAAGAAGTCAGACAACTTCGGAACAAGCAGATACCACTCGTGAAAGTACTCTGGCAGCACCACGGTGTTGAAGAAGCAACTTGGGAATCAGAAGCGGCTATGCGAGAACAGCATCCACAACTATTCCACTCAGGTATGAATTTCGAGGACGAAATTCTTTAAGGAGGGGAGAGTTGTCATGGCCGGATTTGTACCCTAAGAGAATTAACCTAATTTGGCATGTGTGTGTAGGATTGGACTTAATTGAAAGAAAGAAGTTTAGTTAAGGGATTTAAATGGTAATTATGAATGTTTGTGCTAAGCATGAGTTAAAGGCTAGTTAATTAGTTAATGGAAGGATTAATTAAGAATATAATAACTTTGATTTATTGGAAGTGGAGGCAGACTTGAGGAAGTGGTTTCCGTGTGGCTTCTTGAGAGGTTGCCACCTCTTCCTTTGCATGCAAGTGTGGGTTAAGATGGTAGAGTTTCATTTGGTAACCTAGATATTTTCTGTATTTTGGCTTTGGCTTCCTTCTTGTTCCCGTGAGTGAGGATGAGAGTGGTTTAGTGGCTAATGGTAACTGTGCGCATATAGCTAATTGGATCAAGAATTGAGGGTTAAACCTAAGAGGTAAGTGAATAAGTGCATAATCTCATCTTCTACTCTTTCTTTTTGGTTGAACTGGTTTGGATGGGATGTTATTGGTCTGAGATTGAACTTAAGAATCTGTGTTGTTTTGCTAGCTGAAGAAGTGAAAAGAGATAAGGGAAAAGCTGTGATTGGGGAACCGAGCGTTCGTCGGAATTAGGAGCTAAGGCGACGAGGTTTGGGAACAAACCCTCATTGTATGAATATGTGATTAGTGTTGGTTAAATAGGGTCTTGAACTGAATTGCATGATATGTGAAATTGAAGGTTGAGCATGAATTATGTGATGCTTAATTGTATGATTATAGTAGCAAAATGATTGTGATAAAGTGCTTGAAAGTGGTTATGATTTGTACTATTATTGAATGCCAAACAAGAAGGGAAAATCAGGTATGTGTTATTGATTGTGTGGTTGATGTATTTGGGTTAATTGCCAAAAGGGAGAATGAGATTTGAAGTCTTAATGAGAAGGAAGAAATGGACTGGAAAACATAACCATGTTATGGTGTTTTTGCATAGGTCACGGTGACAATGAAAACCATTGTGACCGTGAGGTATGCTTGAGTTCAATTCTGCCTAATGGATTTTGGTATGTCACGGTGACAATGAACTTCATTGTGACCGTGAGGTACCCAAGGGAGCATTCTGTTTTGCAAGTGAGAATATGTCACGGTGACAATGAGATTCATTGTGACCGTGACATACCCTCAGGTTGCATTCTGCCGAGAGTTGGGAACACATCACGGTAACAATGAAATTGGTTGTGACCGTGACATGTCCCCAATTTGCATTCTGTTTTGGACTTCAATATGTCACGGTGACAATGAAATCCATTGTGACCGTGACCCACCCTGTTTTGGCAATATAATCCTAATGTGTTTGGTCATTCAAATGGCATGGCTTTAAGCTGAAATGAAGGACAGCATGAGTAAGTAATGTATATGTGTTAAGTGATCTACAAATGCATACAACTATGATGACTTCTGAATGGGATAAGTTATGTGAATATTAAATGTGAAGACTGAATTTGAAAGTATATTGAATAAGCAAATGAAATGTATGGCTGTGTGCTAGTACAAATGTGTAAAGTGTAAAGTGAACTGAATAATGTGTTTAGCAACTTAAGCCTGCGAGTCAAGTAGTGGATAGTTAGGCATGCCTATAGGGTCAAGTGCTGCAACCCCATGCGTTAAATGTGTCTGATTCCATGGGAATCACAATGCGAATATCCTTACTGGATTGTGTTATATGTGGAATGATGAAAGGTACCAGAAGGTACTAATGTGATATGAAGCACCAGAAGGTGCTAATGTGAAAAAGTAGTCTCGATGAGATTACTGGTATCTGAGAGATACCGATGCGATACCCGTTATCCGCGTCATTGAATTGCAGGCAAAGTGGCAGAAAGGCTAATTGGTTAATCGGCTAAAAGTTAATTAAATATAAACAGAAGTGATTGTGATACAAGGAAGTATGGAAAATGTGAATAAGTAATTGATGCCTTATGATTGAATATAGTAATGGTTAATCTGGCATGATTATTAGCATGTTATGTATGATGATTCTGATGTGTGATAAATTATATGTTATATGTATGAGTTCCCCACTAAGCGTTATCGCTTAGCATGGATTTACTCTAATCCGTGCAGGTACGGACGAGAGGTGACTGAAGGACGTCCCCCGCATTTTGGTACGGTCAACAATAGGAAGTATATAGTGTAGGTTTGGGGGCTTGTTATTTGGGACTTTTGTATAAGTTTTATATGTATTTTGAATATGTAAAGGCATGTAATAATGTAGTAATCACGGATGTAACCTCCCACATGTATGTGTGTCATGTGAATAGCTAAGGCGTGTGACTAATAGTAGTTGGCATGTGATGCATGAATTAAAATAGTGTGTGGTGAAATTTTATTATTCAGTTTCCGCATGTGTTTCTGGGTGTGTGTGCAACCTTCTCTAACTAAGATTAGCTGAGCTAGTTGTCGTTAGGGAACGGGCGTCACATTCAATATTTTCAAATGTTTGTATATATGTTATGTTGATTTTGATTGAATTTGATGAATTAATGGTGTCAAATTAATTGATTATAATGTTATTAAATTTCCTAGTGCAATTCTGCACAAGGGGTTGACTGATCTTCGGTGACTGTTTTGGATATAAGTAGAGTTTGAGAACAGTAAATTCAGCGTTTCTAGTTCCTTTAGAACCATGACATCCATATCTACAAAAGTCCTAGAAATGACTATGAGTTAATTCCTGCTCTAAGACCCTTAAAAGTAGCAAAACAGAAGGCTTTTTATTTTGGCCGAGTGGCTGGAACCAGTTCTGCCATTGATGTTGTCTGACCTCAGTCAGGTTTTTAGGCCATAACTTGAGTTAGGAATCTCCAAATTGGGTGAGTCTAAAGGCACTGAAACCTTAACATTTATGTATACAATTATTATAGAAATAGTCATAATTAATTTCTGGCTCTAAAGTACCCAAAAGTGTCCAAAACTGTAGCTTTGTTTCTGGAATAGGGTTTTTGAGCAGTCTGTGGTTATGATGTCATATCTCCTAGGTTACAGCTCCAAATGACCTGAAATTTCTTCCATTAGACAGTTAACATCTTGGGAATCATTAGTTAAGGAGATAATGTTGGCTAAAACTGGTGTTTTCATATTGGTTTCAGTGATGAAAGTTAAGGTTAATATTCTGTTTTCCTAAATCATGTTTTGAATGAAGTGTGTATTTTCTTCCTGAATCAAACCTGAACCTCAATTGGTGTTTTATTTATAATTGAATGCGTATAATTTCTAATTAAGTGATAATATAATTTAATATATGTTTAAATGATGGAAAATAAATTTTGAAGAGAAAATTTTGTAAATGGCTGAAATTGAATTTGTAATTGTCTTAATGAATAATGTGGTTATTTGTGAGTTATAGGCCATTATATGTTTATAAATATGATTTTAAGTGTAATTTGATTTATTTGGTTTTGTTTGAATTCATTTAAGAATTTTATAATAAAATAACGTATTATGTACATTTTGACATAATTGATGTTAAGGTGAGATTTTAGTATATTTGATACTAAAAATTGGATAATTAGTTAAATGAAAATTTATTTGAATTAAATTGAATAATTTATGGTGAATTATGATATTATGGAAATTGTAAATTTTACTTGACTTAAAATCAAAAGATAAAACATGGGTAATGATGATATGATGTTGCCATTCATGTGTTTCCATGGTATGTGATGATTTTTATGCCTTTTTAATGGATGTTGATTACATAGGCCGAATGGTATAGGTATGTGAAAGACATGGTTTTGATGTATTTTGATATGAAATAATGGTATGGCTATGATATGCGACATGTAAATCACCTAAATAAATGTTAAAGGTGATGAAAAGAATTAATGGGTTACATGTATGTATACATGTGTATTACGGTGATTTAATGGATTTTATGGCATGAAATGGCAAATGATTGGAAATGGAATGTATAATCCATGATTTGGATGGAAAAGAATTGAATAGTATGATGAAATTCCATGAAAAGTTTATTGGTAATTTTTAAATATGAAAAATGAAATAGCGATGCCCTATGTAGTAATCTGGTAGTTAAGTCTAGTTTAGGATATGTTGGCTAGACATAGAGACATAAGACCGCAGGTGTGAGCATGGCGTCTCACTTATTATAGGCCAATGATGGTCCTATTCTGTATATTGTTCTGTCTTAATAAAGTACCGATCTATATTTCTATTGTCTGTATTTAAAGATAGGGGCGGTGCTTCGGGGTCCCTCTGGTATGTTTGTGAGCCTTTGGAGTTCACGTCTCGTTTATTCCGATCATAGATGTCTGTCAATTTTATACAGGGGCATTGTGGTAAAAAGGAGCTTAAAATGGTTAATAATGAATAGTGATGGTAAATTTGTAATTAAATGAAATTTTGGGATTGTTATGGTAATACGTCTCTAATATAATTAATTGATTGACTATATTGCAATTTGCCTCGAGAGAGATTTATTGATTGATTATGTTGTAATTTTACTTATGATTTAGTTTATAAGTAATGTGAGTTGATATATGGAACATAATGATCAAATGTTTATAATGAGCCAGAATATTGTAAATATTTATATTATTATGTTTTTATGCATAATTGAATAAAAGTGACAAAAGTGATTGATAGTTAATGTTTGGTTTAATATGTTATTTGGTAGTGACTTATTGATTGAATAATATTTTAGTATTATATGTCCTTTAGGAGGACAAAATTGTAATTACATGCTAAGTAATGAATTCAGGTGCTATGATGCTTATTAGTAGCATTTTCATAAATACATGTATTTGAATGACAAAAAGGAAATAAGTGTAACTTAGGGACTAAACTGTAATTTGTCTCTGATAAGGATTTTTGATTTTTACATTGTAGGTTAACTTATGGTACGGCTTATATTAGACTTTATGTTTAAATGTTTAAATGAGAAATTTTATTGTAATATAGGCTATTATGTTTTATATGCATATTTTACTTGTTGTATGCATAAATTGTTTAATGGAAATTTTTAGAATTGTAACCACCACTGAGCGTATTTAAGCTCAGCATGTAGTATTTTATGACTACATGTAAGTTGATAAGCGATGTGTCAGAGTAAGCGCACCTCACTTTTGGAAGCAAGCCGAGTGAAGATTACTTTTTTGTTTAGACATGTTTTGGTAGGGTTTTACAATCCTATACATGTATACTTTTGGATTTCAGTTTTGTTATGGCATGTATATGAATACTATATATTATTGGAATAGTTAGATTTAAGGATAGATATTATTATTTTGGATATTAAGTTATAATTGTTATGCCCTTGAGTTGGGCTGTGTTATTGCTTGAATTGCAGGTTTTTGGGTAGCTAAGTTTTAGCCGTTATGATGCTAGATTTTGACCAAATGAATAGTAAATAAGATAGTTTTAAGTCAATCGGCAAGCTTTTAACATGGCAAATAAAAGAATATTTTTAATTGGTTATTTTAGTTAAATAAAGTGATATTTAACTATGTAAGCTTGGATTTATAAATGCATTAGGCTAAGAAAGTTAAAAAAAAAAATTTACTCACATCTTGAGCTGCGATATAACTATGTACTATTGCATTATTGGAGTTTAGCTCGTATGCAATATGTACGCATAGTATAAGTGTAGAGAGGGTGTTATAGAATCTGTTTGTTGCAAAGCTGCCTCACTTCTCTAGCCAGAATTAATTTCGGCTTCTCATCGTAGGAGAAATTCGGTTGTACCTCAACTTCTTGCACAAGTATCATATGAGACTCATCTGATCGATTCTTCCTCAACATGGACACATGGAAAACATCATGGAGTTTGGCTAAAGCCGGAGGCAAAGCTAACCGGTAATCCACTGAACCCACTCTGTCTAACACTTCATATGGTCCAATAAACCTTGGACTCAGCTTCCCTTTCTTTCAAAATCTCAGTACCTTTCTCCAAGGAGATGCTTTTAAAAACACTTTGTCGCCCACATCAAATTCAATATCTTTCCTTTTTAAATCCGAACATGACTTCTATCTCTCACTAGCTGCTTTCAATCGTTGCTGTATAATCTTCGTCTTTTCTTCTATATCTCTTACCAAATCTGGTCTAATAATCCCATGCTCTCCCAACTCTGTCCAACAAACCGGCGTTCGACACTTTCTACCATATAACACTTCATATGGCCCCATGCCAACACTCGCTTGATAACTGTTGTTATAAGCAAATTCCATTAGTGGAATGTACTTATCCCAACTCTTAGAGAAGTCCAGAACACATGCTCTCATCAAATCTTCCAATACCTGGACAACCCTTTCCGACTATCCATCCGTCTGCGGATGAAATACGGTACTGAAGTTCAACTTGGTACCCATTGCAGCTTGTAGACTCTTCTAGAACTTAGATGTGAACCTTGGGTCCTTATCAGATATAATAGACAAGGGCACTCCATATAACTTGACAATTCCTTTCACATACAATTCAGCCAATCGGTCCATGGAATAATCCATTCGAACTGGTATAAAGTGAGATAATTTTGAGAATCTATCCACAATTACCCACACTGCATCTTGCTGCTTCGAAGTCAAAGGCATTCCAGAAACAAAATCCATGGTGATGTTGTCCCATTTCCATTGTGGAATGGAAAGAGGATTCAACAGACCATGTGGAACCTGATGTTCTGCTTTCACTTGTTGATAGGTTAAACACTTAGACACATAATAGGCCACATCCTTCTTCATACCAGGCCACCAATATAGTTGTTTTAAGTCCTGATACATCTTGTTCCCACCTAGATGCATAGTAAAGACAGTGTTGTGTGCCTCATACATCAACCTTTTCCTCAATCCACTATCATTTGCAACACATATCCGATTCTTATATAGCAGTACACCTTTCTCATCCACTGAATAATCAATCTTGTTACGATTTCTAACTGACCGCAAAATCTGTTGTAACTTGCCATCATTTTTATGTGCAACTACTAACTCATCCCTTAGTATTGGTCTTGCTTTCAATTGATCTAACAATGCCCCATCTGCAGTAAATCTCCATTTTACTTGTTTTAGCAACAAAGTCGAAACAGATTTCCTACTCAACGCATCAGCCACCACATTGGCTTTACCAAGATGATAATCCACTACACAGTCGTAATCCTTAAACAACTCAAGCCATCTACCCTATCTCAAATTCAATTCCTTTTCAGTCAATAAAGATTTGAGACTCTTGTGATCAGTGAAAATCTTACACTTCTCACCATACAAATAGTGCCGCTAAATCTTTAAGGCAAACACCACTACTGCTAACTCCAAATCACGGGTCGGATAATTTTGCTCATGTGGCTTTAATTGCCTTGAAGTATACACCACAACCTTCCCTTCTTACATCAATACACAACCCAAACCTATTCCCAAAGCATCACTATACAGGGCATATTCCTTGCCAGATATAGGCTGAGTTAGGATTGGTGCCTCCACGAACATCCTCTTCAATTGTTCGAAGCTTGATTGACACTTTTTTGCCCACTCAAACTTAACTCCTTTTCGAAGCAATCTGGTTATAGGTGAAGCTATTACAGAAAACCCTTTCACAAATCATCTATAGTATCCAGCTAATCCCAGGAAGCTGCGAATTTCAGGTACATTCCTAGGTGGCTTCCAATTCACAATCACCTCAATTTTGGTTGGATCCACTTTTATACCTTTCGAAGATACCACATGCCCTAAAAAAGACTCTTCTCTTAGCTAGAATTCACACTTACTTAACTTAGCATATAGTTGATGCTCCCTCAAAGTCTGAAGTACAGTTCTCAAATGTTTTTCATGCTCTTTCTCATCCTTTGAATAAACCAAAATGTCATCAATAAACACCACCACAAACTGATCTAGATACGGCTTGAACACTCTATTCATTAAGTCCATAAATGCAGCAGGTGCGTTAGTAAACCCGAATGGCATTACTAGAAATTTGTAATGTCCATTCCGAGTTCTAAATGTAGTCTTTGGTATATTCTCTTTCTTCACTTGCAACTGATAATACCCCGACCTTAAGTCTATTTTAGAAAATACACCTGCCCCTCTCAACTGGTCAAACAAATCCGCAATTCTTGGTAAAGGATATCGATTCTTCACTGTTACTTTGTTCAATTCCAAATTCAGGAAAGCTATAACGTTTTTTAAAACCTCTTTTAAACCTTCTGACAAAGAAAAAAAATTTCATCCTCTAATGCTTTTTGCGATAAAATTCTTTATACCTTAGGTAACGACCTGGTATCTAGACTATCAACAGTAAGAAGCACAAATAAATCTAGTTAGAAGATTTAAAGTCAGATGGTGGATGGAATTCTCCATTTCGGACTCCATAAAAAAATCAGATGTTAACTTGTGGCTTCAAAGCCAAGGCCTTCTCAAACTAGATCTTTCATTAATACAGTTTCTAGCCCAGAAGTCCTTTGCCCAAACCCAATTGGTAGCAACAAAAACTGAAGAAGAATATTCTCAGATAATGGCCCAACTCCTCTGAAGTACATCATCAAAGCTTCCTCATGTCCTTCAAAAGCAGGTTCTTCCTCAGGTTCTGAACCCATAGTTGATTTGGGTGACGTTAATGAAGATAACGACTACAACATTTTCCCAAACTATTGTTTAAGCCCTTAAACAAGCCTCTTTGTAAACATGGGTTTAACCTATTTCTTTTCAAACATTTGGACATAATCCAAATATAATTTTGGCTTAAGCCCACACCTCTATATAAGGCCCAACCAATCTTTTAAAAAAAAGTAAAAAAGAAAATAGTAAAAGACATTATTATTGTTTGCTACTTTCCAATACTTTTAAACAGCCATAATGGAGCAACATGAACTTAGCATATGAAGGCATCTTTCAATCTCATTCCATCACTTCCCATCTCTAAAAGGCTCTTAAGAAAGACGGATCACTCACTATAAGAAGATCCCTTCTTCCCAGTTGAAGGCAGAGACTTATTTTGGAGAGGATTCCCAGTCTTCAAAACTCTCACACTTTAGCTTAGATATTAGGTAGCTCATGTGTTGAGCATACCCTTGTAATCTCGAGCTGAGTGTTTTTCTCCGAAAAACTTTATAATTATTTTGTTTTCTTCTAAAACCTGTAAATGTAGCTCATGTGTTGATCATTTTTACCTTATAGTTTTATTGTGATAATTGTTAATTAATAAAAGTATATGTTCTTATATTTTCCTATATTTGTGAATGTATTTTCAGTATTTTAAGTATGCTCTGCACCTGCGGCTTAGGCTGTTCTTGTGCACTAAAAAATTTGATTTTCTATTTGTACTTTGTTAAGTATGCTCTGCACTTGCGGCTTAGGCTGATCTGGTGCGTCAGAAACTATTCATCTTCTTATATTGCACTTTTATTGCATTTTAGATTTAGGTTGTGTAATCCATTTGTGGATATTTGTCATGTGATTTTAATTCTTACCCTTTGGTCCTGCGGCATCCTTTGGATCTGGTGCATCAGAAACTGTTCATCTTCTTGCATTGCACTTGCATTACATTTTAGATTTAGGTTGTGTAATCCATTCATGGATATTTAGAGTGTATTTTAATCCATTTGTGGCTCTAATACCAAAGGACGCCGCAAGACCAAAGGGTAAGAATTAAAATCACACGAAAAATATCCACAAATGGATTACACAACCTATATCTAAAATGCAATGCAAGAAGACTAATGCACCATATCAACCTAAGCCATAAGTGCAGAGCATACTTAACAAAGTGCAAATACAAAACAAAATTTTATGGTGCATAAGATCAGCCTAAGCCGCAAGTGCAGAGCATACTTAAAATGTTGAAAATAAATTCACAAATATAGGAAAATATAAGAAAATATACTTTTATTAATTAATAATTATCACAATAAAACTGAAGGTAAAAATGCTCAACACATGAGCTACATTTACAGGTTTTGGAAGAAAACAAAATAATTACAAAGTTTTTTAGAGATAAACACTCAGGTCAAGATTACAAGGGTATGCTCAACACATGTGCTACCTAATATCTAATCTAAAGTGTGAGAGTTTTGAAGACTAGGAATCCTCTCCAAAATAAGTCTCTGCCTTCAACTGGGAAGAAGGGGTCTTCTTATAATGAGTGATCCATCTTTCTCGGGAGCCTTTGAAGATAGGAAGTGATGGAATGAGCTCGAAAGATGCATTCACATGCTAAGTTCCTGTTGCTCTATTATGGTTGTTTGAAAGTAGTGGAAAGTAGCAGACAATAATGATGTCTTTTACTATTTTTTTTTTACTTTTTTTTTTAAAGATAGGTTGGGCCTTATACAAAGTTGTTGGCTTAAGCCTAAACCATATTTGGATTATGTCCAAATGTTTGAAAGGAAATGGGCTAGGCCCATGTTTACAAAGAGGCTTATTTAAGGGCTTAAACAAGAGGTCATCACCCAAATCGACTATGGGCTCAGAACCTGAGGAAGAGCCAGCTTTTGAAGGACCTGGTGGAGCTTTTGACAATGAGGCCTTACTTCGGAGGAGTTGGGCCATTATCTAAACATATTCTTCTTTAGTTTTTGCTGCTGCCAATTGGGTTTGGGCAAAGGACTTCTGGGCTAGAAACTGTGTTGATGAAAGATCTGGTTTGAGAAGGCCTTAGCTTTGAAGCCACAAGTTAACACCTAGTTTTTTGATGGAGTCCGAAATGGAGAATTTCATCCACCATCTGACTTTAAATCTTCTGACTAGATTTATTTGTGCTTCTTGCTATTGATAGTCTAGATGCCAGGCCGTTACCCAAGGTAAAAATAATTTTTTCGTAGAAAGCATTAGAGGATGAAATCTTTTTTCTTTGTCAGAAGGTTTGAAAGAGGTTTTAAAAAGGTTATAGCTTTCCTGAATTTGGGGTTTTAAAATTTTAGGAGATGCTCCATGCAATTTCCACCAGTGAACGAACCAGAAAGGGATTTTCGAAGGCTCCTATTTAAAATTGAAATAAAACAACCAAGTATGGGTGAAATTTGTGTTTTGGAAGAGAAAGGCATTGTACAGGGCCTATTGGTAATCCCAGTAGGAATAGGTCTAGCAATGGTTATAAGTGGTTTTAAAGTCGACGAGAAAAGTTTTTGGTTGGTGAAGGTTTTATCCCCACTCAAGAGGAGAGAGAACTTTATGGATTTTTCCCATCGAATAATTAACTTGTCCAGTTTTTAGATTATCTATAATGGCCACAGAACCCGTCAGTTTTTGGTTTTCCTTGCCTTTTTTATGAGTAAAAAGTGTATTTTAAAAAATATTTTTTAAAATTATTTTGGAGAAGGAAAAGCGTGTTTTAGGTGGAGGGTTTTTATTAAAAAAAAAGGGTATTTTTCGCGAAGGTCGGGGCGCTGGGCGGCGCGTAGCGCCCAGCGCGCGCGCTCGCCTGCGCAAGCGACGCCTAGGGCATCGCTCGCTTCGTGCGCGCAGTCGCCCACTCTTGCCCCATTTCGCCGAGATTCGCCCATTTTCGACCCCCACTGGATTTTTAACTGTTTTTGGACGTTTTGGGTGGTTTTTGGGTAGTTTTTGAGGGTGAAAAGTGTAGAAAAAATTCAGAACTGAGGGAGGACGAATTAGAGAGATTTTAGAGAGAAAAAACTGAATTTTGGATTTGAGAAAAAAATCCATCTTACACACTTGCTTCCAAGGGTGATTTTTCAAGTTTCCAAGTTATTTTTCAAGCATTTTTCACAAGGAAAAGACAAGGAATTCAACACTTCTACCTTCAATTCTCCAAGATTAAATTCGAGGGTAATTATTCATGGCTTAACTCCTTAATTCTCTTGTTGATTTTAATTTCTTTTGTTTCCAATTAACTTTTAAACATGTAAATTCTCTTAGTCCCCATTTTCTTCTTATTATTTTATCTTCAATTGTTCATATAATAAACAAACTCTTTTAAATTCGATTATATTTTCATGTCAAATTGTTTTTTATACATATCAATATTTTAATTTTTATTCTTATGTATGTTAAATTGCATCATAACTGTTTTTATGCATGTTATAGTATTTTATGCATGTTATATTTTCATTATACATATTATCCTCTATGTCATATTTTTTTTTTGTTTAATTTCTATCATGAATTTCTTTTTTTATTTTTGGTTGCAAATCATTATTTTATTCTCATTTGAGCATTCATGCACTAGAAGGAGGAGATGCGGGGTTTGGTATTTTCATTGCACATTTTAATTCTCATTTTGTTTATATTTTTTAATTTCCTTGTACATATTCAATAAATAATGTGTTTTTTAATGCACGCCTAAATAAAAATCACAATAATATTTCTACTAAATTAACTTGGATTTTTTCATAATAAATGGGATCAATGTCATAGTTTTCATCCCAAGTAAAATCACCACGTTCAAAATGTTTTCTTTAAATACACATGCAGGGACCAAAGTCCTCATAATTAATAAATTCCCTGGTTTATGTATGTTTGCACTTTTTTTAAATGGGAATTGTATTCCGCTCCTAGTATTATTGTAATTTACTTTTAATATTTTACTGCTTTCAATGTGAATATTTGTGCTTTTTAATTAAAATTGCATCGTGTGGAGAGAGAGCGAACTAATAAACTCAAAACCAAATTGTAAAATTAATCAAGGTAGAAATAGATGAGAAGTTCTGAACCCATCTCTGGTCTTTGGGCTCAAAGAGGCTAGAGGTTTACCCTCCAAGACACCTCTTGTGTCATGAGACTTAGACATTAATCCTAGGCTCCTTTGGGAGAGAGGTTTACCCTCCAAGACCCCTCTGGTTGGCCCAAAATGGATAATAAGCGCAGTGTTAGGCTCTCCGAGGCAAGAGAAACTTTCCCAATGTTCTATTGGGTGGCGACTCCATGAAACCTCCTTGTTGCCCAAAATAGACGCACTTGTAATTCGTTGCAAGTTGTCAACGGACCTCAAATGTCCGATCGCCCTCGAGCGGGCGGTCAAAGGGGCGGTCGCGGGTCCGGCGTGCGTCACAGATCCCTATTGCGCTCGCTACAGGATGGATTCTTTCCTTTGGCTCATTTCTACTCCTTTTCCTCTAATCTCCTCCATTTTCTCCAATTTCTCCTACACACACAAAAACTCAAACAAAAACATAAAACATACCTATTTCTAACACATATAACTAAACATAAGCATTATTTTCAACTTAAAACATAGATTAAATATGTTTGATAAACATTTGGAAATGGCATGTGTAGGCTTTTATCTCTTAACAAAGAAATTTAAATATACAACATCTCAATCAACACCATTATCCATTCTACTTGAACAATCATGCACATTTTGGAAAACCATAAAGTGGCAAAACACAAGAATGTTGGACCTCAAGATATTGAATATCTTAACACATGTAAAGACTATTTCACACAAATCATTGCCTAAAATAATTCTCACTCAAACACTATTTCGTCCTTAAGCTCTCAATCACTCAATGTGTTTCAAGGTAGTGTTTCTCTCATTCCTTAAATATACCATTGCATACCATAAGCTTGTAAATAGTAAAAATCTCCACTACTAGTATAAAGCAGTAAAGAATATCAAAGGGTCTTATAAGGGTTGTAACTTGGCTTAGGTAAAGGTAGGATAATTTGGATTTAGATAGCTTCTATTGTGTAGAGAAAAAGTATCAACATAACATAGGAGATTCACAAATCAAAACATAACATGATAGTCTTACTTCTATTCTAATTCCCTTTTAAGATCATGCTAGTTCTTTGTATCTTTCTGTGTTTTTTTTTTAGCAAGAGAATTTAGTATGTTTGTATTTTACTCTCCATCCCACACTGCAACAATTTGGATGTACATCTTGCTCTTTTATTGCTATATACTCTAGTGGGCGTGTTTATTCTCCATCCCACTTTTCTACATTTTTTTTCGTTAGAAACTAGCATTTCTAAAACTAAATTGGAAAATAAGGGAATGTCCATTACACTTCAACTACCATCATGCTTAACAATAACAAATACATCTCCCATGCTATATCAATCCCAATTCTTTCCACAATAAGGGTAATTAACAAAAAAATGGTTATTGTTTAGCAAAAGGATACGGTTAAATATATGCTTAACAACAAAAAAGGTTATAGGCTCAAACTTGGCTACCTAAAGTCAAAAAGGTAAGTTCTTTAAAGAAAGCCAAAAATAGTTCATTCTAAATGCCCTTATCATATCTTGTGTACAACCCATACTAATAATGTAGTCTCAAAATTTACTAAAAACAAAATCTGGAGGATATGGCATATCAAGGCTCTCATACAAGAAAAATTTTGTGTATAAGGCTCAAAAGCTCACATAGCTATAGGTCAAACTATCCTAAGCAATGAATTGCCAAAATAATCCTTATATACATGTAAAAAGATACTCAACTTAAAAAGATCCTACACTAAAGTGCTTTGCCAAGTCATGACTTTCACTATGCACATTGAATTGCAAAAATAAAAAGGAAAAATAACATTTTTCAAGATATGGCATATATAGATATAATTAAAAGAAATACCAGCTTAGTCATGAATATATTCCCAAATATACATCAAATATATAAGCTCCAAAATAGTTTGCACAAAACAACCTATCCAAAGACAATAAAACAAATCTAATCTCAACATACCTAAAATTAACTACCTAAAACTAGCAGTACATGCAAAACACAAGCTACACTAAACATAACAACCAAATATAACATAACAACCACTATAATAATGCCCCCACACTTAAAGGACACAATGTCCTCATTGTGGAAAAGCAATAAACAAAATATATACAAGCAAACTCAAAACTCTATGAAAGAAAAACAAAAATAATACTAAAAAGAAAAATGTGTAGAGAGAACGTAGCTTAATTCCCACTAGGGGAATCAGCTGGAGATGGAGAGAATTCAACATGATGTTTGCGAAAAAACGAGAGAAGCTTCCAATTGATGCTGTTTTGATTTTTGTGGACAGCCCGCATTGTAGTTTTCAGGACGTCCATCCTTGCTGCCAAACTTTGGTTTGCAGCTTCTATTCCATCCAACCTATGCACCACTTGTTCATGCACAACATGAGATCTAGAATATGTTGCATGCCTGCCGGCAGGAACGTCAACCCCAGCAGCCTCCTCATCTTCAGATGAATCCTTATCTAAAGAGTCATGAGCCACAGCTGCTGAAGAAGACTCAGGAGCCTTTCCTTTCCCTTTATCGATGGGTGAACTTTCTACTTGTAAACCATGATCAGTAAACTTGGGTAGCCAACCGCCTTTTCTTAAAAGGTTAGCTCGCCTCAAATAAATGACATCAAGTATGGTAACAGATTCACCTTCCTCTAATTGAAAGTTATGTAAATCCCCTAAACATCCTAAAATTATACCAATTACCATATGACACATACCCACTGTTTTACTTTTAGCTGTTGAAGCATGATATAATCCGTCAAAAATAAAATCAATAGAGTAAGGGGTTTTCTTAGATTGTAATAAATCTAACACAAATAAATCCTTGGTCTGCACTTTAGAACTTTCAACCCTACTAAATAAAGCATGACACAAATATTTATGAAAAAGCATTAACACATCATCTTTTATTTGGCGATTCATTGAATTCTTATTATTAAATGCATCAAGACCAGACAACCTCTTCCAAACAGGCTTAGGATCAAACAAATGTGGATCAAAAATCTTCCCATTTAATGGAAACCCAAACCAATCATGCATTTCTTGAAACCCAAAAACATATTCAGTACCCTGATGTCTAATTTTAATTGAGTTTGACATTTATCAACATACTCATGGGTAACAAAAAACTCAAGGGCCCAAACACGGTTAATAGGAAGAGTCAATTGAACGAATTTCTCCCATTTCATATATCTCAAATATTTTTCAAACTTTTCAGTGATGCCTAAAGTATTTAATAGGTTGAAATCTACATGCCACATGCCAACATATGTTTTCTTGTTAAAATATTCAAATTTCTCACCTTCCTCCTCAGAAATTATAGGGAAAGGGCATTGAAACCGGTTTTGAAGACGCACAAGATCTGAGCGCTCACTGGATTCTGCTGTCGCCTGCTTCCCTTTATCAGCTACATGTTTTGTATGCACCATCTTGATTGTGAAAGAAGGACAAAGAAACTCTACTATAAAAACTCACAAACAAGAGAGAAGGGCAAAACAAAAATGGAAACCGACTATTCTTGAGAGAAGAAAAAGAGAGAAATTAAAGAGAGAAAATAAGGAAACGTAAGAGACTATACGAAAATGGAGAGAAAAACAGAAGTTAGGGCTTAAAACAATTAAATAGGAGTGAAAAATAGGGTTACAACGGTTTGAATTTTAAAAATTTTCAAATCCCGTGCTACGTTGCGACCTCGCGATATCATCGCGATCGCGACAGAGACGACAATTCGAATAAATATCTCGTGAACCCATCGTGATCTCGCGATAAAAGTTTTCCTCACGACTCTATCGCGCGCGCGACGAAGTCGCGATCGCGACAGAAGGGTTATGCCCAAACTTGAATTTGCTTATCGCGCGCTCCCTGCCAGGCGCGATTACGACAGCTTCTTGTAAAAACAATTTCCCTCTACTATCGCGCTCGCGACGACATCGCGATCGTGATAGTAAAGAATATTAAAAGAACAAAATTCTTGCTTAATCATAACAACACTATATTTTAATAAGGTAAATGTCTCACTATCTAAAACACCCTATGGAAACAAAAACAAACAATGTTAGTAATATATATTAAAACCAAAACATTCTAGAATCTAATTAGCAATATACAAAATAACTTAAATTTAGACTAAGTACAAAAATAAGCAGAAATGACAAGTAACTTTTTAAACTATGTTTAAAGAGATATAAGAAACCTCTCTTCCATAAAAAGTTGCCTCCAAATAAACTTTGCATCTTTGACCATTTGTTTTAAATAATTCTTCCTTACTATTCTTTAGCTCTAAATATCCATGGTTAAAAACTTGTGTCACCTCAAATGGACCACTCCATCTAGAATTTTAATCTATAATTTTAATATCCAACCTTGAAAGTCTTATATCGAATATGAGCATCGTGCCACTTCTTGGATCTTTCTTTATAAATTTTTGTATTTTCATAAGAAAGAAGTCGTAACTCATCAAGCTCATTCAATTGTAAACATCTTTTGATACTAGCATCCTTAAGATCATAATTCAAAATCCTAATTGCCCAATAAACTTTATGCTCTAACTCAACAGGTAAATGACATACCATACCATATAATAGCCTATAAGGTGTTATCCCAATAGGTGTTTTAAAGGCGGTGCGATATGCCCATAAAGCATCATCAAGCTTATGTGCCCAATCTTTCCTAGAATTAGAGACTATTTTCTCTAAGATCCATTTAAGCTCTCTATTTGAAACCTCTACTTGGCCACTTGTTTGAGGATGATAAGGAGTAGCTACCCTATGATGCACTCCATATTTATGTAATAATGAATCAAAAGAACGTTTAATGAAATGTTTACCTCCATCACTTATGATGGCTCTTGGCACTCCAAATCTTGTAAAGAGCTTCTTCAAAAACTTGATCACCACCTTTGAATCATTGGTTGGCAATGCTTGAGCCTCAACCCACTTTGACACATAATCTACCCCAACCAATATATAATTTTGACCAAAAGAAGTAGGGAAAGGACACATGAAGTCTATACCCCACACATCAAAGATTTCAACTTCTAAAATAAAATTCAAAGGCATTTCATCATGCTTACCAATACTACCAGCCCTTTGACACTCATCACATTTAGCAACAAACATTATAGCATCATGAAACAAAGTAGGCCAATAGAAACCACATTCAAGCACTCTAGAAGCAGTCTTATCCATTATGACCCAAATATACAGCAGAATGACAATGTGTCAAGATGCTCACATAATCCTCCTCACTCACACATCGACATATAAGACCATCTCCACTTACTTTAAATAAATAAGGTTCCTCCCAAATATAATTTTTTACATCATTAAAGAACTTTTTCTTTTGTTGCCATGTCAAAGCATTAGGTACAATCCCAGCAGCAAGATAGTTAGCAAAATCTGCATACCAAGGTACATGCACTTGTTCAATTGACATTAACGACTCATCCGAAAAGGAATCATTTATTTCAATGCTATCTCCTAAAGGTCCTTCATTGTTTTCTAACCTTGACAAATGATCAGCTCCTAAATTTTCAATTCCTTTTTTTTTTTATCTTTGATGACAAGGTCAAATTCTTGCAACAACAAAACCCAACGAATTAACCTAGGTTTAGCATCTTTCTTAGCAAACAAGTACCTAAATGCTGCATGATCAGTATATATAATGACTTTAGATCCTAACAAGTAAGATCTAAATTTGTCGCATGCATATACAACTGCCAACATCTCTTTTTCTATAGTAGTGTAATTAATTTGAGGAGGTGACAACGTATGACTAGTATAATAAATCACATGCAAATGCTTACATTGTCTTTGTCCTAACACACATCCAATGCAAGGTCACTTGCATCACACATAATTTCAAATGGTAAATTCCAATTAGGAGAAGTGATTATAGGTGCACTTACAAGAGCTGCTTTTAAAGTATTAAAAGCATTCATGCATTCATTAGAAAATTCAAAAGGCACATCCTTTATCAATAAATTAGTTAAAGGTTTAGCAATTAAAGAAAAATCCTTAATGAATCTCCTATAGAAACCAGCATGTCCAAGAAAAGATCTTACACCCTTAAGTGTAGTTGGTGGAGGTAACTTTTCTATCAATTCTATTTTTGCTATATCCACCTCTATCCCCTTTCTTGAAATCTTATGCCTAAGAACTGTCCCTTCTTCTACCATAAAATGGCATTTCTCCCAATTTAGAACTAAATTAGACTCCTCACATCTAGCCAAAACTCTATCTAAGTTTTTCAAACAAAGGTCAAAAGAGTCACCATAAACTGAAAAATCATCCATGAAAACCTCCATGATATCTTCTATCATGTCCCCAAAAATAGAAGTCATGCATCTTTGAAAAGTAGCTGGTGCATTGCAAAGCCCAAAAGGCATTCTCCTATAGGCAAAAGTCCCATAAGGACAAGTGAAAGTAGTCTTTTCTTGGGCACTAGGGTAAATAAAAATTTGAAAATAACCCGAATAACCATCAAGAAAATAATAATGAGAATGACCCGCTATCCTCTCTAACATTTGGTCAATAAATGGTAAAGGGAAATGGTCTTTTCTAGTGGCTGAATTTAACCTCCTATAATCAATGCACACCCTCCAACCAGTTGTGGTTCTAGTAGGAATTAAATCCCCATTCTCATTTTTCACTACAGTCATCCCACCTTTCTTTGGCACACAATGAATGGGACTCACCCAAGCACTATTCGAAATTGGATAGATAATCCCATCATCAAGCAATTTAATAATTTCTTTTTTAACTACCTCTTGCATATTTGGATTTAATATTCTTTGTCTATCCGCTTTTGGTTGACACTCATCTACCATGTTAATCCTATGCATGACAACATTAGGACTAATTCCTTTTGAGTCAGAAATTTGCCAACCAATACTTTTTATCCTTTTTCTAACAACATCTAATAATGAAGACTCTTGCTCATTAGATAATTTGTTAGACACAATGATAGGCAAAGAATGATTAGGGGCAAGAAATGCATACCTCAAATGGCTGGGTAGTTCTTTTAATTCCAAATTAGGAGGACTTACTATAGAAGGTGGCAAAGGTTCTTCATTTCTGAGTAAAGTTTCTGGCCTTGATCTTTCTTGTTCCACCTCTTCATGAACTTTATCTTCATTACTTTCCTCATCATGATCTTCATTTTCCATTACTTCCACAACACATGCATCAATAATATCAACTTTCATGCAAACATTCTCATCCATGGGGTATTTTAGTGCTCTATCCATGTGATATTCTACAATATCTTCCCCTACCCGCAAGACTAAAGTGCCTTCATATACATCAACTACAGCCCTATCAGTTCTCATGAAAGGTCTTCCTAATATCAAAGGGCATTTCACACCAAAAGCGAAATCGAATATAACAAAGTCAGCAGGCAATATGAATTTATCTACTTTCACAAGCACATCTTTAACAATTCCAAATGGTTTCTTAATTGATTGGTCAGCCAATTGCAATACCATTGATGTAGGCTTAACATAATACAATCCTAGTTTCTTAAAGATAGACAATGGCATGAGATTAATACTTGCCCCTAAATCACATAAACATTTAGGAAACTCAACATCCCCTAAAGTACAAGGGATAGTAAAACTCCCATTATCTTTAAGCTTAGTAGGCAAATTATTAGAGATTATAGAACTACATGCTTCAGTTAATGCCACAGTAGATATGTCTTCCCAATTCCTTTTCTTAGAAATTAAATCTTTAAGAAATTTCACATAATTAGGAATTTGTGTTATAGACTCAATAAAATTTAAATTTATTTGCAAGTGCTTTAATTTATCAAGGAAAGACTAAAATTGCTTATCTTGATGTTGTTGCTTAAAACGTTGAGGAATTGGTGGACGAGATTGAAAAACTTTGGAAGAATTTGCCTTAGATGCCCCTTCTGTCGCGCCCGCGACAGGTGTCGAGATCGCGACAGAAGACTCTTCTCTTGCTGTCGTGCTCGCGAAGGGTACCACGCTCACAACATTGTTCATTCTCTCCTCTATCGCGCTCATGACAGGAATCGCGATCGCGACAGAATAGTCATTCTACTCCCTATTTTCCTGCACATCTCCACTCTTGTTAGTATTAACAAATTCATTAGTGTAGGATTTACCTGACCTTAATTTGATGGCTTTAAGATGCTCCCTTGGATTTTCCTCCGTATTGCTTGGTAAATTCCCTTGCATGCTTGAAGGTAAAGCCTTGGCTATTTGCCCTATTTGCACTTCTAAGTTATGAATAGATAAGGCTTAGTTCTTTGTAATTTGATCAAATTTTTTCTCCAGCCTCTTTTGGTTCTCTTCTTGTGAGTTAAACTTCATATTAATCCCCTCTAAAAACCTATACATCTTAACTTCTAAGGCTCCAAACCTATCTTGAGTTGGTTGAAAACCTACCCCTCTATTTTGGTTGCTGCTATTATTTTCCCATGAAAAATTAGGATGGTTCCTCCAACCAGGGTTATAAGTGTTTGAATAAGGGTTCATACGCCCTTGACCTTAAATAAAGCTTACTCGCTGTTCATTATTAGTTACCCCCAAATTACACCCTTCACTAGAGTGTCCTAGTTGCCCACAAATGTTACAACTATTTTGCTGACTACCTCCCACTCCTAAACTATTAAGTTTATGAGTTAAGGCTTCTACTTGAGCTTGCAAAGCAACTACAGAATCAATTGCATGCACTCCCCCAGCATTAGAAGAATTAGAATCCCTTACTCTCTCGGTAGGCCACATGCAATTGTTCATTGACATTTCCTCCAACAATTCAAATGTTGCTTCGGTTGTTTTTCTCATCAAAGATCCACCAGCTGTAGCATCTATTGTACCTCTTGTAGTTGGGTTAACTCCATTATAAAAAGTTTGCATCAAAAGCTCCCTTGGAAGATTGTGGTGTGGACATATCCTTTGCAACTCCTTAAACCTTTCCCAAGCCTCATACAAAGATTCATTGTCATTTTGAACAAAAGTTGTGATATCTTTTATAATCTTGGCTGTTTTGGCTAAGGGAAAATATTTTAATAGAAAAGCTTGGGCCAATTGGTCCCAAGTGGTTATAGACCCCTTTGTTAATGAATTCAACCAAGCTTTGGCCTTATCTTTCAAAGTGAAAGGAAGGAGCCTAAGCTTAATTGTATCAGCCGAAACAACATTGATTTTAAAAGTATCACAAATTTCAAGGAAATTTACCAAATGAGCATTGGGATCCTCATTTGCCAAACCATAAAACTGAATACTATTTTGAATCATTTGTAAAAGTGAAGGTTTAATCTCAAATTGGTTTGCATTTACCGTAGGTCTTACCACTCCTTGTTGAGCACCACTCAATGCTAGGGTGGAAAAGTCCATTAGTCTAGGTGGATTTCCTTCTTCAGCCATTAAAATTGGTCTCTTATTCTTGTTCTTTTTTTTATTGGATTTTCGGTTACTTGACAAAAATCGTTCAATTTCAGGATTCAACGGTTCAAGCTCTTCTTGTGAACTTCTTATACTAGGCATGAACTTTCAAATCCTGTATAAACCAAAAAAAAAAAAAATACAAAGTCAAACTAAATACACAAACAAACTAAAGCAAAAGAAAATATTGTAATCCAAAATCTTAAATCAAGTTTCATAATGGCAAAAATCAACGTTTCCCGGCAGCGGCGCCAAAACTTGTTAGCATATTCTATAAATGCTAATTTTTGCAAGCATATGGTGTACCAAAATAGTACAAAAGGTTGTCGATCCCACGGGGAATATAGTTTTAACTCACTATTACTACTTGATTTTAATCTTGTTTACAATGGTAATTAATTTGTTGGTTAAATCTAAACTACTCTATTAAATGAACTAATTAAACCTATTTTATGTTAATCAAAGAAGACAAACGGATAAATGATGATAATTATAAAAATGGAACTTGAATTGATTATTCTTGATTAATATTGTATTATTGTCATGCAAGCCAAGTTGAATAGATTTCCTACTTACTCTCTCGATATAAATAGGATTGCCTAAAACATGCATATGTAATTCTAAATCCCAATTTTCATCTAAAACTTCTAGTGTTATAAATGCATAGTGCAAGAATAGAAAACAACCTATAGCAACCAATTAAACATTATGATCTCTCAATTAATGATTAAATGATGAATAACTATTAGATTTAAATATGAATTTATCTCTCGACTAAACTCAAACTTATAAAGATCAATGCATAAATTACCAATAGAAATTCTATATACAAAAGTACCAAATGATATGAATAATGAAACTTAGTATTAAAATATTCAAGTTCTTAAATACATCATATAATAATTACAAAGAAGAAGAGAAAGATAAGAAGTAGAAGAAAGAGATCTCTCAACTCTTTTTTGCTTCACCAAATGTAGTTTTCTTCCTTGCAGAAGTCTTCTTCTCAAAACAAAAATTCTAACTTAAGAAAATTTACTAAGAAGAAGAAAAACTATTCTAAACTTACAGAAATTTTACTTAATAAAATGTTCAACTCTCTAAAATTACAGTTATAAATGAAATTTATAGTTTCTGAATATGTCTCTTGAGTTGCCTCTTCATAAAGGTTGCAATTGTTGATGAAGAGGCACGATCCTTCAAGGTGAAACTTGAAAATTAGTGTCTAATGGACCTCTCTGTCGCGATCACGACAGAGCGCGCCTGACTTCTCTCTCAACTTTCCTCGCAGCATCTTCCTCTGTGCTATGTCGCGACCTCGAGACAACGGCCTTGCTCGTTACGGCGACTGTAACAACCCGATTTGGCCCTAGAAGTTTTGGCCATGTTTTGGCAGATTTTGATAAGTAAAAGAGTGAATCTAGATGTGAATATGCGGGTTTGCAAGTTATTATAATTATAAAGTTTTGATTATACTAATATAATTCGAAAAGAAGAGGATGTGACTCTAGTGTGGGTTCTGTCGCGAGCGCGACAGTATCGCGGGCGCGACAGAATGCTTCACGAGAAGCCTAGGAAATATATTTATGATGGTAAGTGGCATTAAAGGCTTATTGGTGGACTTTTAATGTGGGGATTGGCTTTGAGAGGTTTGACCAGCCACTCTTTCCCTTAATTTCCTTTTCAATTTCTGCTTTTGGCATTTTATTCTTCATTTTCTTTCTTTGCTCTTGGACTTTGCCGTGCTCCCTCTCTTGTTTCTTCTTTTGTTTCTTTTCTTCCTCTTTTAGTTTGTTCTTCAGGTGAGGTCCTTGGGTTAGTTGAAGAGAGTGTGTTAAAGGTAAGTTTGGTTGGATTTTCGATCTGACCTCCTTTTTCTTTTCGTTTTTTATTTAAAGTGAAAAATAAGGTTTGATTCTTGGATTTTCTTTGTATGATTATGTTGTAGCTGTGCACAAGAAACTGGACAAAGGCAAAGAGAAGATTGGAACGAGTTGAGAGCTGTGATCAAGCTCCTAGAGGTCAGGATCGTGTGCGGATTTAACTTTTGTTTATTTTGATTACTTACAGTGTTTTCTTGATATATGTGTGTATATGCTTATGATTTATGGGTATATATGTTTTGAGTAGGTGAATTGATCAATTGAGTGTGTATGTTAATGATAAAGTTGATTTGGCAAGTTCTATTTATTTTGCATCTGACCGCTGTGAAGTGTTTTCATCATAAGTAGAGTTATAGACTTCTAAATTAAGTGATTGTTGAGCCATTATAACCATGACTTAAATATCAATTAAAGTCTCAGAAATTACTGTGGGCCAATTCTGGCTCTAGGACCCTGTAAATTGCCAAAAATAGAGGTGTCTTTACTTTGGCCAGTTCAATTGAGCAGTTCATCTTGTTTAGGTCATATCTTAAGTTGTAGATGTCCACTTGACCTGAAACTTGTTTCATTTGAAATTTCACTTCCTAGGAAACAATTTTTAAGCAGGACACTTTGCCTAAAAATGACGGTTAGAGGTCAGTTTAGACGATACAAGTTTAAGGTGAGAAGTAGTCTTGTGAAGGTTCCTGATGGAGCCTTCTATCGCGAGCGTGATAGATGGGATTATAAGAGTGATTTTCTTCTTGAATTTGAGCCCATGGTTCACATGAACCAATTCCCCAGCTTTACCCTCAACTAGTTTGTATATTTTGAGGTGTTTTCCTTCCCGAGTTGAACCCGTTTTGCACCGAAACAATTTCAGAGTTTATGCCATGTATGTTTAGGTGTATCAAATGGTTATAGAATTAGTCATTTGGGTAAATAATGCTATGGCATGAGAGTTAGTGTTGAACATGACATGTCATGTGATATGAATTGTTATATAATGCATTTTGTCACACCACAAAATGGCCCTAGTCGGGTTGTACATGCTAAGTCGGGATCGGAAGGGTATTTCGGTAATTTTGTGTTTGAGAAATTTGGAGTGTTAAGGACCTAATTGAAGAGATAATTAAGTTTGTACGGAAAGAATTGTGTAAGTGAGTGAAGTGTAATTGTCTAAGGACTAAAGAGCATTAAGACAAGATATTTATTTAAGGAAAGGTTTGGGTGCATGTGAGGGTATGGTGCTTTGGATTGGAAAGTGTAAATGGATTTTGTGGTCCATCAGGGAGCTGCCAAGTGGATTGTTAGGTGGGCATTGAATGAAGAATAGAAGAAGAAGTAAGAGGAAGAGAGAGGGAAAAACACAGATTTTTGGTTTGGCTTTCCCTTCTCCCTCATCTCACGCTTTCTCTTCTCTTCTCTTCTCCTTTCTTTGCTTCTCCTTTCTTTCTCATTTGGCTTGAGTTGTGTTTGGCTTGAAGTGAGGTTGCGTTAAAGAGGTAAGTGGAGTTAACGTACTGTTCTTCTTCTTCTTCTTTTTCCTGGTTTTGGTTAAGTTAGGGTTTGGCTATGGATTGTGTGGTTTCTTATTTGTGCAAGCATTGGATTAGAAGGAAGAGCAAAGTAAAGGCAAGGAAAGGATTGAGGATTGATTCTGAAGCTTGATTTTTGGATCTTCATTCCAGGTTTGGGAGTGTTTGATTGCATGCAACGTTTTGAACTTCTCTGTTCTTCGATCTCAGTTGTTTGTCTCTGCCCTATTTCTCACTAGGCTTGTAAATGTGTTTACATTATCTAATTTCTGAAATTTGTTATGTTTTGAAATGTGTATATGCATGATTAAGTGGGTAAATGTGTTAGTAATGCATGAGTAGGATTAAATTGGAAGTACTGTGTTTGGGTTTTGAAGTTACTGTTATTTGTTAGGGTTTATGTTCTTGAAGGAATTAAATGTGTCTATGCATGATTTTGGTTGATTTAATTGTTGAATTAAGTTGCAATGATCTTGTTTATGCTGTTTGGGACATCGATTGAAAGGTAATATGAGTTTTGGTGGTGTTGTGAATTAGATTGAAATGATTTCTATCGAATTTCTGGAAAACGAAGGAAATCTGCAGTTTGCGATAGCGGGGAAGAAGAAGGAAGCGGCTCACGCGACTTGAGCTATGCTCACGTGATGTGAGCCATGCTCACGCTAGGTGAGCAAAGCTCACGCTACGTGAGCTATGCTCACGACGTGAGCAATTGCTCACTAGGCGTGAGCTATGCTCACGCGACGTGAGCAATGCTCACGAGGCGTGAGCCATGCTCACGCGACGTGAGCAACCTTCACGTGACGTGAAGGT
Source organism: Excoecaria cochinchinensis (assembly GCA_947683425.1). Taxonomy (NCBI): domain Eukaryota; kingdom Viridiplantae; phylum Streptophyta; class Magnoliopsida; order Malpighiales; family Euphorbiaceae; genus Excoecaria; species Excoecaria cochinchinensis. The sequence continues at coordinate 5,869,609 of CANTUQ010000146.1, read as the reverse complement.
TGCTCAGGTCTTCCGACTCTTCTGTTTTGCTTCTATTTTTCTTTCCACAAGCGACCAGTTTTTATAAAATGGTTTCCAAAATCTTTTCATGGTATTTTCCTCTACTGTGTGTTATATTATCTTGATGATATGACTGATTATTCCAATTTAGTTGGTATTAATAACATGTTATCTATGATAAGTTACTGTGGTATTTTGGAATAGGTTTTGGATTATAGTGATACTGTTAAATGACTGTAGAATACGAAGGATTGATGAATGCTAACTTTCTGATTGTTTAGTCCCAAACATGTTCTATCTTAATGTAAATCATGTGATCATAGCTTTAGTCTGTTTCTCCTATAAGAATATCATGCCAGGCTTAAGAGTATATGGTATTATTTCACGATGTAGACAATGTATTTTAGTCATTGGCATAATATGATTCCTCAGGTGTTCCTGATATACTTCACTATGATGAGTAGTGTTATGAATATTGATTGAAGTATTGCATGCTTTTGAATATGACTGGTAGGAGGTATGGTTGATACTATGCTATACTATATTTAGTGGAATAATACGGTTGATGTCTAAATGCATTGTTATGCTTTAGCCTTTGAATTCAATGAGTTATGTCTAAATGTAAGTTGAATTATGCATGCTTTATACTTAGTTATTCTCACCCAACGCATGATTAGGATTTTGTATTGATAATCATTGGCATGGTAGTGATTCTATACCTGATTCTTAGCATGCTTTAGAACAGTGTTTAATGTTAAAGTGTATTGACTGTATTATGTTTTGCAATGAAAATTATATGATTTGTGACCAACTTTATGAGAATATTTAAATGTCTTTCGTTCTCTGTTTATGCATGCTGATTATATATGCATTGTGCGATTCGAAATGTGAATTGTTTTATGCATAACCTGCTAGAGTCAAGTAAGTGGATAGTTAGGCATGCCTAATAGAGTCTTCTGTAGCTGCAGCGCCCTTTGAATGATTTGGACCCTAATCAGGTCCCCGTTTGGTTCCTCGCGAACCCTTTTCTGTATTGGATCTTGTTTAAGGTCCCTTGTGAAAATATCTGTGAAAGTTAAAGTATAATGGTTTAATCGGTTCGTACCCGTAACGTACTGTCTGTAATCGGCTCGTACCCGGAAAGTACTGTCTGTACACTCGTTATCCACTACCTAGAGTCAACAGGTGTTCTTTGAATGTTTATTTGAACTGCTCTGATCTGATTTGGCTATAAATGGATTATCTGAATGAGTACATCGATATAATGTATATCGGATTATTGCTGAATGAATATGATTATGAAATACTGATTGTATGGCTTTATTATATGAGCATATTTATATGGATTATGTTTTAAGCCTTTGCGTATTATCCTGGTTATTTTGAAATAACCATCAGAATGTGATATCCGTATGAGCATGATAATGACTTCAGGAATCAGTTTATATGTATATGACTGTGACTATGGGCTTCAGAATGTATGTCTGTTTTAAGTAAGCATGATTTAATATCTAACATGATTATCCGTACTTGTCATGTGATTTGTTATAAGTTTCTGAATGCTTTGAAATGATTCGAATTGATGTATTTAAGTATATGGCTTCAGCATAGTTTTGTTATATATATTAGCATGTGAACCGAAGCATTTGTGATGGTAAGTATGTGATGTTTAACTGTACTTTCTGCATGATGATGATAGGAATGTAATACTAAGTGGTTATGCCTTCAGTCTCCGCTATCAGAGTGTTTTTGCATGATGCTTAATATATATTAGAGTTGCGCAGCGGTAATATGATGCTTTGGATTTTGTACCTTGGATTTTAGTTAGTGTATGAATGGTATGATAAAGATATGTGAGATACTAATATGCTTAACATGATGGTCGGGTGCATTACTGCTTGATAACTGTTTTGCATGTGAATGGATTTTGCGTTAATGCATGGGTGCTTAGTTATGTCAATTGCATGTGTAAAACTCTTGTGACTCCGCCCGGTAAGATGTTATTATTTGTTACCCAAGTAGGTTTACCCATGTGATATAGTATGTGGTTCAGCATAATGATGCTTGTAACGTGTATTGTATTATGTCTGTTCCAGTCTACTTCTTAACGTAAGTTTATAGATGTGAATGAGAGCTTTCGAATAAATGTCTTTGCTATGTAAGCCTGTTTATTGGTATGTTATGAATATCCGCATTTGCCATTTGAATGTGTTATGCTTTGACGACCATTGTGAATGGCCGTCCATACTTTTGTGTGTTCTCCCCACTAAGCGTTTATCGCTTAGCACGGATTTCCTTTCCGTGCAGGTGGCAGGTTTGGTTCTGTTCGAGTCGCGCTTCTGCAAGGTCGGCCACGTAGGAGTTAGAAGTTTTGTATTTTGTTCAGCTTCTGTATTTCAGCTTTTGTAATTCTGTAGTATTGTATATGTAATTAATTATGTTTCATTCTTGAGTTTTCTTTTGGGAATGTAATAGGTAGTATGTTTTTATGTTTAGTTATTCCTTTGTTTTATTATTTCGCTTATACTTCCGTTGTATGGTTATATGTATGCTTCTGTGTATGCTTTTGCTTAGTGCCTGCATGTGCGTGAGTTATTGCATGTTCAGTCTGTGCCTCAGGTAAAGTAAGTTTTTAATTAACCCGTATTTCTGTATGTATGTTAAGTAGTAAAGTGTGCTTCCGCATTGTGCATGTGTATATCTGTGTGTGTGAGCGTCGGTAACGCGTCCGTCGGCGTCCTTCCAACGGGGACGGCGATGGGGGTGTTACACATTTCGTATAGTGTATAAAGCTTGTGTTGGTGTAATGTATTTGGGTATAGTACATAGAATCTTTTGGAATCTGGTTTCTGTCGCGAGCGCGACATCTTATCGCCATCGCGACAGTGAACCTAGCTTCTATCGCGAGCGTGACTTCTTGTCATGTTCTCGACAGTGAACCCCTTTCTGCCTTGTTCTATTTCTAGAAAATGTTTTCTTTTGTCTTGCTTTGCATATTTTTCCCTTGTGCATAGTGAATGCTTGTTTGTTCTTTCCTTACATTATAATTAGAGCTCCGTATTGGAAAATATATTGACATGATAGTATTTTGAATTATGATCCTTGTAGTATTAAGTACTCTATTTTGAGTTATTGAGTCAAGCCTGAATGGTCAGAATAGTGGATAGATAAGCATGCTTATAAAAGGGTTAGAGTGCGGCTGCCATAGTGACCTTAGTTGGTTTAAAGACGAATACCCAGAGTATTCATTTTGAGTTAGGTCTCTAGAGTTTGATACTATTTATCAGTAATTAAAGTAAAGTACATGTATCCACAATTATTGAAAGTTCAGGCTAATGTATATCTCGTAGAGTACAAAAGATGAAGTAGAGACTTGTAAGTGCATCTGATTATAATATGACATGTTGTTAATATCGTTTTCCATATATGGATTTCTGCATTATAAATAAGTTAAAGCATGTTGGTATTTTCTTACAAGATTGTGTACATGATTATTTATATATGACATGACAGTTGATATGCATGTATTATATGTTGTGACTTCGTTAGAAGTCTTTTGCTTCTGTTTATCCGCACTAAGCGTTATCGCTTTGCACGGGTGTTTATCCGTGTAGATTTTCAGGTTTGGATCAGAGGGTGCACATCTGTAGGTCAAGGCCACAAGGAGTTTTGTTTTGATCTCTTTTTGTATAAGATAGTAATAGAGTTTCTTGTATTTTGAGTAACATCATTATGTACATAGGAAGTATAGTATTGACATGTAAATGTTAAATGTATTTGTATATGTATCGTAAATGAACATGAAAGAAATATAAGGCTTTTGTATTATGTACAGTATATACATATATGTCATAAGAACTTTTTGTTTGGCCCAAAATATTCTTATCTTTTAATGTTAATGCTTCCGCTACAGTACATGTGTGTGTGCATGTTAGAGTCCGCTTAGCGCCCCGATATTCCTTCCCGGGAGTATGGGGGTGTGACAGCGACCTTGCTCCTTCTCCTGCGCTCACTTCAAAGGCGTGTCCTGTCGCGCTCGCGACAGAACGGTTCTTTCCTTTAATTGCTTTTCTTCTTTTATTTTCTTCTTCATGTGGTGGCGATCACTATCGCGCTCGCAACAGGATGGATTCTTTCCTTTGGCTCATTTCTACTCCTTTTCCTCCAATCTCCTCCATTTTCTCCAATTTCTCCTACACACACAAAAACTCAAACAAACACATAAAACATACCTATTTCTAACACATATAACTAAACATAAGCATTATTTTTAACTTAAAATATAGATTAAATATAAGTTATTTAGACTCATATCACTGGGGTCTGCAGTCGTAACCCTTACAAGAGTCACGCTTTACTCCTTGATGCATGAGGCAAAAGCACTGTTGCCTATCGAAACACGTCAAATCTTTAAGGGCAATCATGAAAGCAATGGCCACAGCAGCTAAATACGCTAAACTAAAATAGGTTCTGGAATTACTATCACAATCAGATCTATCAGAAAACACCTTGTTCGATCATTTGGAAAGAGGATTAGGAAACACTCACCGAAAGAGGGAGATTTAGTCTTTAGGCAAATGAGACATAATTTTCTAGATATGCGAAGTAAATTCGGTCTGACATGGGAAGACCCATTTGCTCCTAAGAAAATTTTGTCCAAAGGGACAGCGGTTCTAATGGACAGCAATGAAGATGAGCTCGGATAACAGATCAGAATCAATAGATCCAAAAAGGTCCATGACTAAAGACTAAAAATCAAAAGAAGAGAATAAATGCCACGCAGGTTAAAAATAAAAAAAAGGCGGCGTTGCTAAAATTTGGCGGCTCGTCAGGGTGAAAATCGAAAAAAGGCACTCTGGGCAAAAATTAAAGGCTTGAGAGAAAATGTCCGATCAAGAAAACCCGAGAGGGCTGATTGGAAACAGGAGTTTGATGCTTACAAGATCCACTCTGAGATTAAATGTAATTTTGCATTCTGAATCTATGTTCAATGGTGATCATGTATGGAGAAATCATACTCAAATGTACACAATTTTACGAAAAAGTATAAAACAAAAGCAGTTAAATACATCATTTCCTAGTTCTTTTATAAAAAGACAAACATCATTCATTACTGAATGTGTGAAATCTAAATGGCTATACTCTGCTTCTGATCTCACCGACCAAGTGCCTAAGCCGATGGCTCCTATTATCTATTGCAGGGCTAGGTACCCTTCTCTTGCATGCACTTATAGAAGCGAGGGTTTAGTCTCTGACCTGCAGTATGATGGTCAGCTGTGTTCAGGGGCTATTGTACTCAGGGGTGAAGGCCGAGGATAAGATGCTGCCCTGGACAGATAGAGGATGCCTCATGACATCTTGAATCCCTCCGAACTATCAAACGCAATAGGCAATGATATTGAAAGTGGTCTCGGGAAATTTACACAAGAGAACAGAAAGGAGAGGCAGGGGCATAGGGAGTTGACCCTTGTTCGCCACCTCAACTAATCAAGCAACACCTTCGTCAGAGGGGACGAGGGGATGTAATCCTTGTTTTGGGTGTTTAGGGGAAGATGTCTCAGTGAATAATTGCCAATTGCCATAGAAGGAGGCTCTGATAGTAGTTTTAGTTTTTCCTTATAGCCACACCTCAAAAAAGAAAAAAAAAACCGTTAGAGATGAAAACCGTAATTGTCTCTCTAAGCAAAAGTTAGGCCAAAGGGCAGGGTGAAACCTCGAAACAAACAGTCTATCCTACAAAAAATAAAATGAATAAAAGCTGCTGGATGGGGTTGGGTCCATTCTAGGCAAAAAAATAAGGCACAGGGTTATATGAAAATTCGAAAGGGACACATTTTTCGCAAAGAAAAGTTAGTGTGAAAACTCACAAGGGGCGCACTACCTTTAAAACAATGACCTCTGATATCTGGAGCAATAAGGCGACATTACCTCAGATCATCTCCTTTTGAAGTGGATAATGCATAATTCAGGACACAAGTTAAGCCCTTGGGGGCAAATTGCTCATTGACCGGGGGGCAAAGATGCACACCTAACGGGTTTTTCCAGAACAGGTTTTGGGTCAAAGTCCCTAAAGTCAAGATGACACTCTTCTGGATCCTTGGGGGCATGGTGGAGCAGCCAAGCCGTATCCTTAACGGACACTTGACCACCTAGGATGTGGTCTATCTATTCTTGCAAGCATTTACATCTCATGTTATATACATACAATTTCTTGTATATACTTATTTGCACATAACTTTGCAGGAAATACCTAAGTAAAAACCATCACCATCAGGAGATGGAACCCCTGCACTTTGTAAGTCTAGAGCAGACTCGGTGCAGCTCAGAAGAGTAATCCTCGTGTTTTGTAAGTCTGGAGTAGACTCGGCACATCACCATCATGAGATGGAACCCCCGCACATTATAAGTCTGGAGCAGACTCGGTGAAGCTCAGAAGAGCAACCCTTGTGTTTTGTAAGTCTGGAGCAGACTCGGCACATCACTATCAGGAGATCGAACCCCTGTAACACCTCGATTCCCCCCTAATAGTTTGAGCTATGTTTGCCATGTGTATGTGTGCATGTGTGAGATTTTTGGCATGTGTCAAGGGCATTTTGAGTAAAATGCATGTTTTAGGGATTTTACTAATGTGTGGGCGCATATATATTAGTAGGGTGTACGTGCATTGAGTTATGTTAGTGTGTGTGCATGCTCACATGTTGGTAGGTGTGCATTAGTGAGGATAGCATTGTGTGTGTGTTTAGTGCATGCTTGTTGGCTATGGGTGGTCAATCTTCAGCAATGAGGAAATAACACTTGGCTAGGGTAAGGAAAGAGGGGTAATTAGAAGAAGAAAGAGAATAGGGAAAGCAGATTTGTTTCTGTAAGCACCGTGTCCTGAGGCAATCCAGATCAGAGATTACCCGATGAAGAAACCAATGCCTGGTTCCCAATAGATGGATGGAATTTGGAGATATCGGTCCTTTGAGTTCACGAGAATTAAAGGTTTTTTATTTGTGGAAGAAAGATGCAGAAAATCGGGGGAATTTTCACTTAAATTTTGAGTTTTCTTCCACGGACGGTCATACCGTCGGTCGCGGCGGCATCCATCGGTCATAGCGCCAGCCCGTCTCACTCATCACGAGGGACGGGCTGTCTGTGAGTGTACCGACGGCCACATGTCCGAACTAGCGAACACGTGTCCGTTGGCATGTGCCCGTCGGTTAAATCCTATTTCCTGGTGGAAATAGGATTTAACAGGAAATAGGATTTAACCGACGCCCGTCAGTTAACCTCCGACGCCCATCGGTAGTTTTTTTTCTACAAAAAGGAAAATTTTACACTTTTGAGAGGTTGGAAAAATTTTCATTTACCCATTATAGAAGAATCCGATTTTCAACTCCAAAAAGGTTCAATAAATCTCTTTCTTTGGTTCTGTTTTCTTCTCGTGATACGCATGGGACCAAATCCAATCGAATTTTCATCCAAAAAGGTAAAATCTGAGGGTAAATATTTTGGATATGTGTTCTGTTTAATTTATTTAGTTTTTTTTATTTTTTTTTAACCTTGCTTGATTTTATTATTTATTATTCTCATAACTTTATCTTGGTTTTTGGGTAATTTTGGACCCTCCTCTCACTAACATATTTATTATTTTGTGGAATGTCATTTCTTTGTTTTTTTCATTGGCGAGTTGAATATTGAGACAACGGTTGCCGTTCACACCCTGGGAGAATCCCTTTTGGTTTAATTTTGTAACTTTATTCTTTCATTTTGTTAATTTATTTATTTATTCATAGTTTTCATTATGTATAGATTATTTTGTCTCGTGCGAATAAAAATAAACAAACGTTTTACAGTAATTAATTGGGATTTTTTTATCAAAGTCAAGGACCAATGTTCTATTTTTATCCAATGAATTCATCACTAAATATTGTTTTCATAATAAATCAAAGTCAAGGACCAATGTCCTCATAATTAATTCTTCGGGTTTATGTATGGCTTGCACTTCTAAAATGGGAGTTGTATTCCGCTCCTAGTATTATTGTATTTCATTTTAAATGTTATTCTTTATTCTATTTATTTATCGCTTTCCACAACGGATAATTGCGCCTTAATTAAATTGCATCGTGTGGAGAGAGAGAGAGAATTAATAAATTTAAAACTTAATTGTAAAATTAATCAAGGTAGAAATAGATGAGAAGTCCCGAACCCATATCTGGTATTTGGGCTCAATGAGGCGAGAGGTCTATCCGATCACTCATTGGAATAAGACCTCCAAGACCCCTCTTGTGTCCTGCCAAATGACTCAATAAATCCTAGGCTCCAAGGGAGAGAGGTTCATTCTCCAAGACCCCTTTGGATTGCCCAAAATGGATACATGCGCTGTCTTAGGCTCTCCGAGGCGAGAGGAACTTTCCCAATGTTTTATTGGGTGGCGACTCCATAAAACCTCTTTGTTGCCCAAAATCGACGCACTTCCAATTCCTCACAAGTTATAAACAAACCTCACTTGCCCGATCGCCCTAAAGCAGGCTGTTAAAAGGGTGCTCCACGGGGATCGGCGCGCGTCATAGTGGTGACTCCATTGGGGACATATTCGAGACTTCGATTTGAAAATACCTTGATTAAAATTTATAATTAAGTTTTAGTTTACAAATTCGCTTTCTCTTAAATTTGCATTGCATCTCATTAGAGCTTTAGATTATGTTAGTTTGATCCCTCTATCAGCTCCGGTGCATTCTCGAAGCACGACCCTATGTTCACTTAATGTAGGGAAGTGTTAAGGATAACCACCAGCCCAAGCCTCGTACTGTATGGTATATCAAATGGTGACCCGATCGGTTGTTACGCTCGTGATGAGCTAGACCTATTGGCAGGGACCATGCTTGGCTAGCCCTAAAGTAACATCACCCTTGACTAAAGCTCATGTAATGGCCATAGATATTTCCCTTAGGTGATATGAACCATAATACCGTGCCAGCTGTATGGATCCTTATGTATGGGATGAGCCCAAATATCTTATTTGGTTACCTAACCAAAGGCTTTCATGCCCCGGTAGGGCCATGCCAATGTATTTGGATTACCTAAATATGTAAAGATCATTTTCATACGCTTGTGCATTAGCATAGGAGCGTTATGCTTCCGGTGTTTTGCCGCGCACCATGCGCGTCCATTGGGTTCCCTGTTGACCCGTGGGCTAATCCCACCTAGGAAAGAGACCGCATGACCGCGTGTGTGGGAGCAATAAGGTTGGAAGGATCTATGTGCCTGTATGTGATTTGTGGGTGTTGTATATCATGATCATGCATTTCATTGCATTCATGCATCATTCTAATCCTTTTTATTTCCAGCCATTATAGATCTGCCTAGGTGGGCAAGAGGTCCCGGGGGACGGTTGATTCGGAATACTGTATTTGAGCTGCCAGAAAGGGGAAGCCTTTTAAAGATTCCTTCAGAAAGCAGTAGACCTACTTCAGAGATGTCGAATTCACCCAAGGGGAATGATACCACACGCACAATGATTGCAGAAGAAGTGGGAGCTGTAACTTGCAGTGGAAGGGCAGTGCCAGAAGTAACCAGGCCTCAAGAGCCATTGGAAGGCCAAGAAGAAAGAGAGAAAGAGCCAGTGGGGGATCAGATAATGAAACAACTACAGAAGACGCCAACACAAATTGCTATTTGGGATCTCTTGAGGCAGTCCCCATTCCATAGGCAGAGATTGGTAGAGGCCTTATACCAGGGGCCGGAGAAGATGTGGTGTTTACAAAATGCTGGTCTGCCAGTAGAGGGTCACAACCATAATCGCCCTTTGTATATTAGGGCTCAGGTCAACCAGAAGCACACATCTTGCGTGATGGTGGATGATGGCTCATCAATCAATGTTTGCCCGCAGGTGGCAATGGCAGCTTTTGGCATAACGGAAGATATGTTAGCTAAGTCTAATTTGACCATCACAGCATATGATAATTCTCGCAGGCATGCTTTGGGATCTTTCAAAGCGATGGTCAGAATGGGGCCAATAGAAACTGAGGTGGAGTTTGTTATTTTGCCTATCCCCGCCAATTTTTCAATTTTGCTGGGAAGGCCGTGGTTTCATAAACTGGGAGGTGTTCCTTCTACGCTTCACCAAATGGTCAAGATACCACAGGAAGGGCAAGTGGTGACCATCAAGGCTACGAGGGAGAATCAGATGTCTATACTTGAGATAGCAAGACAACCTTTTAATGGGTTCCATGTGGCTGTGATCAATGAGGAAGAGTCGATAGATGGTAGCGCTCAGGTGTTAGCCATGATGAAGAAAATGTCCTTTCTTCCAGGGGCTGGATTAGGTAGGAATTACCAAGAGTCATTGCTGCCAAGGGTCAGAAAGATAGAAGAGGGCTAGGATATGAAGGTGAAATAAAGAGAGGGGCGAAGCCAACGAAGAAGGTTCCTCACATTTGGGAAAGTTTTGTGCCTGTGGCAGCAGTCTGTGCGTACACCGGAGAAGCTGAACCTTAGTGGGTCAATGGAAAGTTTGTGCCAGGTTTTGAAGTATTCAATGATGTCTATGATTGGGATGTTGGGATGATCAGGTTAGCTGAGGACTTTTGGGATGAGGAAGTCTTGACCAACAAAGCTATCTGGGACATAGAGGAGCCCGAGGAGGTTGTGACTGAGGCCATGGTAGCCGCTCACTTTAAAGGAAAAGCGAAGATAGAAGAAACAGTTCAAGGGGTGGACGAAGTGCCTCCATTCTACTCGGCTGATGCAGGACCGTCGGCAAAGGCAATTCCGACGAGGGAAGAGGAGGAAGCTGGTTTAGATTGTCTTTTTATTCCAGAACTTTTTGATGATGTAAATGACAGTTTTAATTTTATCAATGAAATGAATGATTTTGCTTACTTGTGTGATGTTTCTGACAATTTCGACATGCATAATCATGATCATATTCCATCTATATTTGATATTGATTCTACTGATGCAAATCCATTTAATCTTGTAACCTCGAAAAACCGGAAGGAAATTTTAATAGCATCAAATGTGACTCCTGAGGAAAGAGAAAAATTTGAGAGACTGTTAAAAAAATATGAAAAAGTCTTTGCCTGGACCTACGAAGACATGCCAGGATAGATCGAAACATCGTAGAACATGCCATTCTGACATACCCAGATCATAAACCTGTGAAACAAAAGCTAAGAAGGCTGAGACCAGAATGGGCAGATAAAGTAAAAGAGGCGATTCGGCAACAGATCAAAGCCAAGTTTCTGATTGAGGTGTAGTATCCCACGTGGTTAGCCAATGTTGTCCCTGTGGCCAAGAAGAATGGAAAGGTGAGAGTATGCGTGGATTACCGGGATCAAGGCCTATCCAAAGGATGACTTCCCGCTACCCCATATTGATGTGCTGATATACAGTGTCGCCAATTGCACGATGTATAGCTTTGGGGACGGTTATGCTGGTTACAATCAGATCCTCAACAAGATAATTGATCGGATCAAAACGGCTTTCATCACAGAGTGGGGAACATAGGCTTACAGGGTGATGCCTTTCAGTTAGAAGAATACAGGGGCTACCTACCAAAGGATGGCAACGAAGATTTTAAGTGACTTGATCCATAAAGAAGTAGAGGAATACATGGATGACATGATGATCAAGTCAGCCACCAGGGAGAGCCATTTTGAAGCATTGGAAAAGTTCTTCACCAGAATAGATAAATAAAACCTAAGGTTAAATCCTAAGAAGTGTATTTTCGGGGTCACATTAGGAAAACTGTTGGGACATTAGTCAGCCAGAGAGGGATTGAGATTGACCCAGACAAAGTGAAAGCCATCAGAGAAATGCCAGTGCCTCAAAAGGAGAAAGACATAAGGAGTTTCTTGGGCAAATTACAGTATGTTAGTAGATTCATTACCAAGTTGACTTCGATTTGTGAGCCAATCTTCAAGCTCCTTAAGAAGAATCAGCCTGTGATATGGAATGAAGATTATCAAAAGGCCTTTGATACCATCAGAGAATATCTATTGAATCCACCCGTATTAAGGCCGCCGCAGCCAAACAAGCCTTTGATTCTGTATTTAGCCGTAGAAGATAGCTTTGTAGGTGTCATGATGGCTCAGGAGGATAAGTTCGGAGTGAAGTTTACGATTTATTATGTCAGCAAAAAGTTCCTCGCCTATGAGATCAAATATGCAGAAGTAGAAAAGATCTGTCTCGCTGTCATTTGGGCATCTAAGAAGTTGAGGCATTACTTTCATTCTTATAAGGTTCAAGCGGTGGCAAAGCAGAATCCCCTAAGGTATTTGCAGGAAGCGCTGTCATTGCTCGGGAAAATGGGAAGATGGTTGTTGTTATTGCAAGAATTTGATGTAGAGTATATCATTCAAAAAACTATCAAGGGGCGTGCAATGGCTGAATTTCTGGCAGAGCACCCGACTCAAGAAGACTCATGTGAGTTCAACTTCCCAGATGAGGACGTCGGGGCGATTGCAGTTTAGGGATGGTAGTTGCACTTTGATGGAGCTATGAACAGTAGGGGAGCAGGATTAGGAATTATTTTGACAAGCCCAGAAAATGAGAAACTCCCTCTGGCCAAGAAATTGAGGTTTAAGGCTACCAATAACGAGGCTGAATATGAAGTATGCTTGTTTGGATTGGAAGCACTGTTAGCCTTCGGGGCAAAAAACGTTGAGGTGTTCGGGGACTCTTCCCTGGTAATTAATCAAATTCGAGGCGAATGGGCTGTTAAAGAAGAAAGATTGATGCCTTATGTCAAGCACTTGAAGAATCTGAGCGATCAATTCGAAATGTGCGCATTTTATTTCATCCCGAGGGACGAAAACCAGCTGGTTGATGCGCTCGCTACTTTGGTATCAATATGGGACAATCCGGAAGGAGTAATAATGAGGCCGATTTTGATTTCTAGCTCGAATAGACCTAGTTTTGAGGCACAACCAGTAACAGAAATAGTGTTAGTGGTTATGCCCTAGGCCAAACATTTGGACCTTGATATAATCATTAAATTTACATTTATATAATGGTTTTTTTCACATTAATATTATTGGCATATTACATTATTGTAATGTTTATGAATAACAATGTTATTCATGTTGTCCCTAGTCATTTATCACTAAAGGGCATAAAGATAAATTAAGGCTAGTATAGATTTGCATTGATAATCATGGGATGATTATATATGTTGATATAAATCAAATCTATAGGTACTTGCTAGAGAATAAAGTACTGTATAGACCCACTATAAGATCACTTCATGGGATAGTGTCATAAGTGATCTTATAATAGATATGTTATTGAATCCTTTGACCTGAAGTTATCATGGTTTCCTACATAAGGAACATTATGTTTTGACGTAATCAAACGTTATCTTTAATCGGATAATAATAAAGGTTATGATTGGACATAATGAGATTTATGCAGAGGAAAATGAATAATCAAGATGGAATTTGTCCCACTCTTATGAGAGAGATATCTATTGGGCCCCTCGATAAGTAGGACTGTAAAATGCATGGTCGTGCTCAAATGAATTGATAGTGTGATCAATGTCATTTGAATTTATCAGTCTACTTAGTGATCGAGAAATTATATGTTTGAACAATTTAAGTTTGACATGGACCATGACTTATGTTCAAACAATATATCGTGTCACAAAAGGATAATAACATATTCTGTTGTCAGGTTAAAATCGGACTAACGATATTTATATTATTTGGATAGTCATAATGTCTTGCTAGAGACGAATTATGACGTGTGGGCTTATTATGAGATTAGGCCCACTGCCAACATAATATAAACCTATCGGGTCACACACTAAGACCAAAATGAACAAAATGGATTTTATTAGGTTATTTCGGAATAAAATATAACTATAGGTATTTATATTTAATTTCGAAATTACACATTTATATATATATTTATATACATATATATATCTCTTATTTTGAATATGAGATAATAATATGTATTAATATGATATTTCTTATTATTTTGAATAAGAAATAAATAAATAAATAAATAAATATATATATATATATATATATATATATATATATATATATATATATATATATATAATGGAAATATCTCTTAATTTTGAATTAGAGATAATATCATTATTAAGTGTTTAAAACTTATTTACATGTATATAGATACATGTTAATAAAAGAAGTCTAACCTAAAAAAAAAACTCTATTCACGTTCTTTAATGTGATAGAGGTTAGAGTGGTTGTATTCTTCTTTATTAGAGAATAAGAAAGAAAAACCCTAGCCTCCATTCTTCTTTGAGAAAGAAAGAAAAGAAAAATCCACTCGCACCCAAGGGAGCTAGCACCCCTGCGAACTTTTGTTCATTGGTTCATCGTGTGGATACCGGTAGAGGGTGTTCGTGATTAAAGCAGCACCTAAAGTCCGAATTAAAGAAGTTAATTTCATTCTAAAGGTTAGTAAATTTTAATCTCTTCCTTTTTTAATCAATCGAAAATACTTGGATCCTATTTCAGGTTTCAATTTTATTCCGCTGCGTTTAATTTGAATTATTTCGGTGAAACCCAATAGTGGTATCAGAGCCACTTGTATATTCAATTGATTCAAACTTATATGTATGTGATATGTATATATTCGGTTCTGTTGGAATGTATGTTGATACACCGGTTTTGATTACTATTTTCATTGTTAAAAAAAATGTAATCTTGTTTTCTAAGGGCTACGAATTCAATTATGTGTTAATTGATTTTGTTAATGCGAATAACTTGTGGTATTAACATGTTTGATACGAAATTTTCAATGATCCTATTCTGTGTCTGTTAAACGATTGCTGATTTGATCAAAAATTGTTTAATTTTACGACGGAGAATAGGGTTTACAGAAGACAGCTTAATGAAATTGTTCATGAGCACGAGTCAGACATTAGAGCACGAGTCGTGCTCATGTATCCGACTCATGCTCACATAAGGGATTCTTGCAATCCGTCGTACTGCCGTGCTCATAAGCACGACTCGTTCTCATGAGCACAACTTGTGCTGTCTTTCTCAAGCACGACTAATGTAGTCGTGCTCCCGTGTGGCTGTACTGGCATGCTTGTAAGCACAACTCGTGCTCATGAGCATGACTCGTGCTCATGAGCACGACTCGTGCACATGAGCACGACTCGTGCAACTATTTACGTAGCCTCTTTTAAATGATTATTGGATAATTATTTATGGGTGTTATTCTGTATATATTAAATTGTTTAACATGATTAAACGATGGCTGATATGATCAATAGAATTGTTTTCTCATGCATACAGAATAGGGTTTTTTTTGGGTAGAAAATTGTTAATATGATTGACAATATTAAAAAAGTAGCGGGGCAACCGTGCTACCTCTTCGTAACGCCTTATATTTCGTTCATAATTATCACTCGGTAATTTTAATACATCAATTTATGAAATAAGGTATATTATGCATGATATGAAATAAATATGATTTATTATGTTTATGTATGATGTCTTTGCATGGTGCATAGCATGGCCAATTAAACCTTTTGTGGATGAATTTTATTTTATCTTTTTAAGGGTTTGTAATTTTTAAATACGACTTGCGTGTCGTTATTTTTGTTGTAATCTTTATTTTATTCAGTAGTTGTAGTAAAATATCTTTGTATTATTATTATAATGAAGACGAAGAGCAACAATTGAGATCAATCCAAATCCATGGCGATGGAGGTGTAAGATGGAAGATTTTATCAAGTCCATTTTTCACACCTAGGATTGACCTTTGATTTTCATATTGGCTCATGAGGATCAATATAGATTTGGCCATGCTATGACACGGTTTTATATATATTATGCATATGTTCTTAGTATGTGATACGATGAATGTTTATATATGTGTATGAGATGGCATGTATGAATTGATGCATGATGCATATAAATAATTAGACATCATAAGTTAAAATTAAATCCCTCACCATAATTTTAAGTCATATGCCACCCATTATTAAACACCTGTCAAGACTAAGATCACCAAAATGTGGGTTTTGCCAAAGCAAAGCGCAATAGATTATCCTAGTAAGGCAGGATGAGTAATGGTCTACTCATATGTTTAAAATGGTTAGACTTAATTAGGCTATCAAAACGGTTTCAGGCTTAAGGGCATAAGATGGGATTATAACATGCCGGGACATATGATGTCAAAATCACATAAATGATCTAAGAGTTATATAAGATATAATTGGTAAATGAGCTACCTACCTAAATAACTTAACTTTAAGTGTCATGCTAAAGCTGACTTAGAGTTAAGTGAAATATGGATCTTATCCCACTAAATTATTATAATTATTGTAATTATTAATGAGGGTTACGATTTTAGTGGGAGTTTATAAGAAAACCTAAAATGAAATTGGTACTTATATTGTTTATCTTGCATGTTTGTAGATTAATGGCATCAAATAATACTTCTACTATATCACTGCGATCAGTCCTTGAGAAGGACAAACTTAAGGAAATTAGCACAAACTTCCTTGACTGGTTCAGAAACATGAGGATTGTCCTTAAGCAAGAAAGGAAACTGTATGCGCTGGATGAGCCTATTCCTAATGAGCCACCTGCTGATGCCACAAGGGAAGTCAAAGAGAAATACAGAAAACATGTTGATGATTCTGTTGATATTGGCTGTCTCATGTTAGCTACCATGGCACCAGAGCTTCAGAAGCATCTGGAAAACATGGAGGCTTATGAGTTGAGTACTCATCTCAAGCAAACATTTCAACAGCATGCTAGGAAAGAAAGGTATGAGACTGCCAAAGCTTTGCATTCTTGCAAGATGGCTGAAGGTTCTTCAGTTAGTTCTCATGTTTTGAAAATGAAGGGCTATATTGATCACCTTGAGAGGCTTGGATTTCCCGTCAGTTTGGAACTGGCAATGGATTTGATCCTTAATTCATTGCCTGATAGTTATGACCAATTTGTCATGAACTACAACATGAATAACATGGAGAAATCTATAGCCGAGCTGTATGCCATGCTCAAAACAGCTGAGCAAAGCATCAGTAAGAAGCCTGGTCATGTTCTGATGGTCAACAAAGGGAAAGGCATAAAAGTCAGGGGTAAGGCTAAGGCTAAGGCTAAGGCAAAAGTTGGTGGTAAGCCTAAGCCCAAACCCAAGCCCAAGGCTAAACCTCCAAAGGAGGGAGTTTGCTTCCACTGCAATGAACCTAGTCATTGGAAGAGGAACTGCAAGCTTCACTTGGAAGAATTAAAGAAGAAGAAGAGTGGTGAGACTACTCCTTCAGGTATTTATGTTATAGAGATTAACTTATCTACTTCTAATTCCTGGGTATTAGATACTAGATGTGGATCTCACATTTGTACAAATGTGCAGGGACTTAAAAGGAGTAGGCAACTGAAAGGGGGTGAAGTGGACCTACGAGTTGGAAATGGAGCAAAAGTTGCTGCTCTAGCTGTAGGATCTTATGAGTTGACTTTGCCCAATGGGCTTTTGTTAGTTTTGAACAATTGCTATTATGTTCCTAGTTTGAGTAGGAATATTATTTTAGTTTCAAATTTGGATGATGAAGGTTTTTCTTTTCTTATTAAGAATAAGAAATGTTCTATTTATTATGATGATATGCTTTACGGTATTGCTGATTCATATTGTGGGCTTTATGTCCTAAACCTAGAAACATCCAATAATCATGATATTTATAACATAACTACAAAGCAATCCAAACCAAATGATTTAAATACAACATATTTATGGCATTGTCGCCTTGGTCATATAAATGAGAAACGCATAGCTAAACTCCATTCAGATGGGCTTTTGCAATCATTTGATTTTGAATCATTTAAAAATTGCGAATCTTGTTTATTGGGCAAGATGACAAAGGATCCTTTTACTGGACATAGTGAAAGGGTCATTGACTTATTAGGCCTTGTACATTCTGATGTATGTGGCCCATTAAGCATAAATGCCAGGGGAGGATTTCATTACTTCATTACATTCACAGATGATTTCAGTAGATATGGCTATGTCTATCTAATGAAATATAAACATGAATCATTTGAAATGTTTAAAACCTTTCAAAATGAAGTACAAAATCAACTTGGTAAAACTATTAAAGCACTTCGATCTGATCGAGGTGGGGAATATTTGAGCCAAGAGTTTGATAATCATCTAAGAGATTGTGTAATTGTTTCACAATTAACTCCGCCAGGAACACCACAATGGAATGGTGTATCTGAAAGGAGGAATCGAACTTTATTAGATATGGTTCGATCTATGATGAGTCAAACAGATCTTCCATTATCCTTTTGGGGTTATGCATTAGAAACGGCCGCATTCACTTTGAATCGAGTTCCATCTAAAGCTGTTGAAAAGACACCATATAAGATATGGACTGGGAAAATTCCTAATTTGTCTTTTCTAAAGATTTGGGGCTATGAGGCTTACGTCAAACGACAGGTCTCAGATAAATTAGCACCAAAATCTGATAAATGTCTTTTTGTGGGATATCCTAAGGAAACTAAAGGATATTACTTTTATAATCCTTCTGAGAATAAAGTGTTTGTTGCTCGAAATGGTGTCTTTCTAGAAAAAGAATTCATTTCTAAAAGAACCAGTGGGAGTAAATTACAACTTGAAGAAATTCAAGAACCACAAGAAAACATTGAACCATTGGTGGAAACTCAACAAGTTTTACAACCTGTTGTGGAACCTGTACCTGTTACACAAGTACCACGTAGATCTGATAGGATACGACTTCAACTCGAGAGATATGGATTTCTCGTGATAGATAGTCGTGAAGTAATGCTCATGGATCAAGATGAGCCTACTACCTATCAAGATGCCGTGTCAGATCCGAAATCTCAGAAATGGCTAGAACCCATGAAATCTGAGATGCAATCCATGTATGATAATCAAGTTTAGAACTTGATTGATCCACCTGAAGGAATTAAAACCATTGCGTGCAAATGGGTTTTCAAAAAGAAAACTGACATGGATGGCAAAGTAAATACCTTTAAAGTAAGACTTGTTGCAAAAGGATTCAAACAAACTCATGGTATTGACTATGATGAAACCTTTCACCAGTCGCAATGCTTAAATCTATAAGAATTCTTATTACTATTGCTGCATATTATGACTATGAGATATGGCAAATGGATGTCAAAACAACATTTCTTAATGGAAACTTACTTGAGGATGTGTACATGACACAACCTGAGGGTTTATCCATCCTGAGAATTCTAGAAAGGTATGTAAGCTGCACAAATCCATTTATGGAATGAAGCAAGCTTCTCGAAGCTGGAATCTTCATTTTGATGAAACAGTCAAAGAGTTTGGGTTTATCAAAAATGAGGATAAACCTTCTGTATACAAGAAGATTAGTGGGAGCGCTGTGATGTTTCTTGTATTATATATCGATGACATATTAGTCATTGGAAATGACATCCCTATCATGCAAAAGACAAAAGAATGGTTAGGAAAATCTTTTTCAATGAAAGATTTGGGCGAAGCTGCTTATATCCTTGGGATTAAGATCTATAGGGATAGATCTAAAAGGATAATTGGTCTGAGTCAAAGCACTTATATAGATAAGGTGCTAAATAGATTCAGTATGCAAAATTCCAAGAGATGATTTTTGCCAATGTCTCATGGCATTACTCTTAGCAAGACTCAATGTCCAATGACATCTGATGAGCGAGATCGCATGAGTATGATTCCTTATGCTTCGGCTATAGGATCAATCATGTATGCCATGTTATGCACTCGGCCAGACATTTCGTATGCTTTGAGCATGACGAGCAGATACTAGTCATATCCCGGTTAAAGTCACTAGACAGCTGTTAAGAATATTCTTAAGTACTTAAGAAGAACTAAAGATGCATTCTTAATATATGGAGGATTGGAAGATGAGCTAGTAATCAATGGTTATACAGATGCAAGCTTCCAATATGACAGAGATGATTTTAGATCGCAGTCAGGATATGTGTTTGTGTTGAATGGAGGTGCTGTAAGCTGGAAAAGTTCTAAACAAAGCACTATTGTTGATTCTATAACAGAAGCTGAGTATATAGCAGCATCAGATGCAGTTAAAGAAGCAGTATGGATCAAGAAATTCATTGCTAAATTGGGAGTAGTACCTAGTATCAGCAATCCTATGGATCTTTATTGTGACAACAATGGTGCTATTGTACAGGCTAAGGAGCCTAGATCTCACCAGAGATCAAAACATATACTCAGGCATTTTCATCTCATTCGAGAAATAATTGAGAGAGGAGACGTCAAGATATGAAGAGTACCTACTGATGATAACATCGCTAATCCACTTACCAAAGCTCTCCCACAAGCCAAACATGATGGACATACTAGGTCAATGGGTATTAGATATATGTATGATTGGGCCTAGTGCGAGTGGGAGATTGTTAGTGGCTATGCCCTAGGCCAAACATTTGGACCTTGATGCAATCATTACATTTACATTTATATAATGGTTTTCTTCACATTAATATTATTGGCATGTTACATTATTGTAATGTTTATGAATAACAATGTTATTCATGTTGTCCCTAGTCATTTATCTCTAAAGGGCATAAAGATAAATTAAGACTAGTATAGATTTTCATTGATAATCATGGGATGATTATATATGTTGATATAAATCAAATCTATAGGTACTTGCTAGAGAACTGGATAGACCCACTATAAGATCACTTCATGGGATAGTGTCATAAGTGATCTTATAATAGATATGTTATTGAATCCTTTGACCTGAGGTTATCATGGTTTCCTACATAAGGAACATTATCTTTTGACATAATCAAATGTTATCTTTAATCGGATAATTATAAAGGTTATGATTGGATATAATGAGATTTATGCAGAGGAAAATGAATAATCAAGATGGAATTTGTCCCTCTCTTATGAGAGAGATATCTATTGGGCCCCTAGATAAGTAGGACTGTAAAATGCATGGCCGTGCTCAAATGAATTGATAGTATGATCAATGTCATTTGAATTTATCAGTCTACTTAGTGATCGAGAAATTATATGTTTGAACAATTTAAGTTTGACATGGACCATGACTTATGTTCAAACAAGATACGTCTGACAAAAGGATAATAACATGTTCTGTTGTCAGGTTAAAATCGAACTAACGATATTTATATTATTTGGGTAGTCATAATGTCTTGCTAGAGACCAATTATGACTTTTGGGCTTATTATGAGATTAGGCCCACTGCCAACATAATATAAACCTATTGGGTCACACACTAAGACCAAAATGAACAAAATGGATTTTATTAGGTTATTTCGGAATAAAATATAAATATAGGTATTTATATTTAATTTAAAAATTACACATTTATATATATATTCATATACATATATGTATCTCTTATTTTGAATATGAGATAATAATATGTATTAATATGATATTTCTTATTATTTTGAATAAGAAATAAATATATATATATATATATATATATATATATATATATATATATATATAATGAAAATATCTCTTAATTTTGAATTAGAGATAATATCAGTATTAAGTGTTTAAAACTTATTTACATGTATATAGATACATGTTAATAAAAGAAGTCTAACCTAAAAAAAAACTCTATTCACGTTCTTCAATGTGATAGAGGTTAGAGTGGTTGTATTCTTCTTTATTAGAGAATAAGAAAGAAAAACCCTAGCCACCATTCTTCTTTGAGAAAGAAAGAAAAGAAAAATCCATTCGCAACCAAGGGAGCTAGCACCCCTGCGAACTTTTGTTCATCGGTTCGTCGTGTGGATACCGGTAGAGGGTGTTCGTGATTGAAGCAGCACCTAAAGTCTGAATTAAAGAAGTTAATTTCGTTCTAAAGGTTAGTAAACTTTAATCTCTTCCTTTTTTAATCAATCGAAAATACTTGGATCCTATTTCGGGTTTCAATTTTATTCCGCTGCATTTAATTTGAATTATTCCAGTGAAACCCAATAAATCGATGTGGCAGACGGAAAGCCGTGGTATTACGATATCATGAACTATCTAGAAAATGCGACCTTTCCCGAGGAAGCTACAGAGAAAGATCAGAGATTAATTCTTAGGTTGTTTACTCAATTAATTTCCATAAACGGAGTGTTGTACAAACGACAGGCTGATGGGATACAATTGAGATCTTTGGGCGAAAAAGAGGCTAAGAAGATAATGGAAGAAACCCATGCCGGCGTTTGTGGAGCCCATATGAATGGCTTGATGCTAGCCAAGAAAATCATGAGGCAGGGATTTTACTGGCTCACTATGGACAATGATTGTTTGAAGTATGTGAAGAATTGCCAGTTGTGCCAGCAGTACGCAGATTTGAGACACTTTCCTGTGTCAGAATTGCACAGTTTAACATCGCCGTGGCCATTTGCGGCTTGGGGGATTGATATTATATGAGAGATCCGACCTACAGCCTCCAACGAACACAGCTACATTATAGTCGTAATTGACTACTTCACCAAGTGGGTAGAAGCAGAGTCTTTCAAAAAGGTGGATGCACGGGATATGGCAAAATTCATTGAGAGAAACTTGATCTGCAGATATGGCCTTCCGCATCACATGGTGTCCGATAACGGTGTCCAATTCATGGGAGAAACGAAGAAGTGCTTCAGAAGTACGGTATCAAGCATCACAAATCGTCCCCATATCGCCCTTAGGCTAATGGTGCAGTCGAAGCTGCTAACAAGAATATCAAAAAGATTCTGGCCAAGATGGTGCCGAGTTATAAAGACTAGGCGGAGAAATTGCCTTTCACGCTTTGGGGTTATAGGACGGTAGTCAGAACATCTATGAGAGCTATGCCGTATTCCTTGGTGTATGGGACGGAAGCGATCCTGCTAGTTGAAATAGAGCTCAAGTCGTTAAGGGTAGTTATGGAAGCTCAAATCCCAGAAGCTGAGTGGATACAACATCGGTTGTTGCATTTTAACACGCTGGACGATGGTAGACTAAGAGCCTATTACCATAACATGGTCTACTAGAAAAGACTTGCTAGGACGTTTGGGAGGAAGGTGAGGAAGCACCCACTAAAGGAGGGAGATTTGGTATTCAAACAAATGAGACCTGGTGCGCCAGACATCCGAGGAAAGTTCAGACCGACATGGAAAGGACCTTTTATCCTCAAGAAGTTGTTGTCGAAAGGAGCAGCGATTTTGGCAGACGGTGATGGCAATGAGTTCAAAGAGCCGGTCAACATTGACAGGCTGAAAAGGTTCCATGGCTAAGACCAAAATCAAAAGAAGAGAATAAATGCCCCGCGGGTCAAAAACCGAAAAAAGGCAGCCTTGCTAAAATCGGGCGCCTCGATAGGGTGAAAACCGAAAAACGGTATCCTGTGCAAAAATTAGAGGCATGAGAGAAAATGTTCAATAGAGAAAACCCGAGAGGGCCGATTGGTAACAGGAGCCCGATGCTATTAATATTTTATTTCATGAATTAATATGGTATACGCAGTTGAATTAGTAACAAATAGCGATCATGTATGCCAAAATTGCATGGAAATGTACACAATTTTGTGAAAAATGTAGAATTATTATTTTCATTCTCATTGTTTTCCAGTTCTGTTTTGAAAAGATACATATTGCTTGGAAAACATATAGATTTAAGCTAAACTACGTTCTACTGCTACTCTCGCCAGCCGAATGCTTGAGTTATCATGTTTTGTTGTCAGACTCTGGACTAAGTATCCATCTCTTATACTCACTGGTAGAAATCACAAAATGAGTCCCAAAAGAGGGCATGACAGTTTTTGCCGGCAAGCGGCCCCATAACTCGAGGTAGTGAGAAACAAAAGTAGCAGAAAGATTCCCTCCTTGGAAGGATAAGGGGACTTTCACCACATCTTGAGTTATCCCGAGTTGACGAGCACACCGGGTAGCAACATAAAAAGTAGCTCGACGAAGCTCGCATAGGGGAACGCATCCTGAAGGTCCGTCGATGACTGTGTGAGGTAAGGGAAGTGAAGCATGAGTGAAACTGATTCCCGCATCTGCTTTTTCACTGAGTCTAGCAATGTCATCGTCAGGAGTGGCAAATGAATATAGTCGTTGATGTGGGAGAAAATGCCTTAGTGAGTATTGAGGGATGACTCGAGGAGGAGGTTCCAACAGCAAGTTCAGCTTCTCCTGCAGCCAAATCTAAAAAAAAAAATTAATAAAAATAAGGGGGAAAAAGCCGCTGGAGTAAGTTGGGTTTACTTCAGGCAAAAGTTAGGCACTGGATTGTGTGAAAATCCGAAAGGACGCACCTCCCGTTAAGAAAAGCTAGTGTGAAAATCCATAAGGGATGCACTACCTTTTAAAATAATGACGTACCTGGAGCAACGAAGGGCTCCCAGTAGGTAAAGCAGCGGATCCAGAGCAGACAAAGTCCAAGCCCAGAATGGTCTCAGCTAAGATGAGGGGAAAAGGGTTCAGTCCATGATGAAAACCATCCAAAACCTTGAACAGGCGAAGATCACCAACCAAATCCTCTAAGGTGACAGACAAGAATCTCATCATGCAGAATAAAAATACAATGCTTGCTTGATATGTGGGGACGTCAGAGAATCTATCCAAAGCCTCAATCAGCAGTTCCAAGGAAAATATAGAGTCTAGTGGGACTAGTCGAGCAGCTTCGGGGGGAGTCCAAGAGAGAGGGCAACGTCCTGGGTTAGAATCAGACCACAGCTAGGAGTGCAGGGAAGAGAATTGGGAGGATACAATGCTCCAGTGATGACGGCAAATTCTTCAGGCAAGGGGCAGAGTTGCTGATAAGTAAAACTGAAGACATGAAAGTGGGGGTTCCAGAAGTGAGCTGCAACTGAGAGGAGGTTGTGGTCTATTTTGACCCTGCGTAGGAACTTCAGCCCGAATAGTGGGTTGAGAGCGCTAAAAATTGGAAAAAGCAAGCAAGAAATGATGAAGGAGTCGAAAAGCTCAAGAAAATGGTGGAATTTGAAGGAAAGCTCCACAGACGGCCTGCCCGTTCCTCAAAAGAGACGGCACGCCCGTCCCTCGGTGACACCTGGCAGAATGCATACATCATCAGTACATTTGTCATGAGCATTTATTGCGCATTAATGTGGAAATCAGGAGCAACAGACGGGTAGCCCGTCGCTCGCTCCTGGAGACGCCTAGCCCGTCGGTCACGAAAATTATATAAGGGGCTGTAACCGACGGGGCAGCTGTTTCTTTTCCTCTTCTCCTCTTCTTAACCGACGGTTTTTGCGGTTTTTTGGCGTTTTCTCTCTTATTTCTTCACTTTTTTGCATTTTTATTTGCATTTTTGTGATCCTCGTGTTGCTGTGCATCTACCAGGGTTTTTCTTTTTATCCAGTTTTCGTTTTCTGCATACTACAGGTTAGTAGATAACTTCTTTATTTAATTATTTCTACTTCTTTTAGTTTTTATAAAAACAACAAATAGGTTATAATGCCTAAATGATGCTTGTTCTTTAATTACTCTTATTATTATTATTATTATTATTATTATTATTATTATTATTATTATTATTATTATTATTATTATTATTATTATTATTATTATTATTATTATTATTATTATTATTATTATTATTATTATTTTCATGCATATATACATTGCTTTAATAGTCATTTTTAATATAATTATTAGCCAGTTTTGCATGAATGTTGGACTGCACTGTTGACTAGATTAGGTGCACTCTTGACTAGATTAAGATTAGTTAAATTTGAATTTTTTTGGACAATACATGATGCTCAAATGAATTAGATATGACTTGCGGTTAGTGAGCATATGCTTAAAATAGGATTTTTTGCATGGTTAGCTCTAAAACATTTGAAGATAAAATATTTATGCTCTTGTTGGGGCCTGAGGCCTGTTCTTTTGTTTTTTGCGCAGGAGGTTAGGCACACCCTTGTCGGGGTGCTGCCCAAATTTTTGTTTTTTAATCGATTTAATTTGACTTTATTTCATTTTTTTTTATGCCCGAAGGGACTTGAAATCTATCCCATGCTAATTTTCTCGCCTCCTTATGCAAGGGGCTAGGACATGCCCTGTCGGGATACAATTTGTTTTATAACTAATTACATTTTTTATTATTTATTATTATCTCAGGATGCCTCCTCGTCGACGTGTTCCGCAGGGTCAACCTAAATTGCATGCTCCTGAGTGGATGAGCCCTGAGGCTCAAGAGAGATACAGAGCATTGGCTCAAGTGGGGTTCCGAGCCAGCTGCTTCATCTCTAGGCCATTCCTGGAAGCCTTAGGGATGGTAGATAAGGTTGATGCATTGATAGCCAGCGCTGGATGGATGGAGTTTCTGTTGGATGCCTTCCCGACTTACCCTGAGGCGGTGCGGCAGGTTTTTGCTACGCTGCATTATGGAGGATTCCAGAGATCAGACACAGAGCCTGGGGTGGTACAATTTTGGTTCAACAGATATCACTTCAGCATCACCCGCCAGTCGGTTCGTAGAGGCTATGAGTCTTTCATTAGGCGATGGGATGATAGTTCCCCAGCGAGCAGTCCAACGTGACCATTGGGCTAACATAACCTTCCGGGAGTGCTGTATGACCACGATACAGCGAAGAGTACTATGCTGATCTCACAGGCACTCCGATACCTACACAGGGTGTTATCCAGCTCACACCTTGGACGGGCTCGTAACCTAGGGTCGCTCAATGCCGCAGACGTATGGAGCCTATGGGCTATGGTGGCGGGTCAACGCCTCAACGTTAGCCATGAGATACTGGCTAACATGATGAGGGTTTCCAGAGGGACTACCCCGATAGTGATCATTGGAGGAGTCATCACCAAACTGCTGCTGAAATTAGGAGTCGCTCCAGACAGGCTTAGGGATGCCTTGGACGAGAGTATATATGTAGACGCTCCGGCAGCTATTTAGATGGCCATGATATCGCCGCTGCAGGGACAGGCCGAGGCATATAGGCTTCGTACCATACATGAGACTAGATGCGCCTTTGGCCTCCCCTCTTTAGAGCCTAAGCAGGATCAGCCTAGGGATGATGTGCCTCCTCAGCACCAGTTTCAGCAGGGTCAGCCTCCTTAGCACCAGTTCTAGGAGGGTCAGCCTCCCCAACACCAGCATCAGGAGGTTTTGCCGCCACGGCCACAACCAGAGCAGGAGGAGCTCAGGACGCCCTCCGATTTTGAGATGGAGTTTACTATGGATGAGTTGTTAGCGACTCCTCCGGTGCCGAGGGCAGAGACTCCCCCTCCATCTTCAAGAGTACAGTGGACTACTCCCCTATTTTCAGAGAGGTTTCATCCCTATGTCAGAGGAGACACGGGGGCATCTACTTCTACAGCTCCCCCACCAGAGCCGATGCCTGAGTCAGTTCCACCTCCAGCAGCACCACAGCCGGACATATCAGAGATCATTACCTCCATGCTTGTGTCTTTCGAGCGTAGGCAAGAGGAGAGGGATAGGGCCCTCCTTGCTCAGGTTGAACAGCGAGATAGAGCTATGATGGAGAGGCTTGAGCAGCAGTAGGGTGTGATCCAGGAGCAGGCCAGGGTCATAGATCAGTTGAGGCAGGAGCATACAAGGCTCCTTGAGCAGATGGCATAGCAGCAAGAGAGGCTGATGGATCTGTTGAGACAGGAGGTGAGGACCTCTCAGGATGAGACAGCCCAGGAGATAAATACGATGCTCCAGATGATGCAGGAGTAGTTGGATGCCCTTAGATCCACGGTACAGGGAGTAGATGGAGCCGTCCATCCTATGACCCAGTACGTCAGGGAGTTTCATAAGCAGACGGAGTAGAGGTTGGACCGTATGGGGACCGCCTCTAGTGATCAGACTCATTAGCTGAGTAGAGCTTTCAGAGAGTTTGGAGAGGTTGTCAGAGACAACTTGCGGTTCATGACCACGTGTACGCAGCCCTTCTTAGATGGGCATGCTCGGGTGCAGTTCCAGTCACAGGTCAGAGCTCAGAGCTCAGATATCTCAGCCGCCTTGACCTACAGATCCCGCTAGTCAGCCATCCGCCTCAGAGGCCGGGCCTTCGGCACCTCCAGCGCAGCCCCAGGCGATCCATATATCAGATGATAAGGATCCAGAAGAAGAGCCCTCAGACTATCCACCTCTTTAGTTTTCAGGGAGCTTGACTGTCATCTCTCTTGTATTCATTTTTGTTATTATCATATTTGCATATACATTGTACAAAAATTATTTTCCTGTAGTAGAGAAACACTTATTATCAGGTTTATGTGCTATTTTTTCCATATTTGTCATCTTTGCTTCATTTCTCGTTAAAGCCAAATAACTGTATAATGAAATGAAAAACAAAACAACAAAAGAATGAAAAATAAGGAAGTAATAGAAAGTAATAAATGACGTCATAAAGAAATTCACAAATTTGTTAAGTAAGTCGAATTGACATATAAGTTAACCAAAGAGATTCTTTGCACACAGGAACACTGTTTAACGATGATTCAAGAACGGACATCAACTACAATGAAGGATAAGCGAATCGAACGCTATAACCTTCAAGATCAGAAATAGACCAGCCACCGTGCAGATCGAGACGAGGTTAGCGGGGCACCAGTAGTAAAACAGATCGCAACAGAGGATGGGGTTAGAGACACTTCATCTCACACCGCGCAGGCCGAGAAGAGGCTAGCGGGACAGACCGGCCATTGTGCAGAACGAGATGAGGTTAGCGAGGCGCCAGCGATAGAACAGATCGCAAACAAATCTTTTTCTTTGGTTTTGTTTTCTTCTCGTGAAACGCGTGGGACCAAATCCAATTGAATTTTCATCCAAAAAGGTAAAATCTGATGGTAAATATTCTGGATGTGTGTTCTGTTTAATTTATTTAGTTTTTTCATTTTTTTTAACCTTGCTTGATTTTATTATTTATTATTCTCATAACTTTATCTTGATTTTTGGTTAATTTTGGACCCTCCTCTCACTAACATATTTATTATTTTGTGAAATGTCATTTCCTTATTTTTTTTCTTTGGCAAGTTGAACATTGAGACAACGGTCGCCGTTCACACCCTGGGAGAATCCCTTTTGGTTTAATTCTGTAACTTTATTCTTTCATTTTGTTTATTTATTTATTTATTCATAGTTTTCATTATGTATAGATTATTTTGTCTCGTGCGAATAAAAATAAACAAACGTTTTATAGAAATTAATTGGGATTTTTTTATCAAAGTCAAGGACCAATGTCCTATTTTTATCCAATGAATTAATCAATAAAAATTATTTTTATAATAAATCAAAGTCAAGAACCAATGTCTTCATAATTAATTCCCCGGGTTTATGTATGGCTTGCACTTCTAAAATGGGAGTTGTATTCCGCTCCTAGTATTATTGTATTTCATTTTAAATGTTATTCTTTATTCTATTTATTTATCACTTTCAACAATGGATAATTGCGCCTTAATTAAATTGCATCGTGTGGAGAGAGAGAGAATTAATAAATTTAAAACTTAATTGTAAAATTAATCAAGGTAGAAATAGATGAGAAGTCCCGAACTCATCTCTAGTATTTGGCCTCAACGAGGTGAGAGGTCTATCCGATCACTCATTGGAATAAGACCTCCAAGACCCCTCTTGCGTCCTGCCAAATAACTCAAAAAATCCTAGGCTCCAAGGGAGAGAGGTTTATTCTCCAAGACCCCTTTGGCTTGCCCAAAATGGATTCATGCGCTGTCTTAGGCTCTCCGAGGTGAGAGGAACTTTCCCAATATTTTATTGGGTGTCGACTCCATGAAACCTCTTTGTTGCCCAAAATAGACGCACTTGCAATTCGTCGCAAGTTGTAAACGAACCTCACTTGCTCGATCGCCCTAAAACGGGCGGTCAAGAGGGCGCTCCACGGGGTTCGGTGCGCGTCACAGTGGCGACTCCCGTTTCTCTCTTTTCTCTGCTTCTCTTTTTCCTTTTCTCTCCATTTGAATGCCCTAGCTTGGATCCAAGAGATTGCTGGTGGAAATTGATCATCCCTAAACCTCTAGTTGATAAGTTATTGCTCTTTCTTCTTCTTCTTCTTCTTCTTCTTCTTTCTTCTCTTCTTAATTTTCTAGTTTGGAGTTTTGGTTTGGGTTTGTTGTGTTTGTATGATTTTGGGTATGTTTGTTAGTTGAGCCTCCTCGCGATCCCAAGGGAAAGGAGAAGGCTAGTGGGAGTGGTGCTAAGTAATTTAGAGCTAAGGAATTTTAGGTTTGGGATTTTGTTTGGAAATTATATGAATGAACATTTTGCACTGTTCTGCTTGGTGAAACCCTTACTCATACGAGTTCTCACTCCCTTGCGAATGGGTCCTCCTATATATGGGAAGGGGGTGTTACAGTTTTTGGTATCAAAGCTCCGGTTTAGGCGTTTTTGGGTGATTGTTGTGTTTAGACATATGTCTAGGACTATGTTGGCTGATGCGGTTGTCTTTGTCTTTCTTTTAGATGGATTTTGATTCTGTTTGTGGGTTGCTTAAGGGCTCAGCTGAAAGTGTAAATCCCCAAGCTGTAGATCCTTTTGTGTCTGTATCGGCTCAACCTGCTAGGGCGTAAGCTGAGGATGCAGCCATGCCCTTTGAGGTCATGTTGAAGATTTCGTAAGACATATCTAGGGTCATTGAGAGTGTGACCGCTCCTAGAGTCCCTACTGAGAATTTTAGGAAGGCAGGTGCAGAGGACTTTTATGGGACTTGTTTGGACGAATCAAAATATGCTGAGAAGTGGTTAGAGAAGGTATAGAAAGCCTTGGATGAGATTCGGTGTCCTCAGGAGAGGCGAGTAGAGTATGTTGTAGCCCTGTTGGAAGGATCCGCCTATGACTGGTGGAAGTTGATCCGTAGGCATCCTCAGTTCCCTGACCCAGTTACATGGGAGTTCTTCGATAGGGAATTTACCAGTAAGTATGTGACTCGGGAGTACAAGGCTACCAAGTGGGCACAGTTCTTGAGTTTGAAGTAGAGGGTGATGACGGTTTCAGATTTTGAGAAGGAGTTCAACAGATTGGCTAAGTATGCTCCTGAAGGTGTTCTGACAGAGGAATTTAAGTGTAGGCACTTTGAGAATGGGTTCAATGAGTGCCTAAGTGCTATGATTATTTCTCTGATGAGTACTCCAGGTATTGGGTACTATCAGATTATGCAAGTGGCTGTGAGGACCGAGAGGTCTAAGTCTGTTCTGAGAGAGAGATCTCAGAGGAGGAATCCCCCTCTTGGTGGATCTGGATCGTCATCATCATCGGGTAAGAGGTCTAGGAACCTGCATGATGAGTCTTCGGGTCTGGCGTCGAGAGGCAGGAGGCAAGGTTCTGCTAGGGGGTTCTGGTTCTGGTAGAGGTGGTTCTGGGTTGAGGCTTGATGTGCTGCCTGAGTGTTCACACTATAGTAAGCGCCATTGGGGTGAGTGTAGGTAGATCTCAAGCGATTGTTTTGGATGTCGTAGCACTAATCACTACTTAGCTAATTGTCTGAGGTTTAGTGAGGCTTCTGGTGATCAGCGTGAGGCTAGCAGAGTTGGTTCTAATGCTCCGCAAGCTAGTCGTGGTAGAGGCCGAGGTAGAGGTTGAGGTGGTCGGCATAGAGAGGGAGCTCCATTAGAGTCAGTTGATCGTTCTTTGACGGTTCCTGCTAGAGCATATGCCATGAGAGATCGGGATGAGCAAGATGCCCCAGATGTGATTGCTGGTAAGTTCCTACTCTTTGACACTGAGTTATATGCTCTAATTGACCCTGGCTCCACACACTCATGTTTATGCACAAGTATATTGTTTGATAAGATGCATGATGTTGACCAGTTAGATTATGAGGTTTGTGTGACCAGTCCTTTAGGGCATAGTGTCAACGTCAGTATAGTGCATAGGAATTGTCCCCTTTTGGTTCACGGAGTTGAGTTTACTGCTAATTTGATTGAGTTTCCTTTTCGGGAGTTTGATCTGATTTTGGGTATGGATTGGCTTAGCATGCATCGGGCTATTGTGGATTGTCATAGGAAGGTAGTTTTTTTGCGAGATAGAGATCAGTCTTTTGTTTTTGTCAAGGGTTTGGGTTCGAGTTCTTTGAGTAATGTGATATCCGCCATGCAAGCTAGGAGATTTATGAGAAAGGGTTGTGAGGCATTCTTAGCAGTTATTTTGGATTCAAAGCGTGATCAGATAGAGATTGATGGTATCCCCATTGTTAGGGAGTTTGGTGATGTGTTTCTGAGTGAATTGCCTGGTTTGCCTCCCGAGAGAGAAGTGGAGTTATCCATAGAGATTTTGCCGGGTACTTCACCCATTTCGAAAGCACCTTATTGGATGGCTCCTGTAGAGTTGAGAGAACTCAAAACTCAGCTACAAGAGTTATTGGATAAGGGGTTTATTCGACCTAGCATATCTCCATGGGGAGCCTCGGTTTTGTTTGTTAAGAAGAAAGATGGATCTTTAAGGATGTGTATCGACTATAGGCAAATCAATAAGGTCATAGTGAAGAACAAGTATCCCTTGCGTAGAATCAAGGATTTGTTTGATCAGCTTAGAGTTGCGGGCGCCTTTTCCAAGATTGATCTTCGATCGGGTTATTATCAATTTTGAGTTTAGAAAGCAGATGTGGTTAAGACAGCACTTCGGACGCGGTATGGCCATTATGAGTTTCTTGTGATGCCGTTTGGTTTGACCAATGAACCTGCAGCTTTTATGGATTTGATGAACCGAGTGTTTACACCATATCTCAACCGATTTGTAGTAGTGTTTATACATGACATTTTGGTTTTCTCGAAGGATGAGAGTAAGCACAAAGAGCATCTTCGGTTGGTTTTGCAAGTTTTATGGGAGCATCGTTTGTTTACAAAGCTAAGCAAGTGTGACTTTTGGCTTCGAGAGGTGTCTTTTTTGGGTCATATTGTATCAGCTAAGGGTATCCAAGTGGATCCAGCTAAGATTGAGGCGATTGTGGAGTGAAAAGTGCCTAGGAATGTTCCGGAAGTGAGAAGCTTCCTTTGTTTGGCAGGCTACTATCGTCAGTTTGTTCGGTTATTGTTGCTCCATTGACTAGATTGTTGAGGAAAGAAGTTAGATTTGAATGGTCGGATAAGTGTTAGCTGTGCTTTGAAAGGTTGAAGAGTTTGTTAGTTGAAGCTCCTGTACTTACTCAACCCACCTTGGGTAAAGAGTTTGTGATGTACAGTGATGCTTCGGGTATTGGACTTGGATGTGTATTGATGCAAGAGGGTAAAATTGTGGCTTATACGTCTCGTCAGTTGAAACCTCATGAGAAGAACTATCAGACGCATGATTTATAATTGGCGGCTGTGATCTTTGCTTTGAAGATTTGGCGGCATTATCTGTATGGGGAGAAATGTAGAATCTTTACGGACCATAAGAGTATGAAATATCTCCTCACGTAGAAAGAGTTGAACATGAGACAGCGTCGATGGTTAGAGTTGTTTAAGGACTATGACTGCATTATAGATTACCATCCGGGTAAAGCCAATGTGGTTGCAGATGCTTTGAGTCGGGAGTCGGTTTCGGCTTTATTTTTGAGGCAGTTCAGGTGGAGATTTGATTCAGATGGTGCTTTGGTTGCCCAATTGAGAGTGTAGCCTACTTTGAGGCAGTCTATTGTGGATGCTCAGAAGGATGATGTGAGACTGCAGCGGATTTTGTAAGAGGTTCAGCAAGGTAAGCAGTCTGAGTTTTCGATCTTGGATGGGGTGCTCCTGTATAGGGATCGTTTGTGTGTGCCCGAGAATGTTGAGTTAAGGAAGAAACTTTTGAGTGAGGCACTCACTACGGTCTTTACTATGCATCCCGATAGTGAGAAGATGTATCGGGATATGAAATAGTTCTACTAGTGGTTTGGGATGAAGAGAGCTATTGTGGAATTCGTGGCAAAGTGTTTGACTTGTCAACAGGTAAAGGCTGAGCATCAAGTCTCTTCGGGATTGCTCACTCCTTTGTCTGTTCCTCAGTGGAAATAGGATGATATTGCCATGGATTTTGTATCGGGTTTGCCACTGACTCAGAGGAAGCATGATTTAGTTTGGGTTATTGTTGATCGACTTACGAAGTCAGCGTATTTTGTACCGGTTAGAGTGGATTACTCGATGAATAAGTTGGCTAATGTGTATATGTAGATACCGAGTTCTGAATGAGATTTTGATGGCAATTTTGGGTACTTGATAAATTCCTCCAAAAAAATAATAATAAATAAAATTAGAAATTAAAAAAATTAGATTAGGTTAATTTAATTAGATAAATCAAAAATTAAGATTAGTTTAATTTAATTACTTAATATTGTAAGATAAATTAATTAATTAATTAATATTTTAGGATAATTAAAATTGGAAAAAAAAAAGAAAATAGATATAGGATTTAACTAAATAAATTAGATGTGAAAATTTAAGTAGATTAATTAGATTAAGTAGGTATAAAAATATAGGATATTTAATTAATAGAGTGTTTGATTAGTTAGTGTTTTAGTTTAAGTAAATTAATTAAAATTAAAAAATGGAAGAATGGAGGAAATTATTAGCTACCCAAAAATCAACCCTAATTTGAGGGTATAAAAAGAAAGAGATGAGTAAAAAATGAAGAGGCTCAGCCGAAGAAAGAAAGAGGGAACAGCCCAAGAGAAAGAAAAGGAAAATAAGAAAAGAGAGAGCAAAAGATAAAAGGGACAGTGAGGAACCAAAAAAAAGGAGAAGACCAAAAAAAATCAAAGGAAAATAAAAGGGAAATAGAAAGAAGAGGAGAGAAGAGAGGAGCAGCCACGGGAACCGAAGACGCCAGAGAGAAGAGAAAAAGAAGAAAAGAGAGAGGAAGGAGGCGAGGCCGTCGATCGCCGCACGCGCCCCGCCGGAGGGATGAGCGCCACCAGACACACTGTACGGCAGCCTCCGATCAGCCATCAGCGCCGGCGTGTAGGAGATCGGAGGAATCGGAGCCGGACGCTTTTACGCATTTTCCGACCACAGGCCGCCCCCTTCTGGTGCGTGGACACCGGCGGCGAACTCCCGGCAACCAAACGAAGCTGATGGCGGCAGCGGTGTCTTCAACGGCGGCTCCAGTGACCCTCCGGCGAGGCTCCGGCGGTAAGACCCCTTTTTTATATTTTATATTAATATTTATTTATTTATTTATTATTATTATTATTATTATTATTATTTAATTTTCTGAATTATTATATTTTATTATTATTATTATTATTTTAATTTGTTTTATTTATTTTTAATACTATTGTGTTATATTGATATTTTTGTTATTGATACTATTTAATTTATGTTTATTGTATATTATTTTTGTGTTTATTATCATTATTTTTATTATTGTATATATTTAGTCATAATTATTTATTATTGTGTTTTGTTATCATTTTAATATCATTATGGTTGTATTAATATTGTGGTTATGATTATTATTGTTGTGTTATATTATTGTTGTCACTTATTTGTTATTATTAATATTATTTATTTTATATTATAACTATTATTGTTATTAGCACATTATTATTATTATCATTATTGTGGTATTATTATGATTATTATATTCATCATTATTGTTATGTCACTAATTTATTATTAGTATTATTATTATTGTTATTATTTGTTATATTATTGTTATATTATTTTTGTTATTTTTATTGGCATTCATTGTTATTAATATTACTATTTTATGTCTAATACATCTTATAGCTATTATTGTTATTAGTATATTATTATCATTATTATAATTTTGTTCATGTTACTATCATTACATTAAATTATTATTTTATCAATTCATAATTATTATCATTATTTTATATTTATTTATTATTCATTATTATTTTATGGTATTATTATTAGCATTATTATTTTTATTGTATTTGATTATTATAATTGTTATTGTGTCTTTATATTCAATAATTCTCGATTTAATCCTTCAATTATTTATTTAATTATTTATCTATTTGTTCATTTATTTATCACCCAATTTAATTTAATTTGTTATTAACTTTAATTGTTTCTCTTAGTTTACTTTATTCAATTATTTATTTATTTATTAGTTACCATTTTTCTTCAAAATTCCCTTTTTAAATTCCCTTTTTAGCTTTTTCTCTTATTTTATTTTATTCCATTTCTGGATTTTAGCACTAATACGTTTGTTTATTTTTGTGGGATAATATTATTTGTTTTGTGGATAATTTGGATTTAAGATGATGGTTGCTACCCAAATCATGAGGATTTCCCCCCGGTTTAATTCTTCAACTCTTGTCTTTATTTGTATTTGTTTACCTTTATTTATGTGCCTTTATTTTTATGAAAAACGCTTTTATCTCGTTATAATAAAAATGGTTTAATGTCTTATAGTAATTAATTTGGAGTCTTTGCAAATTAAGGACCAAAGTCCTATTTTCCTATCCAATAAATCCATCGCAAAAATCGCTTTTATAATAAACACATGGGAGGACCAATGTCCTCATTGTTAATGAATGTCCCGTTTTATGTATGTCTTGCACCTTTACAATGGGAGTTGTATTCCCTAGTTTTATTGTAATTTATCTTGTGAATATTTATTTTTAATAATACTTTATTTATTAACGCTTTTTATCTGAATAATTGCGCCTTTAACTAAATTGCATCGTTTGGAGAGAGAGTGAACTAATAAACTCAAAATTTAATTATAAAATTAATCAAGGTAGAAATAGATGAGAAGTCCCGAACCCAATCTCTGGTCTTTGGGCTCAACGAGGCGAGAGGTCTATCCGATCACTCATTGGAGCAAGATCTCGAAGACACCTCTTGTGTCCCGCCAAAAGACTTAACTAATAATCCTAGGCTCCACAGGGTTAGAGGGTTATTCCCAATGTTCTATTGGGGTGTTCGCCTCTAAGACCCCTTTTGCTTGCCCAAAATGGATATATACGCTGTCTTAGGCTCTCCGAGGTGAGAGAAACTTTCCCAATGTTTTATTGGGTTGCGACTCCATGACACCTCCTTGTTGCCCAAAATAGACGCACTTGCAAATACATTACAAGATGTCAACGGACCTCACTTGCCCGATCGCCCTCAAGCGGGCAGTCAAGGGGCGCCACCCAGGGTTCGGCGCGCGTCACAGTGGTGACTCCACTGGGAACTGGTTCGAGACTTTGATTTGAAAATACCTTGATTAAAATTTACAATTAAGTTTTAGTTTATAAATTCGCTTTCTCTCAAATTTGCATTACATCACATTAGAGCCTTAGATCTATGCTAGTTTGGTCCTTCTATCACCCCGGTGCATTCCCGAAGCACGACCCTATGTTCACTCAATGTAGGGAAGTGTTAAGGATAATCACCAGCCCAAGCCTTGTACCGTCATGGTATATCAAATGGTAACCCAATCGGTCGTTACGCTCACGATGAGTTAGACCCGTTGGCAGGGACCATGCTTGGGTAGACCTAAAGTAACACCACCCATGACTAAAGCTCACGTAATGGCTATAGATACTCCCACTAGGTAGCATGCTCTATAATACAATGCTTGCTATGTGGCCTTGTATATATCAAACCAATTCAAACATATTAATGGGGCACTTACCAAAGGCTTTCATGCCCCGGTGGGCTCGCTTTAGTCTGTTTAAAAAGTCTAGATATATAAGGGCCAAAACCCATGCGCCTGTGCTTTAATTTAAGAGTGTTATGCTGCCGATTTTTAACCGTGCACCATATGCGCCCATTGGGTTCCCTGTTAACCCATGGGTCAACCCCGCCTAGGAAAGAGACCACACGACCTCGTGTGTGGGGGCAATAAGGTTGGAAGGTTCTACTTGTTTGCATGTGGTTGTTTATGCTGCATAATTCACAATCATGCTTTGTATATTATCATCCATGCATCATTCTAACAATTTGAATTTTTTCGCCATCATAGATTCATCTAAGTAGATTAGAGGTCCTGATGGTCGACTAATAAGAATGGACTAGCCCTTTGGATTGCTAGAAGTAGTGCTTGGTTGGGATTCTGAGTCACTCTCAACAACCAGTGAATCATCCACTATGGCAGAAGAGGCTGGGGCTTTGACCACTCAAGATCTTGCTAGAAGGCTAGAAGATTTCAAACGGAGAATGCTAGATATGATGGACTCTATGGTTGAAAGGGTTGCTCATCATCTTGTTCCACAAGTA
Organism: Excoecaria cochinchinensis; assembly: GCA_947683425.1. Lineage (NCBI taxonomy): Eukaryota > Viridiplantae > Streptophyta > Magnoliopsida > Malpighiales > Euphorbiaceae > Excoecaria > Excoecaria cochinchinensis. The sequence goes on along the minus strand of CANTUQ010000146.1, from coordinate 5,831,561 downwards.
CCGGCAGTCCCTCCTCGGGGGCAAGTCAAACCGCCTGCTGGTGGGGAGGCTCCCTTCGTTGGAGTACCTGCCCGTCAACCTGTTAATGAGAATGAAGCTGCTACACTTGTTGAGCCAAGAAGGGCAAGGGTCGACAATCCCGATGAAGATTATGTGGAGGAAGATGAGGTCAAAGAGTTAGCAGCCCACCAAGCTGTGAGTAGAGCACCCAAAGTGGAGGATGAGGCCCTGAGAGGAATGAGGCAGCAGATTGAGCCTATTACTCGTATGCTATCAGCTGGCAGAGGGATCAATCCCGAGGACAGAGATTTGGGAGATGAGGAATTGTTGCATCAGAGATTTAAAATGCCTGAGCTACCGAAGTCTGATGGTACTTCAGACCCTTCTGCCCATATCAAGCAATACACCTTAGCGATGAAGGGCATGGGGCTAAGTAAGAAGCAAAAGGTGGAGTATTTCTGACTCAGTTTAGTGGGTCCGACAGTAGACTGGTATTATGGGCTGGATAGGAGAGCCAAAGAAGATTGAGACCTTCTGACTGATGAGTTTATGAGCAATAATAGTAAATAAAACACAGGCATTTTGTCTCATGTATAATTCTTTCCATACAATAATAGGACCTGTGCACTCTGTATATAAAATTGCTTGTATCATAATTTGTGAATATGAACATAACATGTATTTGTCTTGCATATACATACATAACAGTGCTTGTCACGACTCACATTAACATTATGACATCCATAACATCCATCATGCACCATAGCCGGTACATACGGCATACGTCCCCGAAGGTACGTATTGACATGCATCATAGCACACCCATACATACTACACCATGACATGTATAAAAAAATAAAAAAATAATATCAAACAAAAATAATGCATTCATAATGTGTCATAGGATGTACATATCAACATACTCACATTGCATATGTGCATAAACATTGTGTGCTAGGGCATACACATACCGCTGCATATCATAGAGTCCACATATTAGCATATATCATTAGGTCGGTTATTATACATATCATGCATGACAGACACCTTGCACCTTTTATATTGTGTGCCATATCATGAACATGCATTATCACGCATGCAACATGCCATGCACATATGAATGCTGCATCATGCATGTTAGTCACTATATATACCATGTCACGTTCTGTATATGCATACCATGTAAATATGCATACTTTGTAAACATCATTCATCTCTTGCAACCATTTTTATCTTATGTCAGATGTATTATTTGTATATATTTTGCACTTCTATGTATGTGTCTTGCCATCCCTCGCGACCCATTGGTGCATATTATCATGTTAGATCATCATCATCTTAAATCACATACGTATTACTATCATGTCGTGTGCACATGCACCATGTATTGTAAACATCCATCCCCATGTTGTGCCATGTTTTACACTTATACCTTCATTACACGCTGTTTACATGTACACTGCAAATTTATATGTGCACATCATTTGTCATACATTGTTTACACACACATACTCATAATTTTTTGCACACACATCTTTGCACATATTTTGTGTATATATTTTTATACAATATGTTTTTACACATGTTTTGCACATATAATTCCTCACACACATTGCTAATATGCATGACACTATTGCATACATCTTTCCATGTACATGGTCTTTAACACATAGTTTGTACATATTAAAAAAAGGAGTTTTCTTTATTCTTCTAAACAATTTTTTATGCATATACATTTTGATGGAGTCAAAATTTTGTGCTAAGCTATATCCTAAAACGTTGATATGTTTGCACCTTATTAAGATACCTCTACTTCAAAGTTTGACTCTGCCCAACTAGTTCTCAACTATGAATGGATTTGATCTTAACTTTAGAAATCTGCATTTTATTCCACTTTGAATTAAGTAAGGGGTAGATATGTTAGATCGCTGAGAGCTAGATCACATGAAAATACTTGGCCATACCATGTAATGCCTAAATTCTGAGCACTTTTGGTCTATTTTAAAAATTAATTCAAAAACTAGTTGCAATTAGGGGATTGGATGAAAACTCACTAAGAGCACTAGAACCTTTCCTATTACCAGTCAAAGTGACTCTTGGATAATGCTGAATCTAGAAAATGATTTAGGCACCATTTCTTTGTATTGCTCTCTAAATGACCATTTCCTACCCTCGTTTTACAATCGCTTGCTAGCCCGTTGAACCTTTATTCTGGTATGCTAAATGCGTACTGATTTTATCGTTACACACGTTAAAACTACCATTCGCCTAAAATGATTTTGGCTTCCCCTTAGAAGAATGGCCGCTCTAGTAAGGATGGATGTACATTATGATATTTCTTTGGGCTATCAAAACTTGCTCCGATGAAATTGGGTTTACACTTCGAGAAGAAAGTTTCAATCATCGATAATTTTTTGGGGTTACCAAAGATTGCCCCGGTGAAAGTAGGTTTACACTTCGAGGAGAGAATCTCGACCATTGATAATTTTTGGGTTACTAGAAATCACCCTGATAAGGATGGGTTTACCCCTTGAGAAAAAAATTTTCAATTATCGATAATTTTTGGGCTACACTTTGGGAAAGGGGTTTAAATCACCAATAAACTTTTTGTATAATGAAAGACATGAGCTTAAAAAAAAAGAAAAAAAATGAAAGGAAAAAAAGAAAGCGAAAAAAAAAGTAGAGCTCATGGTAGTACCCCTTGATGAGTTTCAGTAGCTATCTTTTTAGCTTAATTTTTATGCTGAGCTTGATAAGATCAAGTATTACCAAATTCAAATCCAAGAATATCTAGACAGTATACAATTGGGGTTGGGAATGGTCCATTCATTCGTTGAATGAACGTTGCGGCCATTTTTCTCTAGTGACCCGATCCTCCTTTGATAGCCAATTACCTAAGCCTAACGTTACAACCAAAATAAGACTTATTGATTCTTGGTTTGGCCTTATCTAATTAGCGGAGATGACCTTCTAATAAGGTTTGGTACGTAGGAAGAGGCATATAGTGTTTCTTGAGCTTCAAGCGAGAAGCCATGAGTGCATTTATGCATTCGAGTTGAGTCTTGTCCTCGACATTGCATTTAGAATTTGTTTTTGAAAAATGAAAAAATCTTATTTTGGCCTTTTGCACATACACACTGAGATTGCGTGGTATGCCTCGTATTTACATACTGATTTAATAAACATTGATACTTACGTGTTTACCTCCTTACACTTCGTTGGGAATTGCTCCCGAATTCTTTTGCTGAGATTGAATCGGTTGACAATGTGGTTCATTCAATATGCTCAAAGGCAGATAGAAACCCGAATTTGAGGTGCTGTAGACACCGGGTCCCGAGGTAGCTCAGACCGAGGTTACCCAGTGATGAAAAATGGCAACCGCTCTCGAGCAAAATATTAAAAATGATGAATCCCTTGTCGAAAACCTCCCTATTATATTTGATTTTATTTCTATTTTTATTTTTATTTTTATTTTTATTTATATTTTATTTTTTATTTTATTCGGGTTTTTTGGGTCCCATGCCACGGGTCCACGCGCCGCGTGCGAAACGACACATGTCGCCACGCGGTATCGCGCCCGCGGGGAGCATCGCGCGAAGATCCCCTATGCGCGCGGAGGGCACCACGCGTGGCGCTCCCCTACGTGTGCGAGGGGCGCCTCGCGTGGTGCTGCGCGAGGGGCACCTCGCGTGGCGCCCCCCTTTCGCGCGAGGGGCACCTTGCGTGGTGCCCCCCACTTTCGCGCGAGGGGAGCATCACGCGTGCTTCCTCTCGCGCGAGGGAAGCACATCGCGTGCTTCCCCTCGCGCGCAGGGGAGCACCGCGCGTGCTTCCCCCTCGCGCGCAGGGGAGTACTGTGCGTGCCTCCCCCGCGTGTTGTCCCTGGGTGCGCGCAGGGCAAACGTGCGCCTTGCCCTTTCCGCGAGGGCTTGCGCGCGCGTTGTACCGCCCTTCAGCACGCGACTGCCTCCCTGGCGTGCCGCGTGCTGAAGGGCACGACACGCAGCCTTGTACCGATTTACTGTAGCCCGTCTTCTTCCTCCAGCACGATTTTTGGTCGGGTTTTTAGCCGTTTCCAGTCATTTTTGAGGGGCATTTTGAGGATTTTAAACCCAGAAAAATGCCCTAAAAAAGAAGTATTAAAAGGAAATCAAAAGGATTTGGATGGGGTTTTTTTTGAAGGTGAACACAAGAAAAAAAAAAACCCAGAGAATTTTGAGAGCAAAAAAAAAGCTTTTCTAAAAAGAGCAAGAACCATCTGAAAGCTAACCTTGAGTCCAGGAAATTAATTCTTGAGATTCGAGTTGCGATTTTTCATTTTCATTAATCAGAGTTATTCAAAACATTTTAAACCAATTTTTCATCTGAAGCAAATCGACAGGAGATCATCAATTCTTCACTTTTGCTGCAAACACAATATTTCTGAGGGTAAATATCTGAGCTAGATTTCATTTTCTATTTCTCTTTTATTCACATTTGTTTACTTTTTCCATTGTATATATTTCACCTCTACTCGTTTCTTCTGTTGTGCTATATACCGTATATTATCATATATTGTAGCTCCATATTGTATATTTTGATTGTTGTTTTTTTAGTTGCTTGTTCATATTTTGTTGTTAATAATCTGTTTGTTTATCCTTAATATTTCTTATCCATGTTTGTTTATATTATTGTTATTGTATCATTATTATCATTATTATTACTATTATTATTATTATTTTAAATTAATATAATATACATTACTATTGTCGTTTTATATTAATGTATTTATTATTATTATTATTATTGTAGTTTGTTAAACTTTGTTTTTGCATGTATTTTTATGGCTTTGGGCATTAGTATAGGATTTTCTCCCCTCTTCTTTTTTCATGTGTACTGTTCATGCGTGGGCCATCACTCACTTTTCATGCAATGCTTTTATCTTTTTATCTTCCTTAGTTCACATACAGCGTCTCCTTATCTGATTTCTCTTATTCATTTTTAAATTATTTAATTTATTTGTTAGCTATTTATTTAATTGCTTAACTTATTTACTCACCTTTAATTAATTAATTACTTAAAACCAATTGATTTAATTGGTTTTTCATATTTAAGTGACAAAATTGATTGTACATGGTCAATTAATTTAATTGGTTGTTATATAATTTAAGATATTGTTTAATTGATTGTACCATTTGCTGAAATAATTATTTATTTAATTAATGTATTCAACTAGTTACTTATGTATGTTATTTACTATTGATTATTTATTTAATTAACTTATAATCATTTATTTGTTTGTATCTTATTATCGGTTTGGTTTAATTTACTAACGTTTTATTTTTTTTTTGTATCCAAAACTTATTTTTGTTTCACTTTGAGTGATATTTCTGAGCGGGCTGTTGGAGCAAGGAATTAAAGTCTCTCTCGTAATAACTTGGGTTTGCATTCCTTTACCATCGCATTTAATTTGCTCTATTATTTCCATGTGTTGTATGTAAAAATGCATTTTAAAAACTTGCCCGCATCACAATAAAATCACTTTATTCATAATAACTAAAATTGAGGATTTTTTATCAATAAAATGGACCAATGTCCTAAATTCTATTTAATAAAATCTCACTGTCAACATGAAGAACTAATTTTCATAAGATGGGGATCACTCATCCCGGTTCTTTTCACAATAAATGTCTAAAAAATAATTTTCTATTCTTTTATTAATAAAATGGGAACCAATGTTCCCAAAATCCAACAAGCAAATCGATTTATGTATGTCATTTTTTCTTGTGTGAGTGTTTCAAGTACAAATTTATTTCCTTTCGGGCCCTTGTAATTAATTTTGGGGCAAAATTAATTTATTTTTAGTGGGGTTGTATTCTGCTCCTATTTCTCTTGTAATTGTGTGCTTGCGTGTTTACCGCTTTCTTTATTTTACCTCATTTATCGCTTTTATCGCTTTCGGTTATCTTTTCTTTACGTGCTTTCATTGAGCCATTTAATTCTAATGCATCGATCGCGTGAGGAGAGGAGTGGAATTACGTTTTATTAAAAACTCGTTTATAAGACTTAATTTCACTCATTAATAAAAGTAAAGTTCCGAACACCGTCTTTGGTTTAAGACCATCGAGGTTAGAGACCTCTCTCAAATTTTTTGGTGGCGACTCCAACACACCTCAAGGTGCCTTTAGGCGTTACTAGACTAGGTGGTTCCCCCCGATGTTTTATTTGGAGGGATGCACCGATGATGTCTCGTGGTGCCCATGATCCAAAAAGACGCGACCGATCCCTCGAGTCCCGAAAGGAGGGCTCAAAGAGGGCCTTGCTGGTTCTGGCGCGCGTCACAGTGGCGACTCCACTGGGGACGATCGAAATTTTGCTTCGAAAGTGAGTTAAGTTAAATTATAAATGAGTTATTAATGAAACCAAAATTCCATTTCTTTTCGAAATTGCATTACATTCATTAGAGCCTTAGAATATGTTAGTTGGTCCCCTATTTACCCCGGTGCGTTCCTAAAACACGACCCTGCTTTCACTCATTATAGGGAAGTGTTCGGGATAATCACCAGCCCAAGTCTCGTGCCATTAATGGTATATCAAATGATGACCCGATCGGTCGTTATGCTTGTGATGAGATAGACCCGTTGGCAAGGATCACGCTTGGGTAGACCTGAAGTAACACCACCTTCTGACTAAAGCTCATGTAATGCCATAGAAACTTTCACTAAGTTATGTGTACCTTAAATAATGTGCTTATTACGTGGGCCTTTATATATTAAACCAGTTCAAACATATTAACTGGGCGCTCATCAAAGGCTTTCAAGCCCCGGTGGGCCCACGGTTAATGTGATTGAAAGGTCCGAATATTTAATGGCCAAAATCCATACGCATGCGCTTTTAAATTAAGAGTGTTATGCTGCTGATTTTTTTTATCATGCACCATACGCGCCCATTAGGTTCCCCGTTAACCCATGGGTTAAGCCCACCTAGGAAAGAGACTGCACTACCGCGTGTGTGGGAGTAACAAGGTTGGAAGGTGCTATGTGCTTGCATGTGGTTGTCTCTGTTGCATTAACACGATCATGCATATGTTACTGTCATTCATGCATCATGCTAACAATTTTGACTTTTCAGCCATCATAGGTACGAATCTGTGGTCTAGGGGTCTGGACGGCCGATTGGTAAGGAGAGGGTCTTTCTTTGGGTCAGTGGAGCAAGCTTTGTATTGGGGTTCAGAATCTCTATCGGATAGCACAGAATCCCTGGTTTCAGAATTATCATCAGACATTGCTAATCCAGATGCAAATGCTGCTCAAGAGGGGGACATGAGGATTCAAGAGATGGAACGTAGGTTTGAGGAGTTTGAGCGAAGAGTAATGACTATGATGGGCAATTTAACTGCCGCTTTGATGCCGCCAGCGGGCCAGCAAGCTGTCGCCGCTGCCGGGGGTCAAGCCGAATAGATTCCAATCAGGGAGGCCCCTTTTGCAGCAGTGGTGGAACCCCATTCTGTTGTTGAGCCTAGGACTTTTCCCAACGTCGAGCATAGAAGGGTTGGGGAGCACAGGCCAGAAGAGGATTATGTAGAGGATGAACCCGAGGAGTCTATGTCAGTAAGAGCCAGATCTCCTAAGGAGGATGTTGCCCTGAAGAAAATAGAAGAGAGAGTTGAAGCAATGGCCCGGTTGTTATCTGCGGGAAAGGGGATAAGCCCAGAAGACCGAGACCTGGATGATGAAGAAATGCTCCCTCAGAGGTTCAAGATGCCCGAACTGCCTAAATTTGATGGTACTTCGGATCCGTCTGCACATATCAAGCAATACACGCTTGTAATGAAGGGGACGGTGCTCAGCAAAAGACAGAAGGTCGAGTATTTCTGCCTCAGTTTGGTTGGGACTGCTATTGATTGGTACCACGGTTTGGACCGAAGGGCGAGAGAGGACTGGGATTTGTTAACTGATGAATTTCTGAAACAGTATGACTGCAGTACTCGCATGGAGGTTACACTAAAGGATTTGGAATTACTCCAACAGAGACATAACGAATCTTTCCACGAGTATCTCACACGATGGAGAAATAGAGTGATGGAGATGAGGCAAAAACCGGATACCTCTGATCAGATCCGTCTATTTATCAGAAATGCGAGTCCATACCTTAGGGACGGATTAAAGATGAAAGGGCTTAGAGACTGGGAGTCTCTAAAGGATATCGCAATTGAAGCAGAGGGAGAGTATTTGGCGAAAAAGATAAGCCAGGATAGTTTTGTCAAAAAGAACTTTGGGAGTCTGCCAGGTGGTAGAGCAGTTGGTGCAGGAAGTAGTGGTGGCAACAAGAATAGCAGTGGTAGAACAGCTGAGGTTTCGGCCACAGAAGCCAGCCAGGAGCAAAGGTATTATTCGAATTTGGGCCGAACACTATCTTTGGTCCTGGAGAGATTAGTGAAGGAAGGACAGTTGAGACCCTTAGAGCCAAGGCCGGCTAGAAGTCAAGGCCTACCGGGACACAGAGGTGATCAATACTGCGCTTACCATCAGCATACGGGGCATCTCACAGATTTTTGTAGAACACTGAGGAACAAGATCCAGGACCTTATTGATAGCAAACAAATTACGGACCCGGAAAAGCGAGAGAGGAAAAAGAAGCCGGGAAATTATGCAGCGGTTCCTCCACCTGTGCACATGGTTGGGTCGGGTTTGCCCGAGTGGTTTGTGTTACAAGATTTGTATGGAAACGAATATGTTGCTATTACTCGCAAGGCGAGTGAAGAGGTGGTCCCAGTAGCAGCCATAGACTGTTGGTCTTCAAGCGAGAGTGGGGATGAATGCGGAGATGGTAAGATACAGGCGGGTCTTTGGGAATCAGATGACGAAGGGAAGGAAAAGGTTAGGGCTGTAACTAGAAGTGGTAGGGTAATCCCAGAGGTGGAAAGGCCTCAAGAGCCTGTGCCCTTAGGTGCTGAAAAGGAGTCCGAGGAAGATGGGTTGGTGAAGCAGCTGAAGAAAACCACGGTCCAGATATCTGTATGGGACCTTCTGAGACAGTCCCCTTATCACCGACAAAGGTTAGTGAAAGCTTTGAGTGAATCCACTGTGGCCACCACCATTTCCCCATCTGAGTTGTTAGATCTGGTTAAAGGGAGATCAGGGGAGAGGTTGATATATTCCGATGCTGATTTGCCGGCCGAGGGTCGCAACCACAACCGGCCCCTGTATATTAAGGCTCAAGTGAATGGCAAGCACACCGCTTGCATCATGGTCGATGATGGGTCATCTATAAATGTCTGTCCACTAGTGGCGCTGCAAGCTTTTGGGTTAGACGAGAACATGTTGAGCAAAACCGATTTGAGCATCACTGCTTACGATAACTCGCGGAGACAAGCATCAGTGACATTCAGAGCATTGGTTAAGACTGGACCTATAGAGACAGAGGCGGAATTTGTGGTTTTGTCCATCCCGGCAAATTTTTCAACCTTACTAGGGAGGCCGTGGTTCCATAAGCTAGGGGGAGTACCATCCACATTGCACCAAATGGTCAAGATACCACACGAGGGGGAGGTGGTAACCATTAGAGCAGCAAGAGAAAATCAGGTATCTACCTTAGGGATTGCCAATCAACCTTTTAATGGTTTTCATGTCTCGATGATAAGGGAAGAAAAGGGGTCAGTGGATAGCCCACAAGTAGTGAACATGATGAAGAAAATGCATTTTCTCCCTGGAGCCGGCCTGGGAAAGTATTCCCAAGGGATACAGTCTGCCGTCACCACACAAGGTCAGAAGGACAGAAAGGGTCTGGGATACAGAGGTGAATATGGTAAGAAAGAGGAAGTGTTAAAGGAAATCCCTCACCTTTCAAAAAGTTTCATTCCGGCCTCCTCAGTCTGTGCCTATGCGGGGGAGGAGGAGCCCCAGTAGGTAGATGGAAGGGTCGTACCAGGTTTTGAGATCTTTAACGACGTCTTTGATTGGGATGTCGGAATTATCAAGCCCATGGAAGACTTCTGGGACGAGCAAGTGATGACCCAGTGCAGTGTTTGGGATGGGGGTGAACCGGAAGAGGTTTTCATGGACAAACTATTCGCCACCATAGTGAAGGGAAAAGAGAAGGCGGGAATTGAAGCACCAATGCAGAATTTGAAGATCCAAGACCAAGAAGCAATGGGAAAGCCACTCCCAGGCCAAAGCAACAGCGACCTGTCAGCCACGACGTCTGCACCAAAGGAAGAAGAAGATTGTAGCTATTTAGATTCGCTTTTTGTTCCAGAACTTTTTAATCATAGTGATGTATGCAACTCTAATTTCATTAATGAAATGAATGATTTTGCTTACTTGTGTGATGTTTCTAATGATTTCATTCCACATGATCATACACATGATGCATACGTTTTCGACATTAATTCAACTAACACAACTCCATTTAATCTTGGCACTTTGGAAGATCCAAAACAAATCTTAATTGCGTCAGATATAACTCCTGAAGAGAGGACAAAATTCGAGAGAATCTTTAAAAAATATGAAAAAGTCTTTGCCTGGACCTACGAGGACATGCTGGGAATCGACAGAAACATTGCTGAACATGCAATTCCAACATACCCTGAATCCAGACCTGTTAAGCAAAAACTCAGAAGGCTTAGCCCAGAGTGGGCATAGAAGGTGAAAGAGAAAGTACATAGGCAGATTGAGGCCAACTTTCTAGTTGAGGTTCAGTACCTGACCTGGTTGGCTAATGTAGTTCCTGTGGCTAAGAAAGATGGAAAGGTCCGGGTATGCGTGGACTATCGGGACCTGAACAAGGCCTGTCCCGAAGACAATTTTCCTTTGCCCCACATTGACATTTTAGTTGATAGTGCAGCTTCCAGTATGATGTACAGCTTTGTAGACGGCTATGCTGGGTAGAATCAGATCCTTAACAGAATTATAGACCGAATCAAGACGGCTTTCATCACCGAATGGGGTACATTTGCTTATCGGGTCATGCCTTTTGGACTAAAAAATGCGGGCGCAACTTATCAGAGGATGGCTACCAAGATTCTGGATGACCTGATTCACAAGGAGGTGGAGGTGTATGTTGATGACATGATGATCAAGTCTGCTACCAGGGAAAGCCACTTCGAGGCGTTGGAGAAATTCTTTCGAAGGATTAATAAGTACAATCTGCGCCTCAATCCCAAGAAGTGCATCTTCGGAGTTACCTCGGGTAAGTTATTAGGCCATGTAGTAAGTCAGAAAGGAATTGAAGTGGACCCGGATAAGATCAAAGCAATTAGGGAGATGCCGGCGCCCCAAAAAGAAAAAGGAGTCAGGAGTTTCCTAGGAAAACTTCAGTATATAAGCAGGTTCATTGCCAAGTTAACGTCAGTATGTGAGCCCATTTTCAAGCTCCTCAGGAAAAATCAACCGGTAATGTGGAAAAGCGATTGTCAGTTAGCTTTTGACACCATCAAGGATTATCTCCTGAATCCTCCAGTTTTAAGACCACCATGTCATGCCAAACCGCTAATTCTGTATCTAGCAATAGAAGATAATTCAGTAGGTGCTATGATGGCTCAGGAGGATGAATTTGGAGTAGAGTTCGTTGTGTATTATTTAAGCAAAAAGTTTCTGCCATATGAAGCTAAATACATTGAAGTGGAAAAGATATGCTTGGCGGTAATCTGGGCCTCCAAAAAGCTGAGGCACTACTTTCATTCGTTCAAAGTTCAGGCAGTGGCTAAACAGAATCCTTTGAGATACCTTCAACAGGCGCCTTCTTTGCTTGGAAAGATGGGTAGGTGGTTAATACTGCTCCAAGAATTCGATGTAAAGTATATCACTAGGAAAACTATCAAAGGGAGAGCTGTAGCTGAATTCCTAGCTGATCACCCTATAGAAGGAGAGCAGGTTGAGTATAACTTCCCAGATGAGGACGTCGTGGCCATTACGGTTCAGGGGTGGCAGATGTATTTTGATGGGGCCGTTAATAGCAAGGGGGCAGGTGTATGTGTCATTTTAATAACTCCGGAGGGGGAAAAGTTGTCGCTGGCTAAGAAGCTGAGGTATAAAGCTACTAATAATGAGTCTGAGTATGAAGCATGCATTTTCGGATTAGAAGATCTTTTGGCCTTGGGGGCAAAGTCCGCAGAAGTTTTTGGGGACTCATCTTTGGTGATTCATCAAGTTCGTGGGGAATGGTCTGTTAAAGAGGAAAGACTGATGCCGTATGTAAGACACCTCCGTATGTTAAGCGGCCACTTTGAAACTTGTACTTTCCATTTCATCCCAAGAGATGAAAATCAATTAGCCGATGCACTTGCAACCTTGGTGTCCATGTGGGATAATCCGGAAGGAGTGAGTATGAAGCCAGTGCTAATTTCGAGTTCACAGAAGCCATGCTTTGAATATGAACAGGTGATGGATGTCGAGACCACTGATGGAAAACCTTGGTACTATGATGTCAGAAATTACTTAGAAAACGGGACATTCTCAGAAGAAGCCACAGAGAAAGATCAGAAGCTAGTGCGCAAGCTGTCCACTCAGTTCATCTGCATAGATGGTATATTGTACAAGCGGCAAGCCGACGGTATCCAATTAAGGTGCTTGGATGAGAAGGAGGCCAAGAAAGTAATGGAGGCGACCCATGCCGGGGTGTGCGGGGCCCACATGAATGGTTTGATGCTAGCAAAGAAAATTATGAGACAAGGGTTCTACTGGCTCACCATGGATACGGACTGTTCGAAATATGTAAAGCAATGCCAGTTGTGCCAGCAGTATGCAGATTTAAGGCACTTGTCGGTTTCAGAGTTACACTGTTTGACGTCGCCTTGGCCATTTGCGGCTTGGGGGATAGACATCATAGGAGAGATACATCCCACGGCCTCCAATGGACATAGGTTCATCATAGTGGCCATTGACTATTTTACCAAATGGGTAGAGGCTGAATCTTTTAAGAAGGTGGACGCTCGGGATATGGCCAAGTTCATTGAAAAGAACCTGATATGCAGATATGGTCTCCCTCATCATGTGGTGTCTGACAATGGGGTCCAATTTATGGCTGAAACGAAGGGGTTGCTTCAGAAGTATGGAATTGAGCATCATAAGTCTTCCCCATATCGCCCTCAAGCTAATGGGGCAGTGGAAGCCGCCAATAAGAACATAAAAAGAATCCTGGCCAAAATGGTGCAGAACTATAAGGATTGGGCAGAAAAGTTACCCTTTGCCCTTTGGGGTTACAGGACGGCTGTCAGAACTTCTACAGGGGCTACACCGTATTCTCTGCTATATGGGACAGAAGCGGTATTACCAGTTGAAATAGAGTTCAGATCATTAAGGGTGGTTATGGAGGCCCAAATTCTAGAAGCTGAGTGGGCGCAGCAGCGGTTGCAACACCTAAACATGTTGGATGAGAGCCGGCTGAGGGCCTATTACCATAACCAAATCTATCAGAAAAGGCTTGCCAGGTCATTTGGGAAGAAGGTTAGGAAGCATCCATTGAAGGAAGGAGATTTGGTCTTTAAGCAAATGAGACCAGGTGCGCCAGATATCAGAGGTAAATTCAGACCGACATGGGAAGGACCTTTCATCCTTAAAAAGCTGTTGTCGAAAGGAGCGGCAATTTTATCAGATAGCGATGGTAACGAGTTCAGAGAGCCGGTCAACATTGATAGGCTCAAAAGGTTCCATGGCTAAAGACACGAAGGATCAAAAGAAGAGAATAAATGCCCCGCGGGTCGAAAACCGAAAAAAGGCGGCCTTGCTAAAATTGGGCGCCCTGTCAGGGTGAAAACCGAAAAAAGGCATCCTGGGCAAAAATTAAGGGCCGAGAGATAATGTTCAATCATGAAAACCCGAGAGGGTTGATTGATAACAGGAGTTTGACGCTTGCGAGATCTATCCCAAGATTAAATGTAGTTTATGTTTTTTGTGAGTTTTGTTAAATAGTCATGTGTATTGAAATCATATAGAAATATTCGTAAGGTTGCAAATAAAAGATTCAGTTTGTCATTTTTCATGATTGTCTAGTTCTTTTATAAAAAGTAGAGATATGAAGTGTCTGTTACAATCTAGATAACACTCTTCTCTAATTCCTCTCGCTCAGACGTTTAAGCCAGCTGATTCTATTGTCGGCTTCAGGACTGGTCACCCACTGCTTATACTCAGGAGGGCTAGCGAAGTCAGAATCTTTGACTCTTGGGATGATAGTGCTCAGGGGTAGCCGTGCCCAAACTTCAGTGAAGCCCATGATGAATGCTGAAGATAAGAGTCCTCCATAAAAACCCAATGGCTGAGCCACAACAATCTGGCGCCCACCAAATTGGCGAGCGCAGCGGGATGTGATATAAAATGACGCCCTGTGGAGTCCGCATAGCGGAACGCATCCTGAACGCCCATCTTGAGTCACATAATCAATGCGTATCCAAGGGCTCATGATGCTGATGTCACTATCTGCCAGTGTGGCCATCCATATAAAGCCCGCATGGGAGGAGTCGAACTGATAAGTCCTCCATCTGTGGAAGAAGTGTGCCAGTGAATATGTCTCGATCACCCGAGGAGGGGGTTCTGTCAAAAGCTTTAACTTCTCCTGCATCCACACCTAAAATATATATATATATATATATATATATATATATATATCTAAAAAAAAAAAGAGATAAAAAAAAGAAAAAAAACAAAGAAGCCGCTGGAGTAAGTTGGGTTCATTCCAGGCAAAAATAAGGCATCGGGTTATGTGAAAATCCCTAGCGGGACGCATTTTCCAATAAGAAAAGCTAGTGTGAAAGCCCACAAGGGGCGCACTACCTTTAAATAATGACTCAGATTACCTGGAGTAGTAAGGGGCTCCCGGTCATGAAAGCAGTAGGGTCAGAACGCACAGTATCCAGGCCGATGATCGTCTCAGCCAGAATGACAGGAAAAGGGGTCAGCCCGCGATAGATGCCATCTACAATGTTAAACAGTCTGTAATCACCAACCGCTTCATCCGAGGTCACTAACAGGTATCTGGATAGGCAGACCAACAAGACGACACTGGTCCGGTAAGTGGGCACATCGGAAAAATGGTTAAGTGCGTCAAGTAAGGGCTCCAGAGAAAAAGTATCCCCTCGAGGAACTAGCCGAGCTGTCTGAGGGGGAGGCAACCCCAGGGCGAAAGCCACATCCCTGAGCTGGTATGGTCCATAACTGGGAACACAGGTAAGAGTGCCGGGTGGAAGTCTAACATCAGAAATGGCGGCAAATTCCTCTGCTAAAGGGCACAGTTCCTGATGAGTAAATCGAAAGACATGGAATCGGGGGTCCCAATAGCGAGCAGCGGCTGATAAAAGATCCCGATCCAAGTTGACCCTCCTCAAGAGTTTCAGACTAAAAAAGGGGGCTAAAGTGTCATTTCTCCAGGTTGTCGGGCTGTCCAGTAACCGGCGTACTGCTTCAAGAAGGGGTGTTGACATCTTCAGATACCTGTACAAGGACCAGATAAGCGAGATTAGTAAAAGAAGGAAGATAAAACATCAATTCGGCCGTCTTAACAAAATAGACCACTCTTTCGAGCATTTTTAGAGTCATGCATTTTCATTAGCATAACTAATTATCATTTATTATTATTATTATTAGTATCCTGGCATGTGTAATTTATTTGCAGGAAAATATTCAATAAAAAGGGCCGACAGCAAACAGCTTGTCTAAGGTAAGTATTCAGGGGGTAAGTAAAATAAATACATGGAAAAGAATTAAGTCAGGTAATATAAAGGGATAGGTAGGTTGGCGGGAAAGTGAGAATTAATTGATAAGTTAAGAGGTAAAAGACAAAAGCATTAGTAGGTAAAATAATAATAATAATAATAATAATAATAATAATAATAATAATAATAATAATAAATAATAATAATAATAATAATAATAATAATAAAATAAATAAATAAATAAAAGTAAATAAATAAAAGTGATAATAAAAGTTAAAAAAAAAGGGAAAAAGAAAGTAAAGGAAGAATGTACGGAAACAAGAATGTGACCATCAATAAATGTTTTTGTTGTCATACAGTGAGAAGTCAACTTTGGGTTTGATGAGTAATAAAGGAAAGGTAATAAAGTAGGTAGAAAGTAAAGTAAAGAAAGGATTTAAAGAGGAAAATGGCGTGTGAGAGTAGTGAAAGAGGTCGGAATAAAGAATAAGAAAAGACAATGCCAAAAAAAAAAAAATTAAGAAATTAATAAAGGGAAGAAAAGTTGTGTGGCATGGGTGTGGCCACGTGGCCACACCCACGCGCCCCTGGGTGAACCACGCGGCCAAGGCAGTCTTGCTGCCCTTTGGTCGCGTGGTGGAGGGCCCAACACGCGCCCCCCCTCTTGGGTCGCGTGTTGGGCCATTCCAAGCACCAGTTGGTGCTTTTTTATGCTGGCCCCGCGTGTCCCTCTTCTTCCAACTGAAGTTCAAAGCTTTTGTTTAATTCTTCCTTCTTCGTTTTAGTTTCATTGGATTAATTTTGCTTCATATCCCCTTTGTTTGTGGTTCGTTTTGGATACTTTTTATGCCAAAGCGATCACATTCTTGCGATCTTCAAGTTGATATAATTTGTTCTGAGTTCTTCGACTGTTTTTTTTGTGGGTATTTCGACTATAAGGTTGGTTTGCTTGAACTTTTCTATTTTATTTCATGAAGTTATATTTTACTGCTTTTATTTCATATGCCGATCTCTCTTAAGATAATTTTTATTCCTTATTATATCCTTATTCTATAAACAGCATGTGTAAAATGAGTATTTACAAAGAGTATGCCGTTTAAGTACTAATTTACTATTTTCTTTAATCTATTATATCAAAAAAAAAAGAGAAAGAAATAAAATAACAAGAGAGTAAAATATATGAAAAAGAAAAAAAGAAAAAAAATAATAATAATAATAATATACGGGAGTTAACAAATATTGTCCTAGCATGCATGACAAAGAGTAGCGATTAAAAAAAAAAGAAAGAAAGTTAAGTTAATTAAATTAGAACAAGAGAAAAGTGCATACCTTTTTGTCTCCGGATGTGATAGATAGAAAAGTACCGGATGTGATAGATAGAAAAGTAAGGGAAGATATTAGGCAGAGAAAAAAACAAAGAGTGTGTAATTGTGATAGAATCAATTGGCTTATATATGATTTATTTGGCCATATATGCGAACGAGGATTTTCTTTTTGGGGGCATAATAATTGTTTTGTCCTTGATAGTTGATGACACTTTGCCTTTTTTATGTAAGAATGGTGAGTTGATATTGCTTTCGTGAATAATGTTGCATTGCAATGTGCTGAAATATGTGGACGTGCTAAAATAAAAAGGATAATAACAGATAATAATAAAAATAAGTAAAAATAAAAATAAATAATAATAGATACATAAAATAATAATAATAATAAATATGGAGGGAAATAACGCGAAATAAAGTAGTGAAATGATAGGTATGCTATTTTATCCCACATGGATTGACATCCGATTTATTTTCAGGATGCCTCGACAGCACCATGTACGCCGGAGGCGAGATGCGCCCCAGCCGCCGACTGAGATGACGGACGCTCAGAGACAGCGCCTCGATACACTATCTCAGATACAGGTGGTACCCAGTAGATTCATGTGCCAGTCTTTTTTGGAGTAGGTTGGCTTATGGGAGGAGGTGAGAGGCCTGATAGAGGCTGCAGGCTGGACGACCTTTATGGGGAGATGTTATGCCACGTATCCGGGTATCACCAGGGAGGTGCTGGCCACTATTCAGTATGCTGGATATGAGAGGCCGGACGAGGAGCCAGGTACCATATCTTTTTGGGCTCTGGGCCGGTATTATGAGATGAGCAGATTGCGTTTCACACAGGCGATGGAGCTCCCGACAGGGGAGTATGTTATAGTGCCAGACAAATCCGTTCCCACTCGCTGCTGGGAGGAGATTGCTGCACCGGGGGTTCCTTACCGCACTAGCCGTATGAAGAGCACCCTATTGCGTTCGCAGGCTCTGAGATATATACAGAAGGTATTGGCCAGCAGCTATTTCGGCCAGGCCAGGAGCCAGGGCTCCATAAATGCCGCCGAGATCTGGAGCTTATGGGCTATGAGGACTGGTAGGAGGATCAATATAGCTCATGAGATCATATCCACTTTGGTCAGAGTTGGGCGAGGGGCCACTGGGCCCATACATGTCGGCGGAGTGGTGACTAGGCTCTTGCTTCGTTTGGATCTCCACCCTGGTTCGTTTGGGGGGCACGCTGAGGGCGACATGGGTATTGATATGGCCATCGCCGGGGCTATGGGCATGGTGGAGCCCATATCAGAGGGGTCAGATCAGTTTAGGCTGCTCAGCGTGACAGAGACCAGGCGTCTATGTAACTTGGCTCCCCTTCCAGAGACTGCCGGTATGTCAGGAGATGCCCACGTGCAGCAGGATGACGACAGGGATCCCTGTACATTTCAGGGTGAGGAGGGCATAGACGAGGAGGACCTCACGCATATCATCCGCACTCCCCCTCCACAGCAGTTCCCATATGATAGTGGGGCCCACACATCCTTCATGCCGCACGTCCATTACACTCAGCATGGCCACCAGGGGGCATCTACTTCCGCGGCCTCACCCCCATCGCAGTATAGGCCGCCTCATAGTCAGCCCACCTCAGAGCCGGCGTTCCAGGACATGTACAGGGATATGATGTCCGCATTCACCGCTATGGGGCAGCACCAGGATGAGAGTATCCATCTCCTGAGGCAGCAGATGATAGACGACCGTCAGCTCATGAGGCAGCAGATGATAGATGATCGTCAGTTCATGACGCAGCGGATGATAGACGATCGTCAGCTCATGAGGCAGGAGATGGCGGATGGGTTTGCAGAGGTAGGCAGACAGTTGGGTCAGATTCAGGGATCTATGTCCACTACTCTTGAGACCCATGCACAGAGATTTGAGGAGGCTTACCGGGAGATGGATGACTCGTTAGCTATCACTCGGCAGCGGATAGATGATCTAGAGCAGACCACCGGGGGGGCATCCCGAGATGTGAGAGACCTACGTGACGATTTGGGGAGAGATCTTCCCACCATCCGGTCCGACCTGGGACACCACATTGACGGATACGCCGCTTCCCTCACAGGATTGGCCTCCAGCTTTCAGGAGCTATCCTATACAGTGACGAGCATGGCCGCCCCTTTTCTGGGCAGACAGACAGGGGTCAGATCCAGAGCATCCGACCCGTCATCTTCTAGGCAGCCCCCCGAAGATACCTCATACCAGCCTATGCCCCCTCCGACTCAGCCAGGCGACCCCGACATGCCCACGGACTACCCTCCGTGGTAGATTTACTTCAGGGAGTTGACAGACATTATTATTTTTGTTGTGTGATGTACAAAAGTGTTCTATGTATAGTAGAAACCCGTGTTTACACTTGTTTTTTACAATTGTTATGTTCATATTGCTAAATGCATGAAAATGATGAAAAATGAAGACAAGAACGCAGAAAAAAAATAATAAAATAAAAATAACAACAAAATGATAAAAATAAATGAAGAATGGATAACGAAAAAATGGAAAGGACATAAAAAGGAATTTAATAATGACAATGGATGGGTCGTGCATGCATAAAAAAAATAAAATATTAATAAAATATTAATTTTGAAAAAAAAAATAATAAATAAATAATAATAAAGTAAATAAAAAAAAACGAAAGGTGTAAGATCGAATAGATTGGTTAAAATATTAAGATAACGAAAATGAGCTGATTTGTATATCATCAGAACAGATTAATGCAATCAACTAAAGTACTTTCTTGAACATTCAGGAGCACGACGACGATGTCTAGCAGCCACTCAGATGAATGATCAACTCACCGATTGAGAAATGAAATTTGTCATGATGCCACTAGAATCGGTTATATACCAGACACGACTGGAGCTAGACACCGCACAGGTTAGATGCTTCAACGAATACCAGGCTAGACACCACACAGGTTAGATGCCGACACGGCTGGAGCTAGACACCGCACAGGTTAGATGCTTCAACGAATGCAAGGCTAGACACCGCACAGGTTAGATGCCGGCACAGCTGGAGCTAGACACCGCACAGGTTAGATGCTTCAACGAATTCAAGGCTAGACACCGCACAGGTTAGTTGCCGACACGACTGGAGCTAGACACCGCACAGGTTAGATGCTTCAACGAATACCAGGCTAGACACCGCACAGGTTAGATGCCGATACGGCTGGAGCTAGATGCCGCACAGGTTAGATGCTTCAACGAATTCAAGGCTAGACACCGCACAGGTTAGATGCCGACACGGCTGGAGCTAGACACCGCATAGGTTAGATGCTTCAACGAATACCAGGCTAGACACCGCATAGGTTAGATGCCGATACGGCTGGAGCTAGACGCCGCACAGGCTAGATGCTTCAACGAATACAAGGCTGGACACCGCGCAAGTCAGATACCGAAATAGGGAGGATTGGACACCGAATAGGAGGTGAGACATCGCACCGAAGGAAAACCAAAACCGGCAAGGGTTAGCACGTCGACAAACAGACAGTAACTACCCTGAGTGGTCCTAATTGGAGCAAAAGACAGCTGCCTCAGGTACGCATCTCTTCTTCCTGTCCTTGAGTTTTGGCTCACCTAGGCATCTAGGCACTACGTTCCCCAAAACTGGGGGCAACTGTAGACACCAGGTCCCGAGGCAGCTCAGACCGAGGTTACCCAGTGATGAAAAATGGTAACCACTCTCGAGCAAAATATTAAAAATGATGAATCCCTTGTCGAAAACCTCCCTATTCTATTTGGTTTTATTTCTATTTTTATTTTTATTTTTATTTTTATTTATATTTTATTTTTATTTTTTATTTTATTCGGGTTTTTTGGGTCCCATGCCGCGGGTCTGCGCGCCGCATTCGAAGCGACACGTGTCGCCACGCGGTATCGCGCCCGCAGGGAGCATCGCGCGAAGCTCCCCTACACGCGCAGAGAGCACCACGCGTGGCGCTCCCCAGCGTGTGCGAGGGGCGCCTCGCGTGGTGCCCCCCCCCCCCCCCCCTTTCGCGCGAGGGGCACTTCGTGTGGTGCTGCGCGAGGGGCACCTTGCGTGGCGCCCCCCTTTCGCGCGAGGGGCACCTCGCGTGGTGCCCCCCCTTTCGCGCGAGGGGCACCTCGCGTGGTGCCCCCCTTTTGCAAGAGGGGTACCTCGTGTGGTGCCCCCCACTTTTGCGCGAGGGGAGCATCGCGCGTGCTTCCTCTCGCGCGAGGGGAGCATCGCGCGTGCTTCCTCTCGCGCGAGGGGAGCATCGCGCGTGCTTCCTCTCGCGCGAGGGGAGCACCGCGCGTGCTTCCCCTCGCGCGCAGGGGAGCACTGCACGTGCTTCCCCCTCGCACGCAGGGGAGCACCGCGCGTGCTTCCCCCTCACGCGCAGGGGAGCACTGCGCGTGCCTCCCCCGCGTGTTGTCCCTGGGTGCGCGCAAGGCAAACGCGTGCCTTGCCCTTTTCGCGAGGGCTTGCGCGCGCTTTTATCGCTTTCAGTTATCTTTTCTTTACGTGCTTTCATTGAGCCATTTAATTCTAATGCATCGATCGCGTGAGGAGAGGAGTGGAATTACGTTTCATTAAAAACTCGTTTATAAGACTTAATTTGACTCATTAATAAAAGTAAAGTTCCGAACACCATCTTTGGTTTAAGACTATCGAGGTTAGAGACCTCTCCCAAATTTTTGGGTGGCGACTCCAACACACCTCAAGGTGCCTTTAGGAGTTACTAGACTAGGTGGTTCCCCCCGATGTTTTATTTGGAGGGATGCACCGATGATGTCTCGTGGTGCCCATGATCCAAAAAGACGCGACCGATCCCTCGAGTCCCGAAAGGAGGGCTCAAAGAGGGGCTTGCTGGTTCCGGCGCGCGTCACAGGTGCCTAATAAGTTACATTCATTTTGCAATCTTGTAATATTTCTTATCACTACTTATGAAAATGATGCTTTGCCATGGCCGGATTTGTACCCTAAGAGAATTAACTTAAATTGGCATGTGTATGAGAATTGAATGTGTAGGATTGCACTTAATTGAAATAAAGAAGTATTGTTAAGGGTTTTAATAGTAATTATGAATGTTTGTGCTAAGCATGAGTTAAAGGTTGATTCGCTAGTTAATAAAGGATTAATTAAGGAAATAATAACTTGATTTAATGGAAAGTGGAGACAGATTTGAGGAAGTGGTTTCCGTGTGGCTTCTTGAGAGGATGCCACCTACACTTTTGCATGCAAGAATGAGTTAAGGGAAGGGAAGAGTTTCATTTGGTAACCTAGCCATTTTCTGTGTTCTTCTCTTTTCTTTCTTGCGTGGGAGTGAGTTTAGAGAGGCTTTATGAAGTGTTAGCAAACTGATGTTAAGTTACTCAAGAATTAAGGGTTAAACCTAAGAGGTAAGTGAATAAGTGCATAATCTCATCTTCTACTCTTTCTTCTTGGTTGAGCTGGTTTGGATGGGATATTATTGGTTTGAGTTTGAGCTTGAGCATCTGTGTTGTTTTTGCTAGCTGAAGAAGTGAAGAGAGATAAGGGAAAGGCTGTAATCGGCGAGCCGAGCGTCCGTCAAAACTAGGAGCTAAGGCGGCGAGGTTTGGGAACAAACCCTAATTGTGTGATTGTGTGATTAGTGCTGATTAAATAGAGATTTGAACTTAAAATATGATATATGAAATTGAAGTTTGAGTATGAATTATGTGATGCTAGATAGTATGATTGTAGTAGCAATATGCTTGTGATAAAGTGCTTGAGAATGATTATGATTCGTGCTATTATTGAATGTCAAACAAGAAAGGAAAACCAGGTATGTGCTAATGGGTGAGTAGTTGATGTCTTGGGTTTATTGTTAAGCATGAGAATGAGATTTGAAGTCTAAATGAGAAGGTAAAAACGAGCTGAAAAACAAAACTATGTTACGGTGATTTTGCATGGGTCACGGTGACAATGAAAATGATTGTGACCGTGACGTATGCTGAGTTCAATTCTGCCTAGTGGATTTTGGTATGTCACGGTGACAATGAAATTCATTATGACGGTGAGGTACCCAGGAAGGCATTTTGTTTTGCAAAGTGAGAATATGTCACGGTGACAATGAGATTCATTGTGACCGTGACATACCCTCAAGTTGCATTCTGCCGAGAGTTGGGAACATGTCACGGTGACGACGAAATTGATTGTGATCGTGACATGCCCCCAGTTTGCATTATGTTTTGGACTTCAATATGTCACGGTGACAATGAAATTCATTGTGACCGTGACCAACCCTATTTTGGCAATATGATCCTAATGTGTTTGGCCATTCAAATGGCAAAACTTTGAGTTGAAATGAAGGACAACCTGAGTAAGTATTATATGTGTGTTAAGTGATCCACAAATGTATACAATAATGGTGATTTCTGAATGCGACCGGTTATGTGAGTATTAAATGTGAAAATTGAATTTGAAAGCATATTGAGTATGCAAATGAAATGTTTAGCTATATGCTAATGCAAATGTGAAAAGTGAAATGTGAATTGAACAATTGTTTAACAACTTAAGCCTGCGAGTCAAGTAGTGGATAGTTAGGCATGCCTATAGGGTCAAGTGCTGCAGCCCCATGCGTTAAATGTGTCTGATTCCATGGGAATCACAATGCGAATAATCCTTGCTGGATTTTATTATATGTGGAATAGTGTGAAGTACCAGAAGGTACTAATGTGATGTGAAGCACCAGAAGGTGCTAATGTGAAAAAGTAGTCTCGATGAGATTACTGGTACTAGAGAGGTACAGATGCGATACCCATTATCCGCGTCATTGAATTGCAGGCTAATGGACTAAAAGGCTAATCGGCTAATCAGTTAATTAAATAATAAATAGAGGTGTTTGTGATACAAGGAAGTACGGATATGTGAATAAGTGATTGATGCGTTATGATTGAACATAGTAATGGACAAAGCTATGCTTGAAATGGTACATGCTTTAATAATGATTGTTCTGGCATGTCTACTAATGCGTAATGTATGATGTTTCTAATTGTGTGATAAATTATCTGCTATATATGAGTTCCCCACTAAGCGTTATCGCTTCGCATTGATTTACTCTAATCCGTGCAGGTACGGATGAGAGGTGACTGAAGGACGTCCCCCGCATGTTGGTACGGTCAACAATAGGAAGTGAATAGCATTGGTTTGGGGGCTATTATTTTTGGATTTTGTATAAGCTTTTGTATAGTTAACATGTGTAATGAAAGTGTAAAGGCATGTAATAATGTATGATCATGAATGTAACCTCTCATATGTATGTATGTCATATGAATAGCTTGGCATGTGATGCTTGAGATAAGATACTATGTGATGAAATTTTATTGTTCAGATTCTGCATGTGTTCTGTTGTGTGTGCGGCCTTCTCTAACCAAGATTAGCTGAGGTAGTCTGTCGTTAGGGAACGGGCATCACAAGTTGTGGTATCAGAGCCCAGGTTGAGTCTTTTCTGGGAATTGGGTAGATAAGATGTGCGTAGTTTGTTGACCTAATGCGGAAGTCCTTGTTTAATCTCTGTAGTAAGATGGATTCTGGAAGGCATACCGGAGATGAATCTACCGAAAGTGTGAATCCTCGTGAAGCTGAGGTGACAGGATCTGGGCAGTCTGGATCGATTGGTTATAGGAATGAGATTCCGTTCGGGCCTATGGAAGCTATGATGAAAATGACACAAGATATGGCAAGAGTGATGGAACGTATGATGGCGCCTAGAGCCCCAATAGAATCTTTGAGAAAGCATGGTTTGGAGGAATTCCATGGAACAAGGTTAGATGTGTCAGAAAAAGCAGAGTACTGGATTGAGAAGGTGGAGAGGATTCTTAAGGAGATACGGTGTCCTCTTGACCAGTGAGTTGAATGTGTGGAGTCACTACTCCAAGGCCCTGCATATGATTGGTGGAAGTTGGTTCTGCAGAATTCGATGCTTCCTGAACCATTAGACTGGGAGTTCTTTGAAAGGGAATTCAAGAACAAGTATATCACTAAAGCACATCAAGAGGCAAACTGGAAGAAGTTTCTGAGTTTAAGACAGAAAACCATGACGGTGGCAGAGTATGAAGCGGAATTCTGTCGCTTAAGTAAGTATGAGCCAAAATGTGTTTTGACTGATTTGTTGCGATGTCAACAGTTTGAGGAAGGGTTGATTGAGGAAATTAAAGCATTGCTGATTTCTCTAACAACAGAACAGAATATAAGTTATTATTGAATTGTAAAAGCAGCTTTGAGAGCTGAAAGGACGTTGGTAGCTCAAAGGGAATGGAGACAAAGGAAGAATGCACGTAGAGGTGGTTCCCAATCGGGGAAAAGACCAAGAGATTCTCATGTGGCACCACCTGCGGAATCAGGGTTCAGTTCTGTAGCGAGACGTAAGAAGTGTGGCTCTCCCTCAGCATCTGGTTCGGGAAGAGGGACATCTAGTAACAGAAATGAGGTTCATGAGTGTCCTCATTGTGGTAAGAGGCATAGAGGGGAATCCTGGAGACTGACGGGTGCTTGTTTTAGATGTGGAAGCACTGAGCATTTCCTTGGTAATTGCCCGAATACTTATGAGATGTCAGGAAATCAACAAGAGCAGAGTAGGGGTGGTTCAAATTTGCCTTCTACTAACAGAGGAAGAGGAAGAGGACGTGGCAGAGGTAGTCAGTCCAGAGGTGCAGTCGATTCTGAGATTGTGGATAGGCCTGATGCGACACCAGTACGGGCTTATGCTATAAAGGCACGAGAGGATAAGGATGCGCCTGAGGTGATAGCAGGTACTATTCTACTTTGTGGTGTGGAAATGTTTGCACTTATTGATCCTGGTTCAACTCATTCATATGTGTGTGATATAAAGATATGTGAAAAGATGCCTAAAGTTGAATGTTTAAAATATGATATATGTGTGTCTAGCCCTTTGGGAGGTAATGTTAATGTGAACAGAGTGTATAGAAACTGTGCATTAGAAGTTCAGGGTATAATGCTTCCAGTGGATTTGATTGAGTTACCGTTTGATGAGTTTGATTTGATTTTGGGTATGGATTGGTTAACCAAATATGATGCGGATGTTAAGTGTAAGAGGAAGATGGTTGTACTCTTTGATGGTAAGGGAAACAGAGCGACAGTGAGGGGAGTGTGCTCTAACCCTCTTGTGAATGTGATATCTGCTATGTAAGCCCGTCGGTGTATGAGAAAAGGATGTGAAGGTTATTTAGCTTTGGTGATAGACAGTAAGCGAGAACATGTGAAGATACAAGGGATACCGATAGTCAGAGAGTTTCCTGATGTGTTTCCTGAAGAATTGAACGGTGTACCACCGATAAGAGAGGTTGAGCTATCGATTGATGTTGCACCAGGAACAGTACCTATATCTAAGGCACCATACAGAATGGCTCCAACTGAGTTGAAGGAATTGAAAGAACAGCTGCAAGAATTGCTAAATAGGGGTTTTATTAGACCTAGTGTTTCACCTTGGGGAGCACCTGTGCTATTTGTCAAGAAGAAAGATGGTACAATGAGAATGTGCATCGATTATCGGCAGTTGAATAAAGTGACAGTAAAGAATCGGTACCCTTTACCTCGGATTGAAGATTTGTTTGATCAGTTAAGAGGAGCCGGTGTATTTTCAAAAATTGATTTGCGTTCAGGGTATTATCAGTTGCAAGTGAAGAAAGAAGATATACCTAAGACTGCATTTAGAACTCGATATGGGCACTATGAGTTTTTGGTGATGCCTTTTGGGTTGACTAATGCGCCAGCTGCATTTATGGATTTGATGAATCGGGTATTCAGACTGTATTTGGATCAATTTGTGGTAGTATTCATAGATGATATCCTGGTTTACTCAAGGGATGAGAAGGAGCACAAGCAGCATTTGAGAATTGTTCTCCAGACATTACGAGAGCATCAGTTGTATGCCAAACTAAGTAAGTGTGAGTTCTGGCTCAAAGAGGTGTCATTCCTGGGTCATGTGATTTCATCTGAAGGGATTAAAGTAGACCCAACTAAGATAAAAGCAGTTGTGAATTGGAAACCGCCTAAGAATGTGCTGGATGTTCGCAGTTTCTTAGGGTTGGCTGGATACTACAGAAGGTTTGTAAAAGGATTTTCAGTGATAGCTTCACCGTTGACAAAGTTGTTACGAAAAGGAGTGAAGTATGAGTGGTCTGAAAGATGTCAAGCGAGTTTCGATCAGTTGAGGAAGATGTTAGTTGAAGCACCGATTCTTACACAGCCTATGACTGGTAAAGAGTATGTGTTGTATACCGATGCTTCGGGTGTTGGGTTGGGTTGTGTGTTGATGCAAGAGGGGAAAGTAATAGCATATGCGTCGAGGCAATTGAAGCCGCATGAACAGAATTATCCAACTCATGATTTGGAATTGGCAGCAGCAGTGTTTGCTTTAAAGATTTGGCGACATTACTTGTATGGTGAGAAATGTAGAATTTACACCGATCACAAAAGTTTGAAATATCTGCTTACACAGAAGGAATTGAATCTGAGACAGCGGAGATGGCTCGAGTTATTTAAGGATTATGATTGTATTGTGGATTATCACCCGGGAAAAGCTAATGTAGTGGCGGATGCTTTGAGCAGGAAATCAATTTCAGCATTACAGTTAAAGCGGATCAAGTGGAGGTTTTCTGCAGACGGAGCTTTATTGGCACAGTTGAAAGCAAGACCGGTTCTGAAAGATGAGTTAATGGTTGCTCAGAAAAATGATGTGAGGTTGCAACAAGTTTTGCAGTCAGTTAGTGATATGGATAAGACTGACTATTCAGTGAATGAAGACGGGGTACTGCTGTATAAGAATAGAATGTGTGTGGCAAGTGATAAAGAATTAAAGAAAAGATTAATGTATGAGGCTCATAATACAATTTTCACTATGCATCCAGGTGGAAACAAGATGTATCAAGATATGAAACAGTTGTACTGGTGGCCTGGGATGAAGAAAGATGTAGTGGAATATGTGTCTAAGTGCCTTGTCTGTCAACAAGTTAAAGCGGAACATCAAGTGCCTCAGGGTTTGTTGCATCCACTCCCTATCCCACAATGGAAATGGGATAATATTACGATGGATTTTGTATCTGGATTGCCTCTGACCTCAAGACAACAGGATGCAGTATGGGTTATTGTGGACAGATTTTCGAAATCAGCTCACTTTATACCAGTTCGGATGGATTATTCTATGGAAAGGTTAGCTGAATTGTATGTAAGAGAAATTGTCCGATTGCATGGGATACCCTTGTCTATTGTTTCTGATAGAGATCCCAGATTCACTTCTATGTTTTGGAAGAGCTTACAAGTGGCTTTGGGTACGAAATTGAACTTCAGCACTGCTTTCCATCCGCAAACTGATGGACAATCGGAAAGAATTATTCAGGTCTTGGAAGATTTGATGCGAGCATGTGTTTTGGATTTCTCTAAGAGTTGGGATAGGTATCTTCCACTTATAGAATTTGCTTATAACAACAGTTATCAGACCAGTATTGGTATGGCACCGTATGAAGTCTTGTATGGAAGGAAATGTCATTCACCGATTTGTTGGACAGAATTGAATGGGAGCAGAATCATTGGACCTGATCTAGTGAGGGATACAGAAGAGAAAGCTAAGATCATACAGCAAAGATTGAAAGCAGCAAGTGACAGACAGAAATCGTATGCTGATTTGAAGAGAAGGGACATTGAGTTCAGTGTAGGCGATAAAGTGTTTCTGAAAGTGTCTCCTTGGAGGAAGGTACTGCGATTTGGTAAGAAGGGGAAGTTGAGTCCAAGGTTTATCGGGCCTTATGAAGTGCTTGAAAGAGTAGGTTCAGTAGCTTATCGGTTGGCTTTGCCTCCGGCTTTGGCTAAGCTACATGATGTGTTCCATGTGTCTATGTTAAGAAGATATAGGTCAGATGATTCCCATGTGTTACCTCTACCAGAAGTGGAAGTGCAGTCAGATTTCACTTATGATGAGAAGCCAATAGTGATTTTAGCAAGAGAAGTAAGACAACTTCGGAACAAGCAGGTACCACTTGTAAAAGTGCTCTGGCAACACCATGGTGTTGAAGAAGCAACTTGGGAACCAGAAGCGGCTATGCGAGAACAGCATCCACAACTGTTTCACTCAGGTATGAATTTCGAGGACGAAATTCTTTAAGGAGGGGAGAGTTGTCATGGCCGGATTTGTACCCTAAGAGAATTAACTTAAATTGGCATGTGTGTGAGAATTGAATGTGTAGGATTGGACTTAATTGAAACAAAGAAGTATTGTTAAGGGTTTTAATGGTAATTATGAATGTTTGTGCTAAGCATGAGTTAAATGCTGATTGGCTAGTTAATAAAGGATTAATTAAGGAAATAATAACTTGATTTAATGGAAAGTGGAGTCAGATTTGAGGAAGTGGTTTCCGTGTGGCTTCTTGAGAGGATGCCACCTACACTTTTGCATGCAAGAATGAGTTAAGGGAAGGGAAGAGTTTCATTTGGTAACCTAGCAATTTTTTGTGTTCTTCTCTTTTCTTTCTTGTGTGGGAGTGAGTTTAGAGAGGCTTTATGAAGTGTTAGCAAACTGATGTTAAGTTGCTCAAGAATTAAGGGCTAAACCTAAGAGGTAAGTGAATAAGTGCATAATCTCATCTTCTACTCTTTCTTCTTGGTTGAGCTGGTTTGGATGGGATATTATTGGTTTGAGTTAGAGCTTGAGCATCTGTGTTGTTTTTGCTAGCTGAAGAAGTGAAGAGAGATAAGGAAAAGGCTGTAATCGGCGAGCCGAGCGTCCGTCGAAACTAGGAGCTAAGGCGGCGAGGTTTGGGAACAAACCCTAATTGTGTGATTGTGTGATTAGTGTTGATTAAATAGAGATTTGAACTGAAAATATGTTATGTGAAATTGAAGTTTGAGCATGAATTATGTGATGCTAGATAGTATGATTGTAGTAGCAATATGCTTGTGATAAAGTGCTTGAGAATGATTATGATTTGTGCTATTATTGAATGTCAAACAAGAAGGGAAAACCAGGTATGTGCTAATGGGTGAGTAGTTGATATTTTGGGTTTATTGTCAAGCATGAGAATGAGATTTGAAGTCTAAATGAGAAGGTAGAAACGAGCTGAAAAACATAACTATGTTATGGTGATTTTACATGGGTCACGGTGACAATGAAAATGATTGTGACCGTGACGTATGCTGAGTTCAATTCTGCCTAGTGGATTTTGGTATGTCACGGTGACAATGAAATTCATTGTGACCGTGAGGTACCCAGGAAGGCATTCTATTTTGCAAAGTGAGAATATGTCACGGTAACAATGAGATTCATTGTGACCGTGACATACCCTCAAGTTGCATTATGCCGAGAGTTAGGAACATGTCACGGTGACGATGAAATTGATTGTGACCGTGACATGCCCCCATTTTGCATTTTGTTTTGGACTTTAATATGTCACGGTGACAATGAAATTCATTGTGACCGTGACCAACCCTGTTTTGGCAATATGATCCTAATGTGTTTGGCCATTCAAATGGCAAAGCTTTGAGTTGAAACGAAGGACAACCTGAGTAAGTATTATATGTGTGTTAAGTGATCCACAAATGTATACAATCATGGTGATTTCTGAATGCGACCGGTTATGTGAGTATTAAATGTGAAAATTGAATTTGAAAGCATACTGAGTATGCAAATGAAATGTTTAGCTATGTGCTAATACAAATGTGTAAAGTGAAAAGTGAATTGAACAATTGTTTAACAACTTAAGCCTGCGAGTCAAGTAGTGGATAGTTAGGCATGCCTATAGGGTCAAGTGTTGCAGCCCCATGCGTTAAATGTGTCCGATTCCATGGGAATCACAATGCGAATAATCCTTGCTGGATTTTATTATATGTGGAATAGTGTGAAGTACCAGAAGGTACTAATGTGATGTGAAGCACCAGAAGGTGCTAATGTGAAAAAGTAGTCTCGATGAGATTACTGGTACCAGAGAGGTACAGATGCGATACCCGTTATCCGCGTCATTGAATTGCAGGCTAGTGGACTAAAAGGCTAATCGGCTAATCAGTTAATTAAATAATAAACAAAGGTGTTTGTGATGCAAGGAAGTACGGATATGTGAATAAGTGATTGATGCGTTATGATTGAACATAGTAATGGACAAAGCTATGCTTGAAATGGTACATGCTTTAATAATGATTGTTCTGGCATGTCTACTAATGCGTAATGTATGATGTTTCTGATTGTGTGATAAATTATCTGCTATATATGAGTTCCCCACTAAGCGTTATCGCTTCGCATGGATTTACTCTAATCCGTGCAGGTACGGACGAGAGGTAACTGAAGGACGTCCCCCGCATTTTGGTACGGTCAACAATAGGAAGTGAATAGCATAGGTTTGGGGGCTGTTATTTTGGGATTTTGTATAAGCTTTTGTATAGTTAACATGTGTAATGAAAGTGTAAAGGCATGTAATAATGTATGATCATGAATGTAACCTCTCATATGTATGTATGTCATATGAATAGCTTGCCATGTGATGCTTGAGATAAGATACTATGTGATGAAATTTTATTGTTCAGATTCTGCATGTGTTCTGTTGTGTGTGCGGCCTTCTCTAACCAAGATTAGCTGAGCTAGTCTGTCGTTAGGGAACGGGCGTCACATGCTTTGCATATATCTCAGGAACATCCCTTGTACGTCTACTTTTTGCCAATGTTTTTACACATAACTATAGCAAACATTCTCCTAAATAGCTTTACATATATATTTCTTGGTGCATGTTTTTTTTGGCATAAGAGCTTTAGCGAATATATTTCATAAGTGCTTTTGACGCATGTGGCCCTTTATGGGCATACTCTTTGCATGCATCTCACATTTGCATTTTTCGCATGCATTCAATATACACATATACATGATCTTTTCTGCATATGTTTCATATATATATAGTTGTATGTGCACACATCACACAAACCCATTACTTTACATAGCCTTCGTGTATATAATGACTTCTGCCTATCTTTGTATACGATTCTTTACATCTATGCCGATAAACGACTCTTTATCCTTGTCACATGTAAGATTATTTATACATATTCTGCATACATAATCTCCTTGCACATATTTTATGCTTGATCTTTTGCATGTATTTCTCATTCATGATTATTTGCAAACATTTTCCAGAATACGACTCTTTGCACACATTTCATAATTTTTTTTCATGCACGTGACTGTGGCATATATGTCATGTACACAATTCTCTGCATGCATATCATATTTGTAATCCATGCATATACATACGCTACACACTTAAATTTCACACATGCATAACATCACATGTCATTTCATACATGCATAACTCTTAGATTTTATTCATGCATAACATTGTATGCCATCTCATACATACATAGGCTTTTAATTGCATTCCATGCATACATGGTGTCTAACGCACAGTAGATAATATACATCAGTCTCACATCGACAAGCAAAGCTTTCAAAGTCCTATGAGGAGGCAAAATCTCAAAGTCCTCTGAGGAGGATAAATCTGAAAGTTCTCTGAGGAGGCAAAATCTGAAAGTCAAGTCCTTTTGATAAGGCATTCTCAGTCTTCTCAGAGTATTATCTTTAAGTCCTTTTTTAAGGCATTCTCAGTCTCTTCGGAGCATTCTCTTTAAATCCTTGTTCAAAAGGCTATCTCAGTCTCGTTGGAGCATTCCCTTTTAAGTCCTTGTTCAAAAGACATTCTCAGTCGCTTTGGAGCATTCCCTTTTAAGTCCTTGTTCAAAAGGCATTCTCACTCTCTTCGGAGCATTATCTTTAAGACCTTTTTCACAGGTATTCTCAGTCTTTTCGGAGCATTATCTTTAAGTCCTTTTTCACAGGCTTTCTCAGTCTCTTTGGGACATCAAATTATTTTCAAAAATATTCCAAATCCCTTCAACCTAAGGTGATCCAAGAGGTGGGTTCAGCTTAACCTTATCAGAAAATGCCCAGAGAAGCAAACCTCTTCATTCACGTTATGCCGGGGGCAATCAAGCCGGGACGAGGCTAACAGATCACAAGTGATAGAACTTCACCAATCGAAGTTGCAGTTAGAGAACACTGCTCTTCACACCGGGATTGTAGCCATAGAGTGCTGCATCTCACAGTTCACGCTGTAGCCAGAGAGTGCTACGCACCTTGCAGATCGGATTGGGGTTAGCAGGGGAACTTCACAATCGAAGTTGCAGTTAGAGAACACTGCTCTTCACACCGAGATTCTAGGCAGAGAGTGCTACATCTCACAGTTCACGCGGTAGTCAAAGAGTACTACGTACCTTACAAATCGGATGGGGGTTAGCAGGGGAACTTCACAATCGAAGTTGCAGTTAGAGAACACTGCTCTTCACACCAAGATTCTAGTCAGAGAGTGCTACATCTCACAGTTCACGCGGTAGTCAGAGAGTACAACGCACCTTGCAAATCGGATGGGGGTTAGCAGGGGAACTTCAGAATCGAAGTGGCAGTTAGAGAACACTACTCTTCACACCGAGATTGTAGCCAGAGAGTGCTACATCTCACAGTTCATGCGGCAGCCAGAGAGTGCTACGCACCTTGCAGATCGGATGGGGGTTAGCAGGGGAACTTCACAACTAAAGTTGTAGTTAGAGAACAGTGCACTTAACCTCGAGACTGTGGTTAGAGAACACCGCATCTCACCAACCGAAGTTGCAGTTAGAGAACACTGCTCTTCACCTAGAGACTGTGGTTAGAAAACACCGCTTCTCACCAACCGAAGTTGTAGTTAGAGAACGCTGCTCTTCACCTCGAGACTGTGGTTAGAAAACACCGCTTCTCACCAATTGTAGTTGCAGTTAGAGAACACTGCTCTTCAACTTGAGGCTGTAGTCAGAGAGTACTACATCTCGCAAACTTCGTGTTAGCCGGGACGAGGCTAGCGGAACACTCGTGGTAGAATAGACCACATATCGAGGTTGGAGTTAGAGAAACTACACCTCACACCGTGCAGGCCGAGACGAGGCTAGCGGTACAAACCAGCCACTGTGCAGACTGAGACGTTAGCAGGGTGCAAGCGATAGAACAGATCACAAATAGAGGCTATAGTCAGAGAGTACTACATCTCACAAACTCCGTGCAAGCCGAGACGAGGCTAGCAGAGCAGTCGTGATAGAACAGACCACAGATCGAGGTCGTAGCTAGAGAATGATACATCTCACCAACACCTTATAGGTCGAGATGAGACCAGTAGGGACACAGACACCATTCCAAAGGGCTAAACACCGCATAGGTTATACGCCCAAAGATGATAAGGGTTAACACGTCAATGAACAGACGTTAACCACCCCAATAGCTCCAACTTCATCCGGTTCAAGCGTCGCCTCCTTAGGTACATGTCTCTGCAATCTCTTTTTCTTTTCCTCTCTGAATTTTTGCCTTTCACCTTTGAATTTTGGCTCACCTAGGTGTTTATGCACTAGCTTCTCCAAAATTAGGGGCAACTGTAGACACCAGGTTTTGAATCAGATTTTGATGGCAATTTTGGGTACTTGATAAATTCCTCCAAAAAAATAATAATAAATAAAATTAGAAATTAGAAAAATGAGATTAGGTTAATTTAATTAGATAAATCAAAAATTAAGATTAGTTTAATTTAATTAGTTAATATTGTAAGATTAATTAATTAATTAATTAATATTTTAGGATAATTAAAATTGGAAAAAAAAAATAGATATAGGATTTAACTAAATAAATCATATGTGATAATTTAAGTAGATTAATTAGATTAAGTAGGTATAAAAATATAGGATATTTAATTAATAGAGTGTTTGATTAGTTAGTGTTTTAGTTTAAGTAAATTAATTAAAATTAAAAAATTAAAAAATGGAAGAATGGAGGAAATTATTAGCCACCCAAAAATCAACCCTAATTTGAGGGTATAAAAAGAAAGAGATGAGTAAAAAATGAAGACGCTCGGCCGAAGAAAGAAAGAGGAAACAACCCAAGAGAAAGAAAAGGAAAATAAGAAAAGAGAGAGCAAAAGATAAAAGGGACAGTGAGGAACCAAAAAAAATCAAAGGAAAATAAAAGGGAAATAGAAAGAAGAGGAGAGAAGAGAGGAGCAGCCATGGGAACCGAAGACGCCGGAGAGAACAGAAAAAGAAGAAAAGAGAGGGGAAGGAGGCGAGGCCTCTGCCGGCCACCCGAGGCCGCCGATCACCGCACGCGCCCCGCCGGAGGGATGAGCGCCACCAGACACACCGTACGGCAGCCTCCGATCAGCCATTAGCGCCGGCGTGTAGGAGATCGGAGGAATCGGAGCCGGATGCTTTTACGCGTTTTTCGACCACAGGCCGCCCCTTCCAGCCCGTGTACACCGACGGCGAACTCCCGGCAACCAGACGAAACTGATGGCGGAGGCGGTGTTTTATATTAATATTTATTAATTAATTAATTTATTATTATTATTATTTAATTTTCTGAATTATTATATTTTATTATTATTATTATTATTTTATTTATTTATTTATTTTTAATATTATTGTGTTATATTGATATTTTTTTATTGATACTATTTAATTTATGTTTATTGTATATTATTTTTGTGTTTATTATCATTATTTTTATTATTGTATATATTTAGTCAAAATTATTTATTATTGTGTTTTGTTATCATTTTAATATCATTATTACTATCATTATGGTTGTATTAATATTGTGGTTATGATTATTATTGTTGATTATAATTATTGTTGTGTTATATTATTGTTGTCACTTATTTGTTATTATTAATATTATTTATTTTATATTATAACTATTATTGTTATTAGCACATTATTATTATTATCATTATTGTGGTATTATTATGATTATTATATTCATCATTATTGTTATGTCATTAATTTATTATTAGTATTATTATTATTGTTATTATTTGTTATATTATTGTTATATTATTTTTATTATTTTTATTATCATTCATTGTTATTAATATTACTATTTTATGTCTAATACATCTTATAGCTATTATTGTTATTAGTATATTATTATCATTATTATCATTTTGTTCATGTTACTATCATTACATTGAATTATTATTTTATCCATTCATAATTATTGTCATTATTTTATGTTTATTTATTATTCATTATTATTTTATGGTATTATTATTAGCATTATTATTTTTATCGTATTTGATTATTATAGTTGTTTTTGTGTCTTTATATTCAATAATTCTCGATTTACTCCTTCAATTATTTATTTAATTATTTATCTATTTGTTCATTTATTTATCACCCAATTTAATTTAATTTGTTATTAACTTTAATTGTTTCTCTTAGTTTACTTTATTCAATTATTTATTTATTTATTAGTTACCATTTTTCTTCAAAATTCCCTTTTTAGCTTTTTCTCTTATTTTATTTTATTCCATTTCTGGATTTTAGCACTAATACGTTTGTTTATTTTTGTGAGATAACATTATTTGTTTTGTGGATAATTTGGATTTAAGATGATGTTGCTACCCAGATCATGAGGATTTCCCCCCGGTTTAATTCTTCAACTCTTGTCTTTATTTGTATTCGTTTACCTTTATTTATGTGCCTTTATTTTTATGAAAAATGCTTTTATCTCGTTATAATAAAAATGGTTTAATGTCTTATAGTAATTAATTTGGAGTCTTTGCAAATTAAGGACCAAAGTCCTATTTTCCTATCCAATAAATCCATCGCAAAAATCGCTTTTATAATAAACACATGGGAGGACCAATGTCCTCATTGTTAATGAATATCTCGTTTTATGTATGTTTTGCACCTTTACAATGGGGGTTGTATTCCGCCCCTACTTTTATTGTAATTTATCTTGTGAATATTTATTTTTAATAATATTTTATTTATTAACGCTTTTGATCTGAATAATTGCGCCTTTAACTAAATTGCATCGTGTCGAGAGAGAGAGAACTAATAAACTCAAAATTTAATTGTAAAATTAATCAAGGTAGAAATAGATGAGAAGTCTCGAACCCAATCTCTGGTCTTTGGGCTCAACGAGGCGAGAGGTCTATCCAATCACTCATTGGAGCAAGATCTCCAAGACACCTCTTGTGTCCCGCCAAAAGACTTAAGTAATAATCCTAGGCTCCATAGGGTTAGAGGGTCATTCCCAATGTTCTATTGGGGTGTTCGCCTCTAAGACCCATTTGGCTTGCCCAAAATGGATATATGCGTTGTCTTAGGCTCTCCGAGGCGAGAGGAACTTTCCCAATATTTTATTGGGTGGCGACTCCATGACACCTCCTTGTTGCCCAAAATAGACGCACTTGCAAATACGTTGCAAGATGTCAATGGATATCACTTGCCCGATCGCCCTCAAGCGGGCGGTCAAGCACCCTCAGACAGATGGTTAGTTAGAGTGAGTTATCCAGATTTTAGAGGATATGCTTCGAGCTTGTGCTTTGGATTTTTCTGGTAGTTGGGATCAGTATGTGTGGCTTATGGAGTTTGCCTACAACAACAGTTATCAGTCGAGCATTGGTATGTCACCGTTTGAGGATTTGTATGGTCGACTGTGTAGGACTCCGGTTTATTGGACAGAGTTGATCGAGAGATCTTTTATTGGGCCAGAGATGATTAGAGATGCCGAAGAAAAGATCAGAGTTGTGCAGCGAAATCTGAAGGTGGCTAAGGATAGGCAGAGATCCTATGCCAATCTGAAGAGAAAGAATATTCGGTTTGAAGTCGAGGACAAGCTTTTCCTTAAGGTTTCACCTTGGGGGAAAGTGTTGCGTTTTGGCAAGAAAGGTAAACTTAGTCCTCGGTTCATTGGACCTTTTGAGATTCTGGATAGAGTTGGTCCGGTAGCCTATAGGTTGGGTTTACCAATGGAGTTGGCTAAAATGCATGATGTTTTCCATATCTCCATGCTTCATCGGTATAGATGGGATCCATCGCATGTACTGTCAGTGGAAGATGTTCGGATTCAGCCGGATTACTCCTATGATGAGGAGCCGAAAGCTATTATAGCTTGAGAAGTGAGACAGTTGAGAAACAAGCAAATCCCTCTGGTCAAGGTTTTTTGGCAACATCACGGAGTTGAGGAAGCGACTTGGGAACTAGAGACGACGATGAGGATTCAGTATCCGCATTTATTTAGTTCAGGTGAGAATTTCAAGGATGAAATTCTTGTTAGTAGGGGAGAGTTCTAACACCCCGATTCCCCTCTAATAGTTGGACCCATGTTTGCCATGTGTATGCGTGCATGTGTGAGAGTTTTGGCATGTGTGAAGGGCATTTTGGGTAAAATGCATGTTTTGGGGATTTTACTAGTGTGTGGGTGCATATATATTAGTAGGGTGTATGTGCATTGAGTTGAGTTAGTGTGTGTGCATGCTCACATATTGGTAGGGTCTGCATTAGTGAGGATAGCATTGTGTGTGTGTGTAGTACATGCTTGTTGGGTATGGGTGGTCAATCTTCACCAATGAGGAAATGACACTTGGCTAGGGTAAGGAAAGAGGGGTAATTAGAAGAAGAAAGAGAATAGGGAAAGCAGATTTTGTTTCCCTTTCCCGTTTCTCTCTTCTCTCTACTTCTCTTCTTCCTTTTCTCTCCATTTGAGTGCCCTAGCTTGGATCCAAGAGATTGTTGGTGGAAATTGATCATCCCTTAACCTCTAGTTGGTATGTTATTGTTATTTCTTCTTCTTCTTCACCTTTCTTCTCTTCTTAATTTGCTGGTTTGGAATTTTGATTTGGGTTTGTTGTGTTTGTATGATTGTGGGTGTGTTTGTTAGTTGAGCCTCCTCGCGATCCAAAGGGAAAGGAGAAGGCTAGTGGGAGTGGTGCTATGTAATTTGGAGCTAAGGAATTTTAGGTTTGGGATTTTGTTTGGAAATTATGTGAATGAATGTTTTGCAGTGTTCTGCTGGGTGACACCCTTACTCATACGAGTTCTCACTCCCTTGTGGAT
Organism: Excoecaria cochinchinensis; assembly: GCA_947683425.1. Lineage (NCBI taxonomy): Eukaryota > Viridiplantae > Streptophyta > Magnoliopsida > Malpighiales > Euphorbiaceae > Excoecaria > Excoecaria cochinchinensis. The sequence goes on along the minus strand of CANTUQ010000146.1, from coordinate 5,792,681 downwards.
TTATCCTCCTACGTATGGGAAGGGGGTGTTACAACCCCCACACTTTATAAGTCTGGAGTAGACTCGGTGCAGCTCAAAAGAGCAACTCTCGCGCTTTGTAAGTCTGGAGCAGACTCGACGCAACACCCAGAAGGATGAAACTTATTCCTTAATCTAGATGGCATCTTAAGGAGATGATTTCATTAGCATGACCGGGAAAACGGCCGCCTCAGGTATGCACTTCTTCTCTTCTTTTCTGAATTTTGTCTCGCCCAGGCACCTGAGTTCTAGGTTCCCCAAAATTGGGGGCAACTGTAGACACCGGGTCCCGAGGCAGTCCAAGATCAGGATTACCTAATGAAGAAAAGGATACTCACCACAAGCAAAGGTGTCAAAATTGATGTTTTCCTTGTTGAAAATCTCTTTTGTTCCTCCAAAAATATTTTAACTAAAAAATTTGCATTTTTTCTCTTATTTTTATTCCTTTTTATTTTCCTTTTTTTAATATTTTTTATTTTTATATGCGCACTGCGCATGCGGGCCGCGCCCGTGCAGGGACAGCGTGCGCCCTCACGTGCGAGCTACCGAGGGGACGCCCGCCCGCTCGGGCGTGCACTGCCGAGGGGATGCACGCCCCCTCGAGCGCGCGCGCCCCTTGGGTTGCGCGTCGCCTGTATGCCCCCTCAGGCGCTCCTCGCCGAGGGCGCGCGCCCCCTAGGGCGTGCGTCGCCAGGCGATGTGCGCCCTCTTGGGGCGTGCCTCGCTGGGCGACGCAAGCCCCCTCTCATGAGCGCGTCGCTGAGTTTCGCGCGGGCATTTTTTGCCTCGCCTTCTGCGTCACCTACAATTTCCAGTCTATTTTTCCGTTTGTTTCCCGTTTTTGTGCAATTTTCGGATAACGAAAAATGAAAGAACATTTTGTCTCTTCCCATTTTGGGAAGAACAGGGAAAATAAGTGAAGACTTGGTCTTCATTTCAAGGAGGCTGCATTTTTTTTTAAAAAAAAAGAAAGGGTTTTTTTTCTCTCAACTGGAAGAGTAACCGAGAACTTCTTCAAAGAAAAATCTTTTAAACATTTTTCACTTTTCAATTTTATTTTTTCTCAAAAGAATATCTCATACTTGGTTTAATTTGAGCAAGAAAAATTAATTTTCTTTGCTTAATCATCCCACTAAAAATATTTTCTTGAGCTAATTTATTTAAAAAAATAGATTTTTATTTTTTCTTCGGGTGTTTATCACCATAAATTCAACAAGGAGGATGGATCAAGACACTGTTTTCTTCGATCTATAAAATTCTGAGGGTAAACACTTTGGACCCGTTCTCATTTATGTTATTTACCATTTTTTGCTGTTAATATCGTTATTTTTGTTATTATTTTCATATTTATCATTTTTATCATCTACCCCTAACATCTTGATATTGTTTACCATTGTTGTTATATCATAAATGTCTTTTTTATTTTGATCTTCCCCGTAGGTTTTCATTATCATTATGTATTTGTCATGGTTATTACTTGATTGTTGATATCCTGTTACCATCTCCACATTTGTTATTATTATTATTATTTTTATTATTATGATTGCTTCATTATTATTATTATTATTATTCTTATTATTATTAGTATTATTATTATTATTAGTGTCCCGTTGCCGCCATCATCATCATCATCATCATCATCATCATCATCATCATTATTATTATTATTATTATTATTATTATTATTATTATCATTATTATTTCACATTATTATCATTGCTAGTATTATTATGATTCCAAGTTTATTTTTTACATTACCATTATTCATTGTTACTATTATTGCCATTATTATTATTTTGTGGTATTATTGTTATTGTTATTCTCTCATATTTATTTTACATCATCATTGTACACTGTCATATTATTATTATTATTATTATTATTATTATTATTATTATTATTATTATGATTATTATTATTATTATTATTATTATTATTATTATTATTATTTTTTGTCGTGTTGTAACATTATTATTATTATTATTATTATTATTATTATTATTATTATTATTATTATTATTATTATTATTATTATTATTATTTTATTTGGTCGTCGTTTTTATTTTTACCCTTGTCTTTGACATGATTTATTTTTAATTCCCTTTGCATGGAAATTATTTGATTATTAAATTAATATGCCCTATATTTATTTCGTTTTTACGTGATTAATTTTTAGAATTAGTACTAATATTTTTAATATTATTTTTTGTTTGAGATTTAATTTTAGACGCATTATGTGAGCACTCTCGTGACCACACGAAGGGGTCACTACGCATAGAGGACCGCGTTGTTTGGTGAGATCTTCCCTATTCCCTCTCTTTGTGTGGTGTGTGTTTGCAAGTAATTATTTTATTTATGCACGCGTGAGATAAAAAATGACAAAATTATTTTTATAATTAAATTGGAATTTTTACTAATAAAATTGGGACCAATGTCCCTCATTTTAGCCAAGAAATGTAAAATGTCACAATAAAACAAAAAGTTAATTTTCTACAAAAATAGGATCACTCATCCCGGTTTTTCAAACTAGCAATCAAATAACTTTTTGTTCCCTTTTCAAATAAGTGCGAAGGAACCAATATTCCTAAACCAAACGAATGACCCAATTTATGTATGTTTTTTAATGTTTGAGTTTGTTCGTTCATTTTAAATTCACGTTTAGACATTTTGGGCACTTGTAATTATTTTTAGGGCAACATTATTTTTCATTTGGGATTGTATTCCGTCCCAATTTACATTTTTATTCTTCTTTCATTGGGGTTGTATTTCGCCCTAATTTCTCTTGTAATTGTGTGCTTGGTGTGTTTACTGCTTTCTTTTATTGCTTTATTTACCGCTTTCTTTATTGCTTTCCTTTATTTCTTTTGAATGATTGTAATGTGCTTTATTTAAATGCATTAATCTTGTGAGATAAGAGGTAGAATTTTAGGAATTTAAAGACCCATTTATAACTAACCAAAACATAAAAAAGAGTGAAGTTCCGAACACCAATCTCTAGTCTAGACCAATAGAGGTTAGAGACCTTTCCCAATTTCTTGTAAATTGGGTGGTGACTCCAAAATACCTCAAAGGTGCCTAAAGGCATCATGAGGCTAGATGATCCTTCCCAATGTTCTATTGAGAATGAGGCATCCAAAATATCTCATGACACCCAAGATCAAAAAACGCGAACCAATCCCTCGAATCCTAAAAGCAGGTTCAACGAGGGACTTCGCTAAGTTCGGCGCATGTCACAACAAGGTTCATATATTCTTCTAAATTGACAAGAAATGGTTCAACAAATGCATGTTCAAATATGGTTCAAGTGAGAGAAATCATGCAAGAGATTCAAAAGAAATTATTTGGGAAAAACAAGGCTTACACGGCGGTATGACAGATCCTTACTGCCGTTTAAGACATCTTACACGGTGGTCAAGCACATCCTGACCACCGTGTAACATGCCAAGCTAGGAATTTTCGCATATCCAGAGAGCAGTTACACGACGGTATGGACTATCCTTACCGCCTTGTGGCTCGACGGACCAGCAAAATCACCAATCCAAAATGTGTTTACACGGCAGTATGGGGATCCTTTACTATCGTGTAAATCATCCCAAACCTAGATTTTTGACAGAAAATAACTTGCTTTCAAAACCAAACTCAACTACACCTATCTCAAGCAGATAACTTTTAAACAATCTCATACAATCCTGAATTTACATATTCACTTCATGTATCATATCCTAACACATATCATATAGAATACATTAACAAAGGCAATAAAGTCAATAAAAACATCAAACCCATAGATCACTTTCTACTCATACCAATTTACCTTCAATTATCAAATACCCAAAAATTACATCTTGCATGCTCAATATATACTCAAAACTCATCTCCTACATATATTAAAACTCAATTAACAACTCAAGTTTCCAGAATTCTCACAAAATCAAAGAACACTACGAAGCATAGAAACTCCCAAACCTTCAAAAATTGAAGCTTCCCAACTCCTGATGAAACCCCAACCTTCTATTTGCCTCTGCTCTTCTTTCTCTCTCAGATTCTTGCAATCAGACCAAGCAAACCACTCTTAATCTAAATCACAATTACCCAAAATCCAGAAAATAGGAAGAAGAAGAAACTAAATATCAACTCCACTTACCTTGAAATTAGCCTTTAAACCTTCTTAAATAGAGACCAATAACTCTTACAAAGTCCACACCAAAGAGGGAAAGGAGGAAGCCACGAAAATGAAGGAAAGAAGAAGAAGAAGGAGAGGTAGAAGAGTGGCTTATGCAGGGAATTTCTGCTTCCCTCTTTCTTCCTTCTTTCTTTTCTTCATTTAATGTTTCCCACCAACTCTAGCATAGGTGTCATCTTCCCATTGGTCCCATCTAAATATCATGGCTTTTCTCCTTTTAATCCTTGATCAAAATCCTTTTAGTCACTTACTAAATTTCTTTATTTTTAAACTTTAATTCTTCTTTCAATTTAGTCCAAATTAAATCCAAATTCTTATAAGCACATTTATAATAATACCCTTTTTCCAATGAAAAAATCCTTGTAATTTTACTAGGGTCTATTTGGGTTGTTACAAACTTCCTTCCACTTATGCTCCTTTCTTTGCTTAATCAATTCAGACTCTTCTAACTTCATAGCTATGAAACCCATCACATGCATCGCAGCCATGGCCGATAAAAGCCCTCTAATATTTTCTCTCAAACCGTCTTCGAAATGATGACACTTAAACTCTTCAGTAAGCAACACATCCAGCACATATTTACTTAACCTACTGAACTCTTTCTCATATTCTCCCACAGTCATACCATTTTGTTTAAAACTCATAAATTCCTTCCACTTCGCTTCTTGACACGCCTTAGTGACATACCTCTTCTCAAACACTTGAACAAAATACTCCCAATTCATCTCAACAGGCCACTGGGGATTCCTCAAAACTAGCTTCCACCAATCACAAGCTGGGCCTTATAGTAGGTACACTGTACAGGTAACTCTTTGGCCCTGAGGAGAATTTGTCTCTTGAAGTATCCTCACTGTCTTCTCTAACCAAAATGCAGCTGAATCAGATTGATCCATTGTAGTACCATTAAATTCCTCTGCCCCTCTTCTTCTAATAAGATCGGTAGGGACTTTAGGGGCAGTCAACCTATAACACCCCTTACCTATACGTAGGGAAACTCACCCCTCGAAGAGAAGGAAGTGCCTCGATAGATAAGGGTTGTTACGCACAACACTAAACAATGCATGCATCAACTTAAACATACTTCAAAATTCTCACCTGAGTCAAACAACTAAGGGTACTGTGATCTCATAATCTCTTCCAATTCCCAGGTTGCTTCTCAACCCCGTAATGTTGTCATAACACTTTAACCAAAGGAATTTGCTTGTTTCGAAGTTGCCTCACTTCCCACGCCAAGATTTCTTCCGGTTCCTCATCAAATGAATAATCAGGCTGAACCCGCACATCCTGAACCGATAACAAATGAGATGCGTCTGATCTATACTGGCAAAGCATTGACACATGGAATACATCGTGCAGTTTGGCTAATTCCATCGGTAAGGCTAATCGGTAAGCAACTGGACAAATTCTTTCTAGAATCTCATAAGGTCCTATAAATCGCAGACTCAACTTTCCCTTTTTACCAAAATGGAGAACCCTACGCCAAGGTAATACTTTCAAAAACACCTTGTTGCGAACTTCATACTGAATGTCCTTCTGCTTCAAATTAGCATAGGATCTCTGTCTAGCTTTTGCTGCCTTTAAATTCTGTTGCACTAATCTGATCTTCTTTTCAGTGTCTCTAACTAGTTCTGGACCTACAATAGAGCGTTCTGACAACTTAGTCCAATAAATTGGAGTCTTACATTTCCTTCCATAGAGAGCCTCATAAGGAGCCATTCCAATATTCACTTGATGACTGTTATTATAATCGAATTCCATTAAAGATACATACTTGTCCCAACTGCCTGAAAACTCCAGTACACACTCTCGAAGCATAGCCTCCAGAATCTGAATAACCCTCTCTGACTGACCATCGGTCTGAGGATGGAATACGGTACTAAAATTCAGTTGAGTACCCAAAGCTAACTGTAATTCTTTCCATAACTTCAATGTAAATCGTGGATATCGATCACATATAATTGATAGTTGAACTCCGTGAAGTCGAACTATCTCATTCACATAAATCTCTGCGAACTTATCCATAGAATAGTCTAGTCAAAATGGTAAGAAATGTACTGACTTAGAAAGCCGGTGGATTATGACCCAAATCGAATTGTGCTTTCGCTGAGTTAATGGCAAACCAGATACAAAATCCATCGTGACATCGTGCCACTTCCATTAAGGGATAGGTAAGGCATTAAGCAAACTCGACGGAACTTGATGCTCGGCTTTTACTTACTAACTTGTTAGACACTTCGAAACAAAATTCACTATGTCCTTTTTCATGCCCAGCCACCAGTAGAACTGCTTGAGATCTCTATATATTTTATCTCCTCCCGGATGCATAGTGGAGATTGTAGAGTGTGCTTCTTGCAAAAGCTTTCTTTTTAACTCACAAACATTAGGCACACATAAATGATTCCCATGCTTTAGCACCCCTTCACTATCCATAGAGAACTCAGTCTGACCACCACTTCTTACAACTTGTAAAGCACGTTGCAACATAGGATCGCTCGTTTGAGCATCAACAATCCACTACTTTAGACTTGGCCTAGCTTTAAGCTGGGCAATAAGTGCTCCTTCCAAATCAAATCTCCATCTACCTCTCTGCAAAGATAGAGCCGAAACTGACTTTCTACTTAAAGCATCTACCACTATATTAGCTTTACCCCCCGAGTGATAATCAGTGATGCAGTCATAGTCTTTGAACAATTCTAACCATCTTTGTTGCCTCAAATTCAATTCTTTCTGAGTAAGCAGATACTTCAAACTCTTGTGGTCAGTGAAGATTCTACAGGCTTCCCCATACAAGTAGTGTCGCCAAACCTTAAGAGCAAACACAACTGCTGCTAACTCTAAGTTGTGTGTCGGGTAGTTCTGCTCATGGAGCTTTAATTGTCTAGAAGCATAACCTATCACCTTACCATCTTGCATCAAAACACAACCAAGCCCAATACCTAAAGCATCACTGTACATAGTATACTCTTTACCCGATATGGGTTGAGTGAGTACAGGAGCCTTAATAAACATACTTTCAACTGATCAAAACTCGATTGGCACTTTCCAGACCACTCAAATTAACCTCCTTCCGAAGAAGCCTGGTCAAAGGCGAAGCAATAACTAAGAATCCTTTTACAAATCTTCTATAATAACCAGCTAAACCAAGAAAACTCCTCACCTCCAGCACATTCCTAGGTGGCATCCAATTCACAATTGCTTTAACTTTTGATGGATCCACTCGAATACCCTCCGAAGAAACAATATGCCCTAGTAATTACACCTCTTTTAGCCAAAAGTCACATTTTCTAAGCTTAGCAAAAAGCTACTAATCTCTCATAACTTGTGACACAATCCGAAGATGCTCCTCATGATCACTTTCATTCTTTAAGTAAACCAAAATATCATCGATGAACACAACAAGAAATCGATCAAGATATGGCATGAAAACCCTATTCATCAAATCCATAAAAGCCGCTAGTGCATTGGTCAAACCAAACGGCATCACTAAAAACTCATAGTGACCATATCATGTCCTAAAAGCTTTCTTAGCAATATCCGCATCCTTAACTCACAGTTGATAATAACCCAATCTCAAATCTATCTTGGAGAACACTCATGCACCTTTTAACTGATCAAAAAGGTCCTCAATCCTAGGCAATGAATACTTGTTCTTTACAGTGACCTTATTGATTTGCCAATAATCAATACATTTTCTTAACGTGCCATCCTTTTTCTTGACAAGCAAAACCGGAGCACCACATGGAGATACACTGGGTTTGATAAAGCCTTTATCCAATAGCTCTTGTAATTGAGTCTTAATCTCACTCAATTCCGCTGGAGCCATTCGATAAGGTGCTTTAGAAAGAGGAGTAGTACCTGGCATAATCTCTATGGATAGCTCAACCTCCCTCTCTGGCGGCAAACCAGGCAATTCTCCCGGAAACACATATTTGAACTCTTTAACCACTAGAATATCTTGAATTCTTACTTGACTACTCCTAGAATCCAAAATCAAAGCCAAAAAATGCTTCACATCCTTTCCTCAAAAATCGCCTTACCCTCAAAGCTGAAATCACATTATGCAAAGGATCCGAACCCAAACCTCTAATTACCACTGATAACTGATCACCATCTTTGAGCACAACTGTTTTCCTATGACAATCAACTACAGCCCGATGTTTACACAACCAATCCATGGCCAAGATCAAATCGAAATCATGAAAAGGCAGACTTATTAAATCCACTAGGAACTCTTTACCTTGCTCCAGCAAAGGACAATTTCTAAAGACACTACTCACATTAACACTATGCCCTAATGGACTGGTCACACAAATCTCATAATCCAATTGATCATCACTAAACAATCTATTACAAAACTTATTAGAACATAAATAGAAGTGTGTGGAACTAGGGTCTATTAGAGCATATAATTCGATATCAAGGAGTAAAAACTTATCGGCGATTACTTTCGATGTATCCTGCTCATCCTGAGCTCTCATTGCATAAGCTCTTGCTGGTGCCACTATAGGATAATCCACTGTTTCAGAGGAAGCTCCACTCCTAGGCCGTCCACCCCGACCTCGTCCTCTTCCTTTGCCACGACTACTCTGAGGGACATTAGACCTCGCTCGACTGGCTTCCTGCTATCCTTAAGTATTCTCATATAAATTAAGGCAACTAGCCAAAAAATTGTTTGTACTACCACATCTAAAGCATCCCCCAGTCAACCAATGACACTCGTCCTAATGACGCTTGCAACAATGAGAACACTGTGGCACTACATCATCTCTACTACCCGATGCTCTTGTACTTGCACCCAACCCTTGGGAAGATCCCTATTTTTTACCTCTCGTAGAAGGACTAGTGGAAGACTCATTCAAAAAATTCACTTGGGGATTTAGCGATCTCTTCCCTGAGGATGAGCCTCCACGAGAGGAATTTCTCCTTTGAGCTTTTTCCCTCATAATATTCTTAGAGTGTTCCGCTCTCATAGTTGCCTGCATAATCTGATAATAACTAACATCCAGAGAAGACATCAAAGAAATCAGCATAACTTTAAGAGATTCATTCAGACCCGCTTCAAAATGCTGACATCTAAACTCCTCATAAAGAACTCATGGCGGTGCATACTTGCTAAGTTTATTGAATTCCTTTTTATAATTCACCACTGATGGGGCTCTCTGCCTAAGACTCAAGAATTGCGTCCACTTAGCCTCTGTATATGCCTTGGTCATGTACTTACTATGAAATTCTCTCTCAAAGAACTCCCAAGTCACTGGATCAGGAATCTGAGGATGCCTAAGCCGAACCCTACAAAAGTGACACCACACACTCTACTTCTCTATCCCGAGGACAACGTATCTCCCTCAAAACTCTACTCACTTTTTCAATCGACAACTCTTCCTTATCATATTCGTCTAAACTGGTCCCGTAAAAGTCCTCCCCTCCAAACTTCCTCATATTCTCAATCGGAGCTCTTGGCTCAGTAACCCTCTCCAGAGCTCTAGCCATATCTTGAGATATCTTAAACATGGCCTCAAAGGGAACTGCTGGGACCTCAGGCTGCACCCTAGCTGGCTGGGAAGAGCTAAAAACTGACAGATCTTGCTCTCGAGGATTTGTACTCTCGACTGACCCCTTGAGGGATCCACGAGCTGACTCCATCTAATAATAAAACATACACGAAAATCCACATCAGGCCAACACAACTCTAAACGCATACTCTATTCTACATTAGCCCATAAAAGGCCTAAACCTCGCTCTCATACCAAAAATTATAACACCCCTTACCTATACGGAGGGAAACTCACCCCTCAAAGAGAAGGAAGTGCCCCGATAGATAAGGGTTGTCACACATGGCACTAAATAATGCATGCATCAACTTAAACGTACATCAGAATAGAATAAATTAAAACTTCTTAAAATTAAAACAACACATCGGTTAATGGGTGAACCCAAAAATACTGAAGCTTTTCATTCATATCATAAACAATATTCATTGCAAGGTTGTATTGCAAAAATCACCTATTACAAAACATAAAATACTTAACGGAAATAGTATCTTAAAAGATACCCAACAAAAAGCTTTACATCAGATAACTAGATTACATTATACAAAAAATTCAAACTACAAAATCCTATGCTATAAAACTCTCTCGATTGTGTTAGCCCAGTTAATAGCGGATTGATCTACCCAAAACTCTAACTGTATCCACGGATGAAATACCTGTGCTAAGCGATAATGCTTAGTGGGAAAAACAAAAAGAATATGACCACTCATAGTGGACGTCAAATGCAATTCGCATACACATGGCACATACAAAATAACAAAGCCTTATTAAACAATTCATAGGGTGCACATAGATTCATCAAACTCAATACTTCCTCTTCACTAATCACAAACCCACCTGTTTTGAATTGAATCATAATAATACGCATCATATCCAAGTTATATAAATACAGTAAACCTGCCCATTAAAAATAGTGGATAATGAGTAAACGCATAGATGCCCATAGGTACCAACAATTCTTTTTTGAATGCATGGATACTCGAAGGTATCAAAATAATTATTTTCTTTTGTTCTAAAACATTTTCGCATGGGATCTTAAACAAGATCCAAATTCAAAAGGGATCATGAGGATCCAAACGGGGACCTGATCAGGGTCCAGAATGCATGGCTACAGCTAACTGAACACTATAGGCATGCCTATCTATCCACTTATTTGACTTTCGCAGGTTAGGCATCAATACAATATCCCATACTCATCACAAAAGAATTTAAACGTATCTCAAGGTAAACACTACAATTCAACATCATCTACTAGGCAATAATCCAATAAATAAAAGCTAAAAGTAATAACGTAATCAGAATAGACAAATAAGACAAAATTCAAAAATTAAATTTTTCAAAACAGGGAGCTTTTACATGGCGATATGACAAAACCTTACCGTTGTGTAAGACATTCCACACGGCGGTAAAGAAAACCTTAGTACCGTGTAGCCTGTCGAGCCAAAACTCCTCCGAAAACAGAATGCATTTACACGGTGGTATAACGAAACCTTACCGCCGTGTAAAAAAAATGCACCAAAGCAATTCATCAAAATATAATGTATTTACATGGTGGTATGACGAACCCATACCCCCGTGTAACCCAAGAACCACAACAACTCATCAAAATAGTAGGCATTTACATGACAGTATGGCAAACCCTTACCACAGTGTAACCCCACGGACAACTAACGCTCAACCCAGAAATTCAATCACACGGTGGTAAGGCATTCCATACTACAGTGTGACTCATCAAAAACCCAAAAAATTCATGCTATACACTTCACAAACCTCAAACCCAAAATGCAATTACAACACTACTCTCAAATTAGGCCATCAAAACTCAATTTCATCAAGTTAAAACTCCTAATTAGCATCTCAAGCAACTTAATTCACCAATCTAGCCAAATCATACCAAAATCACAAATTTCATTATACTACCACATTAACAATTTCATCTTCAATCATCATTATTTCTAAATTCAACTCAAAGTTAACTATACTCATGTAAATATACATATAATTATGTTCAAAATCATCAATTGCCAGAAATTTATATCATAAATCAATATTATTCCAAACACAAAATTCCTAAACCTTGATATACAAAGCTCCACCACAATCACTTGGATGAACTCCCTCCAACCTTCTCTTTACCTTTGGCTCCCTTTGAAGGCAACTCTGAACAAACAAACCCCAAAACACACAAAACTCAAAACCCTTAACACCAGCACAACCATACCAACGGAAAACACAAGGAGGAAATAAGAAGAAGAAGAACAACAACAACTTACCCACACACTAGAATTTGCCAAGACCAACTCAAAAATCCAAGGGGTTTTGGGGGTGACCAAAGAGGAAGAAAGAAGAAGAAAGAAGAAGAACACAGAGGGAGGGAGAGCTGAACGGGAGAGAGGGCTAGAGTTGTCCTCGCGTTCTCTCTCTCTCTCTCTCTCTCTCTTTAAGTCAAACTCCCCTTTTCTTTTCCTTTCATCTCTACCCTGCAAAAAGTCAAGATCTAATGGTGGACTTTGGCAAATTCCTCTCTACTCCTTCTTCTAATCCCAACATATAACTCATTCATAGTAAAAAAAAATATGACGAAAAGACATAACATATGAAAACACACACACACAAACACACAAGCTCAGACTTCTAGGGTGGGAATCGGGGTGTTACACAACCTCTCAATCAATTGCATAATTCCTTGCATCAATACCGGATCCCCATAAGCTACACCCACACCTTCAGCTCGAGGTCTTTCTTGTGCAGGCCAATTAGCTCTTGCTGGATGAACATTATCCATTGTCTCACCTATCTTTTCACTCGGATCAGACACCATCTAAACTCTACACAAGACAACATCTGCATTAGGCCATGACTCTAGACATACTCATACTCATCTAAACACCTTATAGTCCAGAACCATCTACCTAACCTCTGATACCACTAAACTTGTAACACCCTAATAGCCCTCGAAGAGGAATAACGGGATGCTATGCGAGCATCACACACAATGCCCAAGTTGAAGCGGAAGCAAAACAAAACATGCACAAACATTCATTAAATGGAAGCATCAATTAACTGAAACATACTTGTATTAATAAACACTTTAAAACAATATTCATATTACAAAAAGAATATAACCATTCTTACTTTACATGATCAAAAATATACATGTGCCAATACAAAGCCTCTCCCTAACATATACATAATACAAAAAGGGATATTAACAAAAAGCAAAAGCTTCACTCCAATCCTAATGGCCAGCAGATGGAGGACTCTCAACCAAACTGAACCTACATACCTACACGGATAAAGCACTCATGCTAAGCGATAACGCTTAGTGGGGATATATAGTTACAAATACCACACATACAGATCACAACAATACATAAGAATTATTCTCACTCAAATGAGCATAATATAAACATAGTTATGCCAGGAACATATATACAATTACTTGAAACTTTCATGCCCATAATAATTATGTGCATTCCCACAATACATAACACATGCCTTTGGCAAACATTAACAAATACACATACCAAAGCATAGTCTTATCACAAGCATTAACATTAATGCTCAAAACAATCAAACGATCACAAAAGCGATAGCTCAAAGTCAAAAGACAAAACAAAAGCCAAAAGAAATCCTGAACTCTCATAAATTATGGATACAGGTACTGAAGATACTGATTGGAAAGAGTATTTAACCACACGAAAGACATAAGTCTCAAATATACTAATACCCAAAGGTAACTGAAGAGATCAAAATCTCTAAACAAAAGACCCAACGGTCTACTGAGCAGCTGCGCAAAACCCTTTATAAGCATGCTTATCTATCCACTACCTTAACACTTCAGGCTCAACTAACACTCTAATCACAATATCACAATTGCCAAAGTATCCAATCAAGGATGCATAACCATTCCATTCATGTACAAGTCAAGCAAACCATCACATGCTTCACACATATAATACATATAAGCTTACTTTGCATGTACATTTATAATCAAAGCAATGGCATACTCAAATAAGGAGAAAAAGGCTCAACTTACAACTCTGCACAAAGTCACGCTCGCGACACCTGTCTCGCCTACGATAAAATACCAAGAATAGTTTTTGTCGTGCCTGTGACCAAGCTCATGCTCGAGGCAGAACCTATCTCACGTTAATGTCATGCACATGGGCCTCGTCGCTCTCATGACAGAATGCCAAAGTGGCTTTTGTCACGCCCGTGATGGAGCTCGTGCTCGAGACAACATCGACACCGCTCGGCCAAGCACGAGAAAACTCGGCAGGCTCAACAATGCTCGGCAAGCAGGCCATGCCCCAGAGTGTTCTATCACACTCGCGTCAGAACAGAACTCAAAGATCAACTTTAAGCAATACAAACCAATCAAGCACAAACTTACATACCAGCCCAAAACTCACATGCATATCCTTCAGAATCATACTAATAACATTTCTAAACACTATAATAAGATCAAACTCATTTAATTACTAGCATCAATCAAAATGGCAACAAAGACATAAAAATCATATTAAGTACTACACATGTCAAATTATATACATTTACCACATGCAAAGCTAACTATGGCTCTCCATTGAACTATAGCATTAACTCAACATACAAATACATCATCTTGCAACACATGCATTACACAAGAGATACACAACTTCAACATGCAAATTCTACAATTACCACTACTAAATCAAACACAACATAAATCCAATTTAAAGAGCACACGATCCCAACCTCTTAAAAGCCACTTGAAACCCTTCTTCTTCAAAGTTAAACCTTCTCCTTGCCTTTCTCAATCCTCTTATCCTGAACTTCTTGCACAACAGATGCACACCCTCTTAATCCAATTAACAAACTAACCAAACCAAAATAGAAAGGAGTAGAAGAAGATCATCAAAAATCCATCTTGATCTTACCTACTTGCTTCACATGGGAACCCTTCAAACCATCTAATACAATGCAAATTCAAGCAACCAAATGAAGAAGAATAGAAGCTCAAAATGCAGAAAATGAAGGAAAGGTAAAAGGGAAAATCGAGAGAGAGAGAGAGGAATGAGTGAAAACTCAATTGCATGTGCTGTAAGTGGGACTAAAAATTCCACTAACTTCCCTTTTATTGCATGCAATAGTCCATGTGGCACACTCTCCTCTTGCCACCTAAGCCGCTTTTGATGAGTTCCCACTCACCATTAACTCTCTCTTCAATTGGTCCTTTAATTCCTTCCACTAAAATCCGCTGTACCAAAATCTTCACTTATCTCATTCAATTAAGTCTTTAATTGCCCATAATTTCACTCTTGGTCCAATTCTATTATACCCTTTACAATACAGTTATAGCATAGATTCTACTAGGGTATAATCCGGTTTGTTACAATCTTCCCTCCTTAAGAAATTTCGACCTTGAAATTTCCCTAAGCTACCACACATGCAATAATACTTTTACTTAGACAATTACAGAAATCAAATAAGCTTAAACAATAAAGAACTTACCAAAAGGACCCCCTTGCTCATCTTCTTTCTCTCTGATCATAACCACCTAGTGGGATCGGCTTCTCAACTATTTTCGATAACTCATGAGCTGCTCGACCTCTTCTTCTTCCACCTCTTGTAGATCCAGTCACTCCCATGTTGCCCTAACTTACTTGTTGAACCGCAATTTCTCTCAACTCTTGACAATTGGCAAGCATATGCTCCATGCTGACTCTTGAAGCACGCTCCAGAGAGCTTCCTACACTTGCCCCGATGAAACATCCCGCTGTAATGGCCCTAACATTGGCTTAAAAATATTAGTGAATGCCTGTAGTGAATTTAGAGTGATCACAGCTTAGAGTAGTGTATTGAGTGATGTTAAAAGTAGTGAAGTTCAGTGTTAAGTGTGCTTGAAGTATAGTAATCTCAGGAAGGGTGACCTCGTGGTTACTATACAGCGAACCAGGCTGTCGTTTTTCAAAAAAATTTTTATTTTGCAAAATCGATCTGTGGGTTGTCAAGGAGTCTAGTGGTGAAATTTGAGCTGAAAACGGAGTCAAATAGGCCTCCGAAAGTCATTTTTAAGTTGGCATCTGGTTCGGTTCAAATTGAACTAGAGTTTGACCGAAGTTTGATTGAATTTTTAAAAATAGTTATTGAGCTCTAACGGGTGTAGTGTGGAAAGTGTAAAGGCATAAAATAATTTTCTATAATTTTTGATAGCATTAGAATTGGATTTTATAGCTGAACAAAAAGTGGTTAAATCGGACCGATTTAAGTGAACAGAGCCACAAATGGGCTCCGATTGAGCTAAAAATTTTCAGGAAGGCTATTCTTGATGTTATAAGAATGATGAAATTTTTTAGAATTGAAAATAAGGTGAGTAACACAAAGATGCTTAAAAACGATGGAAATGAACCGAAAAACAAAAATTTTGGTTCAAACCGATTAGACCACTTCGGTTGGACCAGTTCGGTTCAATTATGGACTATATAAGGGAGGAAATGGCTGGATTTCCCTAAAGAAATCAGCCACTCCACTGCCTCTTCTTCTCCTTCCAAAGCCGAATGGGTTTTCTCTTTTTCTCCTCTATTTTTCTTCAATTCATGTCAAAGCTCTCCCCAAATTTCAACCTCCTAGATTAATATCAGCTCCTCTATAACCTAATAGAAGTGATTGGAGTCCATTTGGAGCACTAAAAGTGGAAAACATTAAGTTTACAAAGTTTAGGTCAAGTTTTGAGGTAAGAGATTGAGGTATTTTTAATAAGTTTATTGGTCCCTATGAGAGTTTTCAAGGGTGTAGAGTTCATTTATGATGTTAGTTTATTAAAATAAAGCTTGGTTTTTATGATATGTTGACTTTTCAATTCGGCCATGATAGGTAATCAAGTTGAAGAAGGAGTTTCTCAAGGCAAACGGAAAGAAAGAGAAGCTTAGAGGAGTGTAGAGCAAGAATTTGAGGTTTCTGGTTACTTAATCCATCTATTTCCATTGATTTGTATGGAATATTAGGTTATGTCTAAGTGTGGGTAGGAGATAATGACTTGATTAATTAAATCTAATTTGATAATCATGATTAGTGGGCTTAAATTAGTGTATAAACATGCTTAGATTAAATTAAAATAAATTGGTATGAAATCCCTAAAGTAGGCCGAATAGTAACTTAAGGAATTCATCATGTTTATATAGGTTTATTGTTTGTAAATGATGGTTATAATGTATATAGCATGTGTAATGTATAATGGAATAGTTAAAAAATTGAAAAGCAAACTTAAAGAATTTATATAAGCTTGGCCGAATGGATTATTAAGGAACTTAATGGGTTATGTTGTGTAATATGGCTTGTGATTGGTATTTATAACATGTATAACAAGTAAAGTGGATGATTAAGTGTAACACCCTAATACCCTCATTAGAAGGATACCGGAGCGCCACACGACACTCTCACACACATTCATACATATCAGCGGAAGCAGCAATAAAAAAAATAATAAAATATATATCACTTATAAAATTACATACAGATCCTTAATTGCATTTATTTAATACTTTTAGAAAATACAAAATGATATACAAACTTAAAACACAAACTACAGGAACTGAATAAAATAAAATTCCAACTCTTAGTGGCCAAACCTGTAGAGGCTCTATGGGAACCGAACAAACCTGCCACCTACACGGAAAAACAGCCCGTGCTAAGTGATAATGCTTAGAGGGGAGGAACAAAGACACTAGAGAACAAGTACACTAAACAGGAATATGATAAATCATGCATATTCAAATTACATACGCATACCAAAATACTTACCATGCCAACACGCGGGATGTCACATGCACAACACACCAGAATCATATCAAACATAATCACTATACCAAGCTATTCATTTAACAGAAATGCTACACTGAGATTTTAAAACATTATCCTTACACATCTCAAACATTAGCCTGAATCCCACTAGCCGGGGGTTACGGAAGCACTACACGACACGGGATACTGCGAACAATATCAGATGTGAGAGATCAAAGCCTCGATCACACACTGCACGGGAGACCGAAGCCTCAAAACCACTTTTGGGCCAGAAGGCAAGGGGGAGACCGAAGTCTTAAAACATTTTATCACTGCACGAAAAATGACCATCTCGGAGGTCGGCCGAACGACCCAAACGGGGCCTACATAGGCAGCTACACTCATATATCCCTATATAAGCATGCTTATCTATCCACTACTGTGACACTTCAAGCTCAACTCACTCAATCGATACATAACACTAGAGTGAACCAAGAACAAAAGTCATATCACTGTAATATCAACTATCACCAACATAAGACATTTTACTTGATAGTATTAAATTCACAATTCAAAACACAATAGTTATCATACTTATATATATACACTACAAGAATTTTGTAAAATAGCAAGGGAATTTTTTCCGTTGCTAAATAGCAACGGAATTGAAATTTCCGTTGTTGTTTAGCAACGGAAATTTTTTTCCCTTGCTATTTTCTGTCATGTTTCTCAAATGTAGCAACGGAAATTATTTTCGATATTTTCGGTCGCTAAAAGACGAGGGAAAGTTTGGCGCGTAAATTTAGCAACGGCTATTAGCAACGGAATTGAAACCCGTTGCAAAAAATGGCGCGAAAAAAATGCGGGAACAGAAAATAGCAACGGAATAAATTTTCCGTTGCTAATTAGCAACGGAAATTGTATTCCGTTGCTAAATTAGCAACGGAATACAATTTCCGTTTCTAATTTAGCAACGGAAATTGTATTCCGTTGCTAAATATGTGGGTTAAAAAAATTGTGTCATAAAATAGCAAGGGAAACATATTCCGTTGCTAAATAGCAACGGAATCAAGTTTCCGTTGCTATTTTACTAAATTTTTTTTATTATTTTCATTTTAATTTGGACCTCAAATAGCAACGGAATTATGTTCCGTTGCTAGGTAGCAACGGAATTATATTCCGTTGCTATTTTATATGATAGGAAAAAATAGATCCTAAACTAGCAACGGAATATGAATTCCGTTGCTATTTAGCAACGAAATATGAATTCCGTTGCTAGGTTTCTAAATATTTATTATGATATTCATTTGAATTTTATTTTAATTGGGACTGAAAATAGCAAGGGATACACTATTCCGTTGCTATTTAGCAAGGGAAAATTGATTCCGTTGCTATTTTCGGTTCCTATATTTGCAACGGAATTATTTTCCGTTGCAAGGTACATGAAATAGCAACGGAAACAAATTCCGTTGCTATATTGCAACGGAAATTTGTTTCCGTTGCTATAAATGTCACAGGAAGGGAATCCAAAGTCGGGTCCTAAATTGCAACGGAAATGAATTCCGTTGCAAGGAACAAAAATAGCAACGGAAAATTGTTTCCGTTGCTACGTTGCTAGATTTTATAAAAATATCGGGCCAGTTTTTATCCTCTTCTTCTCTTTCCAAACCTACCCGAAAAGCTAACCTAAAATCGCTGCATCCAATCTCCGATCTCCCACTCGTTTGCGCCGCCTCCCTCGTCGCCGATCGGTCCCTAATCGCCGCTCACTCCAACCTGCCGTAGCAGGTCAAGTGTCACCGGTGTTGCTGCCTTTAGAGCCGTCTCCCTCGCTGAAAACATCGATCGCATTTCGTCGCCCCTCGCATCTCGTCTCTCATCGCCGTCGCCGCTCGTAACTGCACTGCCGTTCACCCGACCCCGACGTAGCAAGGCAAGTCTCGCCACTGCTGCTGCATCTACATCCGTCTCCCTCGCGTGCTTTCAGAATGATGTGGTCGCCCGTCGCGTCTCTACTCTGATCGCCGTCGCCACTCGTCCTCATCGCCGTTGCCACTCGCCCTCCGGTCACCAGCAACCACGTTTAAGGTTAGTTTTATTCCCTAATTGCTTCAAAATTATACTGTTTAAGGTTAATGTGTATATGGTTTGTTGATTGTGATTTCATTGTCTGATTATGGTTCTTGAATTCCAAGTTCCTGTCTTCGTGAACAACACATTTCCATTCATTAGTGATGTTTTTGCTTGATATGGTGTGCATGCTGGAGGGTTGGGCAGGAGACCACTACAATTTCTTAATTTACAGAATACTGATTACAGAATGCTAGGATTTTTTAGAACATGTAGAGCATCAATCCAGTGATAGATTGAAATATGCAGATTTGAGCATGCTGCAAACAGAAACTGCTATTGGAAAATCTTAATCTTCTTCGAATTCACATTTTATTTTGCACCTTCAGTCGTTGTTCTTCTTGTTAAATCTAAAATTTTTGTAAAGAGCAGAGTTTGTAATTTACAAATCTTTAATCTTGGTAAAACTCTGCCCCTTGTATATCGTAAATTCATCCCAAATATTGCCGCCACCAAGGAATATACAGACAAACACACTGTTCCTGAACATAGGAATAGTTCTAGCTGCCACATGAAATTGCAAAAGCAATGAGGATAACAAAAATCAGTGCTGTGCCGATGAAAGTGTTCCCGGCAAAAGTATATTTGCCTGTCTCCAATACCAAAGTAAAACTTATTTCTAACCATATAGAAGAATTAATTAAGATAGAATAAATAAGATTAGCTGAATCTCATATCTTGTCCATATAGAGATTTTGAGTTCAATTCTCAGTGAATTTTGAAATTGTATAATAAAAAAATCATCTTCAAATAAGCTTTTCAACTATAGAAATCATTAGATGGTTGCATATATAAAGCAATTCAAGTAATTTACATCAAAGGCTGTACCTGAATAAGTTGATTCCGATGATTATCAAGCTGTAAAAAGAGGAAGCTGAAAAATCTGACTTCTTTTGGTAAATTCAATTCACTGCAGTAGCAACAAAGAGGAGGAGGGTGCTGTGTTGAGTTTATTATTTTTTAGTTAAATTTCTCCTTATATTGGACCAATTCCTTTTTTGCAATATGAAGGTAATTTGTTTGAGATGTCCTTTTAATTTTATATTTTTTGCGTTATTGCCAAGTACACTATCTTTATATATGATAATTAGTTGGCACTGTATATTAGATGATTAAAATAGCCAAATATTTCCTTTCTAATATACATGTATTTGTATACATGTTTACGTTGATAGACAATTTGCGTTTATTTAATCCATAAATCTAATTTTGAAAATAATTTGTTCGAATAACAGTTTCGCAAGCATGAGTAATGTTGATAGATCTTGGATGTATAGGCGTTTAATGCCAGATGGATTCTTTAACTGCATTAAAGAATCGGGTTGAAGATTTGGAAACAGATCGTGCTCCGCAGTCAGATCGGTCTCCTTCACCTCCACCTCCACCTCCACCTATTTAGTATTTTTAATGTCATTTGTATTGAATTTATATTTGTTTGTAACAGTTTTACTAGTTCTTTTTACTTTACAATGATATTATACTGAATTTAATTTTGTGATATATTTTTGGATTTTTATTTTATAATATTATAATATATTTTCAGGATTTTAATTATTGTGTATTACAATTTTTATATGAGATTATAAGCATACATTATTAATATATACAGGATTTCAATTATATAAATTTTACAAATAATAATTTTTTTCACTCGTAAATAGCAAGGGAAAGGATTTTCCGTTGCTATTTTTAGCAACGGAATTTGATTTCCGTTGCTAAAAATAGCAACGGAAACACATTTCCCTTGCTATTTTTAGCAACGGAATAAATTTCCGTTGCTAATTGCACTATATTTATTTACAAATATAATTCCTATACTGTTGTAAATAGCAACGGAAACCTATTCCCTTGCTACAGAAATTATATTTATTATAAAATACGGAAAATACAGCAAGGGAAAATGATTTCCGTTGCTAAAAATAGCAAGGGAAATCGGTTTCCCTTGCTAAATATAGCAACGGAATACAATTTCCCTTGCTGAAATAGCAAGGGAAAACTAATTCCGTTGCTACAGAAATAATATTTATGTAAATGACGGAAACACAGCAAGTAAAAATAGCAAGGGAAATCGGTTTCCCTTGCTAAAAATAGCAACAGAATTGAAATTCCGTTGCTGAAATAGCAAGGGAAAACAAATTCCGTTGCTATTTTTAGCAACGGAAAAAATATTCCCTTGCTATTTTTAGCAACGGAAACCGATTTCCCTTGCTATTTTTAGCAATGGAAAAAATTTCCGTTGCTAAATTTAGCGTCGGCCAAAATTGCAACGGAATTTTCCGTTGCTAATTTCCGTTGCTAATTTTTATTAGCAACGGAAATTTATCAAATTCCGTTGCTATTTTCCGTTGCTATTTCTTAATTTTCTTGTAGTGATATAACCCCAGAACATCACAATACACTAATATAAAATACAAAACATAACTTACACAGTATGAAAAATCCATGCAATAAAGAGAGAAGAAGACATTTAGGCAAAACGGAACAAAACAGGCAGGAGAAGGGATCACTGTCGCGATTGCTACTTGTGTCACGCTCGCGATAGTAGCCACCGCACGAAGGCAAAATGCAGGGCCTGTCGCGACTCATGTCGTGATACATGACTCTCGACAGTGGAAGCTGTCCCTCACGCCGAACGGAAATTTCCACCAAGCGAGCGATCAGCTGAGCAGAGCACTACAGCTGTACGAGACTCCTTATCAAGCGGGCGAAACCGAGCTTCTTCACGACTCTTGAAGATGCTTCATGTGTTGTAAATAACCCGAGTTTTTCTTCATGACTCGTGAAGATGCTTCACGTGTCGTGAAGGACCAGGGCCATTCTTCACAACTCGTGATGGTGCTTCACGTGTCGTGAAGGATTGCTTAACAAACGCTCACTTCCGATCGGGCAATCTTCACGACTTATGAAGGATTTTCACGTGTTGTGAGGAGTGCATCCGAGTGGACCGCGAGAAGCTGGAAACAAGTGACTCTGTCGCGCTCGCGACAGTCGTCGCAATCACGACAGAGTCAAATTTCCCATTTCCTCGGCACAAAACACATCTGATCCAAAGCTTTCATACACACAAAGTATGCCCAAGCACTCATACAAACAAACTCACTTACCTCATCACTGTTAAGCCTTCAAAAAGTGCTCATAAACCGCAATACACTCAATTTACACTAAATTACACAATGGATTCAACTGAAAAACCAATAATGCCACATAAGAACATCAAGGTCAGAACTTACCCTAATTCATGCAAATATGCCAAGCTCAAATCACTTCAATATCACATGCATATTATCACTATAACACTAGCAATTTACCACTATCACTACTCAATTTCAGTACATGCATAAACACATGCAAAACATTCATAATTCCAGAAATTTAAACACAAAACACACATAATCTAAAGTGAGAAAATAGAGCAAACAAACTCCCAAACCTGACAATAGCAGCTCAAATCCTCAAACTTCAAGAACCCACTTCCTAGACTTTGTTCTTCTTCTTATCCCCCAAATCTCGCACAAACAAACCCAGAACTCTTAATCCAAAACCCTAGATTCCCAAAAATCATCAGAAGAAAAACTAGAAGGAGAAGAAGATCAACTACAAGAAACTAAAATCAAACACTTACCTCTTCAATCTTGTTCCCAAACTCTACCAAATCTACTCTAACTCACACAAAACCAAGAGAGGAAGAGCAAGAAACGGGAAAGGAGAAAAGAAAAGAGAGAACGGGGAGGAGAAGAGGGCAGAAACGTAAACATCTGCCCTTCTCTCTCTCTCTTCTTTTCCTTTTCTTATTTCTCATTCAATGCTCACACCAACCATGCCACTTGTCCACTTCCTAATGGTCCACTTGTCAAGATCCTAAAGAACCCAAATTCCATCTTTGACTAACTCTTCATCAAGGCACCATAGATAACACACACTAGATAAATTACTCACTCAACACTAACTCCATAATTATCCAAATTCCCACTTGCGCAAATTACTGAAAATACCCTTTACTCTCTAACTTATCTTGCGAATTTCGACTAGGCCCTTTTCGGGTCCTTACAATCACTCCCCCTTAAAGAAATTTTGTCCTAGAAATTTTCCCGCTAAACACTTACACAGGTAAATCCTTAAACAAACCTCCAAATCGCTAATATTCACACCATTCAATTATCAAACATATACCCTTCACATTGAAACCAAAACACTTTAATCCATCCGATAAACATATTACTTTCCACCAACACATAACACTCATGACATAATCAAAATCTTATCTCTTACTAGCACACTACTCCAAAACACTCTTTACTTCATAACTCTAACTACTAACACTTCACACTATCCTTAACGCACTACCCTCTTAACCAAACACTTTCGCTAACCATCAAGCACTCAATGTATATCCTGATAGCTTTTCTCAATAAAACGCATACAATGGTGCTTTTCACATACAAATGAGGGATGCGGATGACATGGTTATGTAATGATTTATGTATGCAAGATGATGCAAAAATGCAATGTAAACTGTAGTAATGCACTTTTTCCCATCCCAATGCTTCACTATGCTTATGCTCACACAATTCAAAGGAGATAGCTGACAAGTATACAGAGTGTCACCTCAAACTCATACTATGCACGCAATCTTATATCACTCACTATATTCGATATCACACTAATCCTAAATCTATACACTACACAACATGCACTACACAAATTGCATATGTATTAGGCCATAACACTAGATAGACTCACATACAAAGACTCAAGACTCAACCAATCAGTAAACCAGAATCACCTAAATTGGCGCTCTGATACCACTAAACCCTAATACCCCCGTTGGAAGGATACCAGAGCACCACACGACACTCTCACACACATTCATACATATCAGCGGAAGCAGCAATTAAAAAAATAATAAAATATACATCACTTATAAAATTACATACAGATCCTTAATTACATTTATTTAATACTTGTATAAAATACAGAACGATACACAAACATAAAACACAAACTACAGGAACTGAACAAAATAAAGCTCCAACTCCTAGTGGCCGACCCTGTGGATGCACGATGGGAACCAAACAAACCTACCACCTACACGGGAAAATAGCCCGTGCTAAGCGATAACGCTTAGTGGGGAGGAACAAAGACACTAGAGAATAAGTAAACTAAACAGGAGTACGATAAATCATGCATATTCAAATTACGTACGCATACCAAAGTACTTACCATGCCAACACGTGGGATGTCACATGCACAACACACCAAAATCATATCAAACATAATCACTATACTAAGCCATTCATTTAACAGAAATGATGCACTGAGCAATTAAAACATTACACTTACACATCTCAAACATTAGCCCAAATCTCACTAGCTATGGATATGGGAGCACTCACGACACGGGATACTGCGAACAGTATCAAATGTGAGAGACCGAAGCCTCGATCACACACTTCACGGGAGACCGAAGCCTCAAAAACAATTTTTGGCCCGAAGGCAAGGGGGAGACTGAAGTCTCAACACATTTTATCACTACACAAAAAATGACCATCTCGGAGGTCGGCCGAACGACCCAAACGGGGCCTACATAGGCAGCTGCACTCATATATCCCTCTATAAGCATGCTTATCTATCCACTACTGTGACACTTCAGGCTCAACTCACTCACTCTATACATAACACTAGACTAAACCAAGACCAAAAGTCATATCACTGAAATATCAACTATCACCAACACAAGACATTCTACTTGATAGTATTAAATTCACAATTCAAAACACGATAGTTATCATACTTATATATATATAACCCCAGAACATCAAAATACACAAGTATAAAATACAAAACATAACTTACACAGTACGAAAAAGCCATGCAAAGAGAGAGAAGAATACATTTAGGCAAAGCATAATAAAATAGGAAGGAGAAGAGCTCACTGTCGCTATTGCGACTTGTGTCGCGCTCGCGATAGTAGCCGCCGCGTGAAGGCAAAATGCAAGGGCTATCGCGACTCATGTCATAATGCACGACTTGTGACAGCGGAAGCTATCCCTGACGCCAAATGGAAATTTTCGTCGAGCGAGCGATCAGCCGAGTGGAGCGCTACTGCCGTATGATACTCCTTGCCGAGTGGGCGAAACTGAGCTTCTTCACGACTCATGAAGATGCTTCACGTGTCGTGAAGAACCCAAGTTGTTCTTCAGGACTCGTGAAGACGCTTCACATTTCGTGAAGGACTAGGGCCATTCTTCACGACTCGTGAAGGTGCTTCACTTATCATGAAGGATCGCTTACCGAACGCTCACATCCGATCGGGCAATCTTCTTCACTCATGAAGGATTTTCACGTGTCGTGAGGAGTGCATCCAAGCGGGCCGCGAGAAGCTGGAAATAAGTAGCTCTATCGCGCTCGCGACAAGCGTTGGGATCGCGATAGAGTCAAATTTCCTAGTTCCTCGGCATAAAACATATCTGATCCAAAACTTTCAAACACACACAAAGTATGCCCAAGCACTCATACAAATAAACTCACTTACCTCATCAATGTTAAGCCTTCAAAATGTGCTCATAAATCGCAATACACTCAATTTACACTAAATTACATAATGGATTCAACTGAAAAACCAATAATGCCACATAAGAACATCAAGGTCAGAACTTACCCTAATTCATGCAAACGTGCCAAGCTCAAATCACTACAATATCACATATATATTATCACTATAACACTAGCATTTTACCACTATCACTACTCAATTTTAGTACATGCATAAACACATGCAAAACATTCACAATTCCAAAAATTTAAACACAAAACACACATAATCTAAAGTGAGAAAATGGAGCAAACAAACTCCAAAACCTGACAATAGCAGCTCAAATCCTCAAACTTCAAGAACCCACTTCCTAAACTTTATTTTTCTTCTTATCGCCCAAATCTCGCACAGACACACCCAGAACTCTTAATCCAAAACCTAGATTCCCAAAAATCAGAAGCAAAACTAGAAGGAGAAGAAGATCAACTACAAGCAACTAAAATCAAACACTTACCTTTTCAATCTTGTTCCCAAACTCTACCAAATCTACTCTAACTCACACAAAACCAAGAGAGGAAGAGCAAGAAATGGGAAGGAAAAGAGGGCAGAAACGGGAACATATGCCCTTCTCTCTCTTCTTTTCCTTTTCTTCTTTCTCATTAAATGCTCCACCAACCATGCCACTTGTCCACTTCCTAATGGTCCACTTGTCAACATCCTAAAGAACCCAGGATCCATCTTTGACTAACTCTTCATTAAGGCATCACACACAACACACACTAGATAAATTCCTCACTCAATACTAAATCCTTAATTATCCAAATTCCCACTTGCGCAAATTACCAAAAATACCCTTTACTTTCTGACTTATCTTGTGAATTTCGACTAGGCCCTTTTTGGGTCATTACATTAAGTGGTTAAATGAAAGTATAATAAACATAATGGAAATTTAACCCTTTGGCCGAATGGTATATGTGGCATAATTAATTTATATTTTGATATCCAATGGTATATAATGGCATAAAATGACTAAATGATGATAAATGAGTGCATATGCAAATTTGTAAGTGAATATGATGTGTATGCCAAAATATGTATGTAGACATAATGTGATATTAAAATGAGTTTTGATGAATTATTCCCCTTAGTAGTTGTTTGGTAGTGAAATTTACTCCAGAATATAAATAGCTAGCCATAGGGACTTCAGTGTATGCCGCAATGGCAAGTCATGATGACTTGCAAACTTAGACTAATGACGGTCTATATGTCAGTACAGTTTAAAGTGTATGTATAGAGTCGTTGGAGTGTAATTTGGCACCCTAGTGCCACTCCGACACTACCGAAGTGTAATTTGGCACCCTAGTGCCACTTCAGTAGGTTAGGGCTATAGAGCCCAGTCCCAAATATCCAGTCTAGTAATAACTACTGGGTGTTATTAGGGGAAAAGTTGAAATAAATTTATTAAAAAGAGATCCTTTGTAAAATATGATGAATAAAGAGTAAAGAAAGGACTAATTGAAGAAGATAAAAAGTTTAAGGGCTAAAACATAATTTACCATAAAAATGAGTAATTAGCGGATTAAATATATATATATATATATATATATATATATATATATATATATATATATATATATATATATATATATATATATATATATATATATATATATATATATATATATATACATTATAAAATAAAAAGTGAATAATGGTGGAAGTATAATTTGTTGATGGCATAATTGTAAATAAAGTGAAAAAAGGGTAATATCATAATTTGACAAGAATATAGGGGAATTTTAGTTATTATATAATTAAATTGACTAAGATAGTGATAAATAAGAAATTAAGTGAAAACGGGATTAAAATGATAGAAGTAGAAAGTTTGAGGGCAAAATTATAATTAAGTACTTAATGGGTAAAAATAGTGTTAAATAGGTGAAAATTGTAATTAAAAAGGGTAATTATGTAAATGAGTGAAAATGTAGGGACTAAATGTTAAAATTTACCTTAATTAGGTAGAAAGTGGTAAAGTTAGGTAAAAAGTGTAGTTAAAAGGGTAATTGTGACGCGGGCCGGACCCCGAGGGGCGCCCATTGATCGCACGCTTTAGGGCGATCGGGCATTTGAAGGTCCTTTGGCAGCTTGTAATGAATTACAGGTGCATCTATTTTGGGCAACAAGGAGGTTTCATGGAGTCGCCACCCAATAAAACATTGGGAAAGTTCGTCATCGCCTCAGTGAGCCTAAGACGGCGCATATTTCCATTTTGGGCAAACCAAAGGGATCTTGGAGGCAATCACCCCAATAGAACATTGGGAATGACCCTCTAACCCTATGGAGCCTAGGATTATTAATTAAGCCTTTTGATGGGACATAAGAGGTGTCTTGGAGGTTCCAATGAGTGATCAGATAGACCTCTCGCCTCGTTGAGCCCAAAGACCAGAGTTGGGTTCGGGACTTCTCATATATTTCTACCTTGATTTAACTTTACATTTAAGTTTTGAATTTATTAGTTCGCTTTCTCTCCACACGATGCAAATTTCAATTAAAAGCACAAATATTCACATTAAAAGCGGTAAATAAAATAAATAAATGAAATATATGTTCGAAATTAAATTACAATAAAACTAGGAGCAGAATACAACTCCCATTTTAAAAGGTACGATATATATATACATACAAAAAAAGGGAAATTCATTTATTTCGAGGGCTTTGGCCCTCACATGCATTTATTATGAAAACTAATTTTTATGTGAGTTTTATGGGCTAAAACAGGACATTGGGTCTTTTAATTTTATGAAATGATCCCAATTTCAATTAATATGAACAAGTATCCATTTTTAATTTATGCGGAATAAAATAAAACAAATAAAAATACATAAACAGAATAAGGAATAAGGAAACTGAATAGATAAATAAAAAGGGATAAGAAAACTAAACCAAAGATAGGCTTTCCATGATGATATGATGGCTTATCTCCATAGCTCAAACCATCCAAGAAAAGGAAAATACAATACTCACAAAATAAAAGAAATATTAATATTTACAAATTAAAGCGATACATATGCAAGCAGAGAGTAAAATAAAATAGGATAAATAAAATTGTTAAAAAAAATTTTGAAAATAAAATAAGAAATAAATAGAGGAAGAAATAATAAAAAAAATGGAAAAATGAGAAACAAAGACGAGGGACGGGCTTAGTGGCCGACCGACGGCCATCCCTCACGTGATCGACGGACAATAAGCCTCACACGTTGTCGCTCGAACAACAGACGGGTATATTGACCGTCACTCGAGCGACAGACGGGCGTCGGTGAGCTACATCCCGTCGGTCGCCTCTGGTTTCCAAATAAAAAGCAAAAAAACTTCGTTTTCTCTTTTCTTTTCAAATAAACAAACTTTCAAACAAAATAAAGTCAAATAAAAGCTAAATAAAAGGTAAATAAATGCAATAAATGTGGAAATGAATGTAATAGATTAATAAAGCAAGTGTCCAGAATATTTACCCTCAGATTGTACCTTTTTGGAGTGAAACTTCGGTTGACTTGAACCTTGCGCGTCTCACGAGAAGAAAGCAAAAACCAAGAAGGAAAAATGTCTATATTTTTCCTTGATTTTTACCAAATTTTTGAAATGTTTGAATCCACAAAATGGATGAAAACTAATGGATTTAGCTTTCTCCAAAGTAAGATAGATTCACTTAAAAGCGATCTAAAACCAGAGAAAACGTAGGTAAATATGGGAATTTAAACAAGTAAAGAAAAGAAAACTTGAGAAGAAGAAAATTTTCCTATTTTTAGCTTGTTTTTAGTGATTTTTTATAAGAAAATCCAAACCCTCTTCAAAAGAAAAGATTTACTATTTATAGGCATGACTGACGGGCAACGCTTGACTCACCGACGAGCAGGCCTTGAGCCACCGATTGGACACGTGTTCCCGAGAACAGAATGGTGGCCGCCTCAACGACCGATGGGCATGTGAGTCACCGACGGGTTGACCATCCCTGAGAGAGGCAGTGACCGCCACGACGACCGACGGGATGCCAACCACAGACAGGCAGGCCGTCTGTGGAGCAAAAACTCAAATTTCAAGTTAAAACTCCCAATTTTTAAATTCTTCTTTCTATAAAATAAAACCTTTTAGTTCTCATGAGCCCAGAGGATCAAAATTTCTGAGTTCCATCCACTCATTCGGAACCAGGCATCGATTTTCTTCATTGGGTAATCTCTGATCTGGACCGTCCCGGGACATGGTGCTTACAGTTTCCCCCAATTTTGGGAAGGCTAGTGCACAAGTGCCTAGATGAGCCAAAATTCAGAGAGAAAGGAAGAAAAGTGTACCTGGGCAAGCCTTTCCTTTTGCGCTGTTTGCTGGGTAGACCTTGTCTCAGTTCACTCAGCAGTGGATGAATTCGATGCACATATCCCTACTGGTTTCGCTTTGACTAGTAAGGCATTAGTGCAAATTCCCTGCGAATCCCTATACGATCTGCAAGGTGAAGAGCAGTGTTATCTAACTGCAACCCCAGCTGTGAAGAGTTTCTTGCCAACCCCTATACGATCTGCAGGGTGGTGAGCAGTGTTATCAAACTGCAACCCCGGCTATGAAGAGTTCCTTGCCAATCCCTATACGATCTGCAAGGTGGAGAGCAGCATTATCTAACTGCAACCCCGGCTGTGAAGAGTTCCTTGCCAACCCCTATACGATCTGCAAGGTGGAGAGCAGCGCTATCTAACTGCAACCCCAGCTATGAAGAGTTCCTTGCCAACCCTTATACGATCTGCAAGGTGGAGAGCAGCGCTATCTAACTGCAACCCCGGCTATGAAGAGTTCCTTGCCAACCCCTATACAATATGCAAGGTGGAGAGCAGCGTTATCTAACTGCAACCCGGGCTGTGAAGAGTTCCTTGCCAATCCCTATACGATCTGCAAGGTAGAGAGCAGCATTATCTAACTGCAACCCCGGCTGTGAAGAGTTCCTTTCCAATCCTTATACGATCTGCTAGGTGGAAAGCAGCGTTATCTAACTGCAATCCCGGCTGTGAAGAGTTCCTTGCCAATCCCTATACGATCTGCAAGGTGGGTAGTTCTTTCTGACTACAGCATGAACTGTGAGATGCAGTGCTTTCTGACTACGATCTCGGTCTTGGTTGGAAATTTCCTTGTTAACCCCTTTATGATTCACAAGATAAACATCCTTGATGTGATTCTTCTGATATGATTGATATCCATATTTGGACTAAGATTAAGCAGATGTTCCTGCATATGAAAGAACTTCTTATTACTCTTATGTGAATTGCTCTTGTCTACAAGATTAAACAAGTTTGTATCATTATTCATAGTTTTGTTATCATCTTCCTAATTTTTATGATTATAAATATTTTATTTGGGCATAAATAAAGGTGCACAATCAATCGTCGTTAATGTAAACATAGCATGCAAGGATAAGGAAAAAACAAACATACGTACGATTTTTCAGTATAAAACAATTTTGTACAAGATATATAAAAAAGTAAGAAAATACAAGAAAAAACTAAATAGACAAAGATAACAAAACGTTATCCACACTCCCTGAATGGCTAGAAAGGTGGATAATCTCCAATCTCCTCATCAGGGTCCTCATCGTCAGATATGTGGACGGGCTGAGGTGGCGACTGAGGCGACAGCAGCAGCTACGGTTGGGTCGGTGGTCGAGGCCGAGGCTGAGGCCTAGAGGTAGAGGGTCCATCTCCTGAGGTGGACAGGCGAGTAGAAGGACCTGCCACTCCTGGGCGCTGAGATGCCCATATGTCCACTATCGGCTCAAGCCTGGGGGGAATCACCATTGGCACAGACAATGGCTGCGGTCTCCCTGGACCCTGCTGCTGGAACTGCACCTGGGCTTATCCATCAAAGAAGGGCTGGGCACATTCCGTCATGAACCGTAAGGTGTCAGTGATCATCCCTCCTAGCTCTCTGAAGGCCCTGCTGTGGAAGCAGTACTCATACTCCCCAACCTCTGCTCAGTCCGCTCGCGAAAATCCCGGACATACTGAGTCATAGGGTGGACAACCCCATTTATCGCCTGCACTGTCGAGCGAAGAGCATCCATCAACTCCTATATCATCTAGAGGGTCATGTCCACCCCCTGAGCTGCCTCGTCCTGGGAGGTCCTCACCTCCTGTCTCAGCTGGTCTACCATCCTCTCATGCTGCTCTGTCATCTACCTAAGGAGCCCAGCATGCTCCAGCCTCAACTGATCAATGACCCTAGCCTGCTCCTGGATCAGTCCCTGCTGCTGCTCTAGCCTCTGTGTCAGAACCCTATCTCTCTCCTCAATTGAAGCAAGGAGGGCCCTATCTCTCTCCTTTTGTCTGTGCTCAAAAGCTGCAAGCACGGAGACTATAAGGTCAGAGATATCCGGCTGCGGCACTGCTGGAGGTGGAACTGGCTCTGATGACTGTCCCGGAGGTGGAGCTGTGGAGGTGGATGCCCCCGGATCTTCTGTGGCGTAGGGGTGAAATTCAGGTGAAAGCCGGAGAGAAGTCCTCTGAATCCTCAAAGCCGGAGAAGGGGTGAGACTCTGTGCCCCCGATGTCGGAGAAGCACCGAACAACTCCTCCATGGTGAACTCCATCCCCATGTCAGAAGGAGTCCGAAGATGTTCCTCATACTGCTGCGGGTGTGGAGGCTGGACCTCCTGAGAAATCTCATACTTGGGAGGCTGGACATCCTGATGCTGTGGCTGCAGAGGCTGGCCCTCCTGATACTGCTCAAACTGAGGAGGCTGGCCCTCCTGGTGCTGTGGCTGCTCCTCAGGCTGCGGTGGTACTGGCACCTCCCCCTCAGGCTGCTCTTGAGCTGGGGCTAAGGATGGAAGATCGAAGGCCCGCCGTGTCTCATGTATAGTAAGGAGCCTGAAAGCCTCGGCCTGTCCTGGGACCTACAATACCATCCCCATCTGTACTGCGGTAGGGGCGTTTACATAAACGGTCTTGTCCAAAGCGCCCCGAAGCCTATCTGGAGCCACTCCCAATCCTAGCAACAGGCGAGTGATGACCCCTCCAACTATCACTGATGGGGCTGTCCCCCTGGAGACTCTGGCCATGTTGGCTAGTATCTCATGGCTAATGTTGAGGCGCCGACCCATCATCATAGCCCAAAGGCTCCAAATCTCGGCCGCATTAAGCGATCCCGGGTTGCCAGCCCGTCCGAGATACGAACTGGAAAGCACCCTGTCCAAATACCAAAGCGCCTGTGATATCAAGACTGTGCTCTTCGCCGTATCATGGTCATACGGCACTCCGGGCAGAGCGATAGCAGCCCAATGGTCCCGTCTGACTACCCTTTGAGGTACCATAACATCCTGACTGTGTGGCAAACTCATGGCCTGCACGAATCTCTGCCGCGTGATGCTGAAATAATCCCCATCGAACCAAAACTGGACCACTTTGGGCTTTGTATCTGATCTCTGGAACCCCCCGTAGTGGAAAGTGGCCAATACCTATCGTACTGCCTCGGGATATGTGGGGAATGCTGGCGGCATAAACTCGCTCCAACCCGCTCCTGCAACCAGTATATCCACCTCATCTACCATCCCCAGAGCCTCCAAGAATGGTCTGAAAACGAAACGACTAGCCCGGAACTCTACCCGAGCCAATACTACATATCTCCGTCGAGCCTACGGAGTCATCCATGCGGGAGCTTAGGGCTCATCCTGTCCATGGGGGACGCGTCTGCATGGCGGCATCCTATAAAGCAACAGACAATTTAGTAATAGTAAATGACAAAAAAAAACCGACAACATCTCAGTAGAGACGCGTCTTAACCCTCTTGAGTAACAATACTAGAAGGAAAATACGGGATAAACTTTGCATCCCAAGAAACAAAAGAAATTATCGATAATTAAAAGACAAAATATAGTACAAACAAAAATTTGGGCAGCACCTCGGCAAGGGTGTGCCCCACTTCCTGCGCAAAATAACACAACAGGCCTCAGGCCTTCAATAAGAACAGAAAATATTGACTAAGAAATAAAAACCTAAAATTTTGACATCTCGGCAAAGATGTGCCCCAACTCATGCTTAAAAACAAGAAATTTCTCACAACTAGGGACAGGCCTTAGGCCCCAACAACCAAGCATGCGTAAACTGATAATATAATGCAACAAAAAAATAAAAGTAATAAAAAATGGGCAATACACAGGCAAGGGCGTGCCCCACTTCCTGCATAAAAGAACAATAAAAACAGGCTTCAGGCCCCAACAATCACAATATTTATATTTTTGGAATTACACATATGGGCAATAAATCTTACTCTAAATATGCAAAAATAATTACCCAAGGCACTATATCGGTCTGATCTAAAAAGGTAAAGGTTTTAATCAAACTAAAAGAACTAAATATACTAAAAACAGGAAAGCTAAATATTCGTGCAAAAAATAAATATTTACTAGGCAAACGGCCAGCATTTCTGCACTAGCTTATACTAACATTACTAGGAAAAATAAAAAATAGAGATAAAGAAAGAAAATAGAGAAAGCACTAAAACTTAACTTACTTAAAGAAAGAAAAATAAATTATTTACTAACTTGTGATTGTAGAAAATCGAAGAAGAGGACTGAAAATGTAGAAAAACAGGTCCCGGTTGATACACAACAATGCAAGAATCACAAAAATGCGCTAAAAATGCAAAAAAAATGAAGAAATGGGGGAAGAAAATGACAAAAAACCATCAAAGGCGTCGGTTATGGGAAGAGGAGAAGGGAAAAAACTGTTGCCCCATCGGCCACTGGTCATATATATAGATTTCGTGATCGACGGGCAGCCCGCCTCCAGGAGCGACCGACGGCTTGTCCGTCTGTCGTTCTGAATTCCCGTTTTCAATGCAAAATTGAATGCGCATGATGATGTCATGATGACGTATGAAGATGCATGCATATTGACATGTGGACAACGAACGATGGGTAGGCCGCCCATTCTGAGGCATGGTTAGGCCGTCGGTGGAGCTTTTCTATAAATTTCAAGATTTTTCTGAACTTTTCAACTTCTTCTGCCTCTCATCTATTTTTTTAACTTTGGACTTTGGCAAAATGTCTTCTCCTTCTATTCAAAAGATGTACCAAATTCTGGATGATTCCCACACTTGGGAAAACAATACGCTCAGCCCCCTATCTGGCCTAAAATTTCTACGCCTGGTAAAAATAGACCACAACCTCCTGTTAGCTGCAACCCATTTCTGGAACCCTCGATTTCACATTTTCAAATTCACCTACCAGGAACTTTGCCCCCTGCCTGAAGAGCTGGCTGCCATTGCCGGAGCATGGTATCCTATCAATACTCACCCTTGCATTCCCTTTTACGACCTAGTCCAGTCCCGAGACATTGCCCTCTCTCTGGGTTTACTTCCTTCTGAAGCTGCTCGATTGGTCCCCCAGGGCTCTACATTTTCTATGGATCCACTGATCGAGGCGCTGGACAGATTCTCCGATGTCGCAACCTACCAAGTAAGCATTATTTTCTTATTTTACATAGTGAGATTTCTGGCTGTGAGCTTAGAGGATTTGGCTGGTGATCCCCATTTATTTGGAATTCTGAACGGTTTTCACCGTGGGCTTGTCACACCCCAAAAGTGGCCTAGTTGGAATTAGCAATTTTAATTGGACAATATTGTTATGTTGGTTATTTTTACAAGAGTAATTAAGGGCAATTGGGTAATTTTACAAGTGAAAGAGGATTTAATTGCAAGGAATTAAAAGTATTAAATTGCAGATTTTTATTTGGTGAGTAAAAAGTATTTTGACAAGGATTTATTAGTAATTGTAAGGGGCTGTTGGAAAAAGAGTTATTAGTGGATTTAGGGGTCCAATCTGAACATGACAAGTGGAGAGGTGAGTGTGTGCATGTGGGAGAGAGAAAAGAGGGTTTCAGAAATTTTGTGTAGCTTTAGAAAGAAGCCATCAGATTTCAGTCTCTTTCTCTCTTACTCTCTCTCACGTTAGCCATTCCTTCCCCTCTCCATTTTCTGTTCTTTCCCATTTGCATGTGTGTTCATCCATTGAGGAGCTAGGGTTTGAGTTTGGAAGAAGTTTTAGAAGGTAAGTGACTGTCAGTTTTTGTGTGGTTCTCCATCTTCTCCTTCTTTCGGGATATTCATTTCTGTTTCATTGGGTTGATATTGTGTTTTATTTGTCGGTTCATGAAATCTGCTAAAGAGAAGAAGAAGGATAAAGGAAAAGATAAGGTTGTGGATTGAAGATTACAGTGGACGTTTTGAACTTCATTAACAGGTTTGGGAGTGTCTGTCTTTTCTCATTTTTGGATCCTGTTTGCAGTTCTGATGTTAATGTATTTATGTGTGTTTGTATATCGAAATGCATGA
Organism: Excoecaria cochinchinensis; assembly: GCA_947683425.1. Classification (NCBI taxonomy): domain Eukaryota; kingdom Viridiplantae; phylum Streptophyta; class Magnoliopsida; order Malpighiales; family Euphorbiaceae; genus Excoecaria; species Excoecaria cochinchinensis. The sequence continues at coordinate 5,756,143 of CANTUQ010000146.1, read as the reverse complement.
GTTACGTAATGTTGATCCATGATTTCAGTAGAAAAAGAATGATGTTGAGTATGCAAATGAGATGTATATGCATGAGTGTGAATGTGAAATCCTGGGTTGTTGACGTTCTGGTATTGCCTCTGTTTGAATAGTAAAAATACGTGACTTGTATTAAGATTCCTATAAATGTTTTATGGGACTTGAAGCTACGTGTTTGCATATTTATTGCATGAAAATTGGTTTTGGGCAAGATGGAGTTTTGAATTCTTGATGTACTCTATTTTCCACGTTTTCTATTTTTTTTTTTACGATTCTGAAAATTCTGGGAACCAGTAGTTCTTCCTTCTAGCGGAGTGAAGGAGGATCACGAGTCGCGAGAGAGAGTCACGACATGACCCTCTTCTCTGGGAAGTCACGAGTTGTGATGGAGGGTCACGACTCATGACCGTCCCTTCTGCTCTCGCGTCACGAGATCTTGTCTTGTGACCTCCCTTAGCATTGGCGTCACGAGCCGTGAGGTAGGGTCATGACTTGTGACCGCCCTTTTGTGCGACGCTTGCGAGAAGCTAGCGTCACGAGTAACAATTGCCTGTGTGACTCGTGACCGGCCTCTCTTCCTATTCTGCCCTATTTTTGAAAAAGTGTTTTAAAGCATATTCTTTCCAAGGGTTTTTACTACATGATACATGATTTGTCTAATTTGGCCTATTATTTGATAGATTATATGTTCCTAATTAGATTTGTACATAATTATACGTCTTCATCATGATTAAATACATACTGTGTACACGAAATTGTACGTTTATATTTGATTTCTTCTCTATTATATGAATATTATTTTAGAACATGATTGAGTTGTTATTTAAGCCTGAATAGTCATAGTAGTGGATAAGTAAGCGCTTACTTAGGTCAGGGTGTGTGTGCAACTGCTATATGATAAAATATTATATGCGGGTCCCATTTGGATCCTTGTTTCGACCCCGTTAGGGTCTATATGGAAATAGTGAGAGACTTCGGTCTCCATATGAAAATCACATGTTTGAGACTCATGTCTCCATATGCTTGGGATACTGTGTTCTATCAGTATCCAATGGACCGTATCCACTTCTAAAGTGTATTACAGACTAATCAGGCTATATGTTATTATGTGTTGCATATGTTGAGATGTATATTGAGGATTAATGTTTAAGATGAGTAAGAATTCATGAATAACTTTATGATGTGTACCTTGTATCTGCATACTTAAAATGGTGAGAAGTATGAATTGAATAATTAATTGCTTGTAAGCTATGTTGAAGCATGTCTTTAGGAATTATGAAAATATGCTTATATGTAATTTTGATGCCTTTGAGTATTGAATCCAAACTTAATTGCACGTTTATGGTTACGATGAGTTAAATTATTGTTGTAAATATTGTATATGTGTATTTCCGTTTGTTTTGTTCCTCCCCACTAAGCGTTATCGCTTAGCATGGGTTCTTTTCCCGTGCAGGTGGCGAGTTCGGTTTGGAGTCAGACATCTGCAGGTCGGCCACTAGAAGTCTTTTGGGATGAAGTTTATTTTTGTTTCTTCCGCTGTTATTTTGTACAAGGCTTGTTCATAGCAAAATGAATCTTTTGTAATGGAACAATTATTTTTGTATATGTACTTGCTTACAAGCCTGTTTGGTAAAACGATATTGATATGATATATATTCAAGGACTTGCTATATTATGTTTAAAGGTTTCTTTATAACTCATTTTGGTTTTGTTTATTAGTGTGTATTTGGATTTGTATATGTGTTTGCCCGTGTGGCGCTCCGGTATCCTTCCAACGGGGGTAACGGGGTATTACAAGGCTGACCCCTTTTCCTTTTATTCTGGCCGATACTATCCTAGGCTTGTATTCAGTCCGTTCTGGATCTTCTTCCACATTCGCCGGGAACCCTCTCTTACTTCAGGTATGTCATTGTTTTAAAGGTAGTGCGTGCGCCCTTTCGGGTTTGCACACAACCCTCTGCCTATTTTTTGCCTGTAGAAAATCCTACTTACCCCAGCGGCTTCTTTTTTTTTTTTTAGATCTGGCTGCAGGAGAAGCTAAAGATGTTATCAGAGCCGCCTCCCCGAGTCATCGTACAGTACTCGCCGAGGCACTTTCTCCTGCGCCAACGACTGTATACACTTCCATCTCCTGATGAGGACATCGCCAGATTTGGCGAGATATCAGATGACGATATCCGCTTTATGGCTACTTGGCTTCCTCTGCCCTATGCAGTCATTAACGGGTCTTCAGGGTGTGTTCCCTTCTGTGGGCTTCGTTAGGCCACTTTCTATATTATGGCCCGGTGCGCTCGTCAGCTTGGGATGACCCAAGACATGGTGAGAGTCCCACTGTCTTTTCGGGGAGGAACCTTTTCCATTGCCTTTGCCTCCCGCTACCATGAGCTATAGAGCCAAATTCCTGTGAAGACAATTATACCCCGATTTGAAGCTCATTCTGCGACTTCCACCAGTGAGTACAAGCGATGGGTTGTTAGTCCAGCTTCTGATAATAGGATAAAAGGGCTTAAACATCTGGCTAGCGAAAGTAGCGGCAGCGCTTAGCTTAGATTAAATATGTATATCTTTTAAATGTTTATTCTTTTCAAAATAGAACTAAAGAATGATGAAAATGAAAAGAATAATTCTCATTTTATTTCACAGAATTGCGTACATTTCCATAAAATTTCTATATACATGATCAGTATTTGCTATGAATTCAACCATGCAAAATACATTAATACATAAAACCGAATTTTGCAAGCATTATAAATCCTGTTACCAATTGGTCCTCTCGGGTTTTCTCGATTGGACATTTTCTCTCATGCCTCTAATTTTTGCACAGGATGCCTTTTTTCGGTTTTTACCCTGTCGAGCTGCCCAATTTTAGCAAGGCCGCCTTTTTTTGGTTTTCGACCCGTGCGGCATTTTATTCTCTTCTTTTTCTCTTATTGCCTTTAGCCATGGAACCTTTTAAGTCTGTCTATGTTCACCGGTTCCTTGAATTCATTGCCATCGCTATCTGATAAAATTGTGTCTCCCTTTGACAGTAGCTTCTTGAGAATGAAGGGCCCTTCCCAAGTAGGCCTGAATTTCCCCCGGATGTCTGGTGCTCCCGGTCTCATCTGCTTAAACACCAAGTCCCCCTCCTTCAAAGGATGTTTCTTAACTTTCTTCCCGAAGGTTCGAGCTAGCCTCTTCTGATAGACTTGGTTGTGGTAATAGGCTCTTAATGTTTTCTCATCCATTAAGTTTAAATGTTGCAGCCTTTGATGTGCCCATTCAGTCTCGGGGATCTGAGCCTCCATCACTACTCTTAACGATCTGAGCTCTATCTCAACCGGCAGCACCGCCTCTATCCCGTACACCAAAGATTATGGCGTGGCTCCTGTAGATGTTCTCACTGTTGTCTGATAGCCCCAGAGTGCGAAAGGCAGCTTCTCCGCCTAATCTTTATAGGTTTGAACCATTTTGGCCAATATTTTCTTAATGTTCTTATTAGCAGCCTCCACTGCTCCGTTGGCCTGTGGACGATATGGAGAAGACTTATGGTGCTCAATCCCATATTTTTGCAATAGCTTCCTGGTTTCCCCCATAAACTGTACCCCATTATCTGATACCACATGGTGTGGAAGGCCATATCTACAGATCAAATTCATCTCAATAAACTTGGCCATGTCTCTCGCGTCAATCTTCTTGAAAGATTCTGCCTCTACCCACTTAGTAAAGTAATCGATGGCGACTATGATGTATCTATGTCCATTGGAGGCTGTGGGTTGGATCTCCCCGATAATATCTATACCCCAGGCAGCAAACGGCCAAGGCGACGTTAGGCTATGCAGTTCTGACACAGGCAAGTGCCTTAAGTCTGCGTATTGTTGGCATAGCTGGCATTGCTTTACGTACTTTGAACAGTCATTATCCATTGTGAGCCAGTAAAATCCTTGTCTCATGATTTTCTTGGCCAGCGTCAACCCATTCATGTGAGCTCCGCACACGCTTGCGTGAGTTTCCTCCATCACCCTCCGGGCTTCTTTCTCATTCAAACATCTCAATTGAATGCCATCGGCCTACCTTTTATACAGCACCCCGTTTATGCATATAAACTGAGTGGACAGCTTGCGAATTAACCTCTGGTCCTTCTCCGTAGCTTCCTCTGGAAAAGCTGCATTCTCTAGAAAGTTCATAATATCATGGTACCATGGCTTCCTATCTGCTACATCGACTTTCGCTACTGACTGTGATTGGAAACTGGGCCTATCTGAGCTGGAAATCAATACGGGTCTCATAATCACTCCTTCCGGATTGTTCCACATTGACACCAAAGTAGCGAGGGCATTAGCTAATTAATTCTCCTCTCTTGGAATGAAACGAAATGGGCATACCTCAAATTGGCTACTTAGATCTTTCAAGTGCTGCATGTAGGGCATCAATCTTTCTTCTTTAACTGCTCATTCACCTCGGATCTAGTTGATTACAAGGGAAGAGTCCCCGAACACCTTAACAGTCTTCTCCCCCAAGGCTAACAAAGCTTCCAATCCAAAAATACATGCCTCGTATTCAACCTCATTATTGGTGGCTTTAAACCTTAGTTTTTTAGCCAAAGGGAGCTTCTCATTCTCCGGGGTTGTCAGGATAATTCCTACTCCTGGCCCTTTGTTGTTCACGGCCCCATGAAAATGCAATTACCATCCCTGATTTGCAATAGCCGCTATATCCTCGTCAGGGAAATTGAATTCGTAAGTGTCTCCTTGAATCGGGTGCTCGGCCATGAACTCAGCCACTGCTCGCCCCTTGATGGTTTTCCTAGTGACATATTCCACATCAAATTCCTGCAGCAACAATAACCATCTGCCCATCTTTCCTAACAAGGTTGGAGCTTCCTGTAAATACCTCAAAGGATTTTGCTTTGCTACCGCCTGCACCTTGTATGAGTGGAAGTAATGTCTTAACTTCTTTGAAGCCCAGATAACGGCAAGACAAATCTTTTCTACTTCGGCATACTTGATTTCATACTCCAAGAACTTCTTGCTGAGATAGTAAATGGCAAACTCTATCCCGAACTCATCCTCTTTGGCCATCATGGCACCCATAGAGCTGTCTTCTATGGCCAAGTACAGAATCGGAGGCTTGCTTGGCTGCGGAGGCCTCAACACAGGTGGATGCAACAAGTATTCCCGGATGGCATCGAAGGCCTTTTGACAATCCTCATTCCACACCACTGGTTGATTCTTCCTTAGAAGCTTGAAAATCGGTTCGTAGATTGAAGTCAGTTTAGCGATGAACCTGCTGACATATTGTAACTTGCCCAGGAAGCTTCTGACATCCTTTTCCTTCTGAGGCACCGGCATCTCCCTGATAGCTTTAACCTTGTCCGGGTAAATTTCGATACGTCACTGACTGACCACATGCCCCAATAACTTCCCTGAGGTCACCCTGAAAATACATTTCTTCGGATTCAATCGCAAATCATACTTCTCTATTCTCATGAAGAACTTCTCCAATGCTTCGAAATGACCCTCTCTGGTGGTAGACTTAATCATCATGTCGTCTACGTACACTTCCACTTCCTTATGGATCAAGTCACTCAGAATCTTCGTCGCCATTCTCTGGTATGTAGCTCCTGCATTCTTCAGACCAAAAGGCATCACTCGGTAAGCATACGTCCCCCATTCAGTAATGAAAGCCATCTTGATTCTGTTGATTATTTTGTTCAGAATCTGATTATATCCCGCATAGCTATCCATGAAGCTGTACATTGCACAGGCAGTAGCACTGTCTATTAGCACATCTATATGCGGCAGTGGGAAATCTCCTTTGGACAGGCTTTATTCAAATCTCGGTAGTCAACGCATACTCTTACTTTCCCGTTCTTCTTGGCCATGGGGACTACATTAGCCAACCATGTGGGATATTGGACCTCTACCAAGAACTTGGCTTCAATCTGCTGCCGGATTTCTTCCTTTACCTTATCCGCCCACTCTGGCCTAAGCCTTCTCAGCTTCTGCTTCACAAGCTTGTAACCCGAATACATAGGGATAGCGTGCTCTGCTACATTTCGATCGACGCTCGGCATATCTTTATAGGTCCAGGCAAAGACTTTTTCATGTTTTTTGATTATTCTCTCAAAATTTTTCCTTTCCTCAGGAGTTATATCCGATGCTATCAAAATTTCTTTCGGGTTTTCCGAGGTTCCAAGATTAAATTGAGTTGCATCAGAGGAATCAATATCAAATATGAATGGAGTGTGATCGTGATCATACATATGGAAATTATCAGAAACATAAAACAAGGAAGCGAAATCATTCATATCATTAACGAAATTATGATTGTCATTTACATCATTAAATAGTTCAGGAACGAAAAGACATTCTAAGCTAGTCTCCTCCTCCGCTCCCGCTATCCTTGCTTCAATATCTGTGGACGTTTCTACGTCGTCTGGATTCTTTAGGGGCTCTATCTCCTGAGCTACTTTCTCCATCTTCTCCTTCCCCTTAATATGAGTGCTTACCATGGCTTCATTTACCACTTCCTCGGGCTCTTGTCCGTCCCAAATAATCCGGTTGGTTAAGACTTCTTCATCCCAAAAGTCTTTCACTGGCTTGACCATACCCATCTCCCAATCATATACATCGTTGAAAAGCTCAAAGCCCGGCACTATTCTACCTCCAGCCCACTGAGGCTCAGCTTCCCCAGCATAGGCACAAACTGATGATGCTGGCACAATGCTCTCTCAGATGTGAGGGATTTTTTGCATCGTCTTCTTCTTACTATGCTCTCCTTTGTACCCCAAGCCCTTTGGATCTTTCTGGCCTCGAATGGTAATAGCAGACTGCAGCCCCTGTGAGTTTTTACCTAGACCAGCCCCAGGAAGGTAATTCATTTTCCTCATCATGTTCACTACTGGAGGACTATCCCCTAAACTCGATTCTTCTCCTATTACCGACAAATGGAAGCCACTAAACGGTTGATTAGCAATCCCTAGAGCTGACACTTGATTCTCCCTGGCCGCCTTAATGGTTATCATTTCCCCTTCATGTGGGATCTTTATCATCTGGTGTAGCGTGGATGGTACCCCTCCTAGCTTATGGAACCAGGGCCTTCCGAGCAAAGCTGAGAAGTTGGCTGGAATAGGTAGGACCACAAATTCTGCTTTCGTTTCGATAGGTCCAGTTTTAACCAGGGCTTTAAATGTTCCCGAGGCTTGTCTTCTGGAATTATCATAAGCCGTGATGGTGAAGTCCGACTTGCTAAGCATACTCCCATCTAGTCCGTAAGCCTAAAGCGCGACCAAAGGGCATACATTTATAGACGACCCATCATCCACCATAACGCACGCAGTATGCTTACCATTGACTTGTGACTTAATGTAGAGTGGTCGGTTATGATTGCGGCCCTCAACCGGTAAGTCGGCATCAGAATATACTAACCTTTCCCCAGATCCTCCTTTTACAAGATCCAACAACTCTGACGGAGATATAGTAGTAGACATAGTTGACTCAGTCAAGGCCTCTACTAGCTTTTGTCTGTGAGAGGAGGACTGCCTCAGCAGATCCCATATGGATATCTGAGCCGTGGTCTTTTTTAAATGTCTGACTATCTGATTATCTTCCGTTTCCTTCTCTACTAGCGCTTGCACTGGCTCTTGCGATTTTTCTACTTCGGGGACCACTCTTCCACTTCTCGTGACAGCCCCTACTTCTCTGCCTTCTTCATCCGACTCCCACAGATCCACAGATGTTTAACCTTCTTCCTCACTTTCTTCGCTACTTTCACTAGTAGACCAGCAATCTACTGCCGCTACAGACATCTCTTTTTTACTAACCTCAGGGTGAGTTATAGCAAAATATTCGTTCCCGTACAAGTCCTGTAACACGTACCATTCTTGTAAGTTTGACCTGATCATAAAAAAAGGTGGCGGAACCGCATTATAGTTAGGCTTCTTCTTTCCTTCCCTTCGCTCAGGGTCAGTGATCTATTTACTGTTAATCAAATCTTGGATCTTATGCCTCAGCGTTATACAATCATCCATTAAATGCCATGTATACTGGTGAAAAGCATAGTATTCATGTTCTTTGTGTTCCGACTGACCTTGGCTCCTAGCTGGCCTGGGTGGTATTGGTTGGAGCTTCCCCTCCTTCATCAATCTTTTCAAAACCCACGATAACGGCCGGCGCAAATTCGAGAAATGCCTTTGACTCACCCCAGTCGTAGATACTTTTGCTGTCTTTTTGCTTCTGTTACCCCTGCTGGAGCCTGCCGGCTTGCTTACCCCTGTGTTACTATAGCCCTTCTTAATATAACTCTCACTGTTAGCCTTTTTGGCGTGATATTCTCCATCAGCTTCTATAGCAATGTCTTTTAAAGACTCCCAATCTCGTAAGCCTTTCATCTTTAGTCCCTCTCTCAGATAAGGGCTAGCATTTCGGATAAACAGTCGAATCTGGTCCGGGGTATCCGACTTTCGCTTTATTTCCATTACTCTATTTCTCCAACGGGTGAGGTACTGATGAAAAGATTCTGCCGCTTTTTGCTGCAAAAGCTCCAAGTCCTTCAGAGTTATCTCCATTCTTATACTGCAATCGTACTATCTAAGAAATTCTTCGGTCAATAACTCCCAGTCTTCTTTTGCCCTTCAGTGTAAACCGTGGTACCAGTCCACTGCCGAGCCAGTTAAACTCAGGCAAAAGTACTCGATTTTTGGCCTCTTCATCAGGGTGGTGCCCTTCATTACCAGGGAATATTGTTTTATATGAGCAGAGGGGTCTGAAGTACCGTCAAACTTAGGAATGTCGGGCATCTTAAAATTCTGGGGTATCAAATCATCACCATCCAGCTCTCTATCCTCGGGATTCATTCCTCCCCCTATCTTTAGCATTTTCATCATGGCTTCGAACCTTTCTTCCATCTTTTTCCACACCTCGTCTTCTACCCTAAGTGATTTTCCCTTGGCTACAATATGTTCTTCTAGCTCATCCCATGGGTCAACCTCAGATCTAGGGCCTTCTTTATGCTCAACCGGCGTTGGGGCTCTCGGCTCTACTACAGGTTGATCAACTGCTACTAAGGGCTTCGGTCTACTCTCCTCTTTTTCCCCCTGCAATCCAGCTAAAGCACTAGCCTGTTGCCCTACTGGTGGTGCCAAAGTGGCAGTAAGATTTCCCATCATGGCTATCATTCGGGCCTCAAATTTCTCCATTCTCTTCCCCACTTCCTCGGTAATCATTGCCCTGGTGGTATCAGTTCCTTTCGGTGAGTTTGACATCTTCGAAGTGGTGTGACTGGCTTCTGAGCAAGATTTTAAAAAACTCCCTTCTTCTGACAGCTCAAACTCTAGGTTCCTGATCAGCCTACTCATCGGTCCTCATGTCCACCTAGGCAGATCTATGATGGCTGGACAGACAAAGAGTCAGAATAGTGCATGGATGTGATGGAATGCATGCTCGTGATATGCAACATCCACAAAACACATACAAGCAGTTAGGTCACCTCCATCCTTATCACTCCCGCACACGTGGTCACAGTCTCTTTCCTAGGCAGGATTAGCCCATGGATCAACCGGGGACCCAATGAGCACGTATGATGCACGGCAAAAATCCGGCAGCATATCACTCCTTAACTAATGCACAGGCTCATGAGTGATAATCATTACATATTTAGATAGTCCGAACATATTGACATGGCCCTACCGGGGCATGAAAGCCTTTGGCTAGGTAACCAAACAAAACATTTGGACATTACCAATATGTAAGGATCCAAACAACAAGCACGAAATTATGGTTAATATTACCTAGGGGAAATATCTATGGCCATTACATGAGCTTTAGTCAAGGGTGGTGTTACTTTAGGGCTACCCAAGCATGGTCCCTACCAACGGGTCTAGCTCATCACGACCATAACGACCGATTGGGTCACCATTTGATATACCATGATGGTACGAGGCTTGGGCTGGTGATTATCCTTAACACTTCCCTACATTGAGTGAACGTAGGGTCATGCTTCGGGAATGCACGGGGGTTTAAGAAGGGACCAAACTAACGTATTCTAAGGCTCTAATGGGATGTAAATACAATTTTGAAAGAAAGCGAATTTATAAACTAAAACTTTAAGTGTAAATATTAGTCAAGGTATTTTCAAATTAAAGTCTCGAACCAGCAGTCCCCAGTGGAGTTGCCACTGTGACGCGCGCCGGACACCGGGGGGCGCCCATTGACCGCCCGCTTTAGGGCGATCGGGCATTTGAAGGTCCGTTGGCAGCTTGTAGTAAATTACAAGTGCGTCTATTTTGGGCAACAAGGAGGTTTCATGGAGTTGCCACCCAATAAAACATTAGGAAAGTTCGCCATCGCCTCAGTGAGCCTAAGACGGCGCATATTTCTATTTTGGGCAAACCAAAGGGATCTTGGAGGCAATCACCCTAATAGAACATTGGGAATGACCCTCTAACCCTATGGAGCCTAGGATTATTAATTAAGCCTTTTGATGGGACATAAGAGGTGTCTTGGAGGTTCCAATGAGTGATCGGATAGACCTCTCGCCTCGTTGAGCCCAAAGACCAGAGCTGGGTTCGGGACTTCTCATCTATTTCTACCTTGATTTAACTTTACATTTAAGTTTTGAATTTATTAGTTCGCTTTCTCTCCACACGATGCAACTTTAAATTAAAAACACAAATATTCACATTAAAAGCGGTAAATAAAATAAATAAATGAAATAAATGTTCGAAATTAAATTATAATAAAACTAGGAGCGGAATACAACTCCCATTTTAAAAGGTACGATATATATATACATACAAAAAAAGGGAAATTCATTTATTTTAAGGGCTTTGGCCCTCACATGTATTTATTATGAAAACTAATTTTTATGTGATTTTTATGGGCTAAAACAGGACATTGGGTCCTTTAATTTTATGAAATGATCCCAATTTCAATTAATATAAACAAGTATCCATTTTTAATTTTTGCGGAATAAAATAAAACAAATAAAAATACATAAACAGAATAAGTAATAAGGAAACTGAATAGATAAATAAAAAGGGATAAGAAAACTAAGCCAAAGATAGGCTTTCCATGATGACATGATGGCTAAACCATCCAAGAAAAGGAAAATACAATACTCACAAAATAAAAGAAATATTAATATTTACAAATTAAAGCGATACATATGCAAGCAGAGAGTAAATTAAAATAGGATAAATAAAATTGTTAAAAAAAAATTTGAAAATAAAATAAGAATTCAATAGAGGAAGAAATAATAAAGAAAAAAATGGAAAAATGAGAAACAAAGACGAGGGACGGGCTTAGTGGCCGACCGATGACCATCCCTCAAGTGACCGACGGACAACAAGCCTCACACGCCGTCGCTCGAACAACAGACGGGTATATTGACCGTCGATCGAGCGACAGACGGGCATCGGTGAACTACATCCCGTCGGTCGCCTCTGGTTTCCAAATAAAAAGCAAAAAAACTTCTTTTTCTCTTTTCTTTTCAAATAAACAAACTTTCAAACAAAATAAAGACAAATAAAAGCTAAATAAAAGGTAAATAAATGCAATAAATGTGGAAATGAATGTAATAGATTAATAAAGCAAGTGCCCAGAATATTTACCCACAGATTGTACCTTTTTGGAGTGAAACTTTGGTTGACTTTAACCTTGCGCGTCTCACGAGAAGAAAGCAAAAACCAAGAAGGAAAAATGTCTATATTTTTCCTTGATTTTTACCAAATTTTTGAAATGTTTGAATCAACAAAATGGATGAAAACTAATGGAATTAGCTTTCTCCAAAGTAAGATAGATTCACTTAAAAGCGATCTAAAACCAGAGAAAACGTAGGTAAATATGGGAATTTAAACAAGTAAAGAAAAGAAAACTTGAGAAGAAGAAAATTTTCCTTTTTTTAGCTTGTTTTTAGTGATTTTTTATAAGAAAATCCGAACACTCTTCAAAAGAAAAGATTTACTATTTATAGGTATGACCGACGGGCAGGCCTTGACTCACCGACGGGCAGGCCTTAAGCCACCATCGGGACATGTGTTCGTCTCAAGGTCCAACGGGACACGCGTTCCCGAGAACAAAACGGTGGCTGCCTCAACGACCGACGGGCATGTGAGTTACCGACGGGTTGACCATCCCTGAGAGAGGCGATGACCGCCACGACGACCGACGGAATGCCAACCACAGACGGGCTGGCCGTCTGTGGAGCAAAAACTCAAATTTCAAGTTAAAACTACCAATTTTTAAATTATTCTTTCTATAAAATAAAACCTTTTACTTCTCGTGAGCCCAGAGGATCAAAATTTCCGAGTTCCATCCACTCATTCGGGACCAGGCATCGGTTTTCTTCATTGGGTAATCTCTGATCTGGACCGCCTTGGGACATGGTGCTTATAGTAATTTGGTAATTTTTCTAAAATATGAAGTTAAAATGGTAAATTAGTGTAAAAATGATAAATTAGGGACCTAAATGTAATTTAGTGAAATTATGAGGCTAAAGGTAGAATTTAAGTGAAAAGGGGTAAATTGGTAATTAAGAATATTTAAAAGGGGTAAAAGTGGAAAATGAAGAAAAAGTAAGGTTAAAGGTGTAATTTATGTATAATTAAGGGTAAAATGGTAATTATGTGAGAATTGAGGACATAAATGAAATTAATGTAAAAGAAGGGACATGGATGGTATTAAGGTGAAAGTAGGGACATAGATGTAATTATACCAAATGGTGAAGACATATTTGTAATTATGAAAATTGTAAGGTTAATTAGTGGAATAATAAATTGAATGAAAGGATTAAAATGTAATTAGTGTATAATAAGGTATAATGTTTAATAATATGATTAATTTGATGAATAAATTGAGTAAATATGATTAATATAATAATTTAGTTAGTTGAATAATTAGTTAAGTAGTGGAAATTTATGGATTTGTAACCACCACTGGGCATATTAATGCTCAGCACGTAATTTATTTTGACTGGATATAGATACGCCTTAAGACAGAGCAGCATACCTCAGTTGGATGGGAGCAAGCACCAAAGAAGGATTGAAGTTATATTTTGTATGATTTGGTGTTTTGCATTAGCATGTATATAAAGATGGGATTTAATTATGTGATGGTTTATATGTATTTATGTATGTGGAAAATGTGACTTCATAGATGGATATGTGAGACTGTGAATTGTATGGCTTGGATATTACTTTCATTGTGCCCTTGCCGGGGCTATGGTTTTTGAGTTTTGCAGGTTTGGGTTGTAAGATTCATAAGCCGTTATGCTGCCAAAATTTCTATTAAATGAATAATAACAATAGACAGTTATAGGTCAATCGGCAACTAAGTTAATAAGTAAAATATTTAAGTGAATTGAATGATTAAGTGAATAAAAGTTTAAGTGCGAAAAATAAAATTAGCCACAATTTGTATTAAGTTTAGGTTGACCGTAGTAAGATCATGGTAATCGTATAGTATTCCTAAGTCTGCAGTGTACGTATAGGGTATAAGGGTGTTACATTTATTTTGGTATCAAAGCACGGTTTAGGCTATTCTAAGATCGGAGTGGTGTTTTGCTAAGTGAATGTCTATACATGCCGATGAAAGTGAATGTTATCTTATGGTACTAATGTATGCTTGCTCCTTGTTATAGTGTATAAATGGCGTCCAATCAAAGCTATAGTGTGGGTGATCGTGAGAGTGGGGCTTCGGCCAATGTGGGTCGAGCTAAGGCTCCAAAGCAGCAGGCGACATCTTCGGTTACGCCACCACCACCACCTCCGCCGCAAGTTAAATTTTTGAATGCAATAGCAGATTTTATTCAGCATCACATACGAATGGAATAGGACTAGCAGCCACTAGTGCTAGTGCAACCACCTACTCCACCCCAAAGGAAGCCTATTTTAGAGCAGTTAAAGAAAATGGTGGCTGATGATTTCTTTGGACGTGATCTGATGACTCCTGAACAACTAGAAGAATGGTTATCAAGAGGTTATTTGAGATCTTACACAGTACACCGGAGGAAAAGTTTGAAGGGGCAGTTGCATTACTTCAGGGTCCATCTTACTTTTGGTGGGATTCAGTGAGAAAACACACCCCAGTTGATCAGTTGACCTGGGAATACTTCCTTGATCAGTTTAAGAAGAAGTATATAGGAGCTGAGTATAGAGCCACAATGCAGGATGCGTTTTTGAGGTTTCGACAGGGGAACAAGAGTGTGGCTGAGTATGAAAGAGACTTTGAGAGATTGAGTGCTTATCTGGATGATGTATTGAGGAATGAAGATAGATTGATTGAAAGATTTGAGCGAGGACTACACAATTGCATCAAATAGATAGTAAGTGGCTAGCGACATCCGAATTTGAGATCATTAGTGGCACCTGCTATTAAAGTTGAGGCAGTACAGATAGATGAAGTTAATAGATGACTCGATTCCAACAGAAAAGGAAACCGGGTATTGAGGACTGAAGATAGATTGATGGAAAGATATGAGCGACGGCTACACAATCGCATCAAACAGATAGTAAGTGGCCTGCAACATCCAAATTTGAGATCATTAGTGGCAGGTGCTATTAAAGTTGAGGCAGTACAAATAGATAAAGTTAATAGATAGACTCGGTTCAAACAGAAAAGGAAATCGGGTCAGTCTAATGGTACTATTGGACAGAGTAAGAAATTTAAAGGGCCTCTTTCACAAAATTATGGACCAGTAACTTTTGGTTGCAATCAGCAAAATCCATCTAGTGGAAATGTTCCAGGTTACTTCAGTGGCTATTGTACAAAAGGATCAAAACATAAGTGTTATACTTATTTGTGAGCACTATAATAGAAGGCATCCTGGGGAATGCAGGAGAATAATAGGAGCTTGTATTAAATGTGGATCTATGGAACATTTCTGGAGAAATTGCTTAAAAACTCAGTCAGCATCAACCATACCTACTCAAAAGTCGGGTGCTGCTTCTCGAGGATGAAATAGCAAAGGAGCACAAGAACAATCAAATGCCCAAGTATATGCTGTAAAAGCTAAGGAAGATCAGAACGCTTCATAGACATCCAGTGGTAAGATTTATAAATATTAAGCTTTTATATGTTGGTAAGGTATAGTTATTGATGCATGTGATAGATAAATTTCGAGGACGAATTTTTTTTTAGTGGGGGAGAATTATAATAGCCCTAACATTGGCTTAGAAATATTAGTGAATGTCTGCAGTGAATTTAGAGTGATCACAGTATAGACTAGTGTATTAAGTGATGTTAACAGTAGTAAAGTTCAGTGTTAAGTGTGCTTGAAGTATAGCAATCCCGGAATGGGTGACCTCGGGGTAGCTATACAGCCAACCCGCTATCGTTTTTCAGAAAAAATTTTATTTTGCAAAATCAATTTGTGGGCTATCAGGAGTTTAGTGGTGAAATTTGAGCTCAAAACGGAGTCAAATAAGCCTTCAAAAGTCATTCTGAAGTTAGCCTCTAGTTCGGTTCAAATTGAACTAGGGTTTGACCGAGGTTTGACTGAATTTTTAAAAATAGTTATTAAGCTCTAAAGGGGTAGTGTGGGAAGTGTAAAGGCATAAAATAATTTTTTGTAATTTTTGACAGCATTAGAATTGGATTTTACGGCCGAAAAGTGGTTAAATCGAACCGGTTTAAGTGAATTGAGCCCTAAATGGGCTCCGATTGAGCTAAATATTTTGCAGGGAGGCTATTTTTAATGTTTTAAGAATGATGGAATTGGTTAGAAGTTAAAATAGTGTGACGAACACATAGATGCTTGGAAATAGTGGAAATGAACCAAAAAACTAAAATTTTAGTTCGAACCGGTCGGACCACTTCGGTTGGACCGATTTGGTTCAATTATGGACTATATAACGGAGGAAATGGCTTGATTTTTCCAGAGAAATCAGCCACTCCATCGCCTCTTCTCCTCCTTAAAAATTGAATGGGTTTTTTCTCTTTCTCCTCCATTTCTCTTCAATTCTTCTCAAAGCTCTCCCCAAATTTCAACCTCCTAGATTAATATCAGCTCCTCTGTAACCTAATAGAAGTGATTATAGTCCATTTGGAGCATTGGAAGTGGGAAAAATTAAGTATACAAAGTTTAGGTCAAGTTTTGAGGTAAGAGATTTAGGTGTTTTTAATTAAGTTTATTGGTCTCTAGTTTGTTAAAATAAAGCTTGCTTTTTACTTTTCAATTCGGCCATGACAGGTAATTAAGTTGAGGAAGGAGTTTCTCAAGACAAAGGGAAAGAAAGGGAAGCTTAGAGGAGTGTAGAGCAAGAATTTGAGATTTGTGGTTACTTAATCCATCTATTTTCATTGATTTATGTTGAATATTAGGTTATGTCTAAGTGTGGGTAGGAGATAATGACTTGATTAATTAAATATAATTTGTTAATCATGATTAGTGAGCTTAAATTAGTGTATAAACATGCTTAGATTAAATTAAAACAAATTGCTATGAAATCCCTAAAGTAGGCCGAATAGTAACTAAAGGAATTCATCATTTTTATATAGGTTTTATAGCTTGTAAATGATTGTTATAATGTATATGACATGTTTAATGTATAATGGAGGAGTTAAAAGATTGAAAAGCAAACTTAATGAATTTGTATAAGCTTGGCCGAATGGATTATTAAGGAAATTAATTTGATATGTTTTGTAATATGGCTTGTAATTGGTATTTATAACATGTATAACATCTAAAGTGGATGATTAAGTGGTTAAATGAAAGTATAATAAACATAATGGAAATCTAACCCTTTGGCTGAATGGTATATGTTGCATAATTAATGTGTATTTTGATGTCTAATGGAATATAACGGTACAAAATGACTAAATGATGATAAATGAGTGTATATGCAAATTTGTAAGTTAATATGATGTGTATGCCATAATGTGATATTGAAATGAATTTTGATGAATTATTACCCTTAGTAGTTGTCTGATAGTAAAATCTAGTTCAGGATATAAATGACTAACCATAGGGATGTCAGTGTATGCCACGGTGGCAAGTCATGATAACTAGCAAACTTAGACCAATAACGGTCTATATGTCACTATAGTGTAAAGTGTATGCATAGAGTCTTTGGAGTGTAATTTGGCACCCTAATGCCACTCCAACACTACTAAAGTGTAATTTGGCACCCTAGTGCCACTCTAACACTACCGAAGTGTAATTTGGCACCCTAGTGCCACTTTGCTAGGTTAGGGCTATAGAGCCCAATCCCACATATCCAGTCTAGTAAAAACTATTGGGTGTTACTAGGGGCAAAGTTGAAAGAAATTGATTAAAAAGAGATTTTTTTGTAAAATATAGTGAATAAAGAGTAAAGAAAGGACTAATTGAAGAAGATAAAAAGTTTAAGGGCTAAAACATAATTTACTATAAAACATGAGTGATTAGCGGATTAAATATATATATATATATATATATATTATAAAATAAAAAGTGAATAATTGTGGAAGTATAATTTGTTGATGGCATAATTGAAAATAAAGTGAAAAAAGGGTAATATCATAATTTGACAAGAATATAGGGGAATTTCAGTTGTTATGTAATTAAATTGACTAAGATAGTGATAAATAAGAAATTAATTGAAAACGGGATTAAAATGATAGAAGTAGAAAATTTGAGAAAATTGTAATTATGTACTTAATGGGTAAAAATAGTGTTGAATAGGTGAAAATTGTAATTAAAAAGGGTAATTATGTAAATGAGTGAAAATATAGGGACTAAATGTTAAAATTTACCTTAAGTAGGTAGAAAGTGGTAAAGTTAGGTAGAAAGTGTAGTTAAAAGGGTAATTTGGTAATTTTGCTAAAATATGAAGTTAAAATGGTAAATTAGTGTAAAAATGATAAATTAGGGACCTAAATGTAATTTGGTTAAATTATGAGGCTACAGGTGGAATTTAAGTGAAAAGGGGTAAATTGGTAATTAAGAATAATTAAACGGGGTAAAAGTGGAAAATGAAGAAAAAGTAAGGTTAAAGGTGTAATTTATGTATAATTAAGGGTAAAATGGTAATTAGGTGGGAATTGAGGACATAAATGGAATTAATGTAAAAGAAGGGACATGGATGGTATTAAGGTAAAAGTAGGGACATAGATATAATTATAGCAAATAGTGAGGACATAAATATAATTATGGAAAGTGTAAGGTTAATTAGTGGAATAATAAATTGAATGAAAGGATTAAAATGTAATTAGTGTATAATAAGGTATAATGTTTGATAATATGATTAATTTGATGAATAAATTGAGTAAATATGATTAATATAATAAATAAATTCTAATAATTTAGTTAGTTGAATAATTAGTTAAGTAGTGGAAATTTATGGATTTGTAGCCACCAGTGGGCATATTAATTCTCAGCATGTAGTTTATTTTGACTACGTGTAGGTACACCTTAGGACGGAGTAGCATACCTTAGTCAGACGAGAGCAAACACCGAAGAAGGATTGAGGTTATATTTTGTATGATTTGGTGTTTTGCATTGGCATGTATATAAAGATGGGATTTAATTATGTGATGGTTTATATTTATTTATGTATGTGGAAAATGTGACTTCATGGATGGATATGTGAGACTGCGAATTGTATGGTTTGGATATTACTTTCGTTGTGCCCTTGTCGGGGCTGTGGTTTTTCAGTTTTGCAGGTTTGGGTAATAAGATTCATAAGCCGTTATACTGCCGAAATTTCTATCAAATGAATAGTAACATTAAAAAGTTTTAGGTTAATCGGCAACTATGTTAATAAGTGAAATTGTTAAGTGAATTGAATGTTTAAGTGAATAAAAGTTTAAGTGTGGAAATAAAAAAAAAAAATTAGCCACAATTTATATTAAGTTTAGGTCAACCCTAGTACGATTATGGTAATCGTACAGTATTCCTAAGTCGGCAGTCTACGTATAGGGTATAAGGGTGTTACACCCGCAATGCTCACACTTTGGCACAAAGCTATCCTTATTAGAGGGTGCCAAAACACTTCCCCTCGATTCTTGCAATGGATCCGACCCTCGAGTATGTTGTCCACTTACCACTTCTCTAGCTTTCTTGCTATTAGGCACATTACTATCAACTACCTTCCTCTTATGCTCCTTTCTTTGCTTAATCAATTCAGACTCTTCTAACCTCATCGCTGCGAAAACCAATTGATAGTTACCCACCGCATGCATCACAGCCATGGCCAATAAAGGCCCTCTAATATTCTCTCTCAAACCGTCTTCGAAATGACGACACTTAAACTCTTCAGTAAGCAACACATCTGGCACATATTTGCTTAACCTACTGAACTCTTTCTCATATTCTCCCATAGTCATACCCTTTTATTTCAAACGCACAAATTCGTTCCACTTTGCTTCTCGATACGCCTTAGTGAAATACCTCTTCTCAAACTCTTGAACAAAATACTCCCAATTCATCTCAATAGGCCGCTGGGGATTCCTCAACACCAGCTTCCACCAATCATAAGCTGGGCCTTGTAGTAGGGACACAACACAGGTAATTCTTTGGTCCTGAGGACAATTTATCTCTTGAAGTATCCTCCCCATCTTATCTAGCCAAAACTCAGTTGAATCCGATTGATCCATTGTAGTACCATTAAATTCCTCTGCCCCTCTTCTTCTAATAAGATCGTTAGGGGCCTTATGGGCAGTAAACCTCTCAATCAATTGCATTATTCCTTGCATCAATACCGGATACCCATAAGCTGCACCCACACCTTCAGCTCGAGTCTTTCTTGTGCAGGCCGATTAACTCTTGCTGGATGAACACTACCCGTTGTCTCACCTATCTCTTCACTCGGATCAGACTCCATCTAAACACTGCACAAGACAACATCTACATTAGGCTAAGACTCTAGACAGACTCATACACATCTAAACACCTTATAGTCTAGAACCATTTACTTAAGCTCTGAAACCACTAAACTCGTAACACCCCAATACCCCTCAGAGAGGAATACCGGGATGCTACGCGCGCATCATACATAACATAACAAAGAACACTCATGCATAAGCTGAAGCGGAAGCAAAATAAAACATGCGCAAACATTCATTAAGCGAAAGCATCAATCAACTGAAACATACTTGTATTAATAAACATTTTAAAACAATATTCATATTATAAAAAGAATATAACCATTCTTACTTTACATGATCAAAAATATACATGTGCCAATACAAAGCCTCTCCCTAACATATATATAATACAAAAAGGGATCTTAATAAAAAGCAAAATCTTCACTCCAATCCTAATGGCCAGCAGATGGATGACTCTCAACCAAACTGAACATACATACCTACACGGATAAAGCACTCGTGTTAAGCAATAATGCTTAGTGGGGATATACAAATACAAAGACCACACATACAGATCACAACAATACATAAGAATTTTTCTCACTAGCAATATGACTTTAACATTCAAGGCATAAGCATAATATAAACATAGTTATGCTAGGAACATATATACAATTACTTGAAACTTTCATGCCGATAATAATTACGTGCATTCCCATAATACATAACACATGCCTTTGGCAAACATTAACAAATACACATACCAAAGCATAGTCTTATCACAAGCATTAACATGAATGCTCAAAACAATCAAACGATCACAAAAGCGATAGCTCAAAGTCAAAAGACCAAACAGAAGCCAAAAGAAATAATAGTAGTGTTAATGAATTAAGGAGAAAATGTTATTGTAATGTCAAAGGATTATATAGTTATATATATAGATAAGTGTGACATGTGTCGAACCCAGCAAGGGAACTCAAGGTGAATCCGCCTTAGGGATTCGAGGGGCTGGTTCGCATCTTTTGATCATGGGCGCCATGAGACATCATAGATGTATCCCTCCCACTAGAACATTGGAAAGAACCACCTAGTCTAATGACGCCTATAGGCACCTTTGAGGCATCATGGAGTCGCCACCCAATTCACAAGAAATTGGGAAAAGGTCTCTCACCTCTATTGGTCCAGACCAGAGATATGGTGTTCGAAACTTCACTCTTAATTATGCTTTGGTTAATTATAATTGAGCTTTTAACTTCTTAAAATTATATCTCTCACCTCACGCGATTAATGCACCAAAAGTAAAAATGCATCATAAGCATTCAAAAAGCAATAAAATGAAAGCGATAAAAGAAAGCAATAAATGAAAGCGGTAAACACATAAGCACGCAATTACAAGAGTAGAGGGGGCGGAATACAACCCCAATAAAAAGGATTTGAATGGAGACGGAATACAATCCCCCAAATATAAATAAAGTTACCCCAAAATTAATTACAAGGGCCCAAAAAGAAATGAACTTGAATTTAAAACATTCACACAAGATCAAAATAAGAAAAAACATACATAAATCGGGGCATTATTTTAGGAACATTGGTTCCTTCGCACTTATTTGAAACTTAGGAACATTAGTTCCTTCGCATTTATTTAAAGAGGGTTCGAAGAGACATTTTGGTTGTTTGATGAAAATGGGGATGAGTGATCCCATTTTGAAGAAAATTGACTCTTCGTTTTAATTGTGATATTTTTATTGTTTGGCTAAAATGAGGGACATTGGTCCCAATTTTATTAGTAGCAATTTCAATTTAATTATATAAATATTTTTGTGATTTTTTATCACACGCGTGCACAAATAAAATAATTATTTACAAATAACACAAAACACATAAAAAGGGAGTTGGAGGGATCTCACCCAAAGCGGCGTGTTCATCCGTGCATCACGACCCATCCAGGGAGTCACGGGGCATTCACATATTGCGACTCAAAATAAATCTCAGACAAAAATAATGTTAAGAATATTAGTTATAATCCTAAACAAAATTAATCAAAAATGAAATAGGTATTAAACACAAATATATAATACTAACAATAAATAACGGTAATGGGAATGATATGCCAAAAACAAAATGATATATAATTATGAATAAATGCCATGACAATAAGAATAATAGAAATGATAATCAAGCAATAGAAATAATAGTACTACTAATAGCATAAAGCAAAATGAACATAACATGATAATATTAACAGTAAACAACCCAAAAAGTAATGGTAATGACAATAATAGCGCTAATATAATAACAATAATAAATAAAATAAAGGATAATAATAATAATAATAATAATAATAATAATAATAATAATAATAATAATAATAATAATAATAATAATAATAATAATAATGAACATGGCAGTAGCACAATGATCAACATAAATACAAATATAATAATAATAATAATAATAATAAATATGGAAATGAAAGCAACAAGAGCAAGAATGATGATGATAATAATAATAATAATAATAATAATAATAATAATAATAATAATAATAATAATAATAATAATAATAAATATGGAAATGAAAGCAACAAGAGCAAGAATGATGATAATAATAATAATAATAATAATAATAATAATAATAATGGGATAATAACCACAACAATGATAATAATAAATAATAATAGAACTAATAATGATGATAATGGTAAATGAACATAAAAATCAAATTAAAGCAAACAAATAACATATTAACAGTAATATTAACACATTAAAATGCTAAAAATAAATAATAGACATGATAATAATAGCAAAAATAATATTAACAACAATAAATAATATACAAAAATAAATGAGAACAAGTCCAAAAATGTTTACCCTCAGAATTTTTAGATCAGAAATAGGATGTCTCAATCCGTTCCCCTTGTCGATTTTTTGATGATGATAATATTCGAAACAAGTATAAAAATCTGTGTTTTAAACAAATTAGTTTAAAAAAATATTTTTGGTGGCATGAATAAGCAAAGAAAATTAATTTCTCTTGCTTAAATCAACCCAAGATTAAATATTTTGTAGTAGCAAAAACTAAAATTTGAGGAGAAAAACTTGAAGATTTTTGAAGAAGAAATTTTTTAGAAGAAGAAAAATGCTTTTTGGAGAGTAAAATACTGGAGAGAAAAGAAAGCCTAAGAAAATCCCTTGTAAATCTTGCCGTCCCTCTCTTTTTCTCAAAATGAAGGGAAATTTCCCTTTAATTTTCAGTTTTGGCCAAAAATAGGAAGGGACAAAATAGCTTTCGTTTTTTAGTTAATCAAAACTAGCATGAAAAGGTGAAAAACTGAAGAAAATGAACTGGAAAACAGGCTGAAAATGCAGGAAAATGACGCGTCGAGGGAAACTGGGTACGCATGCCCGCGTGGAGAGAGGGCTGTGCGCACGCGTTACCTCGGCAACGCGCGCGCTGCACTGCTGTGCGAGTGGCACAGCTGCCCGCACAGAGGCCCCTGCGCGGTGGGTGGCCTGCCGCACGGGCGCCCCAGTACGCTAGGGCAGCCTGCAGTGCGGGCGCCCCCACGCGCTGCCGCAGGTGGCACTCGCGACCTTTTTTTTTTTTAAATAAAACCTTCAGGACACAAAATTAATATTTTCTACCCTATTTTAATTTTTAATTTCTAAAATATATATTTTTAATTATTTTTCGAAAAACACACTTTTGACAAGGGAACAATCGATTATCACCTTTCTTGCCGAAAATCGATCTTTTGTTTCATCATCGGGTAATCCTGATCTTGGACCGCCTCGAGACCCGGTGTCTACAATAAGTTAAAAGGATAAATTGAGATTAGCTAAATAGAGAAAATGGTCAAAATGATATAATTGGTACAAGTAATATAGATAGGGGCTAAACTATGTAAATGCAAAGTGTAGAACTTAATGTTTTAGGTTATTGTACATAAAATTTAGTAAAGAAACATTAAAAGATAATATGATTAGTAATATAATGTTAGTGTTAAAAATAATAACATTAATACTACTATGTTAATAGAGAAAGGAGTGTAAATAATAAGTGTGGTAATGGACATAAGAGGTGCAAATAATAATGATAATAAATAATAGAATGTGTTATAGAAATGTTAATGAAGTGAAGAATTAATTAAAAAAGGCTTGTGAGAGTATTAGTGACAGAATATTAAAGTAGATGTGGAAACAGTTAATAGAATGATTAAATTTTAAATTAGGCCTATATGATGAGAATGGAATGAATGCTATAAATGCTGTCACAAAATGAGAAAATGATCATATTAGTATATTATTAGATTGTTGTGCCTATGATAGGCTGTGGTATTGTTCGCCTTGTAGGAGGATGGGTAAAATATATAGCTGTTATATTGTCGAAAATGTAATGGCCTGAATACCGGGTCAGTAGTGATCAGTGAAATCTGTAAAGTATGTAGTGTGAATTTCAGGTGGAAATAACAGTAATTGGGTCCAAAAAGACAACAAAAAAGAAAGGTTAAACGTGCTCAGGCCAGTGAAGCCCCTGATGGATGACCTGCCGGGAAGCTGGTAGGAAAAAATATTTTATTCAACTATTGAAAAGTTAATATTAAACGGAGTCTAGTGATGTAATTTGGAGTGAAAATTAGGTCAAATAGGTCCCCGAAAGTAAAACTGAAGAAAAGCCTTTGGTTCGATTCAAATAGTAACTAGGTGAACGAAGTTTTAAAGATATTAAATGACCTCTGAAAAGTTATTTGAAGGCATAAATAGACTCAAAATATTGTGTAGAACAGTTTGGTAGCGAAAAAGTAATCTTATAGTGACATTGAAAAATTAGTGAATCGGACCGGTTTAAATGAACCGGATCGGATAAAGACACTCATTGAGATGAAACCAAGTTCAAATGGACTATTAGGAGTGAAAATAATGTTAAGGATGAAAAGTGAACTGAACCGGTTCAACCAGTGAACCGGACCGATCGGACGAGTTAACTTTGGTTTGACTAAGATTTGACCGGACTCTAAATGGAGATGTGGATCTCAGAAAAATTATCTAAAAGTATGAATTTGCTTGAAATATTATGGAGAATCATATAGTAGTGAAAAATAAATTTTATAATGAGACAGAAAATTGAGTTATCGGACTGGTAAGAAATTATCGGACCAAGAAACGGTCTCCGATTGAGCTAAAATTTTATGTTTAGGCTAAATTATATATTTTAAGAATTATGAAATTAATTTTGAGAGAAATTGAGCTTGGGAAGTGAGAGAAATTATTTTGGGTTGGAAAATGGGCTTATTAACTTAAATGGGCCTTTGGGTTGGCCCAATTGGTTGAACCAAGCCCAAGCCCACTCAAGACTCCTATATAAGGTAGAAAAATCTCCCATTTTCCAGATTTCTATCACCCTTCTTCTTCCTCTTCTTGGCCAAATGGAATTCTCTCCATTCTTCCATGATTTCTTCATTTCTCTCTCCTAAATTTCATAAAATCCAACCCTCCTAAGTAAGATCCAGCCTCCCTTTTCATTGATGATTATCTCAAAAGCTCATTTGAAGTGAAGGATGTGGGAAAAACTACGTGTTTAAAGTTATGTCTCAAAAATGAGGTAAGTGATTTAGGGGTCCATAATTTGGTTTAAAGGTTCCTAAGGGTATTTTTAGATGTGTAGAGTATTTTTATGAAGTTCTTTTGTAAAAATGAAGCAAGATTTTGAGTAAATATTGATGAACATATTCGGCCGCCTTAGGTTTTCAAAAGGAAGGAAGTTATTTCATGGATTAAAGGCTATAAAAAGGAAGCCTAAGGAGAGGTGATCAAGGAAACAAGGTTAGTGGATACAATATCCTTCTTTTTCTATTGAAATAACATGATTTTATGTTATATTTAAGCATAGAGTATGTGAAATATGCATGCTTAATTGAATCTAACTTGATAAACATGATTAGTGGGACTAAATAAGCGTGTGTATGTGTTTAAAATGAATTAAAGTAACATGGTAAGAAAATCCTAACCTAGGCCGAATTGATGTTTAAAGAATCTATTAATGTACTTTGGTGTTTTATGTATGTAAATGATGTGTATAACGTGGGATTTAGTTAATTAAGTTGTTAAATGAAAGAAAAGTGAGCATATTGAGTAAGGGTTAGTTAGGCCGAATGGTATGAAGGAAGAGTTATTCATATACTTTAGTAATTAAGGCATGAAATTGATGTTTGTGATGAGTATAATATGTAAATGGAATGTTTGAGTGATTAAATAAATTAAATATGAACATAGTAAAAAAGTGATACCTTGGCCGAATTAAACATAATTGATTTATATTCTGTATTATCATGTTTAATCACATTTAATGGCATAAGATGGATAAACAATGATAAGTGAGTGTGTATTCAAAATTATAAGTTAAAATGATGTCTTGGCCGAAATGTGTATATTGGCATAATATGAAGTTTAAGTGAATTTTAATGATTCATTGCCCTTAGTAGTGGTCTGTTAGTAAAATCTAGTCCAGGATATAATTGGCTAGCCATAGGGATTCCACACCGCAGTATGAGTCATAACGACTCACTATTGATAGGCCAATGACAGTCTATCTCAATGCAGTGTACAGTGATTTCAATGTTTAGTGGGGTGCAGTATTGAATGATTTCTTTGGGGATCATTCTATAGTGTAGTGGATTTGTGGGATATCCGGTGAGTAGATTTTCTACCAGGTGTATACTAGGGGCATAATGGAAGTTATGTGAAAAAATTAGTTAAAAGAGTAATAAATGTGAAAGTGAGTTAAAATGCAACTAAAATGGAATAAATGGAAAGTTTAGGGGTAAAAAGTGGTAAAGCTAGGTAAAAAGTGTAATGATAATGGTAATTTGGACAAAATATGAGGTTAAAATGTTAATTTAGTGTAAAAGTGGCAAATTAGTGACCTAAATGTAATTTGGTAAATTTATAAGGTTAAAAATGAAATTTAAGTGCAATGAAGGCTAAATTTGAAATTAAGAATAATTAAAAAGGGTAAAAGTGAAAAATAAGAATAAGAAAGGTTAAAATTGAAAATTATGTATAATTAAGGGTATAATGGCAATGAAGTGGAAAATTAGGACATAAATGAAAATATTGAAAAGAAGGGACATGAATGGAATTATGGTAGAAGTGGGGACATAGATGTAATTGTGGGAAAAGTTAAGGACATAATTGGAAATTAAGAAAAAAGAATAAGGACTTAAAAGTAAATAATGAAATGGTAAGTTTAATGAAAGGATTAAAATGTACATAGTGAATAATATGATTTAATGAGTGACTATGTAATTAAATTGATGAAATTATTGGCTAAATATGGTTAATGATTTAATAGAAAATAATAATAATAATAATAATAATAATAATAATAATAATAATAATAATAATAATAATAATAATAATAATTTTAAAGTGAAAGTAAGATTAACTAGTGGTATAATTGTAATTATAGTAAATTGGAGTGGTAACATTGGGATTGAAGGATAAAATAAGGACTAAAGTGTAATTTGATTTAAAATATTATAGCAAGGGCTAAATGGTAATTTTCATACCAAATAATAAATTAAGGTAATAATGAAATTAGTTAGTGGCACTATTATAAATATGAGACTATTAAGGGTAAAATCGTAAATTTATATAAAGTTAAGGACCAAATTGTAAATTTACAATATTAAGGCTAATTAAGGGATTAAAGTGAAATCAATCAATGATGTAAGAAATAAATGTGTAATTGACAATTAGTGAATAAATAATTAAGAATCATAGAATATTATTGTATAAATAATTATTATATGTATAATGGTTTTTAATGGATATACATATATAATGATTATGGATATGGATGTAACTTAATTAAATTTAAAATAATGATGTAATTATAGATAAGTGGCAATGAACGTTAGAAGGTAAATTAATGGCATTACGGTAAATAAGTGATTAAGTAGGGACTTAAATATAATGTTAGGACTTAAATATAAAGTAATGAGAAAATTTGCTATTAAGTGAAATTATGGAAACATTGATTTTGGATATATATTGGTAAATTAGAGAATGACACAGACATTAATAAAACCAACAATGTAAATAATAGTAATGATAATATTAATAAGGTAAAATAGAAAAGTAAATTTGTACTTGTGATAAATATAGAGGATTAAATTGTGAATTAAATTACAATAAGTTTATTAAAGGGGGCTTAGTGAATTAAGCTATAGTGTAAGGTTATTGAATGATAGTTTATAAAGAATTGATAAAATTAATTGTGTGTTTTGCTAAGTTAAAATATTAAAAGTGTTTAATTAAGTATAATGGGAAATAATAAATGTAAGGGTAATAGTGATAGATTGTAGTGTAATTAAAAGGAAAGTGCCAAAGAAATTAATAGACTCATTATAATGTTAATTATATAAGTGAATTAAATAGAGAAGGAATTTAACGTATGAATAATGAAACTACAAAAATAATAATAATGTAAAATGTGGATTAGATCATTGCTAAAATTAATGTAAAATGTGGATTAGATCATTGCTAAAATTAATGTAAAACCTATATTATTGATTAATTGATATAGAACCTCTAGAGTAAATAATAGGAGTGATTGCAGTGTCAGTAATAATAGAAATAACATTGATTAAGAAAGAAATAAAAGAATAATGATGGAATAATAAGTATTCAAGTAAGCTAGTGTTTGAATTATAGTGTTAACCATTCGAGAATAAATACGACTCGTAATTTATTAAAGTTAAGTGCCTTAATGAAAGATTGGATATAGTGAAAGTTATTAATGCAAAGAGTTAGTGTAATGTAAAAGAGTAAAGAGAGTGTTAAGAACATTAAGGAAGACGTAATGGAAAACCAATGTCCCTAATATCGTAAACAATGACTATCTAATAAGTGATTCAGTAAACAATATAATGTTCGAGTTTAGACCGTAATTTGTTATATAAATAAAAAAGGGAGGAATCCAAAAGTTATTAACATAGATAAAGTAATAAAAAGGATTATTTATAAACGAGATTGTTAATTGACAAACTGAACAAAATGTTAAATGGTAAAGATTATTAGTATACATAATAAGACATTGATAATAGAAATGAAAAGGATAAAGTAAATGATGAAAATAATTAAAGAAACAAAAACAAATAGATATATTTATAAGATAATTACGAAATTGTTAATATAGTTACTCCTTAAAGTAATAGAAAAAATGCAATAATATATCGTAAAAGTTAACAAAGTAAGTGATAGTGATATTGACAATAGCATTAATAATGAGTAATATGATTGCGGTGATAATGATAAAGGTAAAAATAATGATTGTCGTAAAAGTGTGTTATAATTGTCTAAAAGACTTAGAAAGTAATATTCCCATAATTCAAATAAAGAGCAATGTTTGTGTGTGCATGCATGTTGTATTAGTATGAAAAATTTAGGATATGTATCCACCACTGGGCATTCTTAATGCTCAGCGCATAGAGTGTTAATGCGCTCAGGTTGTGATAGCTTTAACATGGCCGAAAATGTAATGACAACGGAAGAAAAGAATGACAGCAGGGATAGAAGGGTGGCATGGCATGTATACGATCGTAGTAGAGAGAAGCAATGGTATATGGTATAAGTATGTGGTTTATATGTTAGTGTATTGTTAGGGTTTTGTATATGTATGTTTCTGATTGTTAGCGTTGAAAAAAAAATTTATAGAATTATCGAGTGCTTTGTAGTGGCTGTCAGTGCAGTACGGTGCAGTGACATCCGATATTCGTATCATTTATGGGTATAAGGGTGTTACATTTATTTTGGTATCAGAGCAAAAGTTTAGGCGGTCCTAAGATCATAGATAGTGTAATGAGGACAAAGTGATATGTATACATGCCATGAATAGGTATTGATGATAGTAGTGAGTAAAGGTATCGGAGGAGGCATAAGGATTGTATAGGTTCATGGGATTGTAAGAGAATGTAAAGTATTCTGACTGATGGAAAGTAAATGGATCTGTAACACCCCTTACCTGTACGTAGTAAACCATACCGTGATCTGGTGGTTCACAATGACGGTCCGGGTATTACCGACACAAACATGTAAATCTTATAAACTTTTAAGCTGAAATCTGAGGTATAAAATTTTTTTTCCATTTTCAATAACACGTTATAGTTAACTATAAATTCATTACACAATCACACTATAAAATATATTTCTTCAAAATTTACTATAGATAGATCATTTACATAACCAATATCACTTTTACAAAACTTATAATTTAAAATTACAAATCTTGCATACATTCTGAAGACTATACAAATCCTATCCTAAAAACTCTTCATAATCTTGCATTGGCCTGAACTGCTGCGGAAAGACTCTCGAACGATCCGATTAATAGTACCTACACGGATTTAAAGAAAATCCATGCTAAACATAAAGCTTTGTGTGAAACACATAAATATGGACGACCACTAAGAATGGCCGTTAAATAAGTGCAAAGAAAACATAATATAGAAAATATAATCATATCAATAATAACAAATTAGATACATTCAAGGAGGTCATCATAATAACCACTTACCTCACATATCGACTTTAACAAATCATTTATACATTATTACACTTTTTCACATTGTATTCATGTCACTTTGTTCACTTATTCACATTCCTTTCGGTTTCCAAAATTCATATCACATATCTTGCTTAGCAGATGCTTTATAATGTAATTTAGCCAATCCACGAGGCATTTATATTATTATAGCAAAATACATACTTTCATATAAGTCTTCACATATATTTATCAGTTCATAACTTATTGCTTGATTCACATACTCTTGCTCATTAAATGCCTGCTAAGTCAAAAAGGGTGGATAAGTGAGTATACACATAGACACCCGAGGGTATCAACAATTCTTTCATAACGCATGGATACTCGAAGGTATCAAAATCATTTTTTTTCCTTTTTGTTTCAAAAAAACATTTTCACATAGGATGGGATCTTAAATAAGATCCAAGACAGAGGTATCACGAAGATCCAATTGGGGGACCAGATTAGGGTCCAAATTGCATACGCATGGCTACAACAAACAGAACTCTATAGGCATTCCTATCTATCCGCTACTCGACTTGCAGGCTATGTTATTAATTTCCCAATTGGTATTCATTTACTCAATTACATAATAGAATAAACACACGGTTTCGTGGCAATTATCGTAGTATATATATATATACCATCACACATTCCATCACGCTTGTATGTTCTTGCTAAAATTCACTACCACAAATTCATATTATGTATAGTAACTTCTTATTCACCAACCGCATCATGCTATCACATTAGTTTATAAGATGGAATTGTCTGTTATATAGCTTATGAATGAATTCATAATTATTAATCATAATTATTCATCACGTTAATCCATAGCATTATGCATATAATACTCCTCCTCAAATGAGGTTAAACTAGAGTGAAATACTGATCATACATGTGCATGGCATATGTCATTGATTAGAGTTGACAAGGAAAGCAAGGGTATCTCACAGTCACAACCGATTTGGTTGTCACCGTGACATACCAATGGTACACAACAGAATGTAAGCTGAGGTACCTCACGGTCACAACCGATTAGGTTGTCACCGTGACATACTTCACACTACCATGAAGAATGTAATCCATGGTATTTCACACCTCATCATGTAATTCATAAGCTAAAAGCATTAAATCACATTTATCATAATATATGATCACTTCAAATATCCACATGAATTATTATAACATCATTAGATATCTTGCATAACAATACATTATAGTAACAACTATATCCACTTATGCATCATAATAATACTGTTAGATAAATTATTCAATCCCATATCCATTGAACGTTTCGCATTTATACATAATCACTACAGACCTATCATCATACTCTTACACATCTCATTCATTTCAGTCATACTCATATTTTCTTTGATATCTTTCACATGTGTATAACTTAATTTCAACTCATAACTATGTATACTTATTCATATTATACATGCTCATATAGATTAAGGTATTATAATTCTCAATGTCAATTAACTTGACTGAGTTCTATTTCATGCAAATTTACATTATCAATTCATTAGTTTACTATTAATATTAATCATATTCGGGTGTAATTTCCAAGTGATAACTATTTTTTATACTCATTTAATAACCCTAAACATGCATCGGATAGATCTTAGAAAGTTTCGGTGTAATACGGGTTCAATTCGGGAAGAAAAACACATAAAATGGTCAAAACAAAAGGGGTCACGGTGGTAATGACTTTGTTGTGACCGTGAGGTCCAAAATTAAGCATTCTGCCTTCTCTGGGCATTTGTCATAGTGGCAACCAATTTCGTTGTCACCGTGACATACCAAAAATTACTAAACAGAAGCAAAAAGTCAGGACTGCTTCCCATTTCAAACTTCAACCGCCTAAACCGACCTCTAATCCTCATTTCTAGGTCAAAAGTCCTTCTTCACAAATGATCCTTAGGATGTTATAGTTCATATAAAAAAAACTTTAGTCATTTGGACACTTAAATCATTAGATATGACTAACACAACCTATACTGCTCCCATGAACCCGACCAGAGAAGATAGCTCTTCTTCAAGACCACTTTTGGGACACTTAGAGGTAAAATTTGCTCAAGCCTATTTCTAAAACATTTATAGAATATGTCTTAGCTTTCAAATGGTACTGGTCTCATACCGTGTGGAGTTAAAAAACACAAGATACAGCCTAATAACCGAAAAGTGGGCAGGTGTGTTCTAACACAATTTCTCACCCAAAATCCTATTCACATACACAATTTAACAATTTAAACCAACACTCACTACCATCATCATATATCATCATAACCACATTCAAGTAACTTGTATAACACATGAATATACTCAAACTCATATATACATAAAAGGTTTCCAAACCTCTTTTCCTTTGCTCCCTAATTGCTCCCATAACTGCACAACCTCTATTCTTTCATACTCTTTCTTTAGCTTTCTTGTTTCCTCCAAACAAACCAACCAAAAATTCAGAATTACACATACCTCTATTCACATTTAAGGAGAAGAGGAGAGGAAGAGAGAAAAGAATCAACTACTTACCTTTCCCATTCTTCTATCCAAAACTTGAAGCTTGGACAAATCCACCTTTGGCCCCCAATCATTGAATTTGGCGTGAAGAAGGAGGAGAAGAGGTGTCCTTTCTCTTTCCCCTCGTTTGGCCGGCCAAGAATGGTCTAAGAGCAGCCAAAAGGAGTTGTAGACACCGGGTCCCGAGGCGGTCCAAGATCAGGATTACCCGATGATGGAATAAAAGACCGATTTTCGGCAAGAAAGGTGAGAATCGATCATTCCCTTGTCCAAGGTGTGTTTTTCAGAAAATAATTAAAAATATATTTTAGAAATTGAAAAAATTAAAATGGGGTAAAAAAAAAAGGTCCCGAGTGCCACCTGCGCCTGCGCGGGGCCACCCCTGCGCGCGCGCAAGCAGGGGGACCGCGCGCCCCCCTGCGCGCGAGGCTGGGGGACTGCGCGTCCCCCCTGCGCGCGGTGCGGGGGGCACCGCGCGCCCCCCTGCGCGCGAGGCAGGGGGACCGCGCACCCCCCTGCGCGCGAGGCAGCCGCCTCGCGCAATGCAGGGGCACCGCGCGCGCCCCTGCGCGCGCAGCAAGCTGCCGTGCACGCTCATCCCTCTTCGCGCGACTGCTTTTGGTCGCCTGCTCTGCTTTTTTCAGTTTGTCCTTTTCAGTCTGATTTTTCCGTTTGTTTCACCATTTTATGCTATTTTGGATTAACTAAAAATAAAAGCTATTCTTGTCCTTTGCCTTTCTTGGCCAAGGTAAGAATTAAAGAGGATTTTCCCCTCATTTTGAAGGGACAACAACATTTATTTAAGGGGATTCTTTAGCTTTCTCTCTAACTTCTCCTCTCCAGCAAACTTGGTTTTTTTTTCTTCTTCAAAATATTCTAAAACTTTTTTTTTCTTTTTCTCAAACTTTAACTTTCTTTATTTTTCTTCAAAAAATATAATCCATTTCTTGGGTGATTTGAGTTTGGAAAATTAATTTCCTTGACTCAATCATCCACCAAAAATATCTTTTTTTATAAAAATACCATCTTGAGTTAATTTATTTTAAATATCAATTTTTACATTTTCTCCGAATATTAATCACCACAAATCCGACAAGGAAAACACATCGAGACACCGCTTCTCCGATCTAAAATTTTTGAGAGTAAACATTTTTGGACCCATTCTCATTTATTTTTTCTGTATATTATTTGTTGTTGTTAAAATTATTTTTGTGATTATTATCATGTCTATTTTTGCTTTTTAATGTGTTTATATCACTATTAATGTATTATTTATTTGCTTTAATTTAATTTTTATGCTCATTCATTATTATTATTATTATTATTTATTATTATTTATTATTACTATTATTATTATTATGTTGTTGCCATTCTTATTACTATTACTATCTTTATATTATTAATTTATTTTGAGCTTACTTTATGTTTGCTAGTTTTGTTATTGTTATTCTCTCATTATTATTATTATTATTATCATCATCATCATCATCATCATCATCATCATCATCATCATCATCATCATTATTATTATTATTATTATTATTATTATTATTATTATTATTATCATTATTATTATTATTAACGTTATTGTTATTATCATTATCATTATATTTATTATTATTAACATATTCATTTATAATATATTCACTATTATTTATTATCATTGTCCATTATTATTATTATTATTATTATTATTATTATTATTATTATTATTATTATTATTTTGTTGTTGTCGCCATACCATGATTATCTGTTATGATTCTATTATTGTCATTATATTGTCTTCATTTGATTAACATTTGGAGTTGTTACTAATATTTTTGATGTTAATTTTTGTATGAGATTTAATTTGAGTAGCATCGTGTGAGCGCCCCGCGACTCCCCGGATGGGTCATGACGCGTGGACGGACACTCCATTTTGGTGAGATCCTTTCAACTCCCCTTGATGTGTTACGTGTTTATTTGTAAATATTTATTTTATTTATGCACGCGTGAGATAAAAAGTCACAAAAATACTTTTACAATTAAATTGAGTTTTATTAATAAAAGTGGGACCAATGTCCCTTGTTTTAGCCCAACAATAAAATTATCACAATTAAAACGAAGAGTCAATTTTCAATAAAATGGGATCACTCATCCCGATTTTCTTCCAAACAACCAAAGCGACTCTTCGAACCTTCTTCAAGTAAACGCGAAGGAATCAATGTTCCTAAACCTTAGAATAGGCACGTAGGAACTAATGTTCCTGAAGTAATGTCCCGATTTATGCATGTCTTTTATTTTAATCTTGCGTGAGTGTTTAAATTTATGTACATTATTTTCCTTTGGGCCCTTGTAATTAATTTTGGGGCAACTTCACTTATTTGTGGGGATTGTATTCCCTCTTTATTTATATTCTTAATTTCCTTTTATTGGGGTTGTATTCCGCCCCTATTTCTCTTGTAATTGCATGCTTGCGTGTTTATCGCTTTATTTATTGATTTCCTTTTGCTGCTTTTGAATGCTTGAGATGCGCTTTTACTTTTAATGCATTAATCGCGTGAGATGGGAGATATAATTTTAAGAGGTTAAAAAACCATTTATAAACCAAAGCATAAATAGGAGGGAAGTTCAGAACACCATATCTCTGGTCTTGACCGATAGAGGTGGAGACCTTTCCCAATTTCTTAAAATTGGGTGGTGACTCCAAAAACACCTCAAAGGTGCCTTTAGGTGTCATTAGGCTAGGTGGTTCTCCCCAATGTTCTATTGGGAGGGATTCACCGATGATGTCTCATGGCACCCATGATCCAAAAGACGTGAACCAAGTCCCTCGAATCCTAAAGCGGATTCACGTCGAGGGCCCTTGCTGGGTTCGGCGCGCATCACAGTGGCGACTCCACTGGGGACTTTGTGTTTGAGACTTCGCTTTGAAACTGCTTTGGTTAAAATATATAATTTGGTTTTTAAGACTTAAAACTCTATCTCTCGCCAAAATTGCATCATATCATTTTAGAGCCTTAGACTTACGCTAGTTGGTCCCTATCTTACCCCGGTGCGTTCCCGAAGCACGACCCTACTTTCACTCATTGTAGGGAAGTGTTAGGGATAATCACTAGCCCAAGCCTTGTACCTTTTGGTATATCAAATGGAGATCCAATCGGTCGTTATGCTCATGACGAGTTAGACCCTTTGGTAGGGACCACGCTTGGGTAGCCCTAAAAGTTTCATCACCTTGACTAAAGCTCATCTAATGGCAAATAGAAACTTCCTCTAGGTGGTATGCTCCTTAAAATGATGCTTGTGACATGGGCCGTCACGTATTAAACAGAATCAAGCAAGTTAAGTGATCTTTTATCAAAGGCTTTCATGCCCCGGTGAGCCCACCTTAACTTGATTGAATTGTCCAAATACGTAATGGCCAAAACTCATACGCGTGTACATTAGACTAGAGTTGTTATGCTGTCGGCTTTTCACCGTGCACTTCGCGCGTTCATAGGGCCCCCTGCTGACCCATGGACTAAGCCCACCTAGGAAAGAGGCCACATTGCCCCGTGGGCGGGAGAAATAAGGTTGGACGGGTCTGTTTGCTTGCATGT
This sequence comes from Excoecaria cochinchinensis, assembly GCA_947683425.1. NCBI lineage: Eukaryota > Viridiplantae > Streptophyta > Magnoliopsida > Malpighiales > Euphorbiaceae > Excoecaria > Excoecaria cochinchinensis. The sequence goes on along the minus strand of CANTUQ010000146.1, from coordinate 5,719,674 downwards.
GGTTGTGGATGCTGCATCAATATGACCATGCATTCTTAATGCCATCCATGCATCATGCTAACGAATTGGATTTTTTCAGCCATCATAGATCCATTTGAGTGGTCCAGAGATCCTAGCGGGAGGTTGGTCAGAAATCAAGTAGTTGAGCCGTCAAGTTTGGCGTCAGCATCGGGTTCAGATTGGGATAGAAGCTCGGACTCTTTTTCAGAACAGTCTCCTAGATCAACGATGGCAGACTTACCACAGGATTCGGGTGCTATAACTACACAAGACTTGGACAAAAGGTTTGAGGATTTTGAAAGGAAGATTTTGGCCATGATGGGGAACTTTGTCGCCCAAATGACACCACACGCTGGACAACCGTCTGGAGCTCCAGTTATTGACCCGGTCGAGACACCTGTTGTGGAGACCACTATACCAACTACTACTGTGCCATAGCCAGTTACTGAACCTAGAGTGGCAGCACCAGTTGAGCAACAGAGGGTAAGGATCCCAGACCAGAGGGATGATTTCTTAGGGGAAGAGGAAGATGAGCCAGTAGTCCCTCAAGCGGTGAGGTGCAAAGCTCCTAAGCTAGAGGATGATGTGGTGAGGAAGATGGAAGAGAGAATGGAGGCCATTACGCGAATGTTGTCGGTCAGAAAGGGTGTCATCCCCGAAGATGTAGACTTGGGTAAGGAAGAGCTGCTGCCTCAGAGATTTAAGATGCCAGATTTACCAAAGTTCGATGGCACGTCTGACCCTTCGGCCCATCTTAAGCAATATGCCTTAATCATGAAGGGCATAGGTCTTACCAAGAAGCAAAAGGTGGAGTACTTCTGCCTTAGTTTGACGGGGTCGACGGTTAATTGGTACCACGGTTTAGACAAGAGGTCGAAAGAAGATTGGGATCTGCTTACGGGTGAGTTCATGAGACAGTACGACTGCAGCACCCGCATGGAAGTGACGTTAAAGGACCTTGAGCTCCTGCAACAAAAGTCTGGTGAATCTTTCCATGACTACCTTACAAGATGGAGGAATTGCATTATGGAAATGAAGAGGAAGCCCGATACCTCGGACCAAATCAGACTATTTATCAAAAATGCAAGCCCATACCTGAGGGAGGGGATTAAGATGAAAGGGCTCAAGGATTGGGAATCCTTAAAAGATATAGCAATCGAAGTTGAAGCAGAGTACTTGGCGAAGAAGGCCAATAGTGACAGTTTTGCGAGGAAAAATTACGGGACCCAAGGGGGAAATAGGTCGAGTGGCGCCGGAAGCAGCAGTAACAGAGTGGGCAAAACAGCGGAAGTTTCAGCCACTGACGTGAACCAGAGGCACTATTTGAATTTGGGAAGGCCATTGTCCTGGGTCCTGGAACGATTAGTAAAAGAGGGAAAACTTCAACCATTGCCAGCCAGACAAGCTAAGACCTACGGCCAGCCGAACCATAGAGGGGACCAATATTGTGCTTTCCACCAGCACACTGGTCACCTCACTGACTCTTGCAAAACTTTAAGGGATCGGGTCCAAGATCTCATTGACAGTAAGCAGATCTCTGACCCTGAAAAGAGGGAGAAGAAAAAGAATGCCAGGTATAACACCGTCCCTCCCCCTGTTCTCATGATAGGTTCAGGGTTGCCAAAGTGGTATGTGTTGAGAGACCTCTACGGTAATGATTATGTAGCAGTTGTCCGCCCCGAGCGGAGGGTTAGCGAAGAAGGGGCTCAGGTTGGCATGATAGGGCTTTGGGACTCAACCAGTGAGAGTGAGATTGAAGAAGTTGAGGGACCAGAGGATGTATGGAACTCTGGGGGTGAAGGAGAGGAAGTGCGAGAGGTACAGGCTGTCACCCGTAGTGGAAGAGTGGTGCCGGAGGTTGAAAGACAACAGAACCCGGTGCCTCTAAACGAAGAGCGAGAAACAGAAGAGAACCAGATCCTGAAACAACTGAAGAAGACAACAGCACAGATATCTATCTGGGACCTATTGAGGCAGTCCCCAAGCCATAGGCAGAAGCTAGTTGAAGCCTTGTGTGAATCGACAGTCGCCACCACTATCTCACCCTTCGAGTTATTGGGCATTGTGAAAGGGGGATCTGAAGAAAACATAGTCTACAAGGAGACCGACTTGCCAATCAAGGGTCGTAATCATAATCGCCCTCTATATATCCGAGCTCAGATCAATGGTAAATACACGGCCTGTGTCATGGTGGATGATGGGTCCTCCATTAATGTGTGCCCACTGGTGGCGCTACCTTCACTTGGATTGAATGAGGGCATGTTGAGTGAATCTGATCTAACTATCACTGCTTATGACAACTCGAGAAGGCAAGCTGCTGGGACTTTTAAGGCAAAAGTCAAGACCGAGCCAGTGGAGATAGAGGCTGAGTTTGTTGTCCTACCGATTCCGGCCAAATTTGCCGTGCTGCTTGGAAGGCCTTGGTTTCACAAGTTGGGGGGGGGGGGGGGGGGTTCCATCTACACTCCATCAAATGATCAAGATCCCTCACGAAGGCCAGATTGTGACCATTAAAGCGGCTAGTGACAATCAAGTGTCGGTGCTAGGGATTTCCAATCAACCCTTCAGTGGGATTCACGTGGCTATGGTGAACGAGGAAGATGGCTCGGAGGTGAGCCCCCAGGTTGTCAATATGATGAAAAAGATGAACTTTCTTCCCGGGGCTGGTCTGGGGAAGAGCTCATAAGGGATCTAGGTGCCCATCAGCACGAGGGGGTAAAAAGATAGAAGGGGTTTAGGCTACACTACTAAGACTAAGGGGGACAAGCCTGCAAAGAAGCCTGCGGAAGTGCCGCATGTAATGCCCCAAAAACTACCCTAGTAATACGTTGGCTGATGAGGGTAATCACGTGAATTTAATAGTGAGTTTGCTAATTTGGATTTAAGAGTAATTAAGAATTGAGGACCCAATTGCATAAATAAAATTATTTAAGTGACTAAAGTAATGGACTTGAGAAACCAGATTTATGAATGGGCTCAATTTGGACTAAAGAGGCTCTGGGCTTAATCTAAATTAGATGGGTTGTTGGGCTTAAGGCTTAAAGTCCATTAGTGGGACAGATTTGTAGTAGAGCCCATGATCCATAGTTGTAAATTCCACCTAGGATTATGCATGAAGGAGAGAGAATGTGACAAGTGGGAATGGCATGCATTGGAGGAAAAAGAGGTGGATTGGCATGCATTGGTTGCAAGGGTCGGCAGCTTTTATTTCCATATTCCTCTCTCTTTCATTTTCTGCTTGCTATCTCTCTCATACGTTTCCTTTCAGTTTTCTCTCAAAGATTTCTGTGTTCTTCTACTACTCCTTTCTCCATTGTCCTCTTGGTGTATTGGGTGGAAGTTCTGCTGTATTATAAAGGTCTAGAGGAGTGCATGCGTGTGTGTGTGTTTCTGCATCTTAGAAGGTGAGTTATATTCTACCTGAAAATCACCTATCCTCATTTTTCTTGCTTTTTTCTTGAGAATGAGATTCTAATTCTTGTTCTCTATTTCTGGAAATATGGGTGTTGGTGGTCACGAGAAAGGAAAAACGAAAAGAAGAGGATTGATGATCAAAGTGCCATGTGAGCTTAAGAGGAGCTAAGGACAGAGAGGTTTGGGAACTAACCATTGTTATATATGTGTAAATTAGTTTATCATGTGATAATTAAAAGATGATCTAGAAGAGTAAAGGAAGGAGTGCTCCGAGAGGTTTGGGATATATATGTGTGTTATGTGTTAATTTTGCTCAAGTGTATGTGATGGTTGTTTAGCTTAAATGTGTTATTGATATTGAATATGTGATTTCTGGAATTGAGCATGATTATGAACTTTGATGGAAGTGTATTTGAATGTATATTGATATGAGATGAGTATTGAACCATGGAGTTAGCACAATATGTGAATCAGCTCTTACTATTGATTGTGTTAATCTGTCTTTGAAGCCTATACTGACCCCATGACTTTTTTATAGTGTAAGTTGAGTTTTACGACTCCAAAAGGGGTGAGACTAATTGGATTAGAACCCTATGATCCGTGTCTTTACATATCCTAGAAATAGCTCTGTTGAGTTGAGGACTCTAAGGTCTTCCAAATTGACCATAACCGTAGATGAAATTCTGTAGGAGGGTTTCTGGAACCAGTTGTGTTATTTTGACCATAACTCCTTCATTATAAATCCAATTCACCTGAAAATTGTCCCATTTGAAAGATAAGACATAGATGAAGAAATGTTAAGAGAGACCCTTGCCTAAAATTGAGTGTAAGACATCCGTTTTCACTGTACAAAATTATGGTGTGAACTAGTGTCGAAAGTTAGCTTCTGTTTTGCTTAATTTAGTATGTCACGGTCACAACCAATTCATTGCCACCGTGACCCCTCCCTGTTTTGTCTTTTTAGTGTGTTTTTCTTTCTGAAATGCACCCGAACTTCACCACGAGTTCCCATAGCTTGTCCAATCCATGTTTATCATTATAAAATGAGTATCTTAAGCATGATGAACTATGCATGCTAATGTATATAAATATGTATGAGCTTTAAGTGTTCTAAGGGTGATGAATTAAGTATGTGAAAGGGGATAATTAAGGATGAAAAACCATGGATGCGAATATGATAAATGAAGTATTTAAGCATATAATTGAGATGATCATGCAAACATGTGACTATGTGAATTAGAGATGCATGATTAGCCTAACTAAGCTTGATTGCATCATAAAGTATAATAATTACATATGCGATAAACAACCTATGTGCTTGGATTTTAACATGAGAAGGAGCCTTGTCATGAGAATGTACACTGCCATTAGAATGAATTATTATGCAAGATATTTAAGGATGTTATATTGGTTCATGCAGATAAATGAGTGATTGTATATTATGATAATGATAAATGTGATTAAATGCTTTCAGCTTGTGAGGTGATTATGAATTATATGAATGTGTACTTTGGAGAGGAATGTGAACATGATTGTATGCTTACAAACATGTGTGAGCTATTATGTGTTATGAGCTATTTCATATGACTATATGAATGAGTTATACCATGCGAATATGTTAACCATGATAGTGAATTATGAAGTGACCTACCCTGTTTTGGCAATATAACCCTAATGTGTTTGGCCTTTCAAATGGCAAGGCTTTAAGCTGTATTGAAAGACATTATGGGTAAATATTATGTGTGTATTAAGTGATGTATATTCGCATACAAACATGATGATTCTCGAATGTGATTAAATATGTGATTATCAACTATGAAAGAATGAGTTTGCAAACACAATGAGTATGCAAGTGAAGTGAATAGCTGTGTGCTAATGCGAATGTGTAAAGTGAATGTGATGTTGGTCAACGACATATGTGATGTGAAAAGTGATCAATGTGAAATGGATAAAATGTTTAACAACGTAAGCCTGCGAGTCAAGTAGTGGATAGTTAGGCATGCCTATAGGGTCAAATGCTGCAGCCCCATGCGTTAAATGTGTCTGATTCCATGGGAATCACAATGCGAAAACAATGCGAATAATCTTTGCTAGATTTTATTATATGTGGATTGATGTTAAGTACCTGGGGGACCGCGCGCCCCCCCTGCGCGCGAGGCAGCCGCCTCGCGCAATGCAGGGGCACCGCGCGCGGTGCAGGGGCACCACGCGTGCAGCAGGCTGCCGCGCGCGCTCTTCCTTCTCCGCGCGACTGCTTTTGGTCGCCTGCTTTGCTTTTTTCAGTCTGTCCTTTTCAGTATGATTTTTCCATTTGTTTCACCATTTTATGCTATTTTGGATTAACTAAAAATAAAAGCTATTCTTGTCCTATGCCTTTCTTGGCCAAGGTAAGAATTAAAGAGGATTTTCCCCTCATTTTGAAGGGACCGCAACATTTATTCAAGGGGATTCTTTAGCTTTCTCTCTAACTTCTCCTCTCCAGCAAACTTGGTTTTTTTTTCTTCTTCAAAATATTCTAAAACTTTTTTTTTCTCTTTCTCAAACTTTAACTTTCTTTATTTATTTTTCTTCAAAAAATATAATCCATTTCTTGGGTGATTTGAGTTTGGAAAATTAATTTCCTTTACTCAATCATCCACCAAAAATATCTTTTTTATAAACATACCATGTTGAGTTAATTTATTTTAAACATACCATGTCCTTTTCAGTATGATTTTTCCATTTGTTTCACCATTTTATGCTATTTTGGATTAACTAAAAATAAAAGCTATTCTTGTCCTATGCCTTTCTTGGCCAAGGTAAGAATTAAAGAGGATTTTCCCCTCATTTTGAAGGGACGGCAACATTTATTCAAGGGGATTCTTTAGCTTTCTCTCTAACTTCTCCTCTCCAGCAAACTTGGTTTTTTTTTCTTCTTCAAAATATTCTAAAACTTTTTTTTTCTTTTTCTCAAACTTTAACTTTCTTTATTTATTTTTCTTCAAAAAATATAATCCATTTCTTGGGTGATTTGAGTTTGGAAAATTAATTTCCTTTACTCAATCATCCACCAAAAATATCTTTTTTATAAACATACCATGTTGAGTTAATTTATTTTAAATATCAATTCTTAAATTTTTTCCAAATATTAATCACCACAAATCCGACAAGGAAAACACATCGAGACACCGCTTCTCCGATCTAAAATTTCTGAGGGTAAACATTTTTGGACCCGTTCTCATTTATTTTTTCTGTATATTATTTGTTGTTGTTAATATTATTTTTGCGATTATTATCATGTCTATTATTTACTTTATTTGCGTTTTAATGTGTTAATATCACTATTAATGTATTATTTATTTGCTTTAATTTGATTTTTATGCTCATTCATTATTATTATTATTATTATTATTATTATTATTTATTATTATTTCATTATTACTATTATTATTATTATGTTGTTGCCATTCTTATTACTGTTACTATCTTTATATTATTAATTTATTTTGAGCTTACTTTATGTTTGCTCGTTTTGTTATTGTTATTCTCTCATCATTATTATTATTATTATTATTATTATTATTATTATTATTATTAACGTTATTGTTATTATCATTATCATTATATTTATTATTATTATCATATTCATTTATATTATATTCACTATTATTTATTATCATTGTCCATTATTATTATTATTATTATTATTATTATTATTATTATTATTATTTTGTTGTTGTCGCCATACCATGATTATTTGTTATGATTCTATTATTGTCATTATATTGTCTTCATTTGATTAACATTTGGAGTTGTTGCTAATATTTTTGATGTTAATTTTTGTATGAGATTTAATTTGAGTAGCATCGTGTGAGCGCCCCGCGACTCCCCGGATGGGTCGCGATGCGTGGACGGACACTCCATTTTGGTGAGATCCTTTCAACTCCCCTTAATGTGTTACATGTTTATTTGTAAATATTTATTTTATTTATGCACGCATGAGATAAAAAGTCACAAAAATACTTTTACAATTAAATTGAGTTTTATTAATAAAAGTGGGACCAATGTCCCTTGTTTTAGCCCAACAATAAAATTATCACAATTAAAACGAAGAGTCAATTTTCAATAAAATGGGATCACTCATCCCGATTTTCTTCCAAACAACCAAAGCGACTCTTCGAACCTTCTTCAAGAAAACATGAAGGAATCAATGTTCCTAAACCTTAGAATAGGCACGAAGGAACAAATGTTCCTGAAATAATGTTCCGATTTATGCGTGTCTTTTATTTTAATCTTGCGTGAGTGTTTAAATTTATGTACATTATTTTCCTTTGGGCCCTTGTAATTAATTTTGGGGCAACTTCACTTATTTGTGGGGATTGTATTCCCTCTTCATTTATATTCTTAATTTCCTTTTATTGGAGTTGTATTCCGCCCCTATTTCTCTTGTAATTGTGTGCTTGTGTGTTTATCGCTTTCTTTTATCGCTTTATTTATTGATTTCCTTTTACTGCTTTTGAATGCTTGAGATGCGCTTTTACTTTTAATGCATTAATCGCGTGAGATGGGAGATATAATTTTAAGAGGTTAAAAAACCATTTATAAACCAAAGCATAAATAGGAGGGAAGTTCCGAACACCATATCTCTGGTCTTGACCGATAGAGGTGGAGACCTTTCCCAATTTCTCAAAATTGGGTGGCGATTCCAAAAACACCTCAAAGGTGCCTTTAGGTGTCATTAGGCTAGGTGGTTCTCCCCAATGTTCTATTGGGAGGGATTCACCGACGATGTCTCATGGCACCCATGATCCAAAAGACGCGAACCAAGCCCCTCGAATCCTAAAGCGGATTCACGTCGAGGGCCCTTACTGGGTTCGGCGCGCGTCACAGGAGTCAAACAAGCCATAAATCCAATCTTATCCCTAAATGCCACATGTCACAACTTTATTGGTCCTACAAATATTTTTGTGTCAAACTTACCTTTTAGTCCTTAATCTTACTTCCTTTCCTCCAATTGGCATTCAAATTTTCTATTACATACATTGGCCCACATAATTTATCTTATTCATTCAATTTAATCCATAATTGTAAAATGACCAAAATACCCTTATCCTTTACAAATAAAACCAGTCACGTCCTTCACTGCAATTAATCATTTCCATCATCCCATTACACATTTTAATCAACAAAAGTAATTCTCTTCGTGTCGTTTATGGCACGATGATATAATTGTCCCATTTACCGAAACTTGCCGAAACTTTCGAGTTAATGACAGTTGTGTCCTTTTTAACACTTTCGTCCCTTTTTCAACCACATTCGGTTTCCGTTACACCCTAAACGCACCCTAATCTGACTAGGGTGTATTCAGGGTGTTACAAATCTACCCTCCTAAAAAGAATTTCGTCCTCGAAATTCACTTATATCCGATTTTCTGAATATCAAAATCTTTATCACTAACATTCACACACTTACATTATACTATCCAAGTCATTTTTACTAGTATCATTACATATAGCATAAATCCTTCTTACAAAATAAACATCTCCAAAATTTTGAGTTACATATCTTTTACCTTCCATCATTATTATGTCTCGAATATCATTCTTAATCCATCCTATCAAATCATATGTACATATAACCCTTTTCATCGAATTATTCCTTACTCAATTTCAATACAATCATGACATACACATATTCCCAGTATTCAATTCATCATATATCTTTACATATACCCTTATCCTATCACTATCATATCAATCTTTTCACTTAACTCCTTCCTCGTAAAACATCTCGTCTTTTAAATACAAAATCGTTCACACATTCACTAAACTCTTCTCTTGATCAAAATAACTATAACATTTCCCTCCAAGATTACCTGTATCAGTAGTCACAATTTGTCTATCACTTCTGAAACATCACATATATCTTACAGTACCTATTATTTATTCATCTTACACAAAAGTTCACAGTTTTATTCACTCTTATAAGCAAGTTCAAATCTATAGCCAATAAGTCAATCTAATCATATACAATTCCATTCCTTTCCAAAATATGTAGAAATCTTATCACATTTTATACCTTAATTCATTAACAAAGAAGGGTCAAACCCACCAATTCTATGGGCACAAATTTCTTACTCATACTTATACACATTCAGTGATCCTTCACTTCTTTTTTTTTTTTATCAAGTTCTAGTTTGAATAACTAATTCCTTTTTACACTTACTCAACTTTGTTACACTCAATGTACATTCTGTCAGCTTCCTGTCACTTGAGGCAACTGCACATGTTTGATGTTCATTAAGAAAGAACAACAGAGGTAAATGTGATGAATGCTGAATGATTTATGTATGCAGAATGATGCAATGTATTAATGCAGTTCAGATAATGGCAGTGCAAGTTACCCAACCCCCATTATGTATCACATTCAAATAATTGCTCTCATCAGTAAAGTAGTTGACAGATGTACGTACAGAGTGTCACAATCCTCGAAATACTTCCAATTATAGAAAATCCAGCATTGTCTAATCCTTTATTCCATATTTCCCCTCAGGGAAAACTTATACATAACTTATATTGTACTACTCCCAGTCTCTAATTAGAATCTTTACAGCTGCAGCCAATACCTTAATAGCAGGAAACGGATTCACAATAGACTGACTACAACTTATCGCATATCACACATAACTATCTCATTGCTGATATCATCAACATCTAGTCTTTCCTACTACACTACTTATACAAAACTAGGACTTCCGCATTAGCCAATGTAAAACTATACAAACAAAACTCTAAACTCTAGTCATCTAGAACTGACTAAATATATGCTCTGATACCACTAAATGTAACACCCCTTACCCGTACATAGTAAACCATACCGTGATCTGGTGGTTCACGACGATGGTCAGGGTATTATCGACACAAACATGTAAATCTTATAAACTTTTAAGCAGAAATCTGAGGTATAATTTTTTTTTTTCCATTTTCAATAACACATTATAGTTAACTATAAATTCATTACACAATCACACTATAAAATATATTTCTTCAAAATTTACTATAGATAGATCATTTACATAACCAATATGACTTTTACAAAACTTATAATTTAAAATTACAAATCTTGCATACATTCTGAAGACTATACAAATCCTATCCTAAAATCTCTTCATAATCTTGCATTGGCCTGGACTGCTGCGGAAAGACTCTCGAACGATCCGATTAATAGTACCTACACGGATTAAAAGAAAATCCGTGCTAAGCATAAAGCTTAGTGGGAAACACATAAATATCGATGACCGCTAAGAAGGGCCGTTAAATAAGTGCAAAGAAAAGCATAATATAGAAAATATAATCATATCAATAATAACAAATTAGATACTTTCAAGGAGGTCATCATAATAACCACTTACTTCACATATCGACTTTAACAAATCATTTATACATTATTACACTTTTTCACATCGTATTCATGTCACTTTGTTCACTTATTCACATTCCTTTCGGTTTCCAAAATTCATATCACATATCTTGCTTAGCAGATGCACTTAGCAGATGCTTTATCATGTAATTTATCCAATCCATGAGGCATTTAGATTATAATAGCAAAATACATACTTTCATATAAGTCTTCACATATATTTATCAGTTCATAACTTATTGCTTGATTCGCATACTCTTTCTCATTAAATGTCTGCTAAGTCAAAAAGGGTAGATAAGCGAGTATACACATAGACACCTTTAATAACGCATGGATACCCGAAGGTATCAAAATCCTTTTTTTCCTTTTTGTTTCAAAAAAACATTTTCACATGGGATCTTAAATAAGATCCAAGACAGAGGGATGACGAAGATCCAATAGGGGGACCTGATTAGGGTCCAAATCGCATAGGCATGCCTATTTATCCACTACTTGACTCGCAGCAAACAGAACTCTATAGGCATGCCTATTTATCCACTACTTGACTCGCAGGCTATGTTATTAATTTCCCAATTGGTATTCATTCACTTAATTACATAATAGAATAAACACATGGTTTCGTGGCAATTATCGTAGTATATATATATATACCATCACACATTCCATCACACTTATATGTTCATGCTAAAATTCACTACCACAAATTCATATCATGTATACCAAGTCCTTATTCACCAACCGCATCATGCTATCACATTGGTTTATAAGATGGAATTGTCTATCATATAACATATGAATGAATTCATAATTATTAATCATAATTATTCATCACGTTAATCCATAGCATTACGCATATAATACTCCTCCTCAAAAGAGGTTAAACTAGAGTGAAATACTGATCATACATGTGCATGACATATGTCATTGATTAGAGTTGACAAGGCAAAGCAAGGGTACCTCACGGTCACAACCGATTTAGTTGTCACCGTGGCATACCAATGGTACACAATAGAATGTAAGCTGAGGTACCTCACGGTCACAACCGATTTGGTTGTCACCGTGACATACTTCACACTACCATGAAGAATGTAATATACGGTATTTCACACATCATCATGTAATTAATAAGCTAAAAGCATATAAAAACACGCACGATAACCTCGGTACCACGCGGCCACTTTAAGGAAGTGGCCGCATGGTACCACTTCCATAAAGTGGTACCACGCGTGGTACCACTTTCAAAAAGTGGTACCACTCGTGGTACCACTTTCATAAAGTGGCCAAAATGGCCACTTTATAAAAGTGGCCGCGTGGCCCCAAAAAAAAAACAAAATTTATTTATTTATTTATTTTCAATTAAACTAATTTAATTTAATTAAACTAATTAACTAACTTAAATCAATTAAATTAGTTAATTAACTTAATTCAATTAAATTAATTAATTAACTTAATTTATCCCCCTTTTTCAAATATAAAAAATAATACTATTTTAAAAATTAATTCAACTAATTTAATTTTTTTTTATAATAATATTTTTTTTGTATATATATATTTTTATTTTAAAAAATAATGAGAGTTTCGACAAGGGAAATATCATTTTTGACACCTTTGCCTGTAAGCCGGTATCATTTTCATCATCGGGTAATTCTGATCTTTGACCGCCTCGGGACCCGATGTCTACAGTAATACACAAGCATATAAACACAAAACATAACTTACATAGTATGAAAAGCCATGCGAAAAAGTAAAGAAGAAGATCTCCAGATAAAACAGGGCAAAACAGGCAGGAGGAAGGCTCACTGTCGCGATCGCGACCCGTGTCGCGCTCGCGACAGTAGAGAGGGGAAGAAGGCCAGTTACGAGTTGCATACACGGTTGCTACTTGTGACAAGCCGCCTCACGCCCACCAAAAAGAGGGGTCACGAGTCGTGATCCTCCATCAAGACTCGTGACGGGACTCTTGGCGGAGCTCAAGGAGGGTCACGAGTCATGATCCCCCATCACGACTCATGACGGGAGTCACATGTCGTGATACTTGGTCACCACTCGTGACGGAGCTCTTTCCCAAGAGAGAGGGGTCACGAGTCGTGATCCCCCATCACGACTCGTGACGGGACTCACGCGTCGTGATGCTTGGTCACCACTCGTGACTCTCTTCTCACATCACAGAAGAACACAAGTGAACAACGCGATTCTGTCACGATTGCGACAGGATCGTGTTTTCCAATTCTCACAGAAAATGCAGAACACACATCTAAACCAAAACAAAACCCATTTATCCCTACATCATTCAACATACAAAAACATGCAAATTCTTACCTCCACTGCTTCCAGAACATGCTCAACACTCAATTAACACACTGATCAAACACTTTAAACTTGTGAAATCAAAATTACTAACAAATCCAGAATTTATTCACATGTCACATACATAACTTCCAATAACACATATAACATACATCTAGCACTAGCATTTGAACCAATATTCCTCACTCATACAACACATGCATTTACCCAAGCAAATAACTCAAATATTTTAGAATTAACAGACACAACAAACACACAATCCTAAGAGAACTAGAGCAAAATCATCAAATTAACAGAGTGACCAAATCAACTCCCAAACCTGGAATTGCAGCTCAAAAACCTCAATCTTCAAGAACCCAATCAATCTAGCCTGAGCTCATCTTCAAATCATCCAAATCTTGCACAAACAAACCCAAGAATCACTAAACCAAAACCCTAACTTACACAAATCAAAAGCAAACTAGAAGAAGAAGAAGATCAAGGCACAAATAACCAAAACCTAACCACTTACCTCTTCAATCTTGCTCCCGTACTCTTCTAAAACAGCTCCAACTCACACAAAACCAAGAGAAAGAACGCAAGAAACGGGAAAGGGAAAAAGAAAAGAGGAAATGGGAAGGAGAGGACGGCAAAAACGTGAACTTCTGCCCTTCTCCCTTTCTTCTTTTCCTTTTCTTCTTTCTCATTAAAGGCTCACACCTACCAAGCCACTTGTCACCATCCTACAAACCCAAGTGTCACAATCTTGACCCTTCACTTCCTAACCGCTATATACCCCACACACACTAGGTAATTTGAAAAATAAACATATAATCCTTGGTATACTACACATGTTCCACTAGATAATTCCTCACTTAACATCTTATTAATTAAATTTCTTCAATTAAATCCTTAATAAATCCAATTTCGCATACACTAATTACCAAAATGCTGTTAATTTTCCGTCTTAGCATTTAAATTCCAACTAGGCCCTTTTTGGGTTGTTACAATCACTCCCACTTAAGAAATTTCATCCTCAAAATTTCCCCGCTAACCACTTGCATAGGTAATTCCTTAAACAAATCTTCAAATCGCTATCACTCATACCATTCGATTCTCAAAACAAATACACTTCACACCAGAACCAAACTACACATAACATCTCAATTCTAATACCTCAAATCCCTTTGATACACACATCACTATCCTCTTACATAGAACACTCAAAACACAACGAAAATCTTAATTCCTTCACTAGCACACGATTCCCTAACACTCTTCTCTTCTTAGCTCTAACCACTAGCACTTCACAGTTCTTAACGCACTACACTCTTATCCCAGCATTTCATCTTAACACAAATCACTCAAAGTATATCCTATCAGCTTTTCTCAATGAAACGCATACAATGATGCTTTTCACATATAGATGAGGGATGCGGATGAAATGGCTATGTAATGATTTATGTATACAAGATGATGAGAAAATGCAATGTGAGCTGCAGTAATGCTCTTTTTCCCATCCCCATGTTTCACTATGCTTATGTTCACTCGATTTAAAGGAAATAGCTGACAGGTATAAAGAGTAACACCTCAAACTTACACTAGGCACATAATCTTATATCACTCACTACATCCGACATCTCACTAATCCTTCATCTATACACTACACAAACATACACTACACAACTGCATCTGTATTAGGCCACAACACTAGACAGACTAGCATACAAAGACTCAACACTCAAACAATCACATAGACCAGAATCGACTACACTGGTGCTCTGATACCACTAAATGTAACACCCCGATAACCCCATTGGAAGGATACCCGAGCGCTGCCCGACGCTCACTCAGAAACAGTCATACATATCAGCGGAAGCAACAAATAAAATAATAAAATATACATCACTTAAAAAAATAAATTACATACCGATCCTTGATTACATTTACTTAATACTTATACAAAATATAAAATGCTATACAACCTTAAACCACAACTACAGGAACGGAACAAAATAAAACTCCAACCCCTTGTGGCCGACCCTGCAGTTGCGCGACGCGAACCGAACCATAACCTGCCACCTACACGGGAAAATAGCCCTTGCTAAGCGATAACGCTTATTGGGGAGGAATAAAGCAGACAGAAACCAGTAAATTAAATAGGAATACAATAAGCCATGCATAAATAAATACGTACACATACCGAAATACTTACCATGGCAACACGTGAGATATCACATGCACGACATGCTAAAAAAATCATGTCCGAATATAATCACTATCAAGTCACTCATTACTTAGAACACTGCACTGAACAATTATGACACTATACAGAACACTATACCATAATGTCTTGCATTAGTATCTAAAAGTAAACATGCATCACACTACAGAATTCCCTAAATATACGAGGACAGAGATATATGTCTAGAATCACTATATGAAATCGGAATTGATAATAGAAAACATTAAGCAATTATCATAACCAAAGTCACGCAATAAACAAAACACTTCACGAAACAAATACCAAATACTTGAAACAATATCCTGAATACAAATGGTGGAGGATACGGGAACACGACAGGGGAAACCGAAGCCTTAAAAACAGTTTTAATACCCTAAGGTAGCGCGGGAGACCAGAGTGTCGAAACATTTTATCACTACATGGAGGATGACCATCTCAGAGGTCGACCGCTTCGCCCAAATGGGGCGGACATAGGCAGTTGCACTCACTAACCCTTCTTAAGCATGCTTAATTATCCCCTACCTTGACACTTCAGGCTCAGAACACTTATTCTAAACATTTAACACTAGACAATATCATTAACTAAAAATACAAGTCACTGATCAAACACTTTAAACTTGTGAAATCAAAATTACTAACAAATCCAGAATTTATTCGCATGTCACATACATAATTTCCAATAACACATATAACATACATCTAGCACTAGCATTTGAACCAATATTCCTCACTCATACAACACATGCATTTACCAAAGCAAATAACTCAAATATTTTAGAATTAACAGACACAACAAACACACAATCCCAAGAGAACCAGAGCAAAATCATCAAATTAACAGAGTGACCAAATCAACTCCCAAACCTGGAATTGCAGCTCAAAAACCTCAATCTTCAAGAACCCACTCAATCTAGCTTGAGCTCATCTTCAAATCATCCAAATCTTGCACAAACAAACCGAAGAATCACTAAACCAAAACCCTAACTTACCCAAATAAAAAGCAAACTAGAAGAAGAAGAAGATCAAGGCACAAATAACAAAAACCTAACCACTTACCTCTTCCATCTTGCTCCCATACTCTTCCAAAACAGCTCCAACTCACACACAACCAAGAGAAAGAATGCAAGAAACGGGAAAGGGAAAAAGAAAAGAGGAAACGGGAAGGAGAGGAGGGCAAAAACGTGAACTTCTGCCCTTCTCCCTTTCTTCTTTTCCTTTTCTTCTTTCTCATTAAATGCTCACACCTACCAAGCCACTTTCACCATCCTACAAACCCAAGTGTCACATGACCCTTCACTTCCTAACCACCATGTCCCCACACACACTAGGTAATTTCCAAAATAAACATAAAATCCTTGGTACACTACATATGTTGCACTAGATAATTCCTCGCTTAACATCTTATTAATTAAATTTCTTCAATTAAATCCTTAATAAATCCAATTTCGCATACATTAATTACCAAAATTCCCTTAATTTTCTGTCTTAGCATTTAAATTCCGACTAGGAACTTTTTGGCTTGTTACAATCACTCCCCTTGAAGAAATTTTGTCCTTGAAATTTTCCCACTATCCACTTGCATAGGTAATTCCTTAAACAAATCTCCAAATCGCTATCACTCATACCATTTGATTCTCAAAACAAATACACTTCACACCAGAACCAAGCTACACGTAACATCTAAATTCTAATACCTCAAATCCCTTTGATACACACATCACTATCCTCCTACATAGAACACTCAAGACACAAATAAAATCTTAACTCCTTCACTAGCACACGATTCCCTAACACTCTTCTCTTCTTAACTCTAACCACTAGCACTTCACACTTCTTAACGCACTACACTCTTATCCCAGCACTTCATCTTAACACCAATCACTCAAAGTATATCCTGTCAGCTTTTCTCAATGAAATGCGTACAATGATGCTTTTCACATATAGATGAGGGATGCGGATGAAATGGCTATGTAATGATTTATGTATGCAAGATGATGCGAAAATGCAATGTGAGATGCAGTAATGCACTTTTTCCCATCCCCATGTTTCACTATGCTTATGTTCACTCGATTTAAAGGAAATAGCTGACAGGTATACAAAGTGACACCACAAACTAACACTAGGCACATAATCTTATATCACTCACTACATCCGACATCTCACTAATCCTTCATCTATACACTACACAAACATACACTACACAACTGCATCTGCATTAGGCCACAACACTAGACAAACTAGCATACAAAGACTCAACACTCAAACAATCCCATAGACAAGAATCGACTAAACTGGTGTTCTGATACCACTAAATGTAACACCCCGATACCCCCGTTGGAAGGATACCAGAGCGCTGCCCGACGCTCACTCAGAAATATTCATACATATCAGCGAAAGCAGCAAATAAAATAATAAAATATACATCGCTTAAAAAAATAAATTACATACCGATCCTTGATTACATTTACATAATACTTATACAAAATATAAAATGCTATACAGCCTTAAACCACAACTACAGGAACTGAACAAAATAAAACTCCAACTCCTAGTGGCCGACCCTGCAGATGCGCGATGCGAACCGAACCACAACCTGCCACTTACACAGGAAAACAGCCCGTGCTAAGCGATAACGCTTATTGGGCAGGAACAAAGCAGATAGAAACCAGTACACTAAACTAGAATACAATAAGTCATGCATAAACAAATACGTACATATACCGAAATACTTACCATGGCAACACGTGAGATATCACATGCACGACATACTAAAAAAAATCATGTCCAAATATAATCACTATGAAGTCACTCATTACTTAGAACACTGCACTGAACAATTATGACACTATACAGAACACTATACCATAATGTCTTGCATTAGTATCTAAAAGTAAACATGCATCACACTACAGAATTCCCTAAATATACAAGGAAAGAGATATATGTCAAGAATCACTATAAGAATTCGGAATTGATAATAGAAAACACTAAGCAATTATCATAACCAAAGTCAAGCAATAAACAAAACACTTCACGAAACCAACACCAAACACTTGAAACAATAGCCTAAATTCCAGTGGTGGGGGATACGGGAACACGGCACGAGAGACCGAAGCCTCAAAAATAGTTTTAATACCCGAAGGTAGCACGGGAGACTGGAGTCTCAAAACATTTTATCACTACACGGAGGATGACCATCTCGGAGGTCGACCGCTTCGTCCAAACGGGGCGACCATAGGCAACTGCACTCACTAACCCTTCTTAAGCATGCTTAATTATCCCCTACCTTGACACTTCAGGCTCAGAACACTTATTCTAAACATTTAACACTAGACAATATCATTAACTAAAAACACAAGTCAAAACAGTAATACACTAGCATATAAGCACAAAACATAACTTACATAGTATGAAAAGCCATGCGAAAAAGGAAAGAAGAAGATCTCCAGACAAAACAGAGCAAAACAGGCAGGAGGAAGGCTCACTGTCGCGATCGCGACAGTAACAAAGGGGAAGAAGGCCAGTTACGAGTTGCATACACGGTTGCGACTCGTGACAAGCCGCCTCACGCCCACTAGAAAGAGGGGTCACGATCACGACTCGTGACGGGACTCTTGGAAGAGCTCAAGGAGGGTCACGAGTTGTGATCCCCCATCACGACTCGTGATGAGAGTCACACGTCGTGATACTTGGTCACCACTCGTGACGGAGCTCTTTCCCAAGAGAGAAGGGTCATGAGTCATGATCCCCCATCACGACTTGTGACGGGACTCACGCGTCGTGATGCTTGGTCACCACTCGTGACTCTCTCCTCACATCACAGAAGAACACACAACAGCTTGCAGCGCATGGAAGTGAACAACGCGATTCTGTCGCAATCGCGACAAGCGTCATGCTCGCAACAGGATCGTGTTTTCCAATTCTCACAGAAAATGCAGAACACACAGCTAAACCAAAACAAAACCCATTTATCCCTACATCATTTAACATACAAAAACATGCAAATTCTTACCTCCACTGCTTCCAGAACATGCTCAACACACAATTAACACACTGATCAAACACTTTAAACTTGTGAAATCAAAATTACTAACAAATCCAGAATTTATTCACATGTCACATACATAACTTCCAATAACACATATAACATACATCTAGCACCAGCATTTGAACTAATATTCCTCACTCATACAACACATGCATTTATCCAAGCAAATCACTCAAATATTTTAGAATTAACAGACACAACAAACACACAATCCCAAGAGAACCAGAGCAAAATCATCAAATTAACAGATTGACCAAATCAACTCCCAAACCTGGAATTGCCGCTCAAAAACCTCAATCTTCAAGAACCCACTCAATCTAGCCTGAGCTCATCTTCAAATCATCAAAATCTCGTACAAACAAACCCAAGAATCACTAAACCAAAACCCTAACTTACCCAAATCAAAAGCAAACTAGAAGAAGAAGAAGATCAAGGCACAAATAACCAAAACCTAACCACTTACCTCTTCAATCTTGCTCCCATACTCTTCCAAAACAGCTCCAAGTCACACACAACCAAGAGAAAGAACGCAAGAAAAGGGAAAGGGAAAAAGAAAAGAGGAAATGGGAAGGAGAGGAGGGCAAAAACGTGAACTTCTGCCCTTCTCCCTTTCTTCTTTTCCTTTTCTTCTTTCTCATTAAATGCTCACACCTACCAAGCCACTTGTCACCATCCTACAAACCCAAGTGTCACAATCTTGACCCTCACTTAATATCTTATTAATTAAATTTCTTTAATTAAATCCTTAATAAATCCAATTTCGCATACACTAATTACCAAAATGCCCTTAATTTTTAGTCTTAGCATTTAAATTCTGACTAGGCCCTTTTTGGGTTGTTACATTATACATGTCATAAATGCCATTTATATGCCTTAATACACCACATATCCCTTTATTTTCTTTACTAACCCATTCGGCCAAACTTATATAAATTTACCATGTTTGTTTTTCAATCTTTTAATCATTCCATCTTACATTACACAAGTTATACACATTACATCCATCATTTATAAGCCATAAAAGCCATATATACATTATGTTTTCCTTAAGTTTCCATTCGGCCTACGTGTGGGTTTTCATACCATAATGTTTTAATTTATTCTAAGAATATTTATACACTTATTTAAGTCCACTAAGCATGTTTATCAAGTTAGATTTAATTAAACATGCCTTAATCCAACGTTCACACTTAGACATAACCTAAAACACATACATAATCCATGGAAAAATAAGGATATTGTATCCACTCACCTTAGATTCATGCTCTCCACTCCTTAGGCTTCCTTTTCATAGCCTTACTCCTTTGAAACTCTTTTCTCCTTAGAATTTCCTAATGTGGCCGAAACTTCAAGGATATAAAACCATTATTTCTTTTGCTTCTAAATTCATTATAACATCATAACTATACTCTACACACCTTAGATTACCTATAAGAACCTTTAAATTAAATTATAGAACCCTAAATTACTTACCTCATTTTTGGGACATAACATTTATCACTTGCTTTTTCCCACTTCTAGCCCACTATATGGACTCAAATTACCATCACCATGTTGTAGAGGAGTTGAACTTTGCTTAGCAGGCTAAGATTTGAGGAGAAATGAGGAGAAAATGGAAGAAAAATAGAGTAGAAATCAAAGGAAACATTCGGCCAAAAAAGGAGAGAAGAAGGGCAGTGGAGGCTGGAGATATCTAGAGAAATTTGGCCTCCTCACTTCCTTATATAGGCTGAAATTGAACCAAACTGGTCCAACCGGTTTGAACCAAAATTTCAATTTTTCGATAATTTTCCATTATTTCAAAGCATATATATGTTCCTTAATTTATTTTCACTCTCAAACAATTCCATTGTTCTTAAAACATCAAAAATAGCCTCCCTGAAAAATTTTCAACTCAATCGGAGTCCATTTGAGTCCTAGTTTACCTAAATCGATCTGGTTGTACAGTTCCCACTTTGCACCCTTTAGAGCTCAATAACTATTTTTAAAAATTCTATCAAACCTCTGTCAAACTCTGGTTCAATTGAACCAAACCAGAGGCTAACTTTAGAATCACTTTCGGAGGCCTATTTGACTCCGTTTTCACTCCAAATTTCACCACTAAACTCTTGATAGCCCACAGATCAATTTTATCTAATAATAAATATTTTGAAAATCGACCGCCGGGTCCACTGTATAAGTACCCTGGGGTCTCCCATCCCGGGATTGCTATACCTCAAACACACTTAACTCTTATCTTCACTACTATTAACATCACTCAATACACTACTCTACACTGTGACCACTCTAAATACACTATAGACATTCACTAATACTTCCACACCAATGTTAAGGCCATTACATATAACCTGTGCGGTGTATAGCCCCAGCCGTGTCAGCATCTAACCTATTGATGCGGTGTCTGACCTCCTTTATTCTGACATCTAACCTGTGCAGTGTATAGCCCCAGCCATGTCTGTATCTAACCTGTTTATGTGGTGTAATGGTAATCGTTATTTCCTTATCGATGAGTTAACCATTTATCTGAGTGGCAGTTAGACATTATTGTCTTGTGCTTGAATTTTCAAAGAAATGTTTTAATTGATTGTATTAACCTGTTCTGGTGGTACATAAATCAACTTGTTACCATCATTTTTTATTTACTAATATATCTCTTCTTTTCTATTTTGTTTTTTTTCTCTTTTCTTTGATTTTGTGTGATATGTTTGTTTTATTCAATAGTAAAAATACAATAAATACAAATGTAAAGTTATAACATAAATGGAATTTTTATACATCATAAAATAATAATATCCAATATCTCCCCGAAACACCCTCTACAGAGGAAGAGGGTGATCTGTGAGTTCATCTAGGTCGTCAGGCTAAGCTGGAGGAGGTGTCGGCTGATGTGTGATGTCCTCAAGTGGTGGACTAGATGATGACGGATGGGATGCTCACAATCTGACTTCCGCCCACCTATCTAAGAATGGGCTAGCCATGCTCACAATGGTGTGGGAGAGCTCCTGAAAACTGGAGGCTATGCCTGATATGGCAGAAGCGTATCCATTAATGTGATACCGTAGGTTCTCTCGAATGATAGGAAGGTCTCTCCCCAAATCCTCATGCAGATCCCTCATACCTTGGGATGTTCCTGCAGAAGTCTCCTCTAAGACATCTATCCAGTGTCGGGTGGCGGTGATGGAATATGTCATGGTATGTGTATGATGATCACGCAGCGGAAAACAAAAAAATTTGATCATACATGCCAAACAATTCCATGACAAGAATCGGAAACATGCAATTTTAGGGTTTTAATAACTTACAACTTTAGATGCCTTTCAAATTGAATTTGATGATGACCAGCAATTTAGATGATCTTGTCCACCTTAGATATTCACCACCAATGCCAAGGAACAGCCTTTTTCGCCACTCCTCTCTATTCTCACACACACACTCGCAAAGACGGCTCAAAACCGAAAGTGCTAGCTTACTAAATATGTATTGTGTAATGGAATTAGTTTGAAGCCACAAGACTTGATCTTGTCCTTCTACTATGTGTAATCAATGCTCAAAGTCACAAGCAAGCAAGGAAGAATCCTTCTCCTTGTGTATTTCGGCCAAGAAGAAAAAAAATGAGAGAGAGAGAGATGTTTCACGCAAAACCTAGCCACCACTCTTTTTCTTCTCCCTTAGGGTTTTATTCTTATCTAATATATACCCCTCCTTATGGCAAGTCTTTAATCCGAATTTTTCTACCTTGAGATAGTTAATTCAACCTTAAACACTTCCTAAAGATCAGTAGTAAATATTAGCTCAATCCCTTTTGAATTTAAAATTCAAATTGATTTGAAATAAAACCTTAAGATGTATTAATCAAACTAATCACTTACCATTTAACATGTGCTGAAATTCCCATGGTATATATCCTTTGGAATTTTGGCTAGGTCATCCCATTATTAAGTGATTTAGTTTGACTTAAATATCTTAGGATTTAATACTCAATTAAATTAATTAATACAACATAATTAATTAATTGAAATTAAACCTATGTGGGCCGAATTTCCTCTCTCATGGACCAAGGTCCATTAGCAATTAAATACCCATTACATATACATTAATTTGACTTAAATTAAAAGCCTAAATTAATGCTCAATACTTTATTCAAGTATTTTAAGCCCAATGCTTTGTGTGCGATCCTATAGGTCCATTTAATATTGGCAATGAATTAAAAATTAATTCAAAGGCTATATATATTCTCTAGCAAGATATTATAGCATTCCAAATTAAATGAAAATGCAATTGGCATTTAGTGACCTAATGCAATTTTATATATTCCCTTACCCATAAATATCAGAATTAACATAAGGCATGGAACAAGTCATCCTCATGTGTAAGTTAATTCCTTTCTTGATATTCCAGTGACACTGAACTTCTCAGATAAATAATGATTGCACATTATTACATCTCGGTATGGCCATACACTTCTCAGTTCACTGATCAAGTGGCCGATGATATTTTCTCTCTTATAGAGAGGGGTAATCCCTTCACTTCTCTCATGCTCTCTAACATGAATCAATGCATACCCAAGCATACCCATACTTGTCACTCAGTTACGAGCACGTTAGGTGTATGTCAAAGTACACAGTAATTCATAAAGAGTTTCATAGAGATTTTAGGTCTAAGAACTCCGATACAAAACTTGCATATGAGGAACACTTATGACTTGTACCATGTAGTGTTCTCATGTGTGGATCGTATCCAAATACCATGTTACAAACATGTATCTATGATCTCTGATTGACACTTTTGTCCTTATGATCCGTAAGACAGAACTCAACTAATCAGAGAGAGCATACTAGTCTTAATTCATTTGTTATTCCCATAACAATGACTGACTAGGGATATTTAGAATGAAGTCTCATTTGTTTCAAGGTCTTACAACCATGTGCCTCACACATGATAACTTAAACTGAAACAACATTCTTGGATAGTTCTATCAATTGACATGCACAGGAATACAATGAATAAAACAAATGCCTCATTTATTAACTAAAGTGTTTTATTACAATGTATTGGGGCTAGGGCTTACACTAACAATCTCCCACTAGCACTAGTCCCAATTGGGCATAGCCCTAAGACCGAATGATCTCAAATGAGCTTCGTGCAGATTTGGGCGCAACTGTTTCGTCAAAGGATCTGCTACATTGTCTTCACTTGCTATCTTGCTGACCTTGACGTCCCCACGATCAATGATTTCTCTGATCAGGTGGTACCTCCTGAGTATGTGTTTGGATTTCTGATGTGACCGGGGCTCCTTGGCCTGTGCAATGGCCCCGTTGTTGTCACAAAAAATTTCTAATGGATCTAGGATGCTTGGGACCACTCCTAATCCAGAAATGAAATTTCTAATCCAAACAGCCTCTTTTGCAGCCTCACTTGCTGCAATATACTCAGATTCTGTAGTTGAGTCGGCAACGGTCTCTTGCTTTGAGCTTCTCCAGCTGACAGCAGCACCGTTTAAAACAAAAACGAATCCAGATTGCGATCTTGAGTCCTGAGTGCTGGTTTGAAAAGCAGCATCGGCATAGCCTTGTATGACGAGCTCTTCCTGACCACCATACACCAAGAAGTGATCCTTAGTCCTTCGTAGGTACTTAAGAATCCCTTTTACAGCAGACCAATGCTTTTCACCAGGGTCTTGCTGAAACCTACTGGTTATACTCAGTGCATGAGCAACATCCAACCTAGTACATAACATAGCGTACATGATAGATCCAATAGCAGATGCATATGGGATTCTACTCATGTTGTCCCTTTCCTCTTTGGTTTTAGGGCAATGTTCTTTAGTTAAAGGAACTCCCAAAGCCAAAGGTATGTACCCTTTCTTTGAGTCTCCCATACTAAAACGCTTTAGTACCTTGTCTATGTACTTTTCTTGACTTAGTCCCAATAGCCGATTCGATCTATCTCTGTAGATCCGAATGCCAAGTATTGTCTCAGCTTCACCTAAGTCTTTCATTGAGAAACATTTCCCCAACCATTGCTTAACCTTTTGCAATGTTGGAATGTCATTCCCAATGAGAAGGATGTCGTCCACATATAGGACCAGAAATACTACTATGCTCCCACTAACCTTCTTGTATACACAAGGCTCATCTTCGTTCTTGACGAAGTCAAATTCTTTGACTGCCTCATCAAAACGAAGATTCCAACTTCGGGATGCTTGCTTTAATCCATAAATGGATTTCTGAAGCTTGCAAACCTTCTTAGGATGCTTGGGATTGACAAAACCTTCAGGCTGTGTCATAAACACCTCCTCTAGTAAATTTCCATTGAGGAAAGCAGTTTTGACATCCATTTGCCATATCTCATAATCATGATATGCAGCTATGGCAAGCAAGATCCTAATGGACTTGAGCATGACTACAGGCGAAAAGGTTTCATCATAGTCTACACCATGTGTTTGTCGAAAACCTTTCGCTACTAGTCTACCTTTGTAGGTCTTATCAGCTTTGAGTTTAAATAGCCACTTGCATTCAATTACTTTAGCACCTTGTGGTGGATCAACCAAGGTCCAAACCTGGTTATCGTACATTGATTGCATCTCGGATTTCATGGCTTCAAGCCAATTTTTCGAGTCTGGGCTTTCAATAGCTTCTCGGTAGGTAGTAGGATCCTCACGATCTACTAACTCAATAGTGTCACTGTCAGTGATTAGAAAACCATATCTCTCAATCTCCTGACGTACCCTACCGGACCTTCTAGGTACTTGTGCAATGGGTTCTTGTTCCACAATTGGTTGTGAACTTGATCCCATTTCCAACTCATCCTGTATAGGAGTTTGTGGCGTTTGAATTTCTTCAAGTTCTACTTTACTCCCACTGTCTTTCTTGAGAAGGAACTCCTTTTCCAAGAAAATAGCCTTGCGAGCAACAAATACTTTGTTCTCGGTTTGTGAGTAAAAGTAGTATCCCTTTGTTTCTTTGGGATAACCCACAAATAAGCAGACAGTGGATTTGGACTCTAGTTTGTCAGATGTTAATTTCTTAACATGTGATTCACAGCCCCAAATCCTGAGAAATGACATATTGGGTTCTTTCCCAGTCCATACCTTGTATGGTGTCTTTTCAACTGCTTTAGTTGGAATACGGTTTAGTAGAAACGCAGCAGTTTCTAATGCATAGCCCCAAAAAGAGACAGGAAGATTTGCTTGACTCATCATAGATCGAACCATGTCCAATAGAGTTCGATTTCTCCTTTCGGACACACCATTCCATTGTGGTGTTCCAGGAGGAGTGAGCTGTGATATAATACCACACTCCTTTAGATGACAGTCAAACTCTTGGCTTAAATATTCGCCACCTCGATCTGACCGAATGGCTTTTATACTTTTGCCAAGTTGGTTTTCTACTTCGTTTTCAAACACTTTGAATTTCTCAAAAGTTTCAGATTTATGCTTCATTAGATAGACATAGCCATATCTACTGAAGTCATCTGTGAATGTCACGAAGTAGCTAAAACCACCTCTGGCTTGTGTACTTAATGGTCCACATACATCGGTATGTATTAGCTCCAATAAGCCATTAGTCCTCTCACCTTTCTTATTAAAAGGACTTTTTGTCATTTTTCCATGCAAACATGGCTCGCATGTATCATAAGACTCTAAGTCGAATGACCCAAGTACTCCAGTTTTGTGGAGTCTTGAAATGCGTTTTTCGTTTGCATGTCCTAAACGACAATGCCAGAAGTAAGTAGGGTTTAACTCATTTGATTTAACCCTCTTTGTATTAATGTTGTATATGGACTCTTTGTTTGATAGATCAAGGATATAAAGGCCATTTTGCAACATGGCATTGCCATATGAAATGCCTTGGCGACGAATATGAGCATTGCCATTTTTAATAACAAAATCAAATTCATCCAAATCCAATAATGAAACTGAAATAATGTTTCTGCTCATAGCAGGCACATAATAACAATTTTTCAAAATTAAACAAAGTCCTGAAGGTAAAGTGAGTTGATAGTCGCCTATCTCCATGGCAGCAACTCGTGCTCCATTCCCCACACGGAGGTCCACTTCATTCTTCCCAAGTAATCTCCTATTTCTTAGCCCCTGCACATTTGAACAAATGTGAGAACCACAACCGGTATCTAGTACCCAAGTGGTAGAAATAGAAAGGTTAATTTCAACAACAAAAATACCTGAACTGGACGCCTTGGCTCCATTCTTTTTTTGTTCTTCCTTGAAGAGAGCGCAATTCTTCTTCCAATGCCCTATTTTGTTGCAATGGAAGCAAGTGCTCTCACTCTCCTTGGGCTTTTGCGCCTTGGGCTTGGATTGGGCCTGAGGTGCGCTCCCATTTGACTTGAACCGAGCCAGGTCATTCTTGGGTTTTGCCTTTCCCTTTCCTTTTCCCTTAGCCGGTCCCTTCTTAATGCCCCCTTGAACCATCAGTATGGGATTAGTCTTTCGAATGTTTTCTTCAGCATTCTTAAGCATCCCATGAAGCTCAGTAACTGACTTGTTCATCGCATGCATGTTATAATTCATTACAAATGGATCATAATCATCAGCCAATGATCCTAAAATCAAGTCAGTAGCCAATTCCTTTGGTACTTGTACCTCAAGCTTCTCAAGAGTATCAAGATACCCTTTCATCTTGAGTACATGTGTACTAACAGGAGTACCTGCAGCCATCTTACAGGAAATTAAGGCCTTAGTTGTCACAAACCTCTCGTGACGAGCTTGCTCTTGGAACATTTCCTTTAAGTGCACCATGATCGCATACGCCTCTTGGTCCATAAATTGCTTTTGCAAGTCAGGCACCATAGTGGCTAGCATCAAACAGGTCACATCATTGGAGTCGCTCTTCTTGGTCTCAAAAGTTTCCCTTTGAACCGCAGAGGCGTTCCTTGCAGGTTCTTGAGGCAAGGGTGCATCCAAAACATACGACTTTTTCTCTTGCTTAAGAACTATCCTTAAGTTTCGAGACCAGTCTATGAAATTGGTGCCATTCAATTTGTCCTTTTCAAGGACCGATCGCAATGAGAAATTGTTGTTTGAAGATGCCATTTTTCAATCTACAATAAAATTTAGCAAGATTAAATGAGGTCTTATTAATAATCCCACAAACCGAATTAATATCCCTTTAAATAATTCGCGTTAGTGATTTAATGTGGGCCAAGATCCACTTTTCACAACAACCTTATTAGTCAAGCTGAGCTTGTACACCTAACAAGTTAAGTTACTTAGGTAGGATAACTCCAATCATGATTCATACATGACTCTTGGATCAAATGGGCTAACATCTTAAGATGTTATAGCACAAACCCATTTATTAGTTGCCTAGGTCCGGGCATCCCTTTCCATGTTAAGTCCAACCTACATTCACAACTCATGCCTCACAAAGATAATCGGGCGCATCTAGGACTCCTAGTCTACGTTACCGATGATCGATGCCTTGACATGTTTCGAATTAGGAAGGCAACTTTATGACTTACTATTTTAGGGATTCATTTTATTACGGCTTACATGGCATACGCTTTGTCATCCATTCATAGCATGCATATATAAATAATTGCATAAAGTAAAGCGTGACAAACATGGGCCCATAAAACCTACAACTAAGATTCTATACTATTACACAAGAATCTTCTTAGTTGGGCTTCATCTTGATTTACAAAGTCTTCAAGTAAATTCTATTCTAAGAAATAAATGAAACTTTTACAATAATACATAATGGCTCGCAGGCCATAATTAATTACAAAAACCCAGGGCCCATGAATGCACCATGCATATCCATTTATCACACCAAACAAGCAAATTAATATACATAACATTCATGGATCAAACAAAGTCCAATTTTAATTAAATTAGCCAAGCCCATTAATGGAAATTGTGTACTTGAACCTTTAAGAGATGACCCTATGATGGGCCTGGGCCGAGGCCCAATGGACTAAATCCTCTTATTGAATAAGTTCTCTTAAAAGCCCAAAACACAAACTAGTTAGATTTGTGCTATAAATCAACTCTAGTATAATTTCCAATTTTGCCATTTTAATAATATGTCATACTGCCCATAAACATTAAAAATTCATATAATATGTACCGACATGAATTAAAAATAAAATCATGAAGAACATATATATAAAACATGGCATGCATATAAAAACAAACAAACAACAAAAACTAGTTGTTTAATGCTTATGTGATGCCAAAAATGCACAAACACTTAAATCAATTTTATGAGTCATTTAATAATCTAAATAAGGTCATAAATATTGATTTAACATTCTGTACCAATCTGATCTAAATGTGTTTTTACCATTTTAATCAAATCAAAACAAAACAATGTTGATTAAACATGTAACAAACACAAACTAGTCATGTTTTAAGTGATTTTAAAATTAATCAATTAATTTGTCATGGACCAGAATTAAAACCATATTTAAATAATGTCCAGACCTGATATTTAATATTTTAAAAACACTTACAAACATGCCAAAACCAATTTTACATTTAATATATAAAACTAGTTGTTAAAATTTCAATTAACATGCCATAATGCACCTAGTTTTAACATTAACATGTACCATCAGGTATACATAATTAAATCTGACCATTAACAGCCCCTAAACAACCTAAGGACAGTATATTAACATGTCATATTAATTATAATACCTATCTAATCAATTAAAATCGTTTTTACACCAAAACAATGCAAAAAACTCAAAACAGAAAATTTCAGCATTGCATGTATTAAAAGTAACGATTTTTAATTAATTATTTCATGCACCTAAAGCACTAAAATAAGCATGTTTAGGCTCTGATACCACTGATGGAATATGTCATGGTATGTGTATGATGATCACGCAGCGGAAAACAAAAAAATTTGATCATACATGCCAAACAATTCCATGACAAGAATCGGAAACATGCAATTTTAGGGTTTTAATAACTTACAACTTTAGATGCCTTTCAAATTGAATTTGATGATGACCAGCAATTTAGATGATCTTGTCCACCTTAGATATTCACCACCAATGCCAAGGAACAGCCTTTTTCGCCACTCCTCTCTATTCTCACACACACACTCGCAAAGACGGCTCAAAACCGAAAGTGCTAGCTTACTAAATATGTATTGTGTAATGGAATTAGTTTGAAGCCACAAGACTTGATCTTGTCCTTCTACTATGTGTAATCAATGCTCAAAGTCACAAGCAAGCAAGGAAGAATCCTTCTCCTTGTGTATTTCGGCCAAGAAGAAAAAAAATGAGAGAGAGAGAGATGTTTCACGCAAAACCTAGCCACCACTCTTTTTCTTCTCCCTTAGGGTTTTATTCTTATCTAATATATACCCCTCCTTATGGCAAGTCTTTAATCCGAATTTTTCTACCTTGAGATAGTTAATTCAACCTTAAACACTTCCTAAAGATCAGTAGTAAATATTAGCTCAATCCCTTTTGAATTTAAAATTCAAATTGATTTGAAATAAAACCTTAAGATGTATTAATCAAACTAATCACTTACCATTTAACATGTGCTGAAATTCCCATGGTATATATCCTTTGGAATTTTGGCTAGGTCATCCCATTATTAAGTGATTTAGTTTGACTTAAATATCTTAGGATTTAATACTCAATTAAATTAATTAATACAACATAATTAATTAATTGAAATTAAACCTATGTGGGCCGAATTTCCTCTCTCATGGACCAAGGTCCATTAGCAATTAAATACCCATTACATATACATTAATTTGACTTAAATTAAAAGCCTAAATTAATGCTCAATACTTTATTCAAGTATTTTAAGCCCAATGCTTTGTGTGCGATCCTATAGGTCCATTTAATATTGGCAATGAATTAAAAATTAATTCAAAGGCTATATATATTCTCTAGCAAGATATTATAGCATTCCAAATTAAATGAAAATGCAATTGGCATTTAGTGACCTAATGCAATTTTATATATTCCCTTACCCATAAATATCAGAATTAACATAAGGCATGGAACAAGTCATCCTCATGTGTAAGTTAATTCCTTTCTTGATATTCCAGTGACACTGAACTTCTCAGATAAATAATGATTGCACATTATTACATCTCGGTATGGCCATACACTTCTCAGTTCACTGATCAAGTGGCCGATGATATTTTCTCTCTTATAGAGAGGGGTAATCCCTTCACTTCTCTCATGCTCTCTAACATGAATCAATGCATACCCAAGCATACCCATACTTGTCACTCAGTTACGAGCACGTTAGGTGTATGTCAAAGTACACAGTAATTCATAAAGAGTTTCATAGAGATTTTAGGTCTAAGAACTCCGATACAAAACTTGCATATGAGGAACACTTATGACTTGTACCATGTAGTGTTCTCATGTGTGGATCGTATCCAAATACCATGTTACAAACATGTATCTATGATCTCTGATTGACACTTTTGTCCTTATGATCCGTAAGACAGAACTCAACTAATCAGAGAGAGCATACTAGTCTTAATTCATTTGTTATTCCCATAACAATGACTGACTAGGGATATTTAGAATGAAGTCTCATTTGTTTCAAGGTCTTACAACCATGTGCCTCACACATGATAACTTAAACTGAAACAACATTCTTGGATAGTTCTATCAATTGACATGCACAGGAATACAATGAATAAAACAAATGCCTCATTTATTAACTAAAGTGTTTTATTACAATGTATTGGGGCTAGGGCTTACACTAACAGGCGGCTAGCGACTCATCTATCTCCTAGAGGGACTCACCAACCCTCTGTGCTATCACGACCTGTGAAACTGTCACAAATCCTTCTATCCTATTTAAACGCCTATTGACCTCTCCAAACCCTTTACTATCTGCTGGCCAAATAAGGTGAGCCTATCATCTGTCGGCTAGCTCAGTAGGCAAAAGCTCCCTTCTGTGCACTGGCTCAGTAGGTGAAGATCGTCCGTTACACACTGGCCAAAAAGACGGATTGCCTCATCATTGCGCTACCCCAGAGCGGCCAACGCGGACATCATATCCTAGTGCATAGACTGGAATGACGTCTCTATAGTAGGCCGATGCTACCCTATCCTAAACTCGGATGATGGCAGGGCTGTGG
The DNA here is from genome assembly GCA_947683425.1 of Excoecaria cochinchinensis. Classification (NCBI taxonomy): domain Eukaryota; kingdom Viridiplantae; phylum Streptophyta; class Magnoliopsida; order Malpighiales; family Euphorbiaceae; genus Excoecaria; species Excoecaria cochinchinensis. Next base: position 5,687,192 of record CANTUQ010000146.1, on the reverse strand, counting down.
AAGAGGATGCCCTAGGATTACCTGCCCGACTGAAAGGGGAGTGTCTCCAGGGAGTGCAGAAGTTGAGATCTGAAACCTGTGGTGGAGGAGTGATGCGGACTCCACTCTCATGTAGGATCTGCTATGGAGGGGGAGTGCTGAAAAGATCTATGAAGTCTAAATCATACATACCATCCCCATCCTATGGTGTATGTGGCTCCTCCTCCTTTGGCTGTAGGTAATCATCCCCTAAAGTACCTGCTATGTCGGGCAATGGAGGCAACTTGCAGAGAAGTCTTGTTTCTTCCATACTAAGTAGTCTGTACTCATCTTGTCATTCTAGTATCGGCTCCACCATACCCATGTAACCAGTGACAGCAAGATCAACAGCTATATCCCCCTCCAAGTGTGGTCCGAATGTACTGGGGTCATGCCTCAGGTGAAGGAGTAACCTAGTCACCACCCCTCCAATGCATATATGCCCAGTGGTCCCCTACCTGGCTCTGACTAATGCAGCTAAGATCTCTTGGGCAATGTTTAGCTGCCTACTAGTCATTATTGCCCATAAACTCCAAACCTCAGTGGCATTTATAGAACCAGGACTCCCGACTCGGCCAAGGTAGCTGCTATCCAGTACCTTCTGGATATATCTCAAAGCTTGCGAATGCAATAGGGTGCCCTTGGCCTGATTATGAAGATAAGGGACACTTGCTCCAAGCATTGTGTGGGGACAGTCCTATCTGGTACTAAGACTTAATCTCCTATCGAAAGGCCCATCGCTCATAAAAAATCCTGGCAGCTCATCTCATCATACTGGCCTTTTACCCGAATTAATATAACCCCAGGCTCTATATCAGGCCTCCGGTACCCCTTGTACTGTAGCATGGCTAAGAACTCCCTAGTGATCTCCGGGTATGTCCGGTAAGCTAGTCTCAAAAAATCAGTCTAGCCAACAGATGCTATCAGGGCACTTACCTCCTGCCACATGCCTATCTGCCTTAAAAACTGCCTGGACACAAATCTACTGGGCACAAGCCTCATCTGACTTAAAGTCTCAAATAGTTGTCTCTGAGCATTTGTCATCTCTTTCGGAGGTAGAGGTGTATAAGGTCTCGGGCGCACTCTACGCTGTCGAGGCATCCTGAAAAAATTGACAGTTAGTTTATGGAAATGTGCCAGATAAATTAATTAACATTATTTTATTGATTATCTTCCATGTTAAACTCATTTTTCCATGCGATAAATCGAAGAAAATTTGGACAGCACTTTAGCTGAAATGCGCCAAATTTCCCGAATACGCACAACAAATTCAAATAGGGTTCAGGCCCAGACAACCAATCTCAATATCCTAACTATATACACTTTCCATATTACAAGCAGATAACTCCACACGCTCTTTATTAAACAAAATAAAAATTGTTGGTATAATTTTTACTTATTTGCATTTGCACCTATTATTTTTACTGATAATCTAAATAAACAATAAAAAGAAAAGTAACAAAAGTAACAACACCTAGTTACATAACAAGAAACTTTACATAAATACTTTATTTCTACATTACAACATATACACGTGTTTTTATCATTTTTACCTCATTTTTCTTTTTTTTTTCTTTCTCCAATGGTTTACGTGGGCAACGAACAAGGTATGCATTTCACCATTTTTTATTTTTTCTCTTTTGTCATATTCTGCCTATTTAAAACAAATAATATAGAAAAAAGTATAAAATAGAAAAGGAAAAAGAAACGGAAACTAACCTAGTGAGCAAAATATTCACTAAAAAAAGGGTAGAGTAACTCAAAAAAAAAATAGATCACTTTGAAGGTAGCTGAATAAGGATCATTTTGGAGTGAACGGTGCATAAAACAGATCACAAATGGAAAAGAAATGACCAAAAATGAATTAAGGCTAGAGAGAAAACGAGTGAGCAAATAACAAAGAAAAGCAAAAACAGAGAGAGGAGAGAGGTGTTGGGGTACAACCAAATGGACTCCCCGAGGTACGGCCTCAAAGTGTGGCCGCACCTCGGCCATGCGATGTGTGGCCCCGTGGCCGTACCACAGCCACAGGCACCTTTTTTTAATATATTTTCTTTCTTTTTTTTTACTCCTTAAATATATTCTTGAGCTCTATTTTTGCCGTTGACACCGTTTATTGAGCATATTCCTGCAAACAAATTATATATGTACAAAAAAACAACAACAAAAATAAAATAAGCTATGCTGGTGGAATGCATGAGTCTAAAAATGCATAAAAAAGTGATCAAATTTTTTAAGAGGAGCCAAACTGGTTCCTCTCTTTGGCCATAAATAAGCTTTTCTCCTCTCTGCTTTCCATGTCACTTTCTTTTCATTCTTTTAGGATAGAGCTCTTAACCATGTAATTTTTTTCTTTTTTCTTTTTAATTTATTTTCCCTTTTTACTTATCCGACTTATTTATTCCTTGTCCAACTATTTGAATATGTCAATACCCATCCTTAATAAACTGCGCCGATTCATAGATGATCCCATGACCTGGCAAACTAGCACTTTAGCTCCTTATTCAAGTTTGAGACTTCTAAGAAGGATAAAGTTAGACCGAGGCCTTTTATTGTCTGCCATCCGCTATTGGGATCCTTGATTTCACATTTTTTGGTTTACTTACCAAGAACTGTGTCCTTTGGCCAAAGAATTCGCTGCAATTACTGACGTAAGGTTATCTCCTGGTACCCTTCCTTATGTCCCAAGTTACAGAACATATCTGCTTAGGGATGTGGCCTTTGCCTTAGGCATATCACCCTCCAAGGTCGCTCGGCTGGTTCCTAGAGGGGATTTCTTTTCCCTAGAGCCCCTATTTGATGCACTCAATGACTTTTTAAATGTGCCTACCTATTAAGCTAGTGTAGTTTTATTGATCTGCTTATCCAGATACCTGTTGGTGACCTCAGGTGAACTATTCGGCGACTATCAATTATTTAGCATTGTATATGGCATTCACTGTAACACCCCCTTCCCATACGTAGGCGTTCCCATCCGATAAGGAGTGAGAAGCCGTATGAGACAAGGTGTCACAAAACTGATACAAAGTAAAGTATACATCCATTCATAACATACATTCAGAAATACAGAATAATTAAAAACTTTACATGCAGAAAGCAAAAGCTGATCATGCATTACTATAATTAAACTATTACAATAATGTTCTGATCAACTAGCTGATATAAATAATATTACATATACAAAATATAGATACAAAAGCGGAAGCTGATACAGAGAGTTCTATACAAAAAGAATCAATAACTGATACAAAACTGAGCCCTACACTAGTCCCTTCTGTGTTGGCTTGATGACGGCGACTCTCTCAAGGCAAAACGTCTTCCGCACCTGCACGGGTAAAAACACCCTGCTAAGCGATATACGCTTAGTGGGGAAACACACATAAATTATGAACGGCCATTCACAATGGTCGTCAAAGCAGATCACATTCACAATGGCATTATGCAAAGGTTATAACATAGATGCTATAAGCATGTTCATATTTAAAAACCAAACATTCAGTTTCTCAATAACCATATTCATTACAGAATAAACCAACATGCATTTCATCATTAAACTCATTCAGATAATTCATTTCATAGTCAGATCAGATCAGAACAATTCCATTAACATTTTAAGAACACCTGCTGACTCTAGACAGTGGATAACGAGTGTACTGAGGGTACCTTCTGGGTACGAATTGAATACTGAGGGTACCTCACAGGTACAAGTCAAATATTATATCATTTATCAAAACATGTTAATAATATACTGAGGGAATCTTAAACAAGATTCTATACTGAAGGGTTCGCGAGGAACCAAACGGGGACCTGATCGGGGTCCAAACTGAACTGAGGGCTGCAGCTAAAGACTCTATTAGGGATGCCTAACTATCCACTTACTTGACTCTAGCAGGTTATGCGTCACACTGATCACATTTCAGGATATAGCGTATAATTCATCAGAAAATCATGCTATCACGCATATCGAAGCATCAAACAGTAAGACATGCATCATACAACAGTAAAGTCAATTCAGAAGAAATACCAAATTCATTTCTGAGTTAAAAACCAGGAAATTTTGGAAAAACGAGCTGAGCGGAAAAACTGGCGACTCAATAGGCAGGTCACGGCGTGACCGAGGGTCACGCGACGTGACGTGCTTGTTTCTCGCCGGTCACGTTGCGTGATCCTCGCGGATCACGCAATGCTTATGCAGGTCACCGCGTGACCGAGGGTCACGCGACGTGACGCTGCTTCTCCCTCGCAGATCACGTTGCGTGATCTGCCTTTTCTTCGCAGGTCGCACGACGTGACCGAAGATCACGTCGCGTGACTTGCTTACTCATCAGCTGGTCACGCGACTGGCTTCTCAGCAGGCAAGTCACGTCGTGACCGAGGGTCACGCGACGTGACTTGCCTTCCTTCGTAGCGAGTCACGCGACAGAGAGAGTTTCAACAGTAAATCGATTTTCCCAGAATTTCCAGAAATTTCAGAATAACAATTCAATCCCAAATCGATTTTAAACCATACAAATTCATTCATACCTTTCAAGGAAGATCCCAAACAATTCAAACATCATATAAACAACTCAAACCAGAATTCAATCAACCTAATCAAGGTATTTGCATTCAAATTGTTCAAGAACATATAAACCCTAGAAATTTCCAGTAAACATCAAAAGCGCACAATTTCACAGTTAAACATTCCCAAACCTGGATTCTAACTTCTATCACTTAGCTCCACTTGGTCCAGCAACCTCTTTCCCCTTTGGATCACGTGGAGCCTTAGCTAGAACACAAACACAGTAAATGACAATTAACATGCAACCCTAATTAAACCTAAACTCAAGGAAGAAGATGAAGATGCAATTTACAGTAAAACCAAGACTAGATCTTGCACTTACCAAGCTAAGGAATGCAAGGAGAGGATTAATTTCACCAATAAGACCTTGAATCAAAATACACAGTACTTGGGAATAAAGAAAGTGAAGAAGAAGAGAGTGAGTGAGAAAGAACGTGAATCTGTAAGTTGCTTTTCTCTCATTCCCTTTTCTTTTTCTTTTCTTTATTCTAAATATGTATCAAACTCCTATTGGTGACACTAATCACTCACACTAAAATAACCTACACTACACACACCTAAAACCCTCTTCACTTATGCATACCCTACCATAGTATGAACACATGCACACAAGTATATCTCATTTAATTAAACACACTAATGCCATGTATGCACCCACATAATAATAAACCCAAAAATCATACATTTTACTGAAATAACCCTATGAAATGCCGAACACATGCGAATGCTTACACATACTGACAGACAGATAGACAGACAGACAGATGGACAGACAGGCTCATTCTACTAGGGGGCAAATGGGGTCTGACAACTCTCCCCTACTAATAAGAATTTCGTCCTCGAAATTCTCACCTGAACTGAATAACTGTGGATACTGAGCTCTCATCGACTCCTCTGGCTCCCAAGTCGCTTCCTCGACTCCATGATGGATCCACAACACTTTAACCAAAGGAATCTGCTTATTTCTCAACTGCCTAACCTCTCGGGCTAGAATAGCTCGCGGTTCCTCATCATAAGAGAAGTCTGGCTGAACCTGGATATCCTGAACTGACAGAACATGCGAAGGATCTGATCTGTACCGACGAAGCATCGAAACGTGAAACACATCATGTAACTTTGCTAACTCCATCGGTAGCGCTAATCTGTAGGCTACAGGTCCCACCTTAGCCAAAATCTCATAAGGTCCAATGAAACGAGGACAAAGCTTGCCTTTCTTGCCGAACCGAAGCACTCTCCTCCAAGGAGAAACTTTAAGGAAAACCTTGTCCCCGATCTCAAAATGCACATCTTTCCTCTTCAGATTGGCATAAGACTTCTGTCGATCCTTGGCTGCCTTCAAATTCCACTGCACTACTCTGATTTTCTCTTCAGTATCCCTAACCAAGTCGGGTCCAATCATAGATCTCTCGGATAGCTCGGTCCAACAAATCGGAGTCCTACACTGACGACCATACAAAGCCTCATATGGTGCCATACCAATACTCGACTGGAAACTGTTGTTATAGGCAAACTCCATCAATGATACATATCTGTCCCAACTGCCCGGAAAATCTAAAGCACAAGCCCTCATCATATCCTCCAGAATCTGAATAACTCGCTCTGACTGACCATCGGTCTGAGGATGAAACGCTGTACTGAAGTTCAACCTAGTGCCCAAAGCTCTCTGTAACTCCTTCCAAAACTTGGAAGTAAACCTCGGATCTCGATCTGACACTATGGACAAAGGCACACCATGCAGTCGAACTATCTCATCAACATAGATACTGGCTAATCTGTCCATGGAGTAGTCCACTCTAATTGGCAAGAAGTGAGCTGATTTTGTAAGCCGATCCACAATAACCCAAACTGAATCATGCTTCCTCTGAGTCAAAGGCAAACCAGAAACAAAGTCCATGGCAATGTCATTCCATTTCCACTCAGGAATGGATAAAGGCATGAGTAAACCTGAAGGAACCTGATGCTCTGCCTTTACATGCTGACAAGTCAAGCACTTGGAAACAAAATCCACAATATCACGCTTCATACCAGACCACCAATAGAATTGCTTCATATCTCTGTACATCTTCTCACTGCCCGGATGCATAGTAAAGACTGAACTATGCGCCTCACTCAAGAGCTGTCTCCTCAAATCCTCAGACTCTGGCACACATAAACGATCTCTGAACAAAAGTACCTCACCCTGAACTGAGAACTCTGATGGCTTACCCGATCTAACCTCATGCACAATCTGCTGAAGCCTCTGGTCATCTCTCTGAGCATCCACAATCAACTGTCTCAAAGTAGGCTTCACATGCAACTGGGCAAGCAAAGCCCCATCTGAACCAAAACGCCATCTGAAATGCCTCAAGAACAAGGCTGAAACTGACTTACGACTTAAAGCATCTGCAACTACATTAGCCTTACCAGGATGGTAATCCACAATGCAGTCGTAGTCCTTAAACAACTCAAGCCATCTGCGCTGTCTCATGTTCAACTCTTTCTATGAAAGGAAGTACTTCAAACTCTTGTGGTCCAAGAAGATCCTACACTTTTCCCCATACAGGTAGTGACGCCAAATCTTCAAAGCAAAGATTACAGCTGCCAACTCTAAATCATGCGTCGGATAGTTCTTCTCATGTGGCTTCAACTGACGAGAAGCATAAGCCAGTACTTTACCCTCTTGCATCAGCACACATCCAAGACCAACTCCAGAAGCATCACTGTAAATAACAAACTCCTTACCCGAGATGGGTTGAGTAAGGATAGGAGCCTCAATAAGCAACTGTTTTAACCGATCAAAACAAGACTGACACCTGTCTGACCGCTCAAATCTAACTCCTTTCCTCAATAATCTAGTCATAGGAGCAGCAATCACAGAAAATCCTTTAACGAACCGACTGTAATAACCTGCTAAACCGAGGAAACTCCTCACTTCCTGAACATTTCGAGGCGCTTTCCAATCAACTATCGCCTCAATCTTGGTTGGATCAACCTGAATACCACTAGCTGAAATAATGTGACCCAAGAACGATACTTCTCGAAGCCAGAAATCACACTTGCTAAGCTTAGCAAACAAATGATGCTCTCTCAACATCTGCAAAACCAATCTGAGATGCTCCTCATGCTCACTCTCATTCTTGGAATACACCAAGATGTCATCAATGAACACTACTACAAATCGATCTAAGTATGGCCTAAATACACGATTCATCAGATCCATAAAAGCCGCTGGAGCATTTGTCAAACCAAACGGCATCACAAGAAACTCATAGTGGCCATACCTAGTCCGAAATGCAGTCTTCACCACATCTGCATCCTGAACACGAAGCTGGTAGTACCCTGATATAAGATCTATCTTGGAAAAGACACCCGCACCTCGCAACTGATCAAATAAATCCTCAATCCTAGGAAAAGGATACTTGTTCTTCACTGTAACTTTATTAATCTGGCGGTAGTCAATACACATCCGCAGGGATCCATCTTTCTTCTTGACAAACAGCACTGGAGCTCCCCAAGGAGATATGCTCGGTCTAATAAACCCCTTATCCAATAACTCTTGTAACTGAGATTTAAGTTCCCTCAACTCCACAGGAGCCATCCGATAAGGTGCTCTCGAAATAGGTGCTGTACCTGGCATGATCTCAATGGATAACTCAACCTCTCTCTCAGGAGGCAACCCAGGCAACTCGCTCGGGAACACATCGCCAAACTCCCGCACTACAGGAATGCCCTCAATCTGAACCTGATCCCTCCTGGAATCTAACACAACTGCTAGAAAAGCCTCACAACCTTTCCTGATGAATCTCTTGGCTTGCAGCGCAGAAATCACATTATTCAACGAACTAGCACCCAAACCTTTCAGAAACACAAGAGACTGACTTCTATCCCGAAGTACAACTGTCTTCCTATGGCAATCCACTACAGCCCGATACTTACCCAACCAGTCCATACCCAGAATCAGATCAAACTCTCTGAAGGGTAACTCAATCAGATCCGCTGGAAGCACAGCTCCCTCAACAGTCAGAGGACAACTCCTAAAAACTCTACTCACACTGACACTATGCCCTAATGGACTGGTCACACAAATCTCATAATCTAACTGATCAACAGAATGCAATTTATCAACAATTCTATCTGTGCACAAATATGAGTGTGTGGAACCAGGATCAATTAGAGCATACAACTCAGTGTCATGGAGTAGGAACTTACCAGCAATAACATCAGGCGCGTCCTGCTCATCTCTGGCTCTCATAGCATAAGCTCTGACGGCACCCTGAGGAGGATGCTCAACAGTCTCAGAAGCAGCACCATCTCTATGCCGACCACCTCTACCTCTACCTCGGCCTCTGCCACGGGTAGCCTGAGAAGCATTCGAACCGACCCTACTGCCCTCTCTCTGGGAACCTGAATCCTCCTATAACCTCGGACAACCAGCCAACTGATGCTCTGAACTCCCACATCTTAAGCATGCACCGGAGAGCCACCTACACTCACCCCGATGTGACTTACTATAATGAGGACAAACTGGTGTAGTCTCAGCTCTACTACCCCTACCTGAACCTGTCTGAGCTGTAGAACCCTGACGTCTACCTCTAGAAGCCGGACCAGATGCTGACTCATCCTGTGGGTTCCTAGATCTCTTACTCGAAGAAGATCCTCCACGAGAAGAACTCCTCCTCTGAGCTCTCTCTCTCATCACAGTCTCATTCAACTCAGCTCTCACAGCAGCCTCAACAATCTGATAATAGCTAACCCCAGGTATACACATCAAGGAAATCAAAGCAGTCTTCAGAGACTCATTTAACCCTGCCTCGAAATGCTTGCATCTAAAGTCATCAGTCATAACTCCTCGTGGGGCATAGCGCGATAACCTGTTGAACTCTTTCTCATAATCAGCTACTGACAAAGCTCTCTGTCTCAAACCCAAAAACTGCGCCCATCTTGAATCTCTATAGGTCTGAGTGATGTACTTCTTTATGAACTCACCCTCAAAGAACTCCCAGGTAATCGGATCCGGTAACTGAGGATGCCTGCAAACCAACTCCCACCACTCAAAAGCAGACCCCTGAAGAAGAGCTAATGCACACACTGCCTGCTGGTCGGGAGGACACCGTATCTCTCTCAAAGCACGCTTCACTTTGTCTAACCATCTCTCTGCAAACTCAGACTCGTTCAACCCAGTACCATAGAAATCCTCAACTCCTGCTCTCCTCAGATTCTCCATAGGTGCTCTAGGAGCAGTCACTCGCTCCAAAACCCTAGCCATGTCCTGATGCAGTCTGAACATAGCCTCATAGGGCATGGCTGCGGCCTCGGGCTGAACCCTAGCATACTGAGCCGACACATTAACAGAAACAGACTGATTTACAACTGGAGGATTCACACTCTCGGCGGATTCCTCACGCGCACCATGAGCAGAATTAGAAGCCATCTAAACAAACAAGAAACAACCGTATCAGCCAACACAGATCTAGACACATACACATCTAAGAAACTCAGAACAATCATAACAACACCCAGAAACGCCTAAACCTATGCTCTGATACCACTAACTGTAACACCCCCTTCCCATACGTAGGCGTTCCCATCCGATAAGGAGTGAGAAGCCGTATGAGACAAGGTGTCACCAAACTGATACAAAGTAAAGTATACATCCATTCATAACATACATTCAGAAATACAGAATAATTAAAAACTTTACATGCAGAAAGCAAAAGCTGATCATGCATTACTATAATTAAACTATTACAATAATGTTCTGATCAACTAGCTGATATAAATAATATTACATATACAAAATATAGATACAAAAACGGAAGCTGATACAGAGAGTTCTATACAAAAAGAATCAATAACTGATACAAAACTGAGCCCTACACTAGTCCCTTCTGTGTTGGCTTGATGACGGCGACTCTCTCAAGGCAAAACGTCTTCCGCACCTGCACGGGTAAAAACACCGTGCTAAGCGATATACGCTTAGTGGGGAAACACACATAAATTATGAACGGCCATTCACAATGGTCGTCAAAGCAGATCACATTCACAATGGCATTATGCAAAGGTTATAACATAGATGCTATAAGCATGTTCATATTTAAAAACCAAACATTCAGTTTCTCAATAACCATATTCATTACAGAATAAACCAACATGCATTTCATCATTAAACTCATTCAGATAATTCATTTCATAGTCAGATCAGATCAGAACAATTCCATTAACATTTTAAGAACACCTGCTGACTCTAGACAGTGGATAACGAGTGTACTGAGGGTACCTTACGGGTACGAATCGAATACTGAGGGTACCTCACAGGTACAAGTCAAATATTATATCATTTATCAAAACATGTTAATAATATACTGAGGGAATCTTAAACAAGATTCTATACTGAAGGGTTCGCGAGGAACCAAACGGGGACCTGATCGGGGTCCAAACTGAACTGAGGGCTGCAGCTAAAGACTCTATTAGGCATGCCTAACTATCCACTTACTTGACTCTAGCAGGTTATGCGTCACACTGATCACATTTCAGGATATAGCGTATAATTCATAAGAAAATCATGTTATCACGCATATCGAAGCATCAAACAGTAAGACATGCATCATACAACAGTAAAGTCAATTCAGAAGAAATACCAAATTCATTTCTGAGTTAAAAACCAGGAAATTTTGGAAAAACGAGCTGAGCGAAAAAACTGGCGACTCAACAGGCAGGTCACGGCGTGACCGAGGGTCACGCGACGTGACGTGCTTGTTTCTCGCCGGTCACGTTGCGTGATCCTCGCGGATCACGCAATGCTTATGCAGGTCACGGCGTGACCGAGGGTCACGCGACGTGACGCTGCTTCTCCCTCGCAGATCACGTTGCGTGATCTGCCTTTTCTTCGCAGGTCGCACGACGTGACCGAAGATCACGTCGCGTGACTTGCTTACTCATCAGCTGGTCACGCGACTGGCTTCTCAGCAGGCAAGTCACGTCGTGACCGAGGGTCACGCGACGTGACTTGCCTTCCTTCGTAGCGAGTCACGCGACAGAGAGAGTTTCAACAGTAAATCGATTTTCCCAGAATTTCCAGAAATTTCAGAATAACAATTCAATCCCAAATCGATTTTAAACCATACAAATTCATTCATACCTTTCAAGGAAGATCCCAAACAATTCAAACATCATATAAACAACTCAAACCAGAATTCAATCAACCTAATCAAGGTATTTGCATTCAAATTGTTCAAGAACATATAAACCCTAGAAATTTCCAGTAAACATCAAAAGCGCACAATTTCACAGTTAAACATTCCCAAACCTGGATTCTAACTTCTATCACTTAGCTCCACTTGGTCCAGCAACCTCTTTCCCCTTTGGATCACGTGGAGCCTCAGCTAGAACACAAACACAGTAAATGACAATTAACATGCAACCCTAATTAAACCTAAACTCAAGGAAGAAGATGAAGATGCAATTTACAGTAAAACCAAGACTAGATCTTGCACTTACCAAGCTAAGGAATGCAAGGAGAGGATTAATTTCACCAATAAGACCTTGAATCAAAATACACAGTACTTGGAAATAAAGAAAGTGAAGAAGAAGAGAGTGAGTGAGAAAGAACGTGAATCTGTAAGTTGCTTTTCTCTCATTCCCTTTTCTTTTTCTTTTCTTTATTCTAAATATGTATCAAACTCCTATTGGTGACACTAATCACTCACACTAAAATAACCTACACTACACACACCTAAAACCCTCTTCACTTATGCATACCCTACCATGGTATGAACACATGCACACAAGTATATCTCATTTAATTAAACACACTAATGCCATGTATGCACCCACATAATAATAAACCCAAAAATCATACATTTACTGAAATAACCCTATGAAATGCCGAACACATGCGAATGCTTACACATACTGACAGACAGATAGACAGACAGACAGACGAACAGACAGGCTCATTCTACTAGGGGGCAAATGGGGTGTGACATTCACCGTAAGTTGACCCCTTTTTTAGTCATTATAGTCGAGATGATAATTGGCTTGGACGCCCTCTGCACTGACTCTACTGCTTTTATGATCGGGAGTCCCTTACTACTCCAGGTAACTTGCGTCATTATTTTTAAAGGTAGCACGCCCCTTATGGGTTTTCACACTAACTTTTCTTATTGGGAAATGCATCCCATTAGGGATTCTCACATAACTCTGTGCCTTATTTTTGCCTGGAATGGATCCAACTCATTCCAACGGCTTTTTCTCTTTTATTTTATTTTTTTAATATTTTTAATTTTATTTTTTTTCAGGTGTGGCTGTAGGAGAAGTTAAGGTTATTGGCAGAACCCCCTCTTAGGGTGATTAATGCATACTCACTGGTGCATTTTTTCCTTAGACAGTGGACATATCAGTTCGACTCTCCTTATAAAGGCTTTATATGGATAACCACATTGGCAGATGGAGATATTAGCTTCATGACCCCTTGGATGCGCCTTGATTACATGACTCAGGATGGGCCTTCGGGGTGTGTCCCATTGTGCGGGCTTCACAGGGCCTCTTTTTGCATCACAGCCCGTTGCGTTTGTCAGTTTGGAGGGTGCCAGACCATTGTGAATCTGTTGCTAGCTTTTCATGGTGAAATCTTATCTTCGGTATTTATTACTACCTACTGCGGACTTTGGGGGTAGCTATCCTTGAATACGACCATTCTGAGGGTTGACTATTCTGATTTTACTAGCTTGCCGGAGTATAAAGAGTGGGTGATTATGTAACAGCCTGAAAACCACCCTAGAAGTATTGAGTGTTGATAGTGTAATAAAATGAGTGTTAATTAGGGTTTATAGATTTAGAATAAATTGAAATTGAGAGTTTAGGGACTCAATTGCATAAAAATAAAGTATTGTAGTGACCAAAGTGTAACAGTGCATGATTAGTGTAAGTGGACGATTAAGACTAATTAAGTGGAATTAATTAACCTCAATCTTGAGTTATTGGGATCCAAATGTTGCCTTGCATGATCAGCGACACTTAGCTAATGGAGAGCTGGGTTGTAACACCTCATCTTTGCATGCGTATATAAGTAATGTGTAGTGGAAAAATATTTCCTTGTGTTCTTCTTTAGTCCGGTCATCCTCTCTCCAATCTATTCTTTCTCTTTTTTTGTTCCACAAATTGTTCTTTTCTCCATCTCAAGGGTTAATTAGAGTTATTTCTAGTGAATTTGCTTGACCACCCATCTAAGATAAATTAAAAAGGTAAATATAAGTCAAGTGTTCTTCATCTCCTTCTTTTTCTTTATTTGGAATTCCGTTTATGACGTTAATTCCACTTTAAATCCGTGTGTGTATGTGGCTGAAAGTTGGAGAAGCTAGTAGGAAAGCCAAGGGTAAAGAGAATGTCATCTAGTTGTGAAGAGAAGGAGAGCTTTAAGAGGTTTGGGATTCTACTTGAAATCTATGTTTATTTATATGTGTATTTTGTTGGGGAAAATTGGGATTCGAAGGGTCTAAGGGCTCTTCTAAATTCTAGGTTAAGTATGGAATGATGATTAGATGAAATCCTATTGACTATTGGAATGTGTGGTGTTTGATAACAAGCATGATATTAGGTGAGTGCGACATTTCTTGTCATAAATGTGTTAATTATAGTATAATTATCTGATGTGAACGGAATGATTAGCTGAAAACATGTGTTGATAATTGATTAAAGTGAATATAAAGGTTGTAATGTGATCAAGGCTTGAAAGTGGTATGTGAAATTGAGTTTGTGGGATATTTTTTTGTTCTATCGAGAGCGTGACAAAATGCATTGCATAATGACTTTTGCTGAAATGTGCACTGTCGCGAGCGCGATAATGGGCGCAAGTGCGATAGTAGCGTTTATGCTATTTTGTCGTGTGTGCGAGCAATGCCATGAGCACGACAGAAGAGATATCCATTCTCTGTAGCGGGCGCGACAAAGCTTACGAGTGCAACAGTGTTGGAGTTTATAAATGCGAATCTTTTACTCTAATTCTTATGAACTATGTTATGCGATCTATACATATCAATACATATGAGATTGAAAAGGGTATTTATACCATGTGACTTATGATTGCTATGCATACAGAATTAAAATGTGCATTATGCATGAGAATAATAATGTTTTATGATTGTCTATACTTTAAATAATGATAATGTATGTATATAAGTGAACATAAAGTGAAGTGAATTAATCGTAAGCCTATAATCGAGTCGTGGATAGATAAGCATGCTTATAGAGGGCTAGTGATTCGTAGTTGCCAGTGCAACACTGACAGGTATCTAGTGTTTGATACCGAAAGGTATCCAATGATTTAGTGATAAAATACTATTAGTGTACCCGTATCCACTTCTATATGATTCAGGCTATCTATATGGAATTAATGGTATATAGTAACGACAATAATGTGTACATGTGCATATAACAAGATAGTGTTTATTTTGACTAGTGGTAGTGATAGTGATGGCATATTGAGTGACATTTGTGTTATGATACATGGTAGTGACAACTATATGTATTGATGACATTGAAGCCTTCTGTTGGCATAGTGAATTAATTATTGTTACTTCATAATATGAATTATTGAATGTTGGCATGATTAGCGAACTAAGGAATGGATTGCTATAGCATGGTGTTCTTGTGATTAAAGCATGTTATATTGTAATGTATTAATATATGAATGCTAGTATTAGTATTGCTTTATTATATCCCCACTAAGCATTATCCCTTAGCATGGGTGCTTGTCTCCCATGTAGGTTTGAAGTGTGAAGCTCAGGTTTTGCGTGGAGTATATGCAGGCCACTAGGAGAAGTCTTCAATGAGGTCTTCTAGTTAGGTTAATTTTTGTATTGTAAAGATATTGTTATAAGTTTTTGTATAAGTGTAAACACCGTGCCCTGAGCTAGTTCAGATCAGAGATTACCCGATGAAGAAATCAGTGTTCGTTTTCAATCCATTTTATGAAATTCGGGAATTTTGGTCCTTCAGATTCACAAGGATTGGAGTTTTTTTTTTCATTTGTAGCAGAAAGAATTAGAAAATTAGGCAGATTTAGCATGAAAAGTGATTTTTTCCTTCATAGACGGCCTGTTCGTCTGTAGTCAGATGCCCATCAGTAGTCGAGATGATCTGTCTCTCGCCATGAGAGACGGGCCGTTGGTGAAGCAAGCGACGGACACGTGCCCGTAAACCGACGCCCGTCTGTTCCTCCCCATGCCCCGTTCCGTCCCCTGGCCAAATGACCGCGCGTACCCTTATAATCGATGACCGTCGGTGAGCTTCAGACACCAGTCGGTCAATTGATTTGGTCGCTAGATTTGGGGGAAAACAGTTAAGATTCTTTCCAAATCCTGTTAGGAATAGGATTTCTCTTTCCTAATTCAAATAGGATTTCCTTTTTTCTATAAAAGGGGGATTTTTCAATGATTTAGGGGTTAGACAATTTCTAATTAGGGGATTTTTTCTTTCTCTCAAAGATATATTCTCTAATATTTTTCTCGGAAAAATTATATTTTTACCAAAAAACACAAAAACTCTTTTCCTCTTTTTGAATCTTTCTTTCAAAATCTTATTTTGATGAATCAAATTAATTTGAGGCAACAAAATTAATTTGTTTCCATCAATTTATCGATTCCAACATTTGAATCGCTGTAATTTTTAAGGAAAAATATAAATTTTCTTGTCTTGATTTTTTTATTCGAACTTTATGAAGCACGCAGGATCGAAAATTATCCTGCATTCATCCAAAAAGGTATAGTCCGAGGGTAAATATCCTAGATCTGATATTTGGTTGATTGAAATTAGTTATTTGCGTTTCTTTTAAGTATTTTACCTAAAATAAAATTTTTTTCCCGTGAAAATCTATTTTTTGTCTTTTTTTTTAGGAATAGGGGTGACCGACAGGCAGTGCGGATAGAAACGCTCGTCCCTCTTTTGAGGGATGGGACATATACACCACATTTCACTGCTCGCCGGTCACATTTTCGACGCCCATCGGTCACATTTGAATGGCCGTCCCTGGGCCCTCCTACACTGTTTTAATCTGTTTTCATTTGTTTATATTTTCTCTTATTTGCTTTCTTTATTTTGTTTGCCCTCTTATTCAAAAACCTTTTTTAGCTTTTGTTTTTATCATTTTATTTCATTTCTGAAATTTTGCAATAATGTTTTTGTTTATTTTTGGTGAGATAATATTTTATTATCTTGGATGGGTTAAAAATTTGATGATGATGATGGCCACCCACCCAAATCTAAGGGTTTCTTTCCGGTTTATTCCCTTTAACCCTCATCTTTATTATTATTATTTATTTGATATTTATTGTAGGTTTATTATTATTTATTTTTCTACTTCTTATTATTATTATTGCTAGTATTATTATTAGTTTTAGTATTTATTATTTTATCAATTGCATTATTGTTGTTATTGTTAAGTTTATTTATTTATTTCCCTTTGTAAAATTATTGTTTGTCGCGCTAATATAAAAAGAGGACAAATGTTTTATGGCAATTAATTTGGAAATTTTTGCAAAATTAAGGACCAAAGTCCAATTTTATCCAATAAAACCATCACATAAAAAATTATTTTTTTCGGTAATAAATGCATCTAGGACCATTGCCCTCAATTTTAATGAATATCCCGTTTTATGCATGTTTTGTATCTTATTTATAATGGGGGTTGTATTCCGCCCCTAGTTTTATTATAATTTATTTTCATATACTTTATTTTAATGTTATTTTATTTTTCGCTTTTATGTGAATGATCGTGCCTTTTTAATTAATTGCATCGTATGGAGAAATAGTGAGATAATAAATTCAAAACCTAATTGTAATATTAATCAAGGTATGAATAAATGAGAAGTCCCGAACCTATCTCTGGTCTTTAGGCTCAACGAGGCAAGAGGCCCATTTCGATGTTTCATTGGAATGGGATCTCCAAGACACCTCTTGTGTCCCACCAAAAGACTCAATTTACAATCCTAGGCTCCATAGGGTTAGGGGGTCATTCCAATGTTCTATTAGGGTGAATGCCTCCAAGACCCCTTTGGTTTGCCCAAAATGGATAAGATGCGCCGTCTTAGGCTCACTGAGGTGAGACGAACTTTCCCAATATTTTATTGGGTGGCTACTCCATAAAACCTCCTTATTGCCCAAAATAGATGAACTTGTGAATCCCTTACAAGTTTCCAATGAACCTCTCCTGAAAGCCCTAAAAGCGGGTCTTCGGGGTGCCCCGGGGTTCGGCGCGCGTCACAGTGGCAACTCCACTGAGGACACTACTTGAGATTTCGATTCGAAAGTACCTTGATTAAAAATTACAATTAAGTTTTAGTTTAAAAATTGTGCTTTCTTTCAAAGTTGCATTTCATCTCATTAGAGACTCAAATTATGTTAGTTTGGTCCCTCTATCAACCCCGATGCGTTCCCGAAGCACAACCCTATGTTCACTCAATGTAGGGAAGTGTTAAGGATAATCACCAGCCCAAGCCTCGTACCATTTGGTATATAAAATGGAGACCCAATCGGTCGCTATGCTCGTGATGAGCTAGACCCATTGGCAGGGACAATGCTTGGGTAGACGTAAAGTAACACCACCCATGACTAAAGCTCATGTAATGGATGTAGATACTTTCCCTAGGTGGTATGAACCTTAATACTGTGCTTGCTGTATGGGTCCTTACGTATTGGGTGAACCCAAATGTCTTAATCGATCACCTAGCCAAAGGCTTTCATGCCCTGGTAGGACCGTGTTGATTCACTTGGATCACTTAAATACATAATGATCATGACTCATGCGCCTATTGCATTAGTTAGGAGAGTTATGCTGCCGGTTTTTCACCGTGCACCATACATGTCCATCGGGTCCCTGTTGACCTATGGGCTAATCCCACCTAGGAAAGAGACTATGGCCTTGTGTGTGGGAGTGACAAGGTGGAAGGACCTATGTGCTTGCATTTGATTTGTGGGTGTTGCATAGCACGATCATGCATTTTGTCACATTCATGCATCATTCTAACTCTTTGTGTTTGCAGCCATTATAGATCTACCTAGGTGGACAAGAGGTCCTTGAGGGCGGTTGATTTGGAACTCTATTTTTGAGCTATCAGAAAGAGCAGAATATTCGGATAATACTTCAGAAGCTAGTTACGCAACTTTAGAAATGGCAAATTCACCGAGAGGGACTGATGCCACCAGGGCTATAGTTGCAGAGGAAGTGGGTCGTAGATTTGAGGACTTTGAGAGTCGTTTGATGAACATGTTAGCCACAATGGGCTAGCCAGCTACTCAACAGAACCCACCACCTCCTCCTGTGAGAAGCAATAAAATAGAGGAGGTCCGAGCAAACCCACTGGAAGAGAATCATCCACCATCAGTGCATTTTAGAGCTACTACTTTAGGGGTTCAGAGGGGAAAGCAAGTCCTAGGGTTAGACGATGATTCAGACGAAGATCATGAGGAGCACATGTCTCAGAGAGGGAAGGCACCTCAAACTGAGGAGGCTATTTGGAAGAAGATGGAAGAGAGGTTCGAAGTAATGGCTAGGACTTTGACGAAGGGTCAAGGGATGAATCTAGAAGATAGGGAGTTAGATGGAGAGAACCCTATCCCGATAAACTTTAAGATGCCAGATGTTCCAAAGTTCGACGGTACTTCTGACCCTACCGCACATATCAAACAATACTCGTTGGTGATGAAGGGTACTACTCTGATGAGGAAGTAGAAGATTGAGTATTTTTGCTTAAGCTTGACAGGCCTAGCAATGGATTGGTATCATGGGTTGGATTGCCGAACTAAAGAAGACTGGGATTTATTGACTGAGGAATTTCTTAGACAATATGACTGTAGTACGAGAATGGAGGTGACCTTGAAAGACCTGGAGCTACTACAGCAGAAGGGAGGTGAGTCCTTTCATGAGTATCTAACCCGATGGAGGAACCGGTTGATGGAAATGTAGAGAAAACCGGATACTCAAGATAAAATATGGCTATTCATCAAAAATGCGAGCCCATATTTGAGAGAGGGTTTGAAGATGAAGGGATTGTGAGATTGGGAATCTCTGAAGGACGTCGCCATAGAAGCTGAGGCGGAGTACCTGACTAAGAAAGCAAGTGTTGAGAATTATCCTAGGAAGGGTGTTAATGGAGCTGGCAGATCGGCAGGCCCTGGAAAGACCGCGAAAGTATCAACTACCAACTTTACTCCGAGTCATTTTTCAAACCTCGGAAGGTCTCTATCGTGGGTATTGAGAAGACTAATGAAGGAGGGGAAACTGCAGTCTTTACCTCCCCGACCGACTAGAATTGTGCGCCAACCATGGCATAAGGATAATGAGTACTGTGCATATCATCAGCATACTGGGCACACCACAGATGATTGCAAAGCCTTGCGACATGTAATTCAGGATGTCATCGATTGAAATCAGATCACGGACCCAAAAAAGAGAGGAGGTAAGAAGAAGATAGGATACAATAATGTGCCCCCACCGGTGAATGCGATCGGGTCAGGTCTGTCTGAAAAATTTGTATTGAGGGAGCTGTATGGCAAAGATGTGCATGCTGTCGAGACAAGTGAAGAAGGGTTGCTAGTGGCTGTAATCAATTGCTGGTCCACCGAAGAAAGTGGAGAAGAGGATTAGGACGCCGAGCAGTTTGCTGACCCATGGGGTTCGGAAGAAGAAGGTTAAGAAGGAAAGAAGAAGAGTAAAGTGGGAACTATGACCCCAAGCGGAAGGGTAGCTCCAGAAGTTGAGAAGCCTAAAGAACTAGAAGCTGGCCAAAAGGAGAAAGAGTTGGAAGAAGATTTGATTGTTAAGCAGCTGAAAAAGACGCCGGCTCAAATTTCTATATGGGATCTCTTGAGGCAGTCTCCATCGCACAGGCAGAAGGTAGTGGAAGCTTTATGCGAGGCAACTGTGGCCACAACTATCTCGCCTACCTAGCTTCTGGATGTCGTGAAAGGGGGAGCGGGGGAAAATGTCATTTTTACCAGTGCTGACTTGCTATCAGAAGGCCGCAATCATAATCGCCCTTTGTACATAAGGGCACAGATTAACCATAAGCACACTGCCTGTGTAATGGTGGATGATGGCTCATCGATAAATGTGTGCCCCTAAGTGGCAATGGCAGCTTTTGGAGTTACGGAAGACATGTTGGCCAAATCTGATCTTACTATCACTGCATATGATAACTCACGAAGACATGCTTCTAGGACATTTATGGCAATAGTGAAAATAGGACCAGTAGAATTTGAAGTGGAGTTTGTGGTGTTACCTATGCCTGCCAACTTTTCAGCTCTTTTGGGTAGGCCATGGTTTCACAAGTTAGGTGGAGTCCCTTGTACACTTCATCAAATGGTAAAGATAACCCATGAAGGTCAGGTCGTAACCATAAGGGCTGCACGAGAGAATTAGGTTTCGATTTTGGAGATCGCAAGGCAGCCATTCAGTGGGTTTCATGTTGCTATGATAGGGAAGGAAGAATGGATGGAAGAAACTCCGCAAGTATTGAGCATGATGAAGAAGATGTCGTTCTTTCCTGGCGCAGGATTAGGGAAAGAGTCTCAGGGGATGCCAACAGTCATTGCTACCAAAGGTCAAAAAGACAGAAGGGGTCTGGGTTATACTGGTACTGTGAAAAAGGGGGAAAAGTCAGAGATGGAAATTCCCCATATTCAGAAAAGTTTTATGCCGACAACCGCAGTAAGTGCTTACACAGGGGAGGCTGAACCGCAATGGGTAGACGAAAGAATAATGCCGGGGTTCGAGGTCTTTAATGATGTCTATGACTGGGACATTGGATTGATCAAGCCGGTAGAGGGCTTTTGGGATGAAGAAATCATGACCAGTAAGACGATTTGGGATTGTGACATGCTCGAAGAGGTGATCACTAAGGCAATGGTAACCACCCAGCTGAAGGGGAAAGCAAAGGTTGAGGAAGCCATACAACGGGTGACCGAAGAGCCTCCAAATAGTCATAGCGACGCAGGACCGTCAACCGCAGCAGATGCACTAGCAGAGAAAGAGGAAGAAGCTAGTTTAGATTGTCTTTTCATTCCCAAACTTTTCAATGATGTTAATGACAATTTCAATTTTATTAATAAAGTGAATGATTTTGCTTATTTGTGCGATGTTTCTGATGATTTCACCATGCATGATCATGATCATAATCAATCTATATTTGACATTGATTCAACTGATGATCATGATCCCGTTGGTTTGCTTTTGGCCTTTGATTTTGCATTTCTTTTCTTCTTTCTTTGGTTTCTTGCTGTCCTCCCTCTCTTGTTCTTTCTTTTGTTTCTTTTCTTCTCCATTTGCCTTGCTCTTTGAGTGAGCCTCTTGGGTTAATTGAAGAGAGAGTTGTGAAAGGTAGAGTTGATCCTTGAGAAGGTTAGTTTGGTTGATTTTCTGATCTGACCTCCTTTTTCTTTATGTTTTTGATTTAAAGTGAGAAGAAGTTTAACTCAAGTGTTTTCTATGTGATTTGTGGAAGCTATGAACAAGAGATTGGATAAAGAAAAGGAAAAAGTTGGAGTTGAATGGAGCATAGAGTTCATGCTTCCTAGAGGTAGGGATCATGTGCGAATCTTATTTTGATCATTTGATTGCTTACGGTGCTCTCATGATGTATGTATGTATATATTTTTTTGATTATGTATTGGATCATATTGCATTGGGATGTGTTAGATGGTTTTCATATAGCTTTTGTGTGTAAAGTGTGATTTTGGGGAAATTCTGTTCAGTTTTTGTCGGACCTCTGTATGATGTTTTTGTCATAAGTGGAGTTATAGGACTTCCATCGAGTTAATTCAAATTTCATCTGAACCCTACGATCCGTAGATAAAAATGTTTAAGAGGGTTATTGAGCTAATTCCGGCTGTAAGTATCCCATAAGTAGTCAAAACATAGGTGGCCCTGTTCTAGGGGGTTCAGTGGAACAATATGGAGTGTTTAAGTCATATCTGAAGTTATAGATTTCACAACCACCTGATATTTGTCCCATTTAAAATTTAACTTCCTACGTAAGAATTGTTAAGAAGAATGTTTTGCCTAAAAATGACGTTTCAAGGTCGGTTTAGATGATACAAGTTTGAGGTGAGAAGCAGTCTCGTGAGGGTTCCTGATGGAGCCTTCTGTCGCGAGCGCGACAGTGGTCGCGAGCATGGCAGAGAAGGTCATAAGAGTGATTTTCCTCTTGATTTAGAGCCCATGGTTGACATGAATCAATTCCCCACCTTTCCCCTCAACTAATTTGCATATTTTAAGTGTTTTTCTTTCCGAATTGCACCCGAACTTCATGGTAAGTTCATATAGCATGTCCAACTCATTTCTAATCGTATGAAATGAGTATGTGAGTGGTTGTCAATTGAAATTATAGGTGATTAAAGCTATGGCATAAGAGTTTAATAATGAAATTAAATGTATATATGCTTTTTAATTATTGAACATGATATGCATGTGATATTGATCATGTATGATTGAATCATAATGTGTGAAGTCTATGAACATGTAAAATGAATTGCGTATTTGATTAATTAGTAATGTATAGTGCAAAGATTCGTTGATATGGTATTGCTACATGTGAGTATATGCATGGTTTGCTCAGTTAATAAGTAAATAGTGTATAGTGTTTTTGAATGAACAGTAGAGTACATGCAATGTATATGATTTAGTTGTAGAGTTCTTGTTCGAGCCTGAATGGTCATAGTAGTGGATACATAAGAATGCTTATAAAGGGTTAGAGTGCGGCTGCTATAGTGACCTTAATTGGTCTAACGATGAATACCCAGTGTATTCAATTTTGAGTTAAGTCTCTAGAGTTTGATACTGTTTATCAGTATCCACAGTAAAGTACCCGTATCCATAATTGTTGAAAGTTCAGGCTAAAGTGTATTTTGTAGTGTACAAGAGGTATAATGGAGATATGTATATGTATATGAATATTGTGTGACATGATATTGGTATTGTAAACACCAGGTGCTGAGGCAGCCCAGATCAAAGTTATCCAATGTTGATAAGATGACTTGAGGTGATTTCCTTGTAAAATTTGCATTTTAGAGTGAAAAATAAAAAATAATAAAAAATATTTTGAAAATTAGATTTGAAAAATGGGGTTTAGAAATTGTAGTATTTTTAGTTAATCTTTAATAATACAAAAAAAATTCCGAGCGACGGCCGCGGCGACGCCGCCGCGGCAGAATGCGTCAATCGCGCGTGCGACGGGCAATTGTCAACGCGACGCTTCGCGCATTCGCGACACGCTGAGCGAGCGCTCTCACCCAGCGTGCGCTACGAACGCCCATTTGGGCGCACCGACGGGCGTCCGTAGCCCCTGTCCGTCGCAAAACGCCCAATTTCGCCCCAAAACTGATATTTTCCGATTTTTTTACACAAAATTCGATTTTTATGACTTTTTTAAGGGATTTTCAGGTTTTTTTCAATTTTTAAAATTTAAAATTGTTAATATCTGAGTTTATTAAGTTTTATCCCTTTAATTAATATTATTGTCCTATTTTCTTCATATAAAAAGAATGAGATGAAAACCTAAAAGAGGAGGATTTTTTCTGGGGTGTTTTTCATCTTTTCTCTTCTTCTTCTTCCTCTCAATTTATCTCTAAAGAAAATTTCAGATTTTTCCCCAAGCAAAAATTAAAAGAGAAAAGTTCATCTTTCATTCTTTTTCCAACATCATTTCTTCTAAACATATATTTGGAAGGAGTTTTGTTGTTTGATCTAATTTTGAAACAAATGCAACAATTATTTGCTCTCAAAATTCTTATTTTTTTATTTTTTATTTGTGTTCAATTAAACCTTTTTCGTTGATTTTCTTTTGAATCTCTTTTTAATGGAAAATTAATTTTGATACAAACAAAATAAGTGTTTGCTATCAAAATCTAATTTTTTCATTTGATTTTCTAAAAATATTTTATTTTGAGATAAACAAAATCATTGTTTTTTTTAAAATCATTTATTTTATTTTATTTTTAATCAATAAAAATCATTCTTTAGGCAAATAAATTAATTTTTTGTTCTTAAAGAATTGTTAATTTTCTTTCTTCATTTTTTTCAAGCATATTTTTCTTGGAATAAAATTGCAACATTTTCATATCTCAATTCTAATCTTACAAACCAAAACAAGGAAATCAATCATCCTTTTTGCCTTCATCGAAACCGAAGCTCTGATGGTAAACATTCCGGGCTTGTTCTTTTTATTCTTTTTGTTCATATTTAATTTATTCATGTTTATTTTTATCATTTTCAGTTTTTTATTTATTTCTGTTATTTATTTATTTTGTTTGTATATGATTTTATTCTTATTCTTGTATATTTTATTGTTTTCATTAATTTATTTATTGTTCTCATTTATTTATTTATTTATTCTATTATTGTTATATTTGTTTTGTTATCTATATATATTATTACATTTTTCTTTGATTTCTCATTATTTTTAACATGTAATTAATAAATTCATTTTAATTGATATTTTTACCATGTAAAGGTTTTATATTAATTGTGATACATCAATTAACCATGTCATTTATTTAATCATTTTTTATTCTTTTCCATTGTCATTATCATATATTTAATATTTTGTTCACTTATTTATTTTCATTATTATCATGTTCATATTTTTACATATTAATTAATTAACATGTTCATTCATTTGTTATTTTGATATTATTTCATTTTATCTCATTTTATTTTATTTTATCATTTATTTTATATTTAATTGATTTTAATTGATTCAATTACTAACATTATTTTATTTGTGTTTTATTTTTATTTCACATCTCCTTTTCCCTCTTGGACATTTTTGCGAGCACACGGGGAGATCCAGAAGGCTCGTTTGGATTATATATTTATTTTGATTATTTGTAATATTTATTTATTTGGCTTTTCCACTTATTTTGCTATTTAGTTTTCTTATAAAATTGTTTATTTAGGCACGTTAGAAAGAAAATCACTAAACATTTTTTATTAATTAACTTGGAACTTTTCTTAATAAAAATGGGACCAATGTCTCAATTTTTTCCATCCAAAATCATCACATCAAAACTGTTTCATAATAAATATGCATGCAAGGACCAATGTCCTCATCTTTAACGAATAGCCCGATTTATGCATAATTTGTATTTTATTTACAATGGGGGTTGTATTCCGCCCCTAGTTTTGTTGTATTTACTTTCATGCACTTTACTTTAATTATGCTTTATTTATTTATCACTTTCTTTGAATGGACAGCCTGCGCTTTAATTAATTGCATCGAATGAGAAATGGGATGAAACACATAAATTCAAAACTCAATTGTAAACTTAATCAAGGTATGAATAAATGGGATGTCCCGAACCCACTCTGGTCTTAGGCTCAACGAAGTTAGAGGGTCATCTCAGCATGGAGCATCCAAGATATCTCTTGTTGCCCATCAAAAGGCCCAACTTACATAATCCTAGGCTCCATGGGGTTTGAGGGTCATCCCAATGTTCTATTGGTATGAAGCCTCCAAGATATCTCTAGCTTGCCCAAAATGGATCCATATGCACCGTCTTAGGCTCACTGAGGCCTAGACGACCTTTCCCAATGTTCTATTGGGTGGCAACTCCATGAAACCTCCTTGTTGCCCAACATAGACGCACTTGTAAATACCTTACAAGTTTCCATGAACCTCTCTTGAAAGCCCTAAAAGCGGGTCTTCGGGGCGCCCCGAAGATTGGCAGGCGTCACAGTGGCGACTCCACTGGGGACAATACTTGAGACTTCGCTTCGAAAGTACCTTGGTTAAAATTTACTGTTGACTTTTAATTTAAAAATTTCATCCTTTTTCGAAATTGCACTATATCTCATTAGAGCCTTAGATCTATGCTAGTTTGGTCCCTCTTTTAGCCCCGGTGCGTTCCCGAAGCATGACTCTACGTTCACTCAATGTAGGGAAGTGTTAAGGATAATCACCAGCCCAAGTCTCGTACCATTATGGTATATTAAATGGAGACCCAATCGGTCATTACGCTCGTGATGAGCTAGACCCATTGGCAGGGACCATGCTTGGGTAGACCTAAAGTATCATCACCCTGGAGAAAGCTCATGTAATGGCAATAGATACTTCCCCTAGGTGGTATGAACCATAATACCTTGCTTGCTATATGGATTATTTTGTATTGGACAAACCCAAATAATCTGACTGATCACCTAATCAAAGGCTTTCATGCCCCTATAGGCCCATGTTAACTTATTCGGACTGCCTAAATACATGATGGTCAAAACCCATGCGTATGCATATTAGCTAAGAGAGGTTATGCTGCCGGTTTTCTATTGAGCACCATGTGCATCCATCGGGTTCCCTTTTAACCCATGGATCAAGCCCACCTAAGACAGAGACCGCACGACCTCGTGTGTGGGGGCAATAAGGTTGGAAGGATCTATCTGCTTGCATGTGGCTGTGGATGATGCATTGCATATTCATGACAGTCATGCACAAATAAAATTTTTTATTTTCTCCCTATGTATAAATTTTATTCTTTGCACATAATTATTACATGTACATATCATCATGTGTATATTTTTTCACAGGTTTCACATGTATCATTGTAATCTCTTTTAGCCATTGTATACCATTTTTGTTGCACAGCACGACCAGGCATTGTGTATTATTCATGCATCATTCTAACTCTTTAATCTTTCAGCCATCAAAGACCACTTTCCTAGCTGGTTAGGTGTTCTGACAGTCGCATTATCAGAGGGTTTTGATTGAGCAACCAGAATCAAGTCAAATGCTATCAACAGGCCTTCAGAGAATCTCCAGAAATGGCCGATTCATCGAGGGAGGCAGATGCTACCAGGGCCTTGATAACTGAAGAAGTGAGTCGAAGGTTTGAAGAATTCGAGAACTGGATGATGGCCATGATGGTCGCAATGTCTCAACCAGCTGCGACATAGAACCTAGCGCCTCCTCCCATGAGATAAAATGAATAGGGGGAGGCCAGAGAGGATTCGCCGGAGGATGTACATCCACCACTAATGGACATAGGGGCCGCCACGTCAGGAGGGTAAAAGAGAGGAGTAGCCATAGAATGGAAGAGGACCTAGAAGGGGATGAATATGGAGAACCCCTATCAGTTTGAAGGAAAGCGCCCAGACAGAAGATACCATCTAGAAGAAGATGGAAGAAAAGTTTGAGGCAATGGCTAAGATGTTGACAAGGGGTCGAGGGATGAACCCCGAGGACAAGGAGCTAGATGGGGAGGATCTAATCCCTCTGAGTTTCAAAATTCCTAATGTCACGAAGTTTGATGGCACATCGGACCCCACCGCTCATATAAAGTAGTACTCTTTGATAATGAAAGGTACCACGCTAACAAAGAGGCAGAAGGTAGAATACTTCTGTTTAAGTTTGACAGGTCCTGCGGTGGATTGGTATCATGAACTGGATCGGAAAACAAAAGAAGACTGGGATCTACTGACGGAGGAGTTTCTCCAGCAATATGACTGTAGTCCAAGGATGGAGGTCGCTCTGAAAGATCTAGAGTTACTACAACAAAAGCCGAACGAGTCATTCCTTGAGTACTTGACCCGATGGAGGAACCGGGTAATGGAGTTGCAGAAAAGGCCGAACACTCCAGACCAGATTAGGTTGTTTATTAGGAATGCCAGCCCATACTTAAAAGATGGACTAAAGATGAAGGGGCTGAAAGACTGGGAGTCCTTAAAAGATACAGCCATTGAAGCTGAGGCTGAGCATCTGGATAAAAAGGCTAAATCTGTAAACCTGGCCTTGGGCAAAAACAAAGGAAACAGTAGTGGCAATGGGGGCAATACCAAGGCAGTAGAGGTCTCAACCACCGAAATGACTCCTAAACACCTCACCATCTCAGGCAAGCCACTATCTTGGCACTTCGCTCGTCTCATCAAGGAAGGGAAGTTGCAACCCTTGCCAGCTAGACCTGCCCCAAGTCAAGGAAAGCCTAGGCACAGAACGGATTGGTATTGTGCATATCACCAGTACACAGGGCATAGGACAGACTATTGTCGCCCTCTAAGAGATCGCATTCAAGAATGGTGCCTGGCCTGGAGGAAGAAAGGAAGAATTAGAGTTGTTATAATGCTTTTCCTTTTCTAAAATGTATTCCTAAACTATGCACTTGTTTCTCTTTTCTATTTTAATAATATGGGCTTTTCTTTTATATGCATTGTCATATCTTATTGCATCAAGCATAAGTGATAATCATGATTAAGGCATTGGTTTAATAAACACTATTTCATTCAGTTTTAATAAATAGTAATCTTGGTTGCATCCAACTTAACTCCTAAAGTGAGATAAAATAAAAGAAAATGATAAAAGAAAAACTAGTTGCAATTAGGGGATTAGATGAAAACTCACTAAGAGCACTAAAACCTTTTCGATTACCCATCAAAGCGATCTCTAAATAAGACGGAACCTAGAAAATGATTTAGGCAATCATCTCATTGTATAGCTCTCTAAATGACCATTTCCTACCCTTGTTTTGCAATTGCTTACTAACCCATTAAGCCTTTATTTTTGTATGCTAAATGCGTACCGATTTTGTTGTTACACATGTTGAAGCTACCCTTCGCCTAAAATGATTTTTACCTCCCCTTAGAAAAATGGCCGCTCTAACAAGAACGTATATACATCATTGACAGTTCTTTGGGTTATTAAAAATCGCCCTAGTAAGGATGAGTTTACACTTTGGGAAGAGGGTTTTAATTATGTGCAAAGACATGAGCTCGCAAAAAAAAAAAAAAAGAGCTCAGGATAATAACCACTTGACGAGTTTCGATGATTACCTTTTTATGCTGATCCTGATGAGTTAGGATATTATCGAGCACAAATTCAAGAATACCTTTGTATATGCAACTGAGCTGAGAATGGTTCACCCATTAGTCGAGTAAATATTACGGCCATTTTTCTCTAGCGACCTGATCCTTCTTTGACAGCCATCTACCTAAGCCTGACGTTTGACGTTACAACCAAAATAAGACCTATTGATTCTTGGTTCAGTCTTATCCAATTAGCGGAGATGACCTTTTAATAAGGTTTGGTACGTAAGAAGAGGCATATGGTGTTTCTTGAGTTTCAAGCGAGAAGCCATGAGTGCATTTATGCGTTCGAGTTGAGTCTCATCCCACACGTTGTATCTAGAATCCGCGTTCAAAAGATAAAATAAGAGCTGAGAAAAAAATATTCAATCAAGAAAACCCGAGAGGGCTGATTGATAACAGGAGTCGGGTGCACCTAAGTTGTTAGTCATTGAAACTAAATAAAATTAGTGTTTTGTAATCACATGTCTAGTCATGGTCATTCTTATTGCCATATGGTGCATAGAGATAGAAATGCATACATAAGCTAGGCATAAACATGCAACTAAACGGCTAAGAGAAACCTATTGCAGGCATAAGGACATATGCTGGAGCAATTATCAAAGCAATAATAATGATTTTTCACGTGATAAATCCTCCTCCTACCCCTTAAATGGCAAAAAAAAAAATAATAATAATAAAGGCCGTTAGAGATGAAAATCGTGACTGGCTCTCTAAGAAAAAGTTAGGCCAAAGGGCAGGGTGAAAACCTGGGAACAGGCAGTCTGTCCTTAAAAAAAAAGTGAAGAAAAAGCCGCTGGATTGGGTTGGGTCCATTCCAGGGAAAAATTAGGCACAGAGTTATGTGAAAATCCCTAAAGGGATGCATTTCCCACTAAGAAAAGCTAGTGTGAAAATCCACAAGGGACGCACTACCTTTAAAGCAATGACTTTTGAAGCCTGGAGCGATAAGGCGGCATTACTCCGGATGACTTTCCTTTAGGCGAAGCTTGATTCAGAGTCCTGGGGGGCAAAATCCTCTTTGACCGAGGGCAAAAAATGCACACGGGTCGGTTCTCTTTGAAGAGATTACGGGTCAGAATACCTAAAGCCAAGACAATACTTTTCTAGATCCTTAGGGGCCTCAGACAATGGGAGCAGCCGAACAATACCCTCGATGAACCCCTTAACCACCTAGTGTGATGCCCGTTCCCTAATGACAGACCAGCTCAGCTAATCTTAGTTAGAGAAGGCCGCGCACACACAACAAAACACATGCTTAACCTGAATAATAAAATTTCATCACATACGTTCTTAACTCATGCATCACATGCCAACTACCTTAGTTCATACACCACTTCCACTCATAGGACATGCATACGTATGAGGGGTATCATTCATAGTCATTAGATTATTACATGCCTTTACATACCCGATACACATTTGGTTGTAGAAAAGTTTATATAGAAATCCAAAAATATCAAACCCAAAACCTACATTTTCTACTTCCTATTGTTGACCGTAAAAAATGCGGGGACGTCCTCCGATCACCACTCGTCCGTACCTGTACGGATTAGAGTAAATCCATGCTAAGCGATAACGCTTAGTGGGGAACTCATATATAGTAAATAATTTATCGCACATCAGAGATACCATACATTACATGCTAGTAGACATGCCAGAGTAATCATTATCAAAGCGAGTATCATTTCAAGCATAGTATTGTCCATTACTATATTCAATCATAAAGCATCAATCACTTATTCACATATCCACACCACATACTTTCTTGTATCACAATCACTTCTATTTATTATTTAATTAGTCAGTTAGCCTGCAATTCAATGACGCGGATAACGGGTATCGCATCAGTACCTCTCAGGTACTAGAATCTCATCGAGATTACTTTTACGCATTGGTACCCTCAGGTACTTAACATCATTCCACATATAATAAAATCAAGCAAGGATTATTCGCATTGTTTTCGCATTGTGATTCCCATGGAATCAGACACATTTAACGCATGGGGCTGCAGCACTTGACCCTATAGGCATGCCTAACTATCCACTACTTGACTCGCAGGCTTAAGTTGTTAAACATATTATTCAGTTCACATTGATCACTTTTCACATCACATACGTAGATAGCCCATATCACATTCACTTTACACATTCGCATTAGCACATAGCTAAGCATTACTCTAGCATACCCAATATGCTTCCAATTAGTTTTTCATAGTTAATATTCACATAATTGATTGCATTAATACACACATAACACTTACTCATAATGTTCTTCATTCCAGCTTTAAGCCTTATTGTTAGAAAGTCCAAACACATTAGGGTTATATTGCCAAAACAGGGTAGGTCACGGTCACAATGAATTTCATTGTCACCATGACATGTTGAAGTTCAAAACAGAATGCAAACTAGGGGCAGGTCACGGTCACAATCAATTTCATTGTCACCGTGACATGTTCCCAACTCTTGGCAGAATGCATCTTGAGGGTATGTCACGGTCACAATGAATTTTCATTGTGACAATGACATATCCACACTTTGCAAACCAGAATGCTCCCTTGGGTACCTCACGGTCACAATGCATTTCAATGTCACCGTGACATACCAAAATCCAGTAGGCAGAATTGAACTCAAGCATACCTCACGGTCACAATCAATTTGATTGTCACCGTGACCTATGCAAAAACACCATCACACAGCTGTGTTTTATCACTAGCACAGCTGTGCTTTCCAGTCCAATTCTCCTTTCACACCAAGACTTCAAATCTCATTCTCACTTTTGGCAATCAACCCAAAAACATCAACCACTTACTCAATTAGCACATACCTGATTTCCCTTCTTATTTTGGCACTCATCTTGGCACAAATTATAATCAATCCCAATTCACACATCGCATACATACTCTCAAGCAATTCATTCACCAAACACATTACCACATACACATACAGCTCATATCAAAGTCCCTATTGGACCAACACAAATCATACAATTTACACATTTAGGGTTTGTTCCCAAACCTTATCGCCTTAGCTCCTAATCTCGACGGACGCTCGGCTCTCCGATTATAGCTTTTCCCTTATCTCTCTTCACTTCTTCAGCTAGCAAAGCCAGTTCAAATTCCAGAATTGAACACAATCCATCAATTCTCATTCCAATACCAAATCAAAACCAAGAAGAAGAGTAGAAGATGAGAACACTATGCACTTACCTCTTAAGTTAACCCTTAATTCTTTCTCCCATTAACTACATGCATGCACTACTTAAGGCCTCTCTAAAGCTCATTCCCACGCAAGAAAGAAGAGAAAAGAACACAGAAAATTGACTGAAATCAAACAAATGAATCTTTTCCCTTTCCTTAGATAACTCATGCATGCAAAGGTGGAGGTGGCATCCTCTCAAGAAGCCACACGGACTCCACTCACCAAATTCTGCCTCCACTTACCCATTCTTATTTATTTATTCTTAACTAATGCATCTTAGACAAACCAATCAACCATTAGCTTAACATAATATAATTACCCATTAGCCGCTTAACAATCCTTTATATTACAATTAGGTCCTTCCAACCTTTCAATTGAGTCTTGTCTTCAATCAATTTAATCCAATCCTCACATTCAATTCACACACACATGCCAATTTAAGTTAATTCTTTTAGGGTACAAATCCGGCCATGACAACTCTCCCCTCCTTAGAGAATTTCGCCCTCGAAATTCATACCTGAGTGAAATAGCTGTGGATGTTGCTCTCGCATAGCCGCTTCTGGTTCCCAAGTTGCTTCTTATATACCATGATGCTGTCAGAGCACTTTTACAAGTGGTATTTGCTTATTCTGAAGTTGCCTCACTTCTCTTGCTAAAATCACTTTCGGTTTCTCATCATAAGTAAAGTCTGGCTGAACCTCCACTTCTTGCACAGTTAACACATGAGATTCATCCGATCTATACCTCCTCAACATGGACACATGAAACACATCATGAAGTTTGCTTAACGCCAGAGGCAATGCCAAGCGATATGCCACGGAGCCCACTCTTTCCAGAACTTCATATGGTCCAATAAACCTTGGACTCAATTTTCCTTTTTGGCCAAACCTCAGTACCTTCCTCCAAGGAGATACTTTCAGAAACACTTTATCGCCCACACTGAACTCAACATCCCTTCTCTTCAAATCAGCATACGACTTTCGTCTGTCACTTGCTACTTTCAATCTTTGCTGTATGATCTTAGCTTTCTCCTCTGTATCCCTCACCAGTTCGGGTCCAATGATTCTGCTTTCATTCAATTCTGTCTAGCAAATCGGTGAACGACATTTCCTTCCGTACAAGACTTCATACGGTGACATTTCCTTCCGTACAAGACTTCATACTGTTGTTATAAGCAAATTCCATAAGTGGAAGATACCTATCCCAACTCTTAGAGAAATCCAAAATGCATGCTCGCATCAAATCTTCCAAAACCTGAATAATTCTTTCCGATTGTCAATCAGTTTGTGGATGAAAAGCAGTACTAAAATTCAATTTCGTACCCAACGCCGCTTGTAAGCTCCTCCAAAACTTAGAAGTGAATCTGGGATCCTTATTAGAAACAATAGACAAAGGTATCCCATGCAATCGGACAATTTCTCTTACATACAACTCAGCCAACTTCTCCATAGAATAACCCATCCGAACTGGTATAAAGTGAGCCGATTTCGAAAACCTATCCACAATAACCCATACTGCATCTTTTTGTTTTGAGGTCAGAGGCAATCCAGATACAAAATCAATCATAATATTATCCCATTTCCATTGTGGGATAGGGAGTGGATGCAACATCCCCTGAGGCACTTGATGCTCCGCTTTAACTTGTTGACAGACAAGGCACTTAGTCACATATTCCACTACATCCTTCTTCATTACAGGCCACTAGTACAACTGTTTCATATCTTGATACATCTTGTTTCCACCTGGATGCATAGTGAAAATTGTATTATGAGTCTCATGCATCAATCTCTTCTTTAATTCTTTATCATTTGCCACACACATTCTATTCTTGTACAACAGTACTCCATCTTCATTCACTGAATAGTCAGTCTTATCCGTATTACTGACTGACTGCAGAACTTATTGCAACCTCGCATCATTTCTCTGAGCAACCATTAACTCGTCTTTCAGGACCGTTCTTGCTTTCAACTGTGCCAATAAAGCTCCGTCTGCAGAAAACCTCCACTTAATCTGCTTTAACTGTAATGCTGAAATTGATTTCCTGCTCAAAGCATCAGCCACTACATTAGCTTTTCCCGGGTGATAATCCACAATACAATCATAATCCTTAAACAACTCGAGCCATCTTCGCTGTCTCAGATTCAATTCCTTCTGTGTAAGCAGGTATTTCAAACTCTTGTGATCGGTGTAAATTCTACACTTCTCACCATACAAGTAATGTCGCCAAATCTTTAAAGCAAACACTACTGCTGCCAATTCCAAATCATGAGTCGGATAATTTTATTTGTGCGGTTTCAGTTGCCTTGACGCATATGCTATCACCTTCCCCTCTTGCATCAATACACAACCCAACCCGACACCTGAAGCATCGGTGTACAACACATTCTCTTTACCAGTCATAGGCTGCGTAAGAATTGGTGCTTCTACTAACATCTTCCTCAACTGATCGAAACTTGCTTGACATCTTTCAGACCACTTATATTTCACTCCTTTTCGTAATAATCTTGCCAACGGTGAAGCTATTACTGAAAATCCTTTCACAAACCTTCGGTAGTTTCCAGCCAACCCTAAGAAACTGCGAACCTCCAGCACATTCTTAGGCGGTTTCCAATTCACAATTGCTTCTATCTTAGTTGGATCTACTTTAATCCCTTCAGATGAGATCACATGCCCGAGAAATGACACCTCTTTGAGCCAGAACTCACACTTACTTAGTTTGGCATACAGCTGATGCTCCCGCAGTGTCCGAAGCACAATTCTCAAATGATGCTCATGCTCCTTCTCATCCCTTGAATAAACCAGAATATCGTCTATGAATACTACCACAAATCGATCCAAATACGGTCTGAACACCCGATTCATTAAATCCATAAATGCAGCTGGCGCATTGGTTAACCCAAATGGGATCACTAGAAACTCATAATGCTTGTACCGAGTTCTAAATGCAGTCTTAGGTATATCTTCTTTCTTCACTTGCAACTGATAATACCCCGAACGCAAGTCAATTTTTGAGAATACACCGGCTCCTCTTAGCTGATCAAACAAGTCTTCAATTTGAGGTCAAGGGTATCGATTCTTTACTGTCACTTTATTCAACTATTGATAATCGATGCACATTCTCATTGTACCATCTTTCTTTTTAACAAATAACACTGGTGCTCCCCAAGGAGAAACACTAGGTCTAATAAAACCCCTGTTCAGCAATTCTTGTAGCTGTTCTTTCAATTCCTTCAACTCAGTTGGAGCCATTCTGTACGGTGCCTTAGATACAGGTACTGTTCCTGGCGCCACATCAATCGATAGCTCAACCTCTCTTATCGGTGGTACACCGCTCAATTCTTCAGGAAACAAGTCTGGAAACTCTCTGACTATCGGTATCTATTGTATCTTCACATGTTCTCTCTTACTGTCTATCACTAAAGCTAGATAAACTTCACATCCTTTTCTCATACACCGACAGGCTTGCATAGCAGATATCACATTTACAAGAGGATTAGTGCACACTCCTCTCACTGTTGCTCTGTTCCCCTTACCATCATAGAGTATAACCATCCTCTTTTTACACTTAACATCCGCATCATATTTAGTTAACCAATCCATACCCAAAATCAAATCAAACTCATCAAACGGTAGTTCAATCAAATCCGCTGGAAACACACTACCTTGAACTTCTAATGCACAGTTTCTATACACTCTGTTCACATTAACATTACCTCCCAAAGGGCTAGACACACATATATCATATTTTAAACATTCAACTTTAGGCATCTTTTCACATATCTTTTTATCACACACATATGAATGAGTTGAGCCAGGATCAATAAGTGCAAACATTTCCACACCACAAAGAAGAATAGTACCTGCTATCACCTGAGGCGCATCCTGATCCTCTCGTGCCCTCATAGCATAAGCCCGCACTGGTGCCGCATCAGGCCTATCCACAATCTCAAAATCAACTGCACCCCTGGACTGGCTACCTCTACCACGTCCTCTTCCTCTTCCTCTATTAGTAGAAGGCAAATTTGAACCACCCCTACTCTGCTCTTGTTGATTTCCTGACATCTCATAAGCATTCGGGCAATTAGCAAGGAAATGCTTAGTGCTTCCACATCTAAAACAAGCACCCGTCACTCTCTAACATTCTCCTCTATGCCTCTTACCAAAATGAGGACACTCATGAACCTCACTTCTGTTACCAGATGTTCCTCTTCCCGAACCAGATGCTGAGGGAGCGCCACGTTTCTTACCTCTCACTGCAGAACTGAACCCTGATTCCGCAGGTGGTGCCACATGAGAATCTCTTGATCTTTTCCCTGTCTGAGAACCACCTCTACTTGCATTCTTCCTTTGTCTCCATTCTTTGAGCTCCCAAAGTCCTTTCAGCTCTCAAAGCTGCTTGAACAATTCGATAATAACTTACATTCTGTTCTGTTGTTAGAGAAATCAGCAATGCTTTAATTTCCTCAATCAACCCTTCCTCAAATTGTTGACATCTTAACACATCGGTCAAAACACCTTTTGGCGCATACTTGCTTAGGGGACAAAATTCCGCTTCATACTCCGCCACCGTCATGGTTCTCTGCCTCAAACTCAGAAACTTCTTCCAGTTTGCCTCTCGATGTGCTTTAGTAATATACTTGTTCTTGAATTCCCTTTCAAAGAACTCCTAGTTTAATGGTTCAGGAAGCACCGGATTCTGCAGGACCAGCTTCCACCAATCATATGCAGGGCCTTGGAGTAATGACTACACACATTCAACCCACTGGTCTGGAGGACACCGTATCTCCTTAAGAATCCTTTCCACCTTCTCAATCCAGTACTCTGCTTTTTATGACTAATCTAACCTTGTTCCATGAAATTCTTCCAAACCATGCTTTCACAAAGATTCTATTGGGGCTCTAGGCGCCATCATATGTTCCATCACTCTCGCCATATCTTGTGTCATTTTCATCATAGCTTCCATAGGCCCAAACGGAATCTCATTCCCATAGCCAATCGATCTAGACTGCCCAGACCCCGTCACCTCAGCTTCACGAGGATTCACACTTTCGGCAGATTCTTCAACGGTATGTCTACCAGAATCCATCTTTACTACACAGATTAAACAAGGACTTCCGCATTAGGTCAACAAACTATACACATCTTATCTACCCAATTCCCAGAAAAGACTTAACCTGGGCTCTGATACCACAACTTGTGATGCCAGTTCCCTAATGACAGACTAGCTCAGCTAATCTTAGTTAGAGAAGGCCGAACACACACAATAAAACACATGCTTAACCTGAATAATAAAATTTCATCACATACGTTCTTAACTCATGCATCACATGCCAACTACCTTAGTTCATACACCACTTCCACTCATAGGACATGCATACATATGAGGGGTATCATTCATAGTCATTAGATTATTACATGTGTAAGCACCGTGTCCCGGAGCGGTCCGGATCAGAGGTTACCCTATGATGAAATCAGTGCCCGAGCCTGTATAAAGGGCTGGATTTGGAGGTTTTAGTCCCACAACATGCATTATATGTGACAAATGATTAAATAATGTAAAACATGTTAATTAATTAGTACATGTAAAAATATGAACATGATAACAATGATGATGAAGATAAACGAATCAAAGAATATATAAAATAATAAAGAAAAGAATAATAAATGAAAACGATTAAAGAATGATGAAAACAATTAAATGAAACAATATGATTAATTAAATATGTTCACAAATGATATAAACCATTTACATGGCAAAAAGATTAATTTAAAATGAATTTATTAATTACATGTTAGGAATAATGATGAATTAAAGTGAAATAAATTGATTACATGTTAAAATTAATAAACAATCAATATTTATGTAAATAAAAATCATATATATAAACAAATTAAATAAATCAAATCTGAAATAAATAATAAAATAAAATAAATGAAAACAATAAAATAAAATATACATAAATAAATGAGATGTGAACCGAAAGAAATAATAAAAACAAGCCCAGAATGTTTACCCTCAGAGTTTCGGATTCGATGAAGGTAAAAGATGATCGATTTCTTTGTTTGATGATTCACAATATTAGAGTGAAATATGATGAAAATATTGGAATTTTATTCCAAGAAACATGAAAAAAATGATCAAAAATTCTTTAAGAACAAAGAATTTATACCTTTGCCTAAAGAAATGATTTTGATCAAAAAAAGGTTTTTATTGATTAAAATAAAGAAAAATGATTTCAAGAACAATCAATCACTTTGTTCATATCAAAAAAAAATGATTGAAGTTTTATTTAAGAAAATCAAATAAAAACTAGATTTTGATGACAAACAATTATTTTATTTGTCTCAAAATCAATTTTTTATCAAAAAGAGATTCAAAACAAAATCAATGAAAAAAGTTTTATTGAACACAAAATAAAAGGTTAAAAACAATTTTGAGAACAAATAATTATTCTATTTGTCTCAAAAATTAAATCAAACAACAAAACTTCCTCTAAAAAATATGTTTAGAAGAAATTATGTTGAAAAAAGAATGAAACAATTGATTTTCTTTTTGATTTTTGGTTGGGGAATAAATCTGGAATTTTTGGTGGAAGAAGAAGATGAAGATGAAGAGAAAAATCTGGTCTAAAAAATGTGGAGAGGAAGAGAAAAATGCTGGAAATTCTGATGTAAAAAAAATAGTAGTGAAGGCTCCCTTTTTTTGATTTCATCCTAAACTATTTAAAAGATAGGAAATGTTGCCCTAATTTAATTAAGGAAAACAAACCTAATTTTATTCAAATTCCTTTATTTTTGGGGATAAAATCAAGTTTTATTAATTAATAATCTATAAAAAATATTTTGGAATTTTATTTGAAGTCAAAAACCCTTAATTTTGGGATAAAAACGGATTTTTGGGTGAAAAAATCGGAAAAAAGGCTGAAAAATTGGAAAATAGGGTAACAGACCCTATACCGACGGTCAGGATGCCCGTCGCTATAGAGTGGCGGGCGTCGGAGCGGCAGCCAGGCGAGAATCGCGCGCGATCCGCGCGCTGGCGCTCGCGCACGAGCGCTCCGTGCGGCGCTCAGCGTGCGCGATGCTGCACGCGCCTTTAGCGACGCGCAGCATCGGCGACGCTGAGCGTCGCCTTTGCGCTCGCTGCGTGATGGGCGCCTGCGCGCTGGGCGCCCAGGCGCCTGCGCGCTGCCGCGCCCGACACTCGTGGTCCGAAAATTTTTTTATTTTTTTATTTTTAAATTATAAATTGACTAAAAACACTATAATTTTAATCCCCCATTTTTCAAAATTAATTTTTTAAATATTTTTTATTATTTTCTAATTTTTCACTCTAAAATGCAAATTTGACGAGAAAATCATTACTTTTAACCTTTTAAGCCTGTGAAGGCAATTATCATCATTGGGTAACTTCGATCTAGGCTGACTCAGGACCCGGTGTCTACATCTATGCCCTGATGTCTAAATTTTATCCTATCCCCACCCTTGTCAATATAGTCAAGAGTAAGAAAAAACTCTAAGGCCCAATCACGTTTAATAGGTAAATTCAATTGAACAAACTTCCCCCATTTCATATATTTCAAATACTTCTCAAATTGTTCATTGATGCCTAATTTTTTTAACAAAGAGAAATCTACATGCCACCTACCTACATAAGTTTTATTTGTCAAAATAAACAAATTTATCACCTTCCTCTTCATTAAAAATAAGGAATGGACATTCAAACCTATTTTGTAGACGCAAAGGATCTTGGGATGCACTAGACCCCTCTGCCGCCTTCTTCCCTTTGTCTCCCACAGATTTGGTTCTAACCATCTTGATTGTGAAGGAAATATGAAGAAATCTTGCAAAACAAACTCACAAAGAAGAAATAGAGAAAAAACTAAACTGGAAACTTTAAGAACTTTGGAAGAAGAAGAAGAAAGCTTGAGAGATTTTAGAGAGAAAATTTAGAAACATGAGGGACAACTTGAAAGTGAAGAGAAAAAACTGAAGTTAGGGCTTTAGGCTTTTATAGGGTAGTGAAATAATAGGGTTTCAACGGTTTGAAATTCAAAAATTTTCAAAACCCGTGCTCTGTCACGACCTCGTGATAGAGACGAATTTTCAAAATAGTTGCTCGCAAACCCATCGCGATCACGCTATAAAAATTGTCATGCCCTCTTTGTCGCCCTTGCGACAGAAAGTTTTTGCCCAAACTTGCATTTTCCTATCGCACGTTCCCTTCCAGGAGTGATCACGATAGAAACTTGCGAAAACAACTTCCCTCCACTGTCGCGCTCGCGACAACCGTCGCAATCACGACAGTGAAGAATTTTCAAAGAACAAAATTTTCTTTTTTTCAAAACAACACTATAATTTAATAAGTTGAATTCCTCACTATCTAAAACATCCTATGGAAATAAAAAAAACAATATTAGCACTATAATAAAGCAAAAATCTCACTAAAATCTAATTAACAAACTACAACACAACTTAAAATTACACTAAATACAAAATTAAAAGATATGCAAGTAACTTTCAAACCATTTTCAAAGAGATATAGGAAACCTCTCTACCATGAAAAGTTTCCTCTAAATAGACCTTGCATCTTTGACCATTTTTTTTAAATAATTCACCATTATTATTCTTTAACTCCAAATACCCATGATCAAAAACTTGGTTTACCTCAAAGGGTCCACTCCACCTAGATCTCAATTTTCCAGGAAATAGTTTCAATCTAGAATTATATAATAGGACTTTATCCCCAATTTTGAATCTTTTGTATCTAATATGAGCATCATGCCATTTTTTAGATCTTTCTTTGTAAATCTTAGCATTTTCATAAGAAAGTAGTCTTAACTCATCAAGCTCATTAAGTTGTAAACAACTCTTAACACTTGCATCCTTAATGTCATAATTCAAAGCTCTAATAGCCCAATATGCTCTATGCTCTAACTCAACAGGCAAATGACAAGCTTTTCCATATACTAACCTATATGGTGTCATGCTAATAGGTGCTTTAAATACTGTGCGATATGCCCATAATGCATCATCTAACTTGTTTGCCCAATCCTTCCTAGAGCTAGAAACAATTTTTTCTAAGATCCATTTTAGTTCCCTATTAGATCCTCTACTTGACCACTAGTTTGTGGATGATATGGAGTAGGTGCTCTATGATGCACACCATATTTATGCAATAGAGAATCAAAAGAGCGATTAATAAAATGCTTACCTCCATCACTTATGATGGCACTTGGCACTCCAAACCTTGAAACGATCTTCTTTAAGAATTTGAGCACCACCTTGGAATCATTAGTTGATGTTGCTTTGGCTTCAACCCATTTTGATACATAGTCAACACCAACCGAAATATAGTTTTGACCAAAGGATGTAGGAAAAGGACCCATGAAGTCTATCCCCCACACATTAAATATCTCCACTTCCAAGATATTGTTCAAAGGCATTTCATCTCTCTTCCCAATGTTACCAGTCCTTTAACATTTATCACAATGAGCTACAAATACCCTAGAGTCATGAAATAAAGTAGGCCAAAAGAAACCACATTCTAGCACACGAGAGGCAGTCTTAGTACTACCATTATGACCAGAATATAAAGATGAATGACAATGTGTTAAAATGTTTGCATACTCACCCTCACTAACACATCAACGAATAATACCATCCCCACTTATCTTAAATAAATAGGGTTCTTCCCAAAGATAATTTTTGACATCACTAAAGAATCTTTTCCTTTGTTGCCATGTCAAATCATTAAGTATAATTCCTGCAGCAAGAAAATTAGCAAAATCTGTAAACCAAGGACCATTTACTTGCTCAATAGACATAAGAGATTCATCCGGAAAGGATTCATTTATTTCATTATTATCTCCTATAGGTCCTTCATCATTTTCTAACCTTGACAAGTGATCAGCTATTCAGACCCTTTCTTGTCCCTAATCTCAAGGTCAAACTCTTGCAATAAAAGAACCCAAGGAATTAATCTAGGCTTAGCATCTTTTTTAGCAAATAAGTACCTTAATGCAACATGATCCGTATAGATGATTAATTTAGATCCTAACAAGTAAGACCTAAACTTATCACATGCATAGACAACTGCTAACATTTCTTTTTCAGTAGTTGTGTAATTAACTTGAGGTGATGATAATGTATGGCTAGCATAGTAAATCACATGCAAATTTTTACCTTGTCTTTGTCCTAACACACATCTAACAGCAAGGTCACTTACATCACACATAATTTCAAAAGATAATTCCCAATTAGGAGAAGTAATTATAGGTGCACTTACAAGACCATTCTTTAAGGTATCAAAAGCTTGCATACATGCATGAGAAAATTCAAAAGGTACATCCTTAATTAACAAATTAGTTAAAGGTTTAGCAATTAAGGAAAAGTCCTTTATAAACCTTCTATAAAAACCAGCATGTCCCAAAAATGACCTTACACCCTTAAGTGGAATTGGTGGAGGTAATTTATCTATCAATTCTATTTCAGCTCTATCTACCTTCTTTACTAGAAATTTTATGGCCTAGAACAATCCCTTCTTCAACAATAAAATGGCATTTCTCCAAATTTAGTACCAAATTAGTTTCTTCACATCTAGCCAATACCCTATCTAAATTACTTAAACATAGGTCAAATGAGTCCCCATACACAGAAAAGTCATCCATGAACACTTCCATAATGTCTTCTATCATATCCCCAAAAATGGAAGTCATACACCTTTGAAAAGTTGCTGGTGCATTGCATAACCCAAATGGCATTCTTCTATAGGCAAAGGTCCCATATGGACAAGTAAAAGTGGTCTTTTCTTGGTCACTAGGATAGATAAAAATTTGGAAATATCCTGAATAACCATCTAAAAAGCAATAATGAGAATGGCCAACTATCCTTTCTAACATTTTGTCAATGAATGGTAAAGGAAAATGAACCTTTCTAGTGGCTGAATTTAATTTCCTATAGTCAATACACACCCTCCAACCAGTGGTGGTTCTAGTAGGAATCAATTCCCTAATCTCATTTCTAACTAAAGTCATACCCCCTTTATTAGGTACACAATGAATAGGACTTACCGAGGAACTATCCGATATTGGATAAATAATCCCCGCATCTAATAGCTTAATGACTTTTTTCTTAATAACTTCTTTCATATTAGGATTTAGTCTTCTTTGTCTATCAGCTTTTGGTTGACATTCATCTACCATATTAACCCTATGCATTACTACAATAGGACTAATTCCTTTCAAATCAGAAATTTGCCAACCTGTACTCTTTATCCTCTTTCTAATAACCTCTAACATTGAAGACTCTTGTGCACTTGT
Source organism: Excoecaria cochinchinensis (assembly GCA_947683425.1). Lineage (NCBI taxonomy): Eukaryota > Viridiplantae > Streptophyta > Magnoliopsida > Malpighiales > Euphorbiaceae > Excoecaria > Excoecaria cochinchinensis. The sequence continues at coordinate 5,643,278 of CANTUQ010000146.1, read as the reverse complement.
GAGTTTGTTAGAAATAATAATAGGTAATGTATGATTTGGACCTAGAAATGCATACCTCAAATGACTAGGTAGCTCTTTTAATTCAACATTAGGAGGACTTATAATGGATGGTGGCAATGGAGCTTCATTTCTATTTAGAAGTTCAAGCCTTGAGCTCTCTTGCTCCACATCTTCATTGACTTCTTCTTCATGTTGGGTTTCATCGCAATAATTCAAATTAACGCAGCGGAATAAAACCAAAACCCAAAACAGGATCCATGTATTTTCAATTGATTCAAAAAGAGAGATTAGAATACCGACCTTTTTGATGTGCTCGAAAAACACGAATCAACACCTTTTGTTTGATCGAATTCTAGGTGCTGCTGCAACCATGAACGCCCTCTATCGGTATCCACATGTACAAACAAAAAACAGACGATCGCAAGGGTGCTAGCTCCCTCTCTTGTAGTTGAATATCAAGAGATTTTCCCTATGTTTTTTTTCTTTCTTTTCTTTCACAAAGAAAAATTGCGGCTAGGGTTTTCTCTCAAGCTTTCTGTGAGAATAACAGCCACTCAAAAACGTGATTAGGGTTAGGACTTTAATTAAACATATATATCTATATATATACGTATTTAAATTCTATAGAAAATTAGGATATTATCTCTTATTCAAATTAGGAGATATTTATTTATATATATATATATTTATTTATTTCTTATTCAAAATAATAAATCATATATATATATATATATATAATTTCGAAATTAAATATAAATATCTATATTTATATTATTCCAAAATTTCCTAATGAAATCTAGTCTGTTTATTATGGTCTTAGTGTGTGACCCAATAGGTTTATATTAAGTTGGCAGTGGGCCCAATAACCATAATAGGCCCACAAATCATAATTGGTCTCTAGCAAGACATTATGACTACCCAAATAATATAAATATCGTTAGTCCGATTTTAACCTAACAATGGAACATGCCATTATCCTTTTGTCACACGATATCTTGTTTGAACACAAGTCATGGTACATGTCAAACTTATATTGTTCAAACATATAATTTCCCGATCACTAAGTAGATTAATAAATTCATATGACATTGATCACACTATCAATTCATTTGAGCACAGCCATGCATTTTTACAGTCCTACTTATCGAGGGGCCCAACAGATATCTCTCTCATAAGAGAGGGATAAATTCTATCTTGATTATTCACTTTCCTCTGCATAATTCTCATTATGTCTGATCATAAACTTTATAATTATCCGATTAAAGATAACGTTTGATTATGTCAAACCATAATGCTTCTTATGTAGGAAACCGTGATAACCTCAGGTCAAAGGATTCAATAACATATCTATTATAAGATCACTTATGACACTATCCCATGTAGTGATCTTATAGTGGGTCTATCCATTACTTTGTTCTCTAACAAATACCTATAGATTTGATTTATATCATCATGTATAATCATCCCATGATTATCAATGCAAATCTATACTAGTCTTAATTTATCTTTATGCCCTTTAGTGATAAATGACTAGGGACAACATGAATAACATTGTTATTTATAAACATTACAATAATGTAACTTACCAATATTATTAATGTGAAGAAAACCATTACATATAAATGAAAATGTAATGATTACATCAAGGTCCAAATGCTTGGCCTAGGGCATAACCACTAACACTTCAAAACCAATCTCCTCTTGACCTACATTTTCTAATACTTCCACAACACAAGCATCAATGACATCTACTTTCATGCACACATTCTCATCCATGGGATATTTTAAGGACTTATCCATTTGATATTACACGCTATCCTCTCCCACTCTTAAGATTAAAGTGGCCTTATAGACATCAACTAAAGCCCTACCAGTCCTCATGAAAGGTCTTCCTAAAATTAATGGACATTTCACATCATATGCAAAGTCTAAAATAACAAAGTCAGCTGGTAGAATAAATTTATCAACTTTCACAAGCACATCTTCCACTATTCCATATGGTTTTTTAATAGTTTGATCAGCCAATTGCAAAACAATAGAAGTAGGTTTAACATAGTCCAATCCTAATTTCTTAAAGATAGTTAAAGGCATAAGGTTTATACTAGCCCCCAAATCACATAAACATTTAGGAAAATTAACATCTCCTAAAGTGCAAGGAATAGCGAAACTACCATTATCCTTAAGCTTAGTAGGCAAATTATTTGAAATTATTGAACTGCATACCTCAGTCAATTCTATAGTAGATATTGTAACACCCTAAAACGGGCCTAGTCGGAATGTGCATGCTAAGTCAGGAAAAATGAGGGTATTTCGGTAATTAGTGTATATGAAATTGGATTTATTAAGGACCTAATTGAAGAATTAATGGAAGTTTAAGTGAAGAATTATGTGTTAGTGTGTGTGGTGTAAGTTGCCAAAGGAGTTAAGTGGGTTTTGCCCAGGGACTAAAGAGAAAGAAGCCAAAGATATTTGATTTGGACCTATAGGAGGTGGCCATGTGGATTGGGCAATTAATGGGAAATAAGAAAAAGGCAAGAGAGAGAGAGATGGAGAAGGCAGATCATGTTCTGCTCTCCTCCTCCTTCTTCTTTCTTTTCTTTTCCATGGATTGTGCTTTTCTCCGTGGCTAGGCGTGAGTTGGTGTCTTGGTGGAGCTTGAGGGTCTCTTGAAGAGGTATGTATATGGGTTTTGGGTACTAGGGCTTCCTACATGATATTCTTTCCCTCTTCTTCTTGTTTTGTTTGAGTTAGAGTTTTTGGGTTAAGAGTAATTCTCAGGGTTTTGGTTTGTGCAAACTTTGGGTGGCAAGAGGAAGCTTAAGGGCAAGGAAAATATTGAGGATTAAAGCTTGAAGAAGTGTGGGTTGTGCTTCAAAAGAGGTTTCGGAGTTGTCTCTGCTCTTTCTCTTTTTTCTAGGATTAAGTTTGTGTGTATGTGTATTTGTATTTGATTTATGGGATTTTGAGTGTCTTGGCATGTGTATATGCATGTTATGGTTTGGGTAATTATGTTAGAAATGCGTGATTTAGGATTGAGTCATATGTATGTGGGATTGGAAGGGAATTGGGTAAGTTTGTTCTTGGTGCTCTTGATCTATAATTTTTCTAAGTTTTCCTTGAATTGATTATTGAATTTTGTGATAATTGAGTGTATTTTGATCATGAGCATGTTGTGTATGAATTTGAGTGATAAGGTAAGAGTTTGTGCATGATTGAGTGATTTTTGAAAAGTTTTAAAATGGTTTTGGAAAAAGAAGAATTTTCAGCATTTTGTTGGGAATCGGAAGCCTCGTCTCTGTCGCGAGCGTGACAGTCTCGCGAGCACAACAGAGAGGAGCTTCTCGTTCTCGTGTTAGAGCTCACTCTAGCGTCGTCTGTGTCCGACTCGGACGGAGAAGCATGACTCGTGCTAATGCAGCATGACTCGTGCTCGTGTAGCACGACTCGTGCTTGTTCAGTACGAATTGTGCTGCTGTGACTTCTTTCCATGACGCGTTGTGGAGCACGACTGAAGGGAAATAGCATGGACACGAGTCGTGTCCCTCAGCATGACTCGTGCTCATGCCGCTTCCTCTGCATGTCGTGCTTGAGGAGCACGACTGGGATAAGTCATCGACATGAGTCGTGTCCCTTAGCACGACTCGTGTCCATGACTCTTCTGTCGCGAGAGCGACAGGAGCCCTGATCTGCCCTATTTTTCGCTTGCCAGTTTTCTGAAAATGAGTTTTGAATGTCTTTTTTATGGTTTTTCCTTACTGTATGCTATATGAACTTGTTTATATGCCCTTATATTATGGATTATGCTCGATATATTATATGTTGTGACTTAGGATATGAGTTGTATGATTATTCTGAGATGTGTGTTTCCTGAAATGATAACATTTCAGTATTCGATTTAAACTGTATGATTTGGTGTATTTATGTTAATTATTGTGAATGGTACCACATGTTGTAATATGTATACAAGTAAGTTATGAATGCCAACTTCATGGGTATTTATTGTGAACATGTTCTACTAAAATGTGAAGTGTGCAATGCATATCTTGATTCACGATTCTTCCCTAAGAATAATATATGATATGATATTTGACATGAATTATACCAGTGCATGATATGGGTTTTTTTTGGATAATCTTTGGCATAATACGGTTTCCATATTTGATTCTGATATGCTTTAGAGTAATGTTAAAAGTATGTGTTTGGGTTAAAATATATGCTTGGCGATGTGAATTGTATGATGTGTGTCTAATACTAGAAAGAAATGATATGTCTATCATACTCTGATTTATGCATGATGATATATATATGTGTGTATTACGCAATACAAAACATGAATTATTTTATGCATGACCTGCAACAGTCAGTCTAGTGGATAGTTAGGCATGCCTAATAGAGCTTTGTAGCTGCAACGCCCTTTGAATGAATGGACCCCGATCAGGTCCCTGGCTGGTTCCTCGCGAACCATTATTGTATATGTGAAATGTTTTTGAATGTGGAAAATGATGTTGCTTTTCGATTCGTACCCGTAAGGTACGCTACCGTTCGATTCTTACCCGTAAGGTACGTTACCGTACTGTTATCGTATTATCTCATTATCTACTAAAGTGAGTCAGTAGGTATTCTATTTACTTTGTCTGGTATGAATATGAGAATGTAATTATGAATCTTGGAATGGGTTAATTGTGACTCAAGCATGTATATTGTGTATTCTCTGCTTCTATGTAAATGACCTTGTTTATTGTATGTGTATATTGTTCATGTGTGTCGTATAATATGTATACTGCACTTTTATATAGTGATGAGATAAATTAAAATGTATATAAATGTAAGCTGGAATTTTGAAATGCTATAATTAATTTGTATGTTTATTAATGTGATTTTGTGCTGTTAACTGTTATGATTAATATATGAATTACTATGAGTATGAATATAATCTTGTTCTAGCAAATGCAACGAATTTAATACTATGTTACATGTTTTCCCTGATCTCCGCTTTTGTAATATCTTCGGTATGTTGTCTTATGTTTATATTTCATGGTATGATATTTTATGTATCAAAGTTGCGTAGCGGAAGTGTGGTGGTTTGGACGTTGTTCCTTGGGTTTTGGCTAGTGTGTGTGTTATGGCCTGACAAAAGTATGTTTAAATGTCTCATAGCTTTGCATGATAGTCGGGTGCGCTATTGCATGGTAAATTGTCTTGCATGTGAATGGGTTTCAGTTAATGTTTGGGTTATTGGTATGAAGGCTACATGTTTAATTGTTGAGTAGCTAAACGTAATGCGGTTTGATATCTGATACCTCGGTAAGTATATGCATATGAGATTGTAAGTGTTTCTACATAATGATATTTATATCTTATAAGGTACTTTGTCTGCTTTGGTTCGTTCAACGCGAGTTTTTGAAAATGCTTATGATTTTCTGAATGCATGACTTTTATGAGCAAGTGTATATATATATATCTATCTGTTAGATCTATATGCATATGTCATTCGAATGTGTTTTGCTTTGGTGACCATTGTGAATGGCCGTCCATATTTTTGTGTGTTCTCCCCACTAAGCGTTATCGCTTAGCACGGGTTCTTTTTCCCGTGCAAGTGGCAGGTTTGTTTCTGTTCGAGTCGCGCATCTGCAAGGGTCGGCCACATAGGAGCTAGAAGTTTTGTATTTTGTTTAGCTTCTGTATTTTGGATTTTGTATCTCTGTGTAATATGTATATGTAATAATATGTAAAGATTCGGATGTAATATTTTGGGTTATGTAAATATTTTTATATTTGTGTATTAAGTATTTCCTCCATTTTATCTTTTTTCTTAGGCTTCTGTTGTATGATTGGAAGTATGCATGTGTGTGTACTTTCGCTTAGTGTATGTGGTTTAGTATATTATGTATGTTTAGCTTTTGCTCCTTAAGTTTTAAATTCTTCTGTATTTTAATATGCTTTGTGTCGCTTCTGTCCGGTAACACACCTACTCGTACGACTTCCTACTTTCTTGCGAATGGGTTCACCTACGTATGGGTAGGGGGTCTTACAGATATATCCTCCCAACTTCTTTTCTTTGAAATTAAGTCTTTAAGAAATTTTGCATAGTTAGGTATTTGTTTAATTGCCTTAATAAAATTTAAATTTATGTGTAAGTGCTTCAATTTATCAATAAAAGATTGGAATTACTTATCTTGGTGTTGCTGTTTCAAGCGTTGTGGAAAAGGTGGACGAGGTTGAAAAACTTGTGGAGTTGGGCTTTTGGGCACCTGTAGACACCGGGTTCTGAGTCAGATTTTGATGGCAGTTTTGGGTTCTTGATAAATTCTTCCAAACAAAAAATAATAATAAATACATAAAATGTGTAGGTAATATTTAAAAATTAAAAAATTAAAAAAAATTAGGATTAGTTTAATTTAATTAGATAAATTAAAAATTAATTATTTAGTTAATTAGTCAATATTATTAGTTAATTAATTAGTTATAGTTAATTAGTTAATATTTTAGGATAATTAAAATTGAAAAAAGAGAAAATAAATATAAGGTTTAATTAGATAAAAATATAGAGTATTTAATTAGTAGAGTGTTTAATTAATTAGAATACATGTGATAATTTAAATTGTTTAATTAGTAAAGTGTGTAATTATTTAAGTGAATTAAATTAATTAAAAAGTAAGAAAAGATGGAGGAAATTATTAGGTTAACCCTAATTCAAGGGTATAAAAAGAATATGATGAGGAGATGAAAGGGGGCTCTCTCGGCTGGATGAAGAGATTGAAAGGAAAAGAAAAATAAAAAAAGAGAAAAAGAGAGAGCAGGCTCTCGGCTGAAGAACAAAAAAAAGGAAAAAATTAAAGAGAGAGCAAGTGAGCACAAGAACAAACCAAAATCAAAGGAAAATAAAGAAAAGAGAGACAAAGAAGTGAAATATAAAGAGGAAATAAGGGCAAAACAAGAGAGGGAAACAGGGGCCAAAAACACAGAGGATGACGCCGGAACCAAGGAAAAAGAAGAAAAAAAGGAAAGGAGGTGGCGGGGGCTCCGGCGGCTAGTCACGGCCGCAGATCGGCCCACGCGCACCACCACGGTGGAGAGGGAACCCGGACGAAGCCGACGGTGCTCGCCGATCATCCGTAGCCGCCGGCGTGAGGGAGATCGGAGATGGTGTTGGCGCGAGCTTCCGACGCATTTTTCGGCAACGACTCAGCTTCCTCCGGCGCGTGACCAACTCCGGCGTGTTCCTCTGGTGGCGATCTATCCCCCGGTGAGGGAGGTGCTCATCACCGGCCACCCACGGCGGCTGCGGCGGCAAAAAACCGGTGACCCCTATTTTACTAAATTTCTATTTATTATTATTATTTTTATTATTATTATTCTGTTTTAATTATTTTATTATTATTATTATACATTTATTTATTTTCTGTTTATTTTTATTATTATTATTATTATTATTATTATTATTATTATTATTATTATTGTTATCATTATTTTTTTTTGTATCTATTATTAGTATTATTGAGTTATATTGATTTTATTGTTATTAATATTATTTATTTATTATTATATTCATTATTGTATTTATTTGTTATTGGTTATTGTATTTTGTGATTATTTGTTATTATTATTATTATTATTGAGGTTATAGTATTGTTAGTAGTGTTATTATTATTATTTATTAATTTATTATTAGTGTTATTCTGTCTTTAGTATTATTATTATTATTAATTAATTAATTATTTTACATTATTTATTATTATTATTATCATTATTATTATTGGGTATATTTAGTTATTATTAATTATCGTTGTGTTTTGTTGTTATTATTTTAATATTATTATTACTGTTATCATCATCATTACCATTTTTATTCATGTTATTATTATTACTTTGCATTATTGCTATTATTATTATCATTAATATTATTATCTTTTATTATTACTATTAATATTATTAATATTATTATTATTATTATTATTATTATTATTATTATTATTATTATTATTATTTCGTTACTATTGTTATCATTATTTTTATTATTATTATAATTTTTTTGTTTATTTAATCATCATCATCATCTTACGGTATTATTATTAGCATTATCATTTTTATTGCATTTGATTGTTATAATTGCCATTGTGTTTTACATTAATTAATCCTCTCAATTTGTTTGATTCAATTATTTATTTAATTATTTATCTATTTATTCATTTATTTATCATTTAATTTGATCCATTACTAACTTTAATTATTTTCTTCAATTTACTTTATTCAATTATTTATTTGTTTAGTTATTCATTCAATTATTTATTTATTCATTATTAACCAATATTGTTTTCTGTCTCTACTGCGATGCGAGTGGCACGTGACTCGCCCACGGAATTAGGTGAAGCATGGTCGGGATAAGTAGATTAGAATTTATTTATTTTGAAATATGTAATTATTATTTTATTCTTCTTTCATTCGCTAATGGTCAGTAATAATAAAAGATTTTTGACCGTGCTTAAAAAGAACCACAACACAAATGTTTTCTACCAAAATGAAATTTGTTAATAAAACTGGACCAATGTCCTGGTTTTCACCCCAAAGCAAAGGTCGATTTGAGAACTCAAAACTTTTCATAAAAAGTAATTGGGAACCAATGTTACCGTCTAAAAGAATAGCCCGATTTATGTATGTATTTTTATCATTTTTTTATGGTTTCATATTTGTTTTTAGATAATTATAGTTATATTTTATTTACTGCTTTTTTATACGTGCTTGTAATGCGCTTTAATTTTATTGTATAATTTGCATGTGAGAGAAAAGATAAAATAATTAATCTTAAAAACCCATTCACATAATATTAACTAAAGGTATGAATAAGAGTGAGGTCCCGAACTCTCTCTGGTTTTGGCCTCATAAGGTTAGAATTACTTTCCCGATGTTTTATCGGGTGGCGACTCCATGATCCTGCCTTATGGTAGCCCGATAGACGGTGAGGTCGTCTACAGTGTCGACTCCACTGGGGATATCATGAGATTTTGCTCCGAAAATACCTTTGGTTAATATAATGTAAATGGGTTTAGGATCAAGAAATTTTATCCTTTTTTGAAAAATTGCATTTCATCATGCTAGAGCCTTAGAATTATGTTAGTTTGGTCCCTTTCTTAACCTCGGTGCGTTCCCGAAGCACGACCCTATTTTCATTCAATTTAGGGAATTGTTAAGGATAATCACCAGCCCAAGTCTCATGCCATTAAATGGTATATCAAATGGTGACCCGATCGGCCGTTACGCTCGTGATGAGCTAGACATGTCGGCATGGATCATGCTTGGGTAGCCTTAAAATATCATCACCTTGGACCAAAGCCCATGTAATGGACATAGATATTTTCCCTAGGTGGTATGAACCATAATACCTTGCTTGTTATATGGATCAATATGTATTGGACAAATCCAGATAATTTGACTTATCACTTAATCAAAGGCTTTCATGCCCCGATAGGCCCTTGTCAATTTATTCGGACTGCCTAAATACGTGATGATCATAATCCATGCGCTTGTGCATTACTTAAGGGAGGTTATACTGCCGATTTTTTCACCGTGCACTATATGCGCCTATTGGGTTCCCTGTTAACCCATGGGTCAAGCCCACCTAGGAAAGAGACCGCATGACTTCCTGTGTGAGAGAGAAACGGTTGGGAGGAATTTTCGTCTTGCATGTGTATTCGTGCATTATTTCTTTCATGAACAATAGTAAAAAGGGCATGTGCATTTTTTTTTCTCATGTACAATAATAGAACCTGTGCACTTTGTATATAAAATTGCTTGTATCATAATTTGTAAATATGAACGTAACATGTATTTATTTTGCATGTACATAGCAATACTTGTCGCAATATATATATTAACATTCTTTATGACATCCATCATACGCCATAATCTATACATACAACATATATCATTGAACGTACATATTGACATGCATCATGGCACATGTGGATATACTACCACCATAACTTGTAAGAATAAATAAATAAATAATAAATAATAAAAAGAATGCACTCATCATGTGTCATAGTATCATACATGAATGCACTCATCATGTGACATCAGTAGGCTCATACTCACATTGCATATGTATATAAGCATTATGTGCTGGAGCGGATATTGTTGCATTAGCATACAATATTGGGTCAGTCATTATACATAGAAAATACCTTGCATTTTTTTACATTGTATGCCATATCATGAACATGTACTATCATGCATGAGTTATGCCATGTACATATAAGTTCTTCATCATGCATGTTAGTCGTTGTATATACCAATGCATGTCTTGCATGCTCATACCATGTAAATACACATACTATGTGAACGCTACTTATTTCTTGCAGACACTTTCATTGCATATCTCGTGTTGCACGCATACTCCAATCACAGTACATAGTCATTCGTATATTGAGTCCCAAGTCATGTGCATAATTTGTATATATTTTGCATTTTTATCTATGTGAGCTTTGCCATTCCTCGCGACTCATTAGTGCACATTATCTTGCTAGATCACCTTCATCTTACGTCGCATACGTATTTTTGTTATGTCTAAATCAAGCCATGTGTACATGTATCATATATCCTGAATATTCATTCTCATGTTATAGCATATTTTGTACTTATGCCATCGTCATATGTTGCTTGCATGTACACTGTAAATTTATGTATGCACATCATTTGTCATGCATTGTTCACACATTCACACTCACAATTTTCCGTTAATATTTTAAACACACACATCTTTGCACATATTTCATGTATGCATTTTTATACAATATGTTTTTACACATGTTTTGCACATATAGTTCCTTACACGCATTACTGACATGCATGACGCCATTGCATGCATCTTTCCTTGTACATGATTTTTAACACATAGTTTGCACATGTTTTACGCAAAAAAAAATCTTCCTTGTTGGCTTACATGATTTTTGTGAATATAAATTTTGATAAAATAAAATTTTTGCGTTAAGTTGTACCCTAAAAACGCTGACATGCTTGCACCTTATTAAGGTACCTTTGATTTGAAGTTTGATTTCGCCTAAGTAGTTCTCAACTATGAATGGCTTTGATATCAGTTTTTAGAAATCTGCGTTTCATTCCACTTTGAATTAAGCAAAGGGTAGATATGTTTGATCTTTGAGAGCTGGATCACATGAAAATATTTGACTATACCATGTCATTTCTAAGTTCAGAGCACATTTGGCCCGTTTTGAAAATGAATTGAAAAACTAGTTGCAATTTAGGGATTGGATGAAAACTCATTAAGAGCACTAGAACCTTTCCGATTACCCGTCAAAGTAACCCCAGGATACGGCTGAATCTAGAAAATGATTTAGGCACCATTTCTTTGTATAGCTCTTTAAATGACCATTTCCTACCCTTATTTTACAATCGCTTGCTAGCCCATTGAGCCTTTATTTTGGTATGCTAAATGCGTACCGGTTTTATTGTTACACATGTTAAAACTTCACCCTTCGCCTAAAATGATTTTGGCTTCCACTTAGAAGAATGACCGCTCTAGTAAAGATGTATATACATTACGACATTCGCTTGAGCTATCAAATCTCACCCTGATAAGGATGGGTCTGCACTTCGAGAAGAGAATCTCAATCATTGATAATTTTGTGGGTTACCCAAAAGTCACCCTGATAAGGATGGGTCTATCCCTTGGGAAATGAATTTTCAATCATCGATAATTTTTGGGCTACACTTTGGGAAAGGGTTCCAAATCATCGATAAACTTTTTGTGTAATTAGAGACATAAGCTTGCGAGAAAAAAAAAAAACCCTTGATGAGCTCAGTAGTTATCTTTTTAGCTTAATTATTATAATGAGCTTGGTAAGCTGAAGTGTTACCAAATCCAAATTGAAGAATATCTGGACGATATACAATTGGGGTTGAGAATGGTGCTTTCATCCGTCGAATTAACGTTGCGGCCATTTTTCTCTAGCGACCCGATCCTCCTTTGATAGCCAATTACCTAAGCCTAACGTTACAACCAAAGTAAGACCTCTTGATTCTTGGTTCGGCCTTATCTAATTAGCGGAGATGACCTTCTAATAAGGTTTGGTACGTAGGAAGAGCGTATGGTGTTTCTTGAGCTTCAAGCGAGAAGCCATGAGTGCATTAGTGCATTCGAGTTGAATCTCGTCTCCAAAATTGCGTCTAGAATTTGCTTTAAAAAAAAATTATGTTTTGGCCTTTTTCACATACACACAGAGATTGTATGGTATGCCTTGTATTTACATGTTGATTTAGTAAACATTGATGTCTACACATTTATCTTCTTGCCCTTCATTGGGAATGACTCCTGAATTCTTCTGCTATGATTGAATCAGTTGAGAATGTGGTTTATTCAGTGTATTCAAAGGTGGACAGAAACTTGAGTTTGAGGTACCTGATAGGTTGCACTCATTTTACAATCTTGGGGTACTTCTTATCGCTACTCGTGAAAGTGATACTTTGCATCCATTTCTATCAACATTCTTTGTACATATGTTTTCTACAAATGTTTTTGCACGTAACTGTAGTAGACATCCTTATAAATAGTCTTACATGTATAATTCTTGGTGCATGTCTTTCGGCATAAAATTTTTAGCAAGCATATTTAATAGATTCTTTCGTATACGTGCCTCTCTAAGATTCATTTTTTATAATCACTTATTTTTGCGCATTTCATGGGCATATCTTTTGCATGTATCTCACGTGTACACCATTTGCATGCATTTTGTGCATGTACACATGATTTTTTCTTCATTCGTTTCGCATGTATAGTTATCCACACACGCATCACACACATCCAATTCTTCACATAGCCTTCATGTATATAATGACTTCCACTTATCTTTGTATGTGATTCTTCACACTTATGCCAGTGAATGACTCCTTATCGTCACGGGTATGATCATGTGTATATATCATGTGTATATATTTCGCATTCATAATTCCCTTGCACATATTTTATGCTTGATCTTTTGCATGTATTTCTCATTCATGGTCATTTGTGGCATATATGTCATGTACATAATTCTCTGCATGCATATTATATTTCTACACACACGCATAACTCTTAGATTTCACGCATGCATAACATCACATGTCATTCCATACACGCATAACTCTTAGATTTCACGCATGCATAACATCGCGTGTCATTCCATATATGCATAACTCTTAGATTTCACGCATGCATAACATCGCGTGCCATTCCATACATGCATAACTCTTAGATTTCACACATGCATAATTTTGCGTGCCATCTCATATATACATGGCTTTTCACATACATTCCATGCTTACATGGCTTTTCATATGCATTTCATGCATACACAGTGTCCTGTGTCTACTAGACCAATCTCAACCTCGGGACTTCACATGTTGACGTTTCTCAAGCCCTCTGAAGAGGCACAATCTCAAGGTTCTCTTAAGAGGCAAATCCTTTCAAGTCCTTTGAGGAGGCCAAATATCAAAAACCTCTCAGGGGGCAATCATTTCAAAGTTGGAGGCAAATTTCTAAGTCCTCTAAGGAGGCACAACTTTCAAAGTCCTTGAGAAGGCAAAATATAAGTCATCTGAGGAGGCGGAATCCTTAAGTCCTTTGAGGAGGCACGACCTTCAAAATCCTCTGAGGGAGCAAATTTCAGAACATCCGCACTTTGTAAGTCTGAAGCAGACTCGATGTAGCTCAGGAGAGCAACTCTCGCATTTTGTGAGTCTGACTCTCGCGTTTTGTAAGTCTGGAGCAGACTCGACGCATCACCATCCGCAATTTGTAAGTCTGGAGCAGACTCGGTGCAGCTCAGGAGAGCAACCCTCGCGTTTTGTAAGTCTGAAGCAGACTCGGCGCATCACCATCCGCACTTTGTAAGTCTGGAGCAGACTCGGTGCGGCTCAGGAGAGCAACCCTAGTGTTTTGTAAGTCTGGAGCAGACTCAGCGCATCACCATCCGCACTTTGTAAGTCTGAAGCAGACTCGTTGCGGCTCAGGAGAGCAACCCTCGCGTTTTGTAAGTCTGGAGCAGACTCAGCGCATCACTATCCGCACTTTGTAAGTCTAGAGCAGACTCGGTGCAGCTCAGGCGAGCAACCCTCGCGTTTTGTAAGTCTGGAGCAGACTCGGCGCACCACCATCCACACTTTGTAAGTCTGGAGCAGACTCGGTGTAGCTCAGGAGAGCAACCCTCGCATTTTGTAAGTCTGGAGCAGACTCGGCGCATCACCATCTGCACTTTGTAAGTCTGGAGCAGACTCAGTGCAGCTCAGGAGAGCAACCCTCGCATTTTGTATGTCTGGAGCAGACTCGGCGCAACACTTCCGCACTTTGAATCTTGGTAGCGATTCGGTGCAAACACTTTGAATCTTGGTAGCGATTCAGTGTAATCCCAAAATTTCAGCACCTTGAATCTTGGTAGCGATTCAGTGTAACCCCAAAACTTTCGCACTTTGAATCTTGGTAGCGATTCGGTGCAAGCACTTTGAATCTTGGTAGCGATTCGGTGCAAGCACTTTGAATCTTGGTAGCGATTCAGTGCAATCACTTTGTAACTTAGATAACAGCTCGGTGATATCTCAACACTTTTGCACTTTGAATCTTGGTAGCGATTCAGTGCAAGCACTTTGAATCTTGGTAGCAATTCAGTACAACCTTATAACTTTCGCACTTTGAATCTTGGTAGCGATTCGGTGCAAGCACTTTGAATCTTGGTGGTGATTCAGTGCAATCTCAGAATTTTCGCACTTTGAATCTTGGTAGCGATTCGGTGCAATCAATCAACCCAAGTCCTCTCGGGGGCAATTGGGTCAGGGGGCAAATCAACCCAAGTCCTCTCCGGGGGCAAATCAACCCAAGTCCTCCCAGGGAACATCAAAGTCTCTTAGTGAGCATCAAAGTCTCTCAGCGAGCAGCAAAGTCTCCCCGTGAGCATGAAAGTCTCTCAGTGAGCATCAAAGTCTTCCAAAAAAAGGAAGTCCAAGATAAACACTAGCGGTAGAACAGATCGCAAATCAAGGTTGGAGTTAGAGAAACTACACCTCACACCGTGCAAGCCGAGACGAGGCTAACGATACAGACCATCCACCGCGCAGACCGAGACGAGGTTAGCGGAGCGCCAGCAATAGAACAGATCACAAACTCCATGTAGGCCGAGACGAGGCTAGCGGTACAAACCAGCCACCGTGCAGACCAAGACGAGGTTAGCAGGGCGCCAGCGATAGAACATATCGCAAACAGATTGGAGTTAGAGAAACTACACCTCACACCGTGCAGGCCGAGATGAGGCTAGCGGTATAGACCAGCCACCGTGCAGACCGAGATGAGGTTAGCGGGGCGCCAATGATAGAACAGATCACAAACTCCGTGCAGGCTGAGACGAGGCTAGTAGAACACTCATGGTAGAACAGACCACAGATCGAGATTATAGTCAGAGAGTACTGCACCTCATACCTGATAGCCACCTTGCAGGTCGAGACGAGACCAGTAGGGTCACCCGTATCAAATTCATTCACCGCTGAGCAGACCGAGACAAGGTCTGCCAGATGAAGATAGGCAACCGTTTGCTCCTACGCAACGTCATCAAGATAAGGTCCAGTATCCTCAGGTAAGTAATTCTCTTTCTTCCTTCTTTGAATTTTGGCATTTCTTCTTTGAATTTTGGCTCGCCTAGGTGTCTAGCCACTAGCTTCTCCAAAATTGGAGGCAACTTTAGACACCGGGTTCTAAGTCAGATTTTGATGGCAGTTTTGGGTTCTTGATAAATTCCTCCAAACAAAAAATAATAATAAATACATAAAATGTGTAGGTAATATTTAAAAATTAAAAAATTAAAAAAAAAATAGGATTAGTTTAATTTAATTAGATAAATTAAAAATTAATTATTTAGTTAATTAGTCAATATTATTAGTTAATTAATTAGTTATAGTTAATTAGTTAATATTTTAGGATAATTAAAATTGAAAAAAAGAGAAAATAAATATAAGGTTTAATTAGATAAAAATATAGAGTATTTAATTAGTAGAGTGTTTAATTAATTAGAATATATGTGATAATTTAAATAGTTTAATTAGTAAAGTGTGTAATTATTTAAGTGAATTAAATTAATTAAAAAGTAAGAAAAGATGGAGGAAATTATTAGGTTAACCCTAATTCAAGGGTATAAAAAGAATATGATGAGGAGATGAAAGGGGGCTCTCTCGGCTGGATGAAGAGATTGAAAGGAAAAGAAAAATAAAAAAAGAGAAAAAGAGAGAGCAGGCTCTCGGCTGAAGAACAAAAAAATGGAAAAAATTAAAGAGAGAGCAAGTGAGCACAAGAACAAACCAAAATCAAAGGAAAATAAAGAAAAGAGAGACAAAGAAGTGAAATATAAAGAGGAAATAAGGGCAAAACAAGAGAGGGAAACAGGGGCCAAAAACACAGAGGACGACGCCGGAACCAAGGAAAAAGAAGAAAAAAAGGAAAGGAGGTGGCGGGGGCTCCGGCGGCCAGTCACGGCCGCAGATCGGTCCACGCGCACCACCACGGTGGAGAGGGAACCCGGACGAAGCCGACGGTGCTCGCCGATCATCCGTAGCCGCCGGCGTGAGGGAGATCGGAGATGGTGTTGGCGCGAGCTTCCGACGCATTTTCCGGCAAGGACTCAGCTTCCTCCGGCGCGTGACCAACTCCGGCGGGTTCCTCTGGTGGCGATCTATCCCCCGATGAGGGAGGTGCTCATCACCGGCCACCCACGGCGGCTCCGGCGGCAAAAAACCGGTGACCCCTATTTTACTAAATTTATTATTATTATTATTATTATTATTATTATTATTATTATTATTATTATTATTATTATTCTGTTTTAATTATTTTATTATTATTATTATACATTTATTTATTTTCTGTGTATTATTATTATTATTATTATTATTATTGTTATCATTATTTTTTTGTATCTATTATTAGTATTATTGAGTTATATTGATTTTATTGTTATTAATATTATTTATTTATTATTATATTCATTATTGTATTTATTTGTTATTGGTTATTGTATTTTGTGATTATTTGTTATTATTATTATTATTGAGGTTATAGTATTGTTAGTAGTGTTATTATTATTATTTATTAATTTATTATTAGTGTTATTCTGTCTTTAGTATTATTATTATTATTTATTAATTAATTATTTTACATTATTTATTATTATTATTATCATTATTATTATTGGCTATATTTAGTTATTTTTAATTATCGTTGTGTTTTGTTGTTATTATTTTAATATTATTATTACTCTTATCATCATCATTACCATTTTTATTCATGTTATTATTATTACTTTGCATTATTGCTATTATTATTATCATTAATATTATTATCTTTTATTATTAGTATTATTATTATTATTATTATTATTATTATTATTATTATTATTTCGTTACTATTGTTATCATTATTTTTATTATTATTATAATTTTTTTGTTTATTTAATCATCATCATCATCTTACGGTATTATTATTAGCATTATCATTTTTATTGCATTTGATTGTTATAATTGCCATTGTGTTTTACATTAATTAATCCTCTCAATTTGTTTGATTCAATTATTTATTTAATTATTTATCTATTTATTCATTTATTTATCATTTAATTTGATCCATTACTAACTTTAATTATTTTCTTCAATTTACTTTATTCAATTATTTATTTGTTTAGTTATTCATTCAATTATTTATTTATTCTTTATTAACTAATATTGTTTTCTGTCTCTACTGCGATGCGAGTGGCACGTGACTCGCCCACGGGATTAGGTGAAGCATGGTCGGGATAAGTAGATTAGAATTTATTTATTTTGAAATATGTAATTATTATTTTATTTTTCTTTCATTCGCTAATGGTCAGTAATAATAAAAGATTTTTGACCGCGCTTAAAAAGAACCACAACACAAATGTTTTCTACCAAAATGAAATTTGTTAATAAAACTGGACCAATGTCCTGGTTTTCACCCCAAAGCAAAGGTCGATTTGAGAACTCAAAACTTTTCATAAAAAGTAATTGGGAACCAATGTTCCCGCCTAAAAGAATAGCCCGATTTATGTATGTATTTTTATCATTTTTTTATGGTTTCATATTTGTTTTTAGATAATTATAGTTATATTTTATTTACTACTTTTTGATACGTGCTTGTAATGCGCTTTAATTTTATTGTATAATTTGCATGTGAGAGAAGAGATAAAATAATTGATCTTAAAAACCCATTCACATAATATTAACTAAAGGTATGAATAAGAGTGAGGTCCCAAACTCTCTCTGGTTTTGGCCTCATAAGGTTAGAATTACTTTCCCGATGTTTTATCGGGTGGCGACTCCATGATCCTGCCTTATAGTAGCCCGATAGACGGTGAGGTCATCTACATCACCCCTTCTGTCATGCCCGCGACAGGTATCACGATCGTGACAGTAGGCGGATTTCCAGTCCTCACGCTCGCGTTGTCTGCCTGCCCCTCTTATGTCGCACTCGCGATAGAAGGTTCATCCCTTTGAAAATTTTTCTGTTTTTCCTGCACATTCTCACCCACATTAGTAGAAACAAATTCATTGTTATAGGATTTACCTGACCCCAATTTGCTGGCTTTAAGATGTTCTCTTGGATTCTCCTCCGTATTACTTGTTAAATTTCCTTGCATTCTTGAAGGTAAAGCCTTTGCTATTTGCCCTATTTGCAGTTCAAAGTTATGGATGGATGAGGCTTGATTTTTAGTGATTTGATCAAATTTTGATTCTAGCCTCTTTTGGTTCTCTTCTTGTGAACTAAATTTTAGATTAATCCCCTCTAAGAACTTATCCATTTTTACCTCTAAAGCTCCAAACCTATCTTGAGGTGGTTGAAATCCTACACCCCTATTTTAGTTACTACTATTACCCCAAGAAAAATTAGGATGGTTTCTCCAACCAGGGTTATATGTGTTTGAGTATGGATTCCCTCTTCCTTGCCCTTGGATAAAACTAACTTGCTCTTCAAAATTATTTATTCCCAAATTGCATCTCTCACTTGTATGACCTTGTTGACCACAAATAGTGCATACCTTTTGTGAACTACCCCCCATACCTAAGCTACTAACTTTTTAAGTCAAAGCTTCTATTTGGGCTTGTAAAGCTACAATAGAGTCTATTGCATGAACCCCCCAATTATTAGAATTAGAATCCCTTACTCTTTCGGTGGGCCACATACAATTGTTCATTGCCATTTCCTCAAGCAATTCAAAGGCAGCTTCTATTGTTTTCCTCATCAAAGATCCATCAGCTGCAGCATCAATGGTACCTCTTGTGGTAGGATTTACCCCATTGTAGAATGTTTACATCAATAGCTCTCTTGGAAGGTTATGGTGAGGACACATTCTCTGCAATTCTTTAAATCTTTCCCATGCTTCATACAAAGATTCATTATCATTTTTCACAAAAGTTGTGATATCTTTTATAATTTTTGCAGTTTTGGCTAGAGGAAAATATTTTGATAGGAATGCTTGGGCCAATTGGTCCCAAGTGGTTATTGATCCTCTAGTTAATGAATTCAACTAAGCCTTGGCTTTTTCCTTCAAAGTGAAAGGAAAAAGTCTAAGCTTAATTGCATTATTAGAAACTCCATTAATCTTAAAAGTATCACATATCTCTAAGAAATTTGCCAAATGAGCATTAGGATCCTCATTTGCCAAACCATAAAACTGAATGCTATTATGTATCATTTGCAAAAGCGAAGGTTTAATCTCAAATTGGTTAGCATTTACCGTAGGCCTTACCACACCTTGTTGAGCACCACTCAATGTGGGTGTAGCAAAATCCATCAACCTTGGTGGATTTTCCTCTTCAGCCATTATTAGTCTCTTATTCTTATTCTTCTTTTTATTTTATTTTATGTTACTTGACAAATATCTCTCTATTTCAAGATTTAAAGGTTCAAGCTCTTCTGGAGAACTTCTAGTACTAGGCATGAACTTATCAAATCCTGTAAAAACAACACAAAACAAAAACACAAAGTTAATTAAACAATCAAACATATAAAATAAAATAAAATAAATTATTGTAATCCAAATCATAAATCAAGTTTCACAATGGTAACAAAAATAACATCATTCCCCGGCAACGGCGCCAAAACTTGTTGGCTTATTTTATATGTGCCAATTCCGCAAGCATACGGTGTACTGAAATAGTACAAAAGATATCGATCCCACAAGGAATGTGCTTTTTATTACTCACTATTACTACCTAATATTAATCTTGTTTACAATGATCATTGATTTGTTGAGTGAAAGTGGAATAACTATGTCTAATCCTAATTAACCTAATTATAGATAATCGGAGAAGATAAAAGATTAATAATGTAAAATAAATAAATAGAACTTGAATTAATTATTCTTGATTATGAATATATTCTTATCATGCAAGCCAAGTTTAATAAGATTCCAATTTACTCTTTCAACATAAATTAGAGTGCCTAAAATATGCATTTATAATTCTAACTCACAATTTTCATTAATGAATTAAAGTGTTATTCATGCAAATTTCAGGAATAATAAACAACCTATAGCAATCACTTTAATATTATGATTTCTCAAATAATACTTCCACGATGAAATTCTATTAGATGTAAGTAAGAATTTGTTCTTTCAATTAAATACTTACTTAGAATGATCATGCATAAAATTCTAATAGAAAATTCTACAAGAAAGAATAATTAAATTGATATGAGTAATAAAATATTGCATTAAATAATCAAGTTCAAAAATTAATCATTTAATAGTTAAAAAGAAGAAGTAAAGATGAGAAATGAAGAAGAAATCTTTCAACCCTTTGTCCTTCACAAAGGATATCTTCTTCCTTGCAAGTGATCTTCTCTTCAAAACATAAAATTCTAACTTAAAACTTAAAACTAAGAAATGTACTTTTACTTACAGAAATCTTAATAGAAAAATATTCAAATAAAAACTATTCAACTCCTTTAATTACAATTAAATCTACTATTTATAAAATTTCTAGAGATATGTTCCTTCAAGTGTCCCTTAGGAAGGTTGCAAAGCTTGGTGGAAAGTCACATTTCTTCAAGGCAAATTTTGAATTAAACTTCCAACGGTCCTCTCTGTCGCTCTCGCGACAGAATGCGCCTTGCTCTTTGCTCCACTTTCCTCACGCTGACTTCCACCGTGCCTTATCGCGACCTCGCGATGGCAGCCTTGCTCGCGACGCTTCACGCTGACTCCTCTTTGCTTCCTTCAAATGTGCGTCCTGTCGCGCTCGCGATAGAACACTTTTCTCCTTTGGTTTCTTTTCTTCTCTTCTTCTCTTCTTCTTGGCTTGGCGCTCCCTATCACGCTCGCGACAGAATGGGTTCTTCCTTGGCTCAATTTTGCTCTTTTTCTCCAATCTTCTCCATTTTGTCCAATTTCTCCTACACGCACTAAATTCAAACAAAAACATAAAACATACCTATTTCTAACACAATTAACTATACATAAATATTATTTTAAACCTAAAACATGGATTAAATATGAGTTATTTAGACTCATATCATCATTGCTGACAGCATTAGGAGTACCTATAGTGTAGGTTTTGGGATTTTAGGCAATATATTTTGTATATGTTTTGTATAACCTATTTACAAACATAGAGTGTGTAATGGACTAATGGCTAAGTTTATGTATTATTAAGTTAATGATGTGTGTTTGATTATGTAGGTTTAGGTATGTGATACTATGAGATATCTACTGCATGTGAATGTATGTGAAGCGAAATTTAATAGTACAGGTTTTGGCATGCGTATATGTTAGAGTTTTTTTTGCATGTGATTACTGTGTAGCAACCATTCTCGACTGCTTTAGCTGAGCTAATCATGTGGTCGGGAATGGGCGTTACACTTGGTCTCCTTCTTTCAGTAGGTACTTCCTAACCTTCTTACCGAATGACTGGGCTAACCTCTTTTAGTAGACCTGGTTGTGATAATAAGCTCGCAACCTACCCTCATCCAACAAGTTCAACTGCATTAATCATTGTTGCGCCCATTCTGGTTCTAGAATTTTGGCTTCCATAGCCACTCTTAGAGACCTGAACTCAATTTCAACTGGCAGAACCACCTCAGTTCCATTTACTAAAGAAAATGGTGTCGTGTCTATCAATGTTCTGATGGTAGTTCCCATACTGTAAAAGGTAACTTTTTCGCCCAATCATTGTAATTCTTTACCATTTTGGCTAAAATTTTCTTGGCATTCTTGTTAGCTGCTTCAACTGCTCCATTAGATTGAGGTCGGTAAGGGAAAGACTTACTGTGCTATATTCCATACTTTTGTTGTACCCGCTTAGTCTCAGCCAAGAATTGTACCCTATTATTAGACATGATATGATGTGGGAGGCCGTACCTACATACCAAATTTCGCTTAATAAATCTGGCCATGTCTCGGGCATCTACCTTTTTAAAAGATTCAACCTTGACCCATTCGGTGAAGTAATCGATGGCGACTATAATGAACCTATGCCCATTAGAGGCGGTAGGGCATATTTCCCCCATAATATCTGTCCCCCAAGCTGCAAATGGCCATGGAGAGGATAAATTATGTAGTTCTGACACTGGCACATGCCTCGAATCCACATACTGTTGGCACAGCTAAGATTGTTTTACAAACTTTGAACAGTCTGTATCCATAGTGATCCAATAGAACCCTTGATGCATGATTTTCTTTGCTAAGGATAAACCATTCATGTGAGCTCCGCAAATACCAGCATGGACCTCTTCCATAACCCTCTTAGCTTCTTTCTCCACTATGCATCTTAACTAAATGTCGTCTGCTTGTCTCTTGTATAGTATACCATCCACATTGAGAAACTGATTGGACAATTTTCTGATCATTCTTTAATCCTTTTCAGAAGCCTCTTCTAGGAATACCGACCTCTCCAAGTAATTCTGAACATCATAGTACCAAGGTTTTCCATCAGTGACTACGACATCCATCACCTATTCATGTTCAAAGCAGGGCCTTTGCGAACTTGAAATCAACACGAGCTTCATAACCATTAACTTTGGGTTATCCCACATGGACACTAGAGTTGCAAGGGCATCGGTCAATTGATTCTCATCTCTAGGGACGAAATGGAAAGTGCAAGTTTCAAACCGACCGCTTAACATGTGGAGGTGCTTTACATATGGTACCAATCTTTCTTCTTTAATGGACCATTCTCCTCAAATCTGACGGATCACCAAAGATGAATCTCCAAAAACCTCTGCAGACTTTGCCCTTAGGGCCAAAAGAGCCTCCAAACCAAAAATGCATGCTTCATACTCGGATTCGTTGTTAGTGGCTTTATATCTCAACTTCTTAGCTAGTGGTAACTTTTCACCATTCGGGGTTATCAGAATGATCCCAACACCTACCCCCTTATTATTAACTGATCCGTCAAAATACATCTGCTATCCCTGAACTGTAATGGCCATGACATCTTCGGCTGGGAAGTTTTACTCGACCTGGTCTCCTTCAATAGTGTGATCAGCTAGGAATTCAGCTACAGCTCTCCCTTTAATGGTTTTCCTAGTGATGTATTCTATATTGAACTCTTGGACTAGTATTAACCACCTACCCATCTTTCCTAGCAAAGAAGGTGCTTCCTGAAGATATCTCAGAGGATTTTATTTAGCGGCAGCTTGAACCTTGAATGAGTGGAAATAGTATCTCAGCTTCTTCGAGGCCTAAATTATTGCCAAACAGATCTTTTGGACTTCAACATACCCGGCCTCGTAAGGGAGGAACTTTTTATTGGGATAGTAGACATCTATATGAGGCAAAGGGAAATCGTCCTTTGGACAGGCTTTGTTCAAATCCGATAATCCACACATACACGAACTTTCCCATCCTTTTTAGCTACAAGGACTACATTAGCTAGCCACATCGGGTATTGAACATCTATTAGGACTTTAGCCTCAATCTACTTACGAACATCCTCTTTTACCTTCTGTGCCCATTCTAGCCTAAGTCTTCTAAGCTTTTGCTTGATCAGTTTAGACTCTGGACAAGTCAGAATTGCATGTTCAATGAAGTTTTAATCAATCCTCGACATATCTTTATAGGTCCAGGCAAATAGTTTTTCATATTTTTTTAAGAGTTTCTCAAATTTTAACCTCTCTTTAGGAGTTATGTCAGATGCTATCAAGATTTACTTTGGGTTTTCCAAAGTTCAAAGATTAAATGGAGTTGTATCAGTTGAATTAATATAAAAATGAATGTACCATGTGTATGATCATGTGAAATGAAATCATCAGAAACATCGCACAAGTAAACAAAATTGTTTATCTCATTAATAAAATTGGAATTGCACACATTGTCATCATTAAAAAGTTCTTGAACAAAAAGTACATCTAAATAACTACAGTTTTCTTTATCCGTTAATGCAGACGTTGAAGGCAATTGGTCGCTGTTGTCTTGACTTGGTGGTGGCTTTTCGGTTACCTCTGGTGGAGCTTCTGGGTTTTGGATATTTAGGTTCTGCATTGGTGTTTCAACTCCTATTTTTTCCTTCCCCTTCACCTTGGTGGCAAGCAACTTGTCAGCATAAACCTCTTCCGACTCATTTTTGTCTTCAATGGTGCTCTGGGTCATAATTTCTTCATCCCAAAAACCTTCAACTGACTTGATGGTCCCATCAGCCCAATCAAACACATCATTAAAAACTTTGAAGCCTGGGACAATCTGTTTATTGATAAACTGAGGCTTAGCCTTTCATAATAAGCACAAAGAGGCGTTGCTGGCACGAAACTTTCTAGAATATGAGGAATATCTGCTAACTTCTCTTTTCCTTTACCACTTAATCATTTATAGCCTAGTCCCCTTCGGTCCTTCTGACCTTTCATTGTGACGGGTGACTGTGGCCTTTGTTAATTCCTGCCTAGACCAGCTCCTGGAATAAAGTGCATTCACTTCATCATATTTATCGCTTGGGATCTACCCTCTGAATGCCCTTCTTTATCGATTACTGATACGTGGAAACCACTGAAGGACTACTTGGAGATTTTTAGTGCAGAAACCTAATTTTCCCTAATGGCCCTAATAGTTACTACTTCTCCCTCGTGCGATATTTTGATCATCTGATACAGAGTGGATGGCACTCCTCCCAACTTGTGAAACCAAGGTCTTCCAAGTAAAGATGAGAAATTAGCAGTGATTGATAAGAGTGCAAACTCCGCTTCTGGTTCAATGGGCCTAGTCTTGACTACTACCTTAAAAGTTCGAAAGGCCTATCTTCGGGAGTTATCAGAAGCTGTGATGGTTAGTTTAGATCTGCTCAACATGTTTTTATCCAACCCAAAAGCCGGAAGTGGGCATACATTTATAGAAGAGCCATCATCAACCATTACGTAAGTAGTATGCTTGCCATTAATCTATGCTTTGATATACAATGGGCGATTGTGTTTGCGGGCTTCAGCTAGTAAGTCGGCATCAGTATAAACCAAGTTTTCCCCTAAACACCCTTTAACTAGGTCCAGCAACTCAGATGGCAAGATAGTGGTGGCAACAGTGGACTCACATAAGGCTTCCACTAACTTCTGCCTATGTGATGGTGATTGCCTCAGCAAATCCCAAATGGATATCTAGGCTATTATTTTCTTCAACTGTTTTATTAACCCATCCTCCTCGAGCTCTTTTCCTGCAAGCATAGGCACTGGGTCTTAAGGCCTCTCTACCTTTAGAACTATCCTGCCACTTCGGGTTACAACCCCAACCTTTCTCTTTTCTTCATCCTCTGAATCCTAAGGGTTTGAAAGTTCTTCATCTTTCTCAGAATTTTTGTCTTCTTCTCCACTCTCACTAGTGGACCAACAATCTATTGCCGCCACGGGAATCCCTTCTTTATTCATTTTATGAGTGATAACGAGTACTCATTACCATATCAATCATGCAGTACGTACCGTCCGAGCAAGCTAGACCTAATCATGCACACTTGTGGAGGAACCGCATGGTTACCAGACTTCTTTTTCTTCTCCCTTTTTTCAAGATTCGTGATCTGCTTATTGTCAATGAGATCCTGGATCTTGTTCCTCAGGATTCTACAAAAGTAGGTTAGATGCCTTGTGTGTGATGATAAGGAAATACTTGATCCCCCTCATGTCCTGGTTGACCTTAGTTTCTAGCTAGCCTCGGCTCTAAAGGTCTTTACTGCCATTCTTTCACTAACCTTTCCAAATCCCAAGTCAGAGGTCAGCCCAAATTCGAATAATACCTTTGGCCTTGGTTAGATTCTATAGTCGAGACCTCAGCTGTCTTGTCTCTCTTGCTACTTTCACTACTTCCAGTGTTAGCCGATCTATTTCCTGATTGGTTCCCAAAGTTTTTTCTAATAAAGCTATCTTGGCTTGCCTTCTTTGCTAGGTACTCACCTTCTACTTTGATAGCTATATCCTTTAGAGACTCCCAATCTTTGAACCCCTTCATCTTTAGCCCCTCCTTGAGATATGGACTCGCATTTCGGATGAATAACCGAATCTGATCTGGAGTATTCGGTTTCCTCTTTATCTCTATTACCCAATTTCTCCACCAAGTAAGATACTCATAGAATGACTCATTAGATCTCTATTGAAGTAGCTCCAAATCCTTCAGAGTAACCTCCATTGGCGTAGTCATACTGTTTGAGGAACTCCTCATTCAATAGGTCCCAATCTTCTCTTGTTCTCCTATCCAAACCGTGGTACCAGTCTATAGCAGGCCCATCAGGTTAAGGTAGAAATATTCTACCTTTTGTCTCTTGGTAAGGATGGTGCCCTTCATCACAAGCATGTACTGCTTGATGTGAGCAAACAGATCTGAGGTGCCATAAAACTTGGGGAGATTGAGCATTTTAAACCTCTAAGGAAGCATCTCCTTATCATTCAAATCCTTATGCTCGGGGCTTATCCCCTTTTCGACAGACAGTAGGTGGGCCATTGCATCAACTCTCTCTTCTATCTTCTTCAAGGCGGCATCATCTTTGAGAGGCTTAGCTCTCACTACCCCGGGTTCCTCCTGCTCATCTTCTACAAAATCCTCTTCAGTTCTATGTCCCCCAACTCTTCCAGGCTCAACTTGTGCAAGAGCTCTAGGCTCAGCAATAGGGGTTGGTTCTACAACTGCTGTAGGGGGTGCCTCCCTAATTGGAATCTATTCGGCCTGTCCCCCGATAAGAGCGGCAAGTTATTGGCCAGCTTGTAACACCCCAATGTCCCCTTTGGAAGAATATCGGAGCGCTACATACAAATAAACATATACATATGTACAATCAATATATATAAAACAAATATATTAAGTCATAAGATATCAAATCCATATATATAATCATATCATTTTATAAAAGGGATTTGCAAGCCTTTAACATATATAGAAACAAAATTGTTCCTTTACAAATTACATTTGCCCAAAACAAAAATACCATATACAAAACTTATATCAATACAAAAGTATATCGAAAGACAAAAAGAACTCCAACTATAGACTTCTAATGGCCGACCTGCAGATGTCCGACTCCAAACTGAACCTGCCACCTACACGGGAAAATAACCTGTGCTAAGCGATAATGCTTAGTGGGTAGGAACAAAACATGCCTATGAGCTTATCAAAGCAACAAAGCATGTAAACATATTATACTCATACTTATATCAAGTATTCATCCACACATGCGTATGGGTGTGCTGTCATCACTTATACATCATATGCGTATTCACAAGATAGAGTAATTAACCATTTATATCCAAGTAATCAATCTTCATATACATCCTCACAATATAAACAATTAGCCATTCATATCCAACTACAAGTATTGCATCATATCTTATTATAATGCATGTACATAAACATGTAACATATATCCATTTTCATAACATTGGGAACACATATCATAGTCATATATAGCAGCATAAACAAGCCTCACGTAGTAGCTAGATTACTCACTAACTAGTGGATATGGGTACTAATGATACTGATAGGACACAGTATCCAAGCATATAGAGACATAGGTCTTCAATCATGTGTAAATATGTATACCCGAAGGTATACCTGTCACACCCCGAAATGTACCTAGAAGGATTCAAGCATATTGAGAATAAGTGGTGGCCAAAGTTGTGTGAGTTTAGGCATGTGTTATTCTAAATTAAGTTTTGTACATGAGTTAGGAGTTTTGTTAGAGTACAGTTGCATGTATAGTAGTAGTATATGTGTGAGAGGACTTGGTTATAGTGTGGATGCATATAGGGAGTTAGTATATGAATTAGTGAGATTAGAATTGGGTATGGTGTTGTGTTTGGTTGTAGGGTGTATTTGGTTAGATTCCTCCAATGGGCTGTTGTCATGTGGATAGTGAGGGTGATTTCAATAGGTTGGAAAGAGAGAGAGAAATGGAGTCCCTTTTTCTCCCCTTTCTCACCCATTCTCTTCTCCCCCCACGCCTCTTCTTCTTCGTTTTCTTCTTCCTCTTGCATCGATGCTAATTGCTCTCTCTTAAGATCAAAGCCCAAAGTTTAGATGATCAAGTTTATTAGTCCAATAGATTTAAGTGAAGATTTGTCAAGGTAAAGTGAGTTTTAAGTTTTGGATTTCCTCTATTCTTCTTGATTTATTAAAAACCCTAGATTTATGTTATATGCATTTGTGTGCTTTGGTGATTATTTTGGAAGAGAAAGATTTGGATGGATTTTTGGAACAAGAAAGATTATCTAAGATAGCTATTAGTAGCAAAGGAGATAAGGTATGGGAAATTTAGGTTTTTGTGTGTATTTTTCAAGTTGTTGTGATTTTTGGTTGGTTTTCTGGGTATTTATGAGCTTGATGTTGTTTAAGTATGTTTGAATGTTGCGTGTTTTGGATAAATTGAGTTTAAATGTTTTGATTGTGAGTTTTGAACTCAAGTGAGGGATTAAATGAGTTTTTGCAGTAAAATTTCTGGTTTTAGTAATTAGGGATTTTGATGATGTTAATAGCATGATTTAATTGTGTTTATGTGTATAAAAGTTGGGTTTTGTGTTAATTATGAGGTTTTGAATGAGCAATTTGTATTGTGTTGAAGTTTGCTTTGCATGGGCAATTTTGGGTATCATTTTGAGAGAGAAATTCTGCAGATTTTGATGAGGAACTGGAAATCACAACTCTGTCGCGAGCGCGATACTGGTCGTGATCGCGACAGAGATCATAGTCATGAGACATGCACATTGTGAACGAATCATGCACCTTATGCACGAGTCGTGGTGGTCTCCTCTCCCTCCTGTGTTCGCTTATATTCCTCTATGGGTCGCCTTCACGGGTCGTGTCTCTGAGCATAACTCGTGATGGGTTCCTTTTTACACAGGTGAGTCTGGCCATTGTCGCGAGCACGACATCTTATCGTGATCGCGACAGTCCCCTCTATATTTCAAAATGTTTTTGGAAAAAATCTTCTTCTTTGCATGGTTTCTCACTTGTGTTACATCTCTATAAATTAAAATGAGTACCTTAATCTGTGAATTATGCAAATGCTTCTATGCATGTTAGTATTTTAATTATGAGACTTTTGTCTACCATTATTATTTAATGACTGTTTGTGCATAAAGTACTATAATTTATTTATTAAGTCTATATGAGTGCATGATGTTAATAATATAGCTATGTTAAATATGTTCATATGCATATGATAAATATCATTGGCACATGTGGTTTGAAAATAAGTGAATGCATAATGAATAATTACATGATTACGTTTAATATGTTCATGCAAATATCTTAATCTATGAAACTACACATGACTAGTTTGAATACAATAAATGAAATTAGTGCATATGATAGGCATATATATATTGATACATGTATATATGTGATCATAAAAGAATGATACTAGTAATTGATGAAATGCGTATATATGTGTAAATTTTAAAAGAATTTAATAATGATATGGGAATTTAGCCTAGGTTAGTCAAGTCGTGGATAGATAAGCATGCCTATAGAGCTCTATTAGCTGCAGTCCTCTATTCTGTTTGGACCCTGATCAGGTCCCCGTTTGGTTCCTAGCGAACCTCAATGTGTATGGATCTTGTTTAAGATCCCCAATACGAAAATGTTTTGAATGAGAAAAATATGATGTTGCTTTTCGAATCATACCCATGAGTACCACCATGTGTTATGTTACTCGCTTATCCACCCCTATGACTTAGCAGGCAATTAAATGAATAAAGAAATGTGAATAAATTGATAAGTTCTGTAATGATTCATAAATTCATTATGTGAATAAGCATTTAATGCATTTGTGATTAATGCCATTTGACTTGTACTCTACACGCTCCTCTATTTTGGATCCTTTATGGACATCTGTGTGAAAATGTACGGTGTCTTTGGATACCTATGGGTTTAATATAATCAACCGATATCTGTGAAATGGAAAGTGATAAAGCAATCAACGTTTGCTCTAATGAATATGTATAAATGAATATTGACTGTTTAAGAAATTGTATGTGAATAAAGCATGTTATGAAATTGTTCAGAAGTTACGAGTATATTGTCTATATGAAGTTTATGCAAAGAATTATTGAAATATTTGATATGCATGTTTTCTATGGTTGAACATTCAGTAAATAAACTTTGTATATGTATATTTATATATATATTTGTTATATGTTTAAATGAGAACACATGTATGTTATGTGCTGTTTACCTACAGAACTTTAGCCTGTGCAATTTCAGTAAGTATATTGGTAAGAAATTCATATGTATTTGTTTGCAGTTTTAATGAGTACAGTGAATGATGTATTGATTGGTAAGTAAGATAGATAATAGATAACTAAATTTAGAAAATTATTTAAGATTAATTGTTGAATTATTTAAGTATATAGTTTTTTCTAGAACTACGTGGTTCTGATTCCCTACTGTAGGGATACAAAGGAAGCTTGGAATATTTATTTCAAGCTCGAACCAAATCGAATAATTAAAGTGTTTTGTTCAGTTTTGAACAACTAATGGTTTGAACAATGAAACATTTTTTTTAGTTTTGAATAATTAACGATTTGATTAAATAAAATGTTTTGACTTATGAATTAATTAATGAGTCAGGTAAACGATAAGTATGTCTAATGTAATTGTGAATAAAATGTGACATAGTATTTTCTGGTTATGGTATATGAATGAATCTGCATATGAAATTGTTTAAGTTTTCGTATGAAAGCAACAATATGAGTTCACATTAACTGAAGCCAGTCTCCTTTATGCTTATGTCTGTATACATATATCTATCGATTTGTATGTGTATGCCTAGGCAACCACTGTGAGTGGCTGCCCATTATTTGTTTAGCTCGACTAAGCGTTATCGCTTAGGACGGTTGTTTGTTCGTGCAGGTTATGAGATCAGAGTAGCGCAGCGGTCTGCTGAGGTTTTGCCAACAAGTCGCTAGATTTTCAAAGGAAGTGTTTTTGATTTCGGCATGTAATTAAGTTTATTTATTAGCCTTTGTAATAAGTTGTAATAATCTTTAGTGCCAATAATGGTGTGTGCATGACATAGGTTTAGGACGTGCATGTTTTGAGGTTCCATTTTCTAAAGATTTTATTGTTTTGATTTTTGCATTGCCATGTGTGTCCTTGTCTAGTGGCACCTTCTGCTCACCGTAGCTCTTCACCCTTCGTAATGCTATGTGTGGGAGTTAGGGATCTTATAATTGGTATCAGAGCTCTGGTTTAGTCGATTCTGGTTGACTAGGTGATTTGAAGTGTGTCTGTATAGTTTAGCATTGGCCACATCGGATGATTTTATTTTTCAGGTATGAGTTGGGAATAGTAATTTCCCGATTAGATAAAGTATTTAGTTAATTGATTGGCTCGGTAGATCCCGATCTACCTGTCCTGTATTGTTATGTGTGTATGTGTGAATTTGGGATGTTAGGATATTTGTTTGATACTAGGTGTTTAAAGAGAAGGTTCTGTAGAAGTTTTTGAAGTGTATTAGTAAGTGGTTACCTTATGAGAATGGATGTTTTGGTATTTTGAGATAGAGGAGTACTTGGATTTTGTAAGGTTGTGGTGATGCTCTGTATGCCTGTCAGCTATCTCTAGAAAATTGTTTGAATAAAAGAGTATTCAACCATAGGGATGGGAAAAGTAAACATTATGGCATCAACTGCATTTCTATATCATCTTGCATACATTAACCATCACATCCTCATTGCATCATTATCTTTTGATCGCACATGAGAAGCATTTGCATATATGTTTTGATGGAGGGTGTACGTTGAGTATTTTATATCAAGATTCAGTGTGATTTAAGAGCATAGCATTCGTTAAGGAGAATGTACTGTGTGTATAGTTAGAGATGAATAGAAAGGGTATTATGGAATCTTGTGCTAATGAATGTGAAAAGATTTTGAAGTAAGACATGAGTGTTATTAGTAAAGAAATTAGCATATGTGTCGGATGTTTTTGATGTATTAAGGATTGTGCAGTAAGATGTTGTAAGTTAAGTGGTTTATATATGTGAGCTGTATGTATTTTTGTTTCTGATTGGTGCTTAAAGTAATGATTGTTCTGATGAATAGGATTGATTTGGACG
Organism: Excoecaria cochinchinensis; assembly: GCA_947683425.1. Classification (NCBI taxonomy): domain Eukaryota; kingdom Viridiplantae; phylum Streptophyta; class Magnoliopsida; order Malpighiales; family Euphorbiaceae; genus Excoecaria; species Excoecaria cochinchinensis. Next base: position 5,610,722 of record CANTUQ010000146.1, on the reverse strand, counting down.
TAAGATTATGAGAGAAGAATTATGAGGTTTAAGTTATGTCAATTTTATGAGTTTGTGTTTAGTTATGGATAAGAGAAAGTTATGATTTGTGTGGTTATCTTGATTAAATAGAAGTGATTCGAGAGTATAGTGATGATAATATGTAAAAGCAAATGAGTATGTTAAAAGTGAAGTGTATAGGAATAAGTGAAATGTATGCATTACATGTGTAGAGCATAAGTGTTATATGATAGTGTAGAAATGATCAATGAGAATGATAATGAAGTGGAGTATAGTCTTTGGATTTTTTCGATGTAAGTGAATTTCGAGGATGAAATTCTTTTAGGAGGGAAGAATTGTCACACCCCGAAATGTACCCCAGAAAGATTCAGGCATATTGAGAATAAGTGGTGACCAAAGTTGTGTGAGTTTTGGCATTTGTTATTCTAAATTAAGTTTTGTGCATGAGTTAGGAGTTTTATTTGAGTGCGGTTGCATGTATAGTAGTAGTGTATGTGTGAGAGGGCTTGGTTATAGTTTGGATGCATATAGGGAGTTAGTATATGTATTAGTGAGATTAGAATTGGGTATGGTGTTGTGTTTGGTTGTAGGGTGTATTTGGTTAGATTCCTCTAATGGGTTGTTGCCATGTGGAGTGAGGGTGATTTAAATAGGTTGGAGAGAGAGAGAAAGGGAGTCCCTTTTTCTGCCCTTGCTCACCCGTTCTCTTCTCCCCTCACGCCTCTTCTTCTTCGTTTCCTTCTTCCTCTTGCCTCAATGCTAATTGCTTTCTCTTAAGATCAAAGCCCAAAGTTTAGATGATCAAGTTTGTTAGTCCAAGAGATTTAAGTGAAGATTTGTCAAGGTAAAGTGAGTTCTATGTTTTGGATTTTCCCTAACCCTAGATTTATGTTTTGTACATTTGTGTGTTTGGGTGAGGATTTTGGAAGAGAAAGATCATGGATGGGTTTTTGGAACAAGAAAGATTATCTAAGAAAGCTATTAGGAGCAAAGGAGATAAGGTATGGGAAATTTAGGTTTTTGTGTGTATTTTTGAAGTTGTTGTGATTTTTGGTTAGTTTCTGGGTATTTATGAACTTGAAGTTGTTTAAGTATGTTTGAATGTAGTGTGTTTTGGATAAATTGAGTTTAAATGTTTTGATTGTGAGTTTTGAACTCAACTGAGGGATTGAATGAGTTTTTGTAGCAAAATTTCTGGTTTTAAAAATTAGGGATTTTGATGATGTTAATAGCATTACTTAATTGTGTTTCTGTGTAAAAAAGTTGGGTTTTGTGTTAATTATGAGGTTTTGAATGACAAATTTGTATTGGGTTGAAGTTTGTTTTGAATAGGAAATTTTGGCTATGATTTTAAGAGAGAATTTCTACAGATTTTGATGAGGAACTGGAAATCACGACTCTGTTGCGAGCGCGACACTGGTCGGGATCGCGACAGAGATCATAGAGGAAGTGTGCATGAGACGTGCACATTGTGCACGAGACGTGGTCATTGTGCACGAGACGTGGTGGTCTCCTCTCCCTCCTGTATCCGTTTGTTTTCCTCTGTGGGTCCCCTTCACGGATCGTTTCTCTAAGCACGACTCATGATGGGTTCATTTTTCCATAGGTGAGTTTGGCAACTTGTCGCGATCGCGACAGTCCCCTCTCTGTTTCAAAATGTTTTTAGAAAAAAATCTCGTTCTTTGCATGGTTTCTCACTTGTGTTATATCTCTATAAATTAAAATGACTACCTTAATCTGTGAATTATGCAAATGCTTCTATACATCTTAGTAATTTAATTATGAGACTTTTGTCTACCATTATTATTTAATGGCTGTTTCTGCATAAAGTACTGTAATTTATTTGTTAAGTCTATACGATAAATGAAATTAGTGCATATTATAGGCATATATATATTGATACATGTATCTATGTGATCATAAAAGAATGATGCTAGTAATTGATGTAATGCGTATATATGTTTAAATGTGAAAGAATTTAATAATGATATGGGAATTTAGCCTGCGTTAGTCGAGTCGTGGATAGATAGGCATGCCTATAGAGTTTTGTTAGCTGCAGCCCTCTATTTTGCTTGGACCCTGATCAGGTCCCCGTTTGGTTCCTAGCGAACCTCAATGTGTACGGATCTTGTTTAAGATCCCCAATGTGAAAATATTTTGAATGAGAAAAATATGATGTTGCATTTCGAATCATACCCACGGGTACCGCCATGTGTTCTCTTACTCGCTTATCCACCCCTATGACTTAGCAGGCAATTAAATGAATAAACAAATGTGAATGAATTGATAAGTTCTGTGATGATTCATAAATTGATTATGTGAATAAGCATTTGATGCATTTGTGATTAATGCCATTTGACTTGTACTCTACGCACTACTCTGTTCTGGATCCTTTATGGACACCTATGTGAAAATGTGCGGTGTCTACAGATACCTATGGTTTTTATATAATCAACCGATATTTGTAAATTGGAAAGTGATAAAGCAATCAACGTTTGCTCTAAGGAATATGTATAAATGAATATTGACTATCTAAGAAATTGTATGTGAATAAAGCATGTTATGAAATTGTTCAAAAGTTACGAGTATGTTGTTTATATGAAGTTATGTAAAGAATTATTGAAATATTTGATATGTATGCTTTCTATGCTTGAACATTCAGTAAATAAACTTTGTATATGTATATTTATATATATATTTGTCATATGTTTAAATGAGAACACAGGTATGTTATGTGCCGTTTACCTACGGAACTTTAGCCTGTGCAATTTCAGTAAGTATATTGGTAAGAAATTCATATGTTATTGTTTGTGGTTTTAATGAATACTGTGAATGATGTATTGATTGGTAAGTAAGATAGATACTAAGTGTTATGCATGAGATAGATAACTAAATTTAGAAAATGATTTAAGATTAATTCTTGAATTATTTAAGTATATAGGTTTTTTTAGAACTACGTGGTTCTGATTCCCTACCATAGGGATACGTAGGAAACTTGAAATATTTATTTCAAGCCCAAACCAAATCGAAGAATTAAAGTGTTTTGTTCAGTTTTGAACAACTAATGGTTTGAACAATAAAACGTTTTGTTTAGTTCTGAACAAGTAACGATTTGATTAAATGAAATGTTTTGACTTATGAATTAATTAATGAGTCAGGTAAACGATAAGTATGTCTAATGTAATTGTGAATAAAATGTAACATAGTATTTTCTGGTTATGTTATATAAATGAATCTGCATATGAAATTGTTTAAGTTTTCGTATAAAAGTAACGATATGAGTTCACATTAACTGAAGCCAGTCTCCTTTATGCTGTCTGTATACATATATCTATCGATTTATATGTGTATGCCTCGGCAACCACTATGAGTGGCTACCCATTATTTGTTTAACCTGACTAAGTGTTATCACTTAGCATGGTTGTTTGTTCGTACAGGTTAGGAGATCATAGTAGTGCAGCGTTCTGCTGAGGTTTGGCTAACGAGTCGCTAGATTTTGATAGGAAGTGTTTTTGATTTCGGCATGTAATTAAGTTTATTTATTAGCCTTTGTAATATATTGTAATAATCTTTAGTGCGAATAATGGTGTGTGGATGACATAGGTTTAGGACGTGAATGTCTTGAGGTTCCGTTTTCTAAAGATTTTATTATTCTGATTTTTGCATTGCCATGTGTGTCCTTGTCTGTTAGCACCTTCTGCTCACCGTAGCTCTTCACCCTTCAAAATGCTACGTGTGGGAGTTGGGGGGTGTTATAATACAGAAGACTGAAGTCTTAAATCATATATACTGGAGACTGAAGTCTCTTATCAAATAGACCCAAACGTGGTCAACATGTAACGTGTAACATATAGCAGCTGCACTCACACTCTAACCCTTAATAAGCGGTTATCTATCAACTATTGTGACAATCAGGCTCAAATACCAACTCAACTATGCTATAGTATTATTATCATATAATACAGAATAATTAAGGCATAATCATGTCATTTCATGTATACATGTATATTGACGAATTTCGGAGACACATAAATCATATACTGGCTTTATTATGGACATATAACTCATAATTAAATTATTCATATACATATAGATCATGAACATTTAAATTGCATACAATATTATTAATCATGAACATATAACTTATAATTAGAGGCATCATAATATAAGTCAAGCCTAAAACAAATCTTGTACAATGTAACAATAAAAACCCATGTAAGAGAGATGTGAAATTCATTTTCAAAACAGAGCAGGAAGGGGCTCACTGTCACTCTCGCGATAAGAAGTCGTGCTCGCGGCAATAGCCGAGGAAAATTGTGGAAGAGAGGGCCAGCATGAGTCGTGCATCGCATCACGACTTTTGCTCCGGCCAAGACTTAATGACACGAGTTGGGCACATCTCACCAAGCCGTGCACATCCCGCCGAGTCGTGCACACCCTGCCGAGTCGTGCACTTTTCGCCGAGTCGTGCACTTCTTGAGCGGAGCTCTCCTATAGAGCGGGCTCTCATGCCGAGCGAGCTCACAAGAAACTTAAATCACACAGCTCTGTCGTGCTCGCGAGAAGCGCCGCGATCGCGACAGAGTCGCGTTTCCCAGTTCCTCAGCACAAAAACATACGTTTAAAACTTTCAAAACTCAGATCAGACATACCCAACCACTCAAATCAGGCATATATACTCATCTCATCACTCCAGTACATTCAAAATAGACTTATAACAATAACAACTCAAATTACACAGTAGTAATATCCATCAAAATAACATATATAGAGGTTTTAATAGTTCATCAAAAATCCATAAATTCATCTCATATTCATGTCCATTCACTCAAAATTGATATATAAATAATTATAACTCTATCATGTCAAATCATTTACACAAATCTACAAAACACATGCATTTACGTGTATCAAAACACACAATTAACAGTAAAATCAAAACTCAATAACTAATTCAAACGAGAAGGACAAGAACACTCCGAAACTAAACACAACCAAAAACAAACTCCCAAACTTGGAATGGAGCTCAACAAATCCACTATCTTCAAGATCCCACTTTTCCTTTTCCTTTATCTTTCCTCCTCTCTTAAGATTCTTGCATATATTCAACCAAAACACACATTAAATTAACCCATATAGATGAAGAATGAGAAGAAGAAGAAGAAGCAAGCCACTAAACCCAGCCACTTACCACTTGGAACAATTCCTGATCTCGAAACCCTAACTCAATCTTGAAGAATAACACATGCAAAAGCTTGAGAGCAGAAAATGGAGGAGTGAGGGAGTGAGAGAACGTAAGAGTGCAAGAAAGAGGAGAAGAAGATGGCTTCCACGGGAAGCAAACTCCTTTTCTGCCCTCTCTGTCTATACTCCCTTTCAAATCCAATTTAATGCTCTCAACTACCCTTCCACATGTCCATCTCTCATTGGACCCCTCACACAACTCTTTGACTTTCTCTTTCTTGTCCTCAATTCACTTCTAAATCCACTTGCAAAAATACCAAAATACCCTTAATGTCCAATTAAACATGAAATTTCAACTAGGCCATTTTTGGGATGTTACACAGCAGGAGGTGCTAGAGCGGCAGTTAAGTTGCCCATCATTGCCATCATTCTATCTTCAAATTCCTAAAATCTGTGCTCTATTACTTACGCCCTTTGGTCCATCTCTTTGATGATAATAGCCCGGGTGGCACATGAATCTTGGTTGGCCATTTCTAATGATAATTCTGAAGAAAGGGTTTCGATGCTATCTAAAAGTGACTCTGAATCCCAATTCGACACTCGTTCTGGTAACTCAACGAATGGGTTTCTCCTTATCAATTGGCCATCAGGACCCCTAGACCACTGATTCATACCTATGATGGCTGAAAGACTCAAATTGTTAGCATGATTCGTGAGTGAAATTAATGATGCATGGTCGTGTTGATGTAGCATAGACAACCACATACAAGCAGGTAGATCCTTCCAACCTTTTTACTCCCACACAATAGGTCGTACAGTCTCTTTTCTAGGCGGGCTTGACCCATGGGTCACCGATGAACCCAATGGGTGCATATGGTGCATGGTGAGAAACCAGCAACATAGCACTCTCAATTTAAAGCACATGCGTATAGGTTTTGGCCATTATGTATTTGGACCTTTCAAACAATCTAAAATTGGGCCCATCAGGGCATGAGAGCCTTTGATGAGTGTGCAATTAATATATTTGAATTTATTCAATATAGAAGGGCCCACATAGCAAGAACATTGTTAGGGTACGTATCACCTAGTGGAAGTTTCTATTGTCATTACATGAACTTTGGTCAAGGGTGGTGTTACTTTAGGTTTGCCCAAGCATGGTCCCTGCCAATAAGTCTAGCTCATTGTGAGCATAACGACATCGGGTTTCCATTTGATATACCATTGATGGTACAAGGCTTCGGCTAGTGATTATCCTAAACACTTCCCTATAATGAATGAAAGTAGGGTTGTATTTTAGGAATGCACCAGGATAAAATAAGGGACCAACTAGCATAGTTCTAAGGCTCTAATGAATGCAATGCAATTTTTTTAGAATAGAAATGGAATTTTTTATTATTAAAAATTCAATTATAATTTTAACTGAAGTCTCTTTCTGTGACGCGCGCCGAACCCCGGAGCGCCCCGAACCGCCCGCCTTTAGGGAGTTCGGGAGAGGTTCATGAAAACTTGTAAGGAATTACAAGTGTGTCTATTTTTGACAATAAGGAGGTATCCTGGAGTAGCCACCCAATAGAACATTGGGAAAGGTCGTCTAGCCTCATTGAGCTTAAGACAGCGCATATGCATCCATTTTTAGCAAGCAAGAGATATTTTAGAGGCCCCACCTGTAGACATCGGGTCCCAAGGCAGTCCAAGATCAGAATTATCCGATGATGAAAATTATACTTGCCAGTAAAGGTGTCAAAAATGATGTTCTCCTTGTCGAAAAAAAAAAATCCATTTGTTCCTCCAAAATTTTCAGTGAGAAAATTTGTTTCTTTTTCTCTCTTTTATTCCTTTTTTTACTATTTGTGTTTATTTACTTTTTATTTTTATTTTATTTTATTTATTTTATTTTTTTATTTTTCGTTTCTCTCTAGCTTTTTCTCTCCAGCAAAGGCTTTCTTCTTCAAAAATTCTTCAAAAATTCTTAAGTTTTATTCTCAAGGTTTAATCTTTTCTCCTTTAATAATATTTAATCTTGGGTTTGATTTGAGCAAGAAAATTAATTTTCTTTGCTCATTCATCCCACCAAAAATATTTTCTTGTGATTAACTTATTCAAAAACTTGTTTTCTTCTTCAAAAGTTCTTCAAAATATTCTTAAGTTCTTTTTCTTTTTCCCAAGCTTTAATTTTTTTTATATTTTTCTTCAAAAAAATATATTTCATCCTTGGATTGATATTAAGCTTGGAAAATTAATTTCCTTTGCTCAATCATCCATCAAAAATATTTTTTATCAAAATATTCTCTTGAGTTAATTTATTTGAAAATATCCATTCTTACATTTTCTTCAAATATTCATCACCACAAATTCGACAAGGAAAACAAATCGAGACACCGCTTCTCCGATCTAAAAATTCTGAGGGTAAATATTTTTGGACTCGTTCTCATTTATTTTTTGTATATTATTTATTGTTGTTAATATTATTTTTGCTATTAGTATCATGTCTATCATTCATTTTTCGCATTTTAGGGTGGTTAATATTATTGTTGATATATCATTTGTTTGTTTTAGTTTGATTATTTTGTGACTCCCGTTGGCTTCTTCTTCTCTATTATTTTTAGTATCATTATTATTATTATTATTTATTATTACTATTTGATTTATTTGTCATTAGCATCATTATGCTATGTCTATTTATCTCATACTATTAGTATCAATATCATCACTAATATTTGATCTATTTATTATTAATATTATTATGTTGTGTTTTATATTATTAGTATTATTGTTACGGCTATTATTTGTTTATTATTATTACTATTATATCATGGTATTTATTCATTATTATTACTATTACTATTACTATTATTGTTATTATCGTTATATATATTATTGTGCCTAATATTCATTTTATCTTTACTTGATTAATTTTTAGAATTATTACTAATATTTAATATTATTTTTCCTGTTTGAGCTTTATTGTGACTTGCATTATGTGAGTGTCCCCGTAGCTCCCCGGATGGGTCACGACGCATAGAGGATCACGTCGGTTTTGGTGAGATCTTTCTTAATCACCTCTCGTTATGTTGTGTCTGTTTGGAAATGATTATTTTTATTTATGCATGCGTGAGATAAAAAGTCACAAAAATATTTCTACAATTAAATTGGAATTTCTACTAATAAAATTGGGACAAATGTCCCTTGTTTTAGCCCAACAATAAAAACATCACAATTAAAACGAAGAGTCAATTTTCTTCAAAAATGGGATCAATCATCCCCATTTTCATCAAACAACCAAAGCAACTCTTCGAACCCTCTTTGAATAAATGCGAAGGAGCTAATGTTCCTAAACTTCGAACAAATGCGAAGGAACAAATGTTCCTAAAATTAATGAATGCCCCAATTTATGTATGTCTTTCTTTAAGTTTGTCGTGTTTGATTGTTTCTTAATTTATTTCTTTTGGGGCCCTTGTAATTAATTTTGGGGCAAATTCTATTTAATCTCCTTTCATTGGGGTTGTATTCCGCCCCTATTTCCCTTGTAATTGTGTGCTTGTGTGTTTATCGCTTTCATTAACCGCTTTTCTTTATCGCTTTATTTATCGCTTCCCTTTTACTGCTTTTGAATGCTTGCGATGCGCCTTTAAATTTAAATGCATTGATCGTGTGAGATAAGAGATATAATTTTAAGAAGTTAAAAACTCATTTATAATTAATCAAAGCATAAATAAGAGTGAAGTTCCGAACACCAATCTCTGGTCTAGACCATTAAGAGGTTAGAATCTTTCCCCAATTTCTTGTAAATTGGGTGGCAACTCCATGATACCTCAAAGGTGCCTATAGGCGTCGTGTGGCTAGGTGATTCTTCGTAATGTTCTATTAGGAGGAATACACCCTTGATGTCTTGTGGCGCCCATGATCAAAAGATGCAGACCAATCCCTCGAATCCCAAAGGCGGATTCAACTGCGAGGGCCCTTGCTGGGTTCTGGCACGCTTCACACCACCCCAATAGAACATTGGGATGGTCCTCTAACCTCATGGAGCCTAGGATTATGCAAATTGGGCCTTTTTGGGGAACAAGAGATATTTTGGAGACCCCACCCCAATGAAACATTGAGATGGTTCTCTAACCTCGTTGAGCCTAAGACCAGAGAAGGTTCGGGACTTCCCATTTATTCATACATTGATCAAAGTTAAAATTGAGTTTTGAATTTAGTATTTCATCTCATTTCTCATTTGATTTAATGCAGTTAATTAAAGCGCAAGTTGACCATACAAGGAAAGCGGTAAATGGGAGTGTAATTAAAATAAGGTCTATGAAAATAAATTACAACAAAACTAGGGGCGGAATACAACCCCCATTGTAAATAGAATGCGATTCATACATAAATCGGAATATATGTTAAAGATGAGGACATTGGTCCTTGCATGCATGTTTATTACAAAATAATTTCAAAGTGTCGATTTTTATTTGCCAAAAAAAATAGGACATTGATCCTTAATTTATTAATGAAACTTCCAATTTAATTACTATAAACTTTTAGCCATTTTTATATTAGCGGGATAAAAACAATATTTACAATAATAATATATAAAGTAAAAGAAATGGACTAAAGTTAAAAGAATGGACTCGGATGGAGATTCTCAGATAGTCGTTGCGACTGCCATTTCAACAACCCCAAATTCATCAAATAAGTCAAATAAAACTCACAAAATAAAAATCATGTTAGTGCCAAAATTAAGGGTAAAATAAGGTGCGAGAAATTAAATAACAAGGAAAATTCATAAGAAATTGCCATAAAAAATGATGGGAAAACAAGTAAAATAGAAAGAAAGAAAAAATGGTGAGAAAATGCCCAGGGATGGCCCAAGACACTCAAGCGACGGGCGTCCCTGGGTTGACCGGTGGGTAGAGGCAGTGTCCATCAATAGCCCATCATTCACATGAGTGACGACCGTCGCTCGACTCTCTACCCGTCTGTCACATCAGACTTTGAAAAAAATGCAAAAAAGCAAGTAAAAATTAATTTCATTTTAAATAAATGAGATTTTTGTGTGTAAAATTATTACGAGATAATTAAATATGAAAATGAAAAATCCAGAATATTTACCCTCGAATTTTTACCTTTGAAGGTGAATGTTGTGTGATTTCGGTTCCTCGAATTCTACAAGGATTGGTCCGCGATGTGCGATTTTCAGAATATTTTTGGACTACAAAAATAATTTTTCGAAAAACGAATCAAGAGAAGAAATTTATATTTTTCTTTCTCGATATTTTGATAGCAGTTGTGAATGCTAAAATGGTTGAATTTGATAGAAACGAATTAGTGTCGTTCCCTCAGATTTGCCTAAATTGAAAGAATTTTTTATGATGATTTTTCGAAAAAATAAAAGTAAGAGAACTTTGGTAAGAAAATTTTCCTGTAAGAGAAATAGCTAAAATCCTCCTTTCTTGGTCAAAATCTTCCCCGAATAATGAGCTCCCAACCCTTATTTATAGGTTTAGGAAGAAAATTCAAATAAATTTAAATTTAGAATTTAAATTCAAAAAAGATTTCTGAAATCAAGATCAAAACCGAATGATTTTCAGAATATTATCAAAATTAAATCCGCGATTTGAAAATATTTTAAAAGATTTAAAATTTTTTGGGAAAATTTTGGAAATATTAGGAGATCTCCTAAAAATCAGGAAAATCTCGCTCAAATAACATCAGATCATCGATCGACGGGCATCGGTGGAGTTCCGATGGGCATCGATGACGGGGGCATGCTTGGTCTTTTCGTCAGTGGGCCCCTCACAAGTGATGAAATCGCGAGAGACAGGAGTCTCTCGAATGAGTGACGGGCGTCGCTCCACATGAGAGACGGGCTCTCGCAGGTGAGCGACAACCGATGCTCATCGCGAGAGATGGGTCTCTCATGCGAGCGACGGGCATCTCTCCTGCGAGAGATGGGGCTCAGCAAATGAGCGACAGCCGGCGCTCATCTCGAGCAACAGGTCTATCAAGCGAGCAACGGGCGTTGCTCCCGCGAGAGACGGTTCTCCGCAAGTGAGTGACAGCCAATGCTCATCACGAAAGATAGGTCTCTAACGTGAATGATGGGCATCGCTTCTACCGACGGTATGCCCATCGGTGGAGCAAAATCCAATTTCCATGATATTAACTCCCCCCGATTCCCCGAAGTCTTCTATTTTCGAGAAAAAATCCTCAATCCTCGTAAAACTGGAGAATGAAAACTCAGGACCTTAATCTATTTGTCTGGAAATAGACCCTGATGTTTTCATCAGGTAACTCTAATCTGAACTGCCTCAGGACCCGGTGTCTACACTTTCGAAGCAAAGTTTCGATCATCTGCAGTAGAGTTACCACTGTGATGCGCGGGAACCCGTTCATGTCTCTCGGAGGGCCCGTGTGACGTGCGCCGAACCCCATGGCTTCCCGAAGGCCCACTTTAGGGCTATCAGGAGAGGTTCATTGAAACTTGTAAGGTATTTACAAGTGCGTCTATTTTGGGCAACAAGGAGATTTCATGGAGTCGCCACCCAATAAAACATTGGGAAAGTTCATCTTGCCTTAGTGAGCCTAAGACGGCACTGCTATGTCCATTTTGGGCAAGCCAGAGGGGTCTTGGAGGTCCCATCCTAATAGAACATTAGGAGGGCCCTCTTGCCTCGTGGAGCCTAGGACTATGCAAGTTAAAGCCTTTTTACGGGACACAAGAGGTGTCTTGGAGATCCTATTAAAATGGATCTCTCGCCTCATTGAGCCCAAAGACCAGAGACAGGTTCGGGACTTTCTATTTATTCATACCTTGGCTAAAGTTTTGAATTTAGCGTTTCATTCCATTTCTCATTCAGTTTTAATGCAATTTAATTAAACGCGCATGTCAAACACATAATAAAAGCAATAAATAAAATAAATGAAAGCAAAATAAATTACAATAAAACTAGGGGCGGAATACAACCCCCATTTGTAAGTAAAATGCAATCCATACATAAATCGGGCTATTTATTAGAGATGAGGACATTGGTCCTCACATGCATGTTTAAATAAAATAATTTAAATGTGACAATTTTATTTGGGATGAAGATTAGGACATTGATCCCATTTTTATTAGGAAAATCTAAGTTAATTAATAGAAATACTTTGGCGACCTTTTAAATTAACGTGCATATAAATTATCGTGCATGAAAAATAAATTATTACAAATTACATATTAAAACAAATAAACAAAACCCAAAATGAAAGAAAAATAATAAAGATAATAAATTAACAAGGTAGCTCTCAAGTGTATCTTCAACTCTCTATGAGCTCCCACTTGCCATAAAAAACTCACACAAGGAAAGTAAGCATTTGAGAATAAAAAGACAAATAAAAAAAATGTTAGTAAAAACAATGAATTTAAACACATAATATAAAAGACATAAAAATAAAACCAATAAAAATGCATCATGCATGACCAATTAATTTAATGACATAATAAAAAAAATGCAACTTAACCAATTACTCATTTAACATGCATAAAAAGTATAACATAATAATAATAAAATTCAACATGTATAGGCAAGCATAAAACTATAATGATAAAACTCAACATGCATAAAAACATGAATAAAATAAACATAAAATTCAGCATGTATAAAAATATAAATAACAAAAATTCATCATACAAGATAATAATAATAATAATAATAATAATAATAATAATAATAATAATAATAATAATAATAATAATAATAATAATAATAATAATAATAATAATAATAATAATAATAATAACCAAGGATATGAATAAACCACATAAACATGTAAGAACAATAAGAAATAAACATGACATGTTAAGGCATGGTAAATGATAATACCAATAACAATATGGACAATCACATAAGCACATGGTAAAAATAATAATGATGATAATAAAAACAATAATAATAATGATGATAACAACATGTGAACAATATGAACAACATGAACAATTAAATAAAAATAATATGAACAATTGAATAAAAATAATATGAACAATTAAATAAAAATAATAAAATAGTTCTAAGAGAATTTACATTGTTAACTAATCAAATAAAAAACAAAACAAGAAATAAGAAGAAAATAATAAGACTAAAAGAATTTACATGTTAACTACTTAATTAGAAATAAAAATTAAATTAAAAATTAAACTAAGAAATTGAGCCAAGAATGTTTACCCTCAACATTTATCTTGATGAAGAGAAGGTAAGATCCAATCCCTTGTCTTGTATTGTTGGAATAAAATTAGAAAATAAAATATTGAAAGTGAATTTTTACTCAAGAACAAATAATTTATTTATTTGTCTCAAAGCAAAAATTGTCAATTGAAAATAAGAGAATTCTCAAGAACAAAAATTGTTATTTTTTGCCTTAAGAATTCCTGGAAATTCCTTTAGAAATTGAGACGATTTGTTCTTGAAAGAAGAAAGAAGAAGAAAATAATTTTTTTCTCAAGAAAAATCCCTCCCAAATTCTCACTAAAAAACCCTTTTTATTCCCCTCAAAATTAAAATTTTTTAATTGAGCAATTAAATTAAATTAATTCCCATTAAACACTAAAAACTAAAGAAAATCAAAGGTTTGGAATATAAAATGTTTTAGCATTAAATTTTGCAAAAAAATATGAAGAAAAAATTGATTTTTGGGCCAAAAAAGTCAAAAACCTCCAAAAGGGGTGACAGGGGCGAGCGTCGCCCGTCGGCGTGCCCGACAGGCGTCGCTCACACGCGCAGCGCATGCTGGTTGCGTGCGCGACGACCTGGGCATCGCCCGCGCAGGCGAGCAACGCCTAGCGCGTCGCTCGCGGAGGGGCAGGTCCGCGCTGGCGAGCACCCCGCGCGCCCAACGCGCTGCCGCAGGCCGACACTGGCGGGAATTTTTTTATTTTTTTTAAAAATTTTCTATAAAATATAATATTTTAAAAACTCAATTTTTCATCACAAAATAACTTTTAAAATACTTTAAAAATATTTTTGAAATACATTTTTATTCATTCCAAACAAATCAAAATGACAAGGAAATTATCACTTCCAACTTTCATTCTTTTTGCCTATAAATCGGCACACTTAATTTCATCATTGGGTAATCCTAATCAAGGCTACTCGGGACCCAGTGTCAACAGCCCGCTTTTAAGGTCAGAGAAGGGTTCGCATCTAATCTTGGGTAACATAAGATGTTTTGGAATTCCTTACCTAATAGAACATTGGGAAGTTCATCTAACCTCATGAAACCTTTAGGCACCTTTGAGGTATTTTGGAGTCGCCACCCAATTTACAAGAAATTAGGAAAGGTCATATAACCTTTTTGCTTGTGAACAAGCATCATTTTTATCACTGGTAACCTTGGTCTGAGATGCCTTAGGACCCGGTGTCTATACAACCCATATGAGTTTAGCTTTTAGACTTTGGTCTTCTAAAAATCTAGACTTCGGTCTTCTATTCTTTGAGGTTTTAGGCTTCGGTCTTCTGAAAATTTTAACTTTGGTCTTCTGATACTGCTAGTCAGTATTCTGATTACCCGTATTCACCATCATTTTGAACTCAGGCTTTTGTACTATTTTGCATATGTGTGAGTTATTATTAAGCTTGTATCTGTTATATGATCCTGTGTATTCCTGAATTTTAGCAATTTTTATTATATCTGTATTTGTAATGACTTTGGGTAAGATAATGTTATGCTTATGCTATTTTATGATAAGCTTCTGAATTTTAATGGAAGTACTATAGTTTATATGCATGCCTAATGTTATTGTTATGACTTCATTGGAAGTCCTCTGTATCTGTATATCCCCACTAAGCATTATCGTTTAGCACGGGTGCTCTTTCTCGTGTAGGTATGCAGGTTTGGTTCTTAAGTGTAGGCCCCCATCTGTTGGCCACTAGGAGTGAAGTGATTCTTTTTGTATGAGTATAAAAATGTTTTGTATAGAACTTTTGTATATGTAAGCAAAGGCATGCAATATTGATATATGATATTGTAATGATTTTGTATATGTATACCTTATAAATTCAGTAATGCAAGTATGTTCTGTTTTAAAATGCCTTCGCTTATGTATGCTTTAGTATGCTTCCACTTTAGTTTATGTATGTATGTTTATATGCATTTGTGAGAGTGTGTGGCATCCCGATATTCCTCCCGAGGGGTTCTGAGGTGTTATAAATAGCATGAATTTATGTTATGTTTAAGCATAAAGTATGTGAAATATGCATGGTTAATTGAATCTAACTTAATAAAAATGATTAATAGGACTTAATAAGTATGTGTATATGTTTAAAATGAATTAAAGTAACATGGTAAGAAAATCCTAACCTAGGCCGAATTGATGTTTAAAGAAACTATTAATGTACTTTGGTGTTTTATGTAAGTAAATGATGTGTATAACATTGGATTAAGTTAATTATGTGGTTAAATAAAAGAAAAGTGAGCATAGTGAGTAAGGGTTAGTTAGGTCGAATGGTATAAAGGAAGATTTATTGATATACTTTAGTAATTAAGGCATGAAATTGATGTTTGTGATGACTATAATATGTAAATGGAATGTTTGAGTGATTAAATGAATTAAATAAGAACATAATGAAAAAGTGATACCTTGACCGAATTGAACATGATGTATTTCTATTGTGTATTTTTATGTTTAATCACATTTAATGGTATAAAATGGTTAAATAATGATAAGTGAGTGTGTATGCAAAATTATAAGTGAAAATGATGTCTTGGTCGAAATGTGTATATTGGCATAACGTGAAGTTTAAGTGAATTTTAATGATATATTGCCATTAGTAGTGGTCTGGCAGTAAAATCTAGTCCAGGATATAATTGGCTAGCCATAGGGAATCCATACTGCGGTATGAGTAATGACGACTCACTATTGATAGGCCAATAACGGTCTATCTCAATACAGTGTACAGTGATTTCAGTGTTGAGTGTAGTGCAGTGCAGTGTTTAATGATTCATTTGGGGATCATTCTATAGTGTAGTAGATCTGTGGGATCCACGTCCCTCGTATCTTGATAGTAGATTTTCTATCGGGTGTATACAAGGGGCATAATGGAAATTATGTGATAAAATTGGTTAAAAGAGTAATAAATGTGAAAGTGAGTGAAAATGGGACTAAAATGGAATAAATGGAAAGTTTAGGGCTAAAATGATAAATTGACATTAATTAGGTAAAAAGTGGTAAAGTTAGGTAAAAAGTGTAATGATAAGGGTAATTTGGTAATTTGGACAAAATATGAGGTTAAAAGGTAATTTAGTGTAAAAGTGGCAAATTAGGGACCTAAATGTCATTTGGTAAAGTTATAAGGTTAAAAATGGAATTTAAGTGTAATGAAGGCTAAATTTGTAATTAAGAATAATTAAAAAGGGTAAAAGTGAAAAATAAGAATAAGAAAGGTTAAAATTGAAAATTATGTATAATTAAGGGTATAATGGCAAGAAGTGGAAAATGAGGACATAAATGGAAATATTGAAAAGAAGGGACATGGATGGAATTATGATAGAAGTGGGAACATAGATGTAATTTTGAGAAAAGTTAAGGACATAATTGGAAATGAAGAAAAAATAATAAGGACTGAAAAGTAAATAATAAAATGGTAAGTTTAATGAAAGGATTAAAATGTAAATAGTGAATAATATGATTTAATGAGTGAGTATGTAATTAAATTGATGAAATTATTGGCTAAATATGGTTAATGATTTAATAGAAAATAATAATAATAATTTTAAAGTGAAATTAAGATTAACTAGTGGCATAATTGTAATTATAGTAAATTGGAGTGGTAACATTAGAATTGAAGGATAAAATAATGACTAAAGTGTAATTTGAATTAAAATATTATGGCAAGGGGTAAATGGTAATTTGCATGCCAAATAATAAATTAAGGTAATAATGGAATTAGTTAGTGGCACTATTGTAAATACGAGACTATTAAGGGTAAAATCGTAAATTTATATAAAGTTCGGGACCAAATTATAAATTTACAATAATAAGGCTAATTAAGGGATTAAAGTGAAATCAATTAATGATGTAAGAAATGAATGTGTAATTGACAATTAGTGAATAAATAATTAAGAATTATAGAATATTATTGTATGAATAATTATTAGATGTATAATGGTTTTTAATGGATATATATATAATACTTATAGGTGTAACTTAATTAAGTTTAAGATAATGATGTAATTATAGATAAGTGGCACTACAAGAAAATTGACGTTTAACGACCAAAATTTAACGAAGGGATAAAAATCCGGTGGTTAAAATATACAAATAACGAAGGGAAATTAATCCGGTCGTTAGTTCTTAAATTTTATTGTTATATAACGAGAGGATTAAATTTGGTCGTTAAAACAATAAAAAATCTGGTCGTTAAAATATACAAATAATGAAAGGAAATTAAACCGGCCGTTAATTCTTAAATTTTATTATTATATACCAAAGGGATTAAATCCGGTCGTTAAAAGATTAAAATTCCGGTGGTTAATGGTGTGAATTAGTGGGGATTATGAGAAATAGAAAAAGAAAAGAGAGGGAAAGTCACGGAAGGGAGGCAGAATGGGGAAGAGACCGAGGAAGAGAAAGAGAGAGAGAGAGGGGGAGAGAGAGACGACGGAGCACGGCGGAAGGGGCGAGGAGGTTGGCGACCGTCGATGGCGAGCAACCGGCTCCTCGCAACGCCGATCTCGGCGTCTTATTCCCCGTCACGACGTCGCCGTTCCAGGAGAGCGAGAGGAAAACGGCAAGCTTCTTCTTCGTTTTTCGGCCAGCTCCGGCGGCGAACAACGACACAAATTGCACGACGGGACTCCTGGAGGGCAGGCGAATCTTTCGATACTCATGGGTGGTCCTCAATCGCCGGCGACGAGCAGATCGGCGTTGGGAAGAACCGAGATTGGGTTAACTTATTTTGTGATTTGAATTTTCGATGGCAGAAATCTAAAAGGGAAATCTTTATTATCAATTACTTGAGACTGGCCGGTCTTGTGCGAGTGACAATAGCTTGGATTTGATATTGCAATTTGCAATGTCAATGGCTGATTTCCAGAGGAATAGTTCTCCTAGCACGGATATTGCGCAGGTATATCATGGTATTGCCAATAAATTATCTTCATGATACTCTATTGAAGACACAGTTTACTGAATTTTTTTTTCTTAGATATACTTTTCTTAAACCATTTGTTTTTAATGTGACTTCCATGCCGTTTTTGTTTTATGCCATTCTTGTCTGCATGAATCTGTCTTTGTAGCTTTGGATCTTCTTATTAGTTCTGTTTCCAGTTAGGTACTCTGCTATGTCAAATTATACCCTTCCGTTTAACGCTTCAATTGTGTAATATGCATGCTTTGATTTTGTTTGTACAGGCAATCACAGCCCTGAAAAAGGGGGCATATCTGCTGAAGTACGGTCGCTGGGGCAAGCCAAAATTCTGTCCGTTCTGGCTTGCTAATGTAAGTACTAAGTAGCATCATGATGGAAACAGATATTGTTAGCTTTTGGGTTGAGCTTCCATTACTTGTACAAGTGCTTTATATTGCATGAAGATAGGGAATTCAATTGCTTGTGAGTTAGACATAAATGAATAGGGAACCAAACATTCCATATTTTCCCAGTATTCTGCAGCCTTCTTGGTATTATACTCAGACACATGGCTGCACATGTCATACAAAGACCAAATGAATTAATGAGAGAAATATACAGTTAATATATTATGCATCCGCTATCTATCTCTCTCTCTCATAAAGGAAAATATATGATTGCATAAGTCTGCATATATTGTTTTTGCATACTGAAATTTCATTTGTTTTTACTTCAGGATGAGAGGTTTTTGATATGGTATGCTGGCAAAGTGGAGAAGCAGCTTAAGCTAAGCCATGTTACAAAGATCATGCCTGGGCAACATACTGTATGTTCTTGTAATCTCTAAGAATTCATTTAAAACATTTCCCTATTGCTTAAGAGTTAAGTCTGTGGCATCATTGAAATGATTATTACAAATGAAGTCATAATTTACTCAATAATTAATTATGTAGCTATTATAACTTTGTTTGCAAACTAATTAATTAAATAAATACTTTTGTTCATCAGTATTGGAAGCTTACCTGTGGACCAGGTCATGGAATCAGGTCTTCATCCAAACATTTAATATAAAGTCATAATTTACTCATTAATTAATTATGTAGCTATTATAACTTTGTTTGCAAACTAATTAATTAAATAAATACTTTTGTTTTTGGGTGAATTCATCAGTATTGGAAGCTTAGGTTCTGGGAATTCAAAAGTTTATGTTTCAGGAGTAACTATTGATGGTGCTACGATTTATGGTACCGCAAATGGTCTTAGAGCCTGATGATATGCACGAACAATACTAAATAAATATTTTCCTGTCATCGCTTCAACTTTATTTTGGCATATTGTGATTATATGTATATCCCCATATGATTGCATTGTTATCTAGAATTTGACTTCTCATTGCTGGCAAAGGCACAGCTTGATGGCTTCTCAAAACTTAAGATAACAAAAGAAAGGTTTAGTGATTTATTTAAATAAATTTAATAAATTTGCTGTTGTGAATTTATGAATTATGTGTTTCTGAAAAGAAAAATGAATTTTACAAGTCCCCAAATTTGTAAGATGCAAAAGAAAAAATCATTGACTCCTACTATGTTTTTAATAGAAACCTGCATTTCTCTAACATTTGCATGTTCACTCCTATTCTGTCTTGATGAACTGATAAGTTTAAATTAAATAATGTTTTGATGTGAATTTAGAGATTACTTCTTAGTCTAAAAGTTGTTATTTGTGTTAATTTTTGATAAAATGTCATTTGATGTTATTTGGTGCACTAAATGGAGATTTATGTTGTTTTGGAAATATTTTAGGTAGGTTACACGGCGGTGAAGACATCTCTCACCGCTGTGTGAGACGGGAGGCCAGAATCATGAGGAAAAAAATTAAGGAAGCAGACTGGAGTGTTTACACGGCGGTGAGAAAATTCTTCACCGCCGTGTGAATCAAAATCAAAGAACGTAGTAGCAGACCTGGAACATTTACACGGCGGTGAAGAATTTCCTCACCGCCGTGTAACCTCAAAATTTCAGAGTAAAAATATAGCCAGGGACATTTACACGGCGGTGAGGATATCTCTAAACGCCGTGTAACTTTTAAGATCTGTTGTGTGAATCAAATCAAGGAAAAATCAGATTTGGAGGCCACCGAATAGACTTTTGACTTTTATTATTGGGGGGAAAACTAGCTTAAAGGAGGACGATTTTGGAGGAGTTAAGGGGAGGACAAGAGTTTTAGTTTTAGTTTGGGTGAAAAAAATAAATCTGAGATTTCTGATCTGGAAATTCTTAGGAGTGAGATTTCAACTCTGTAATTTAATTTGGAAGTTGGAATAGCTGATTCAGTTGAAGAACATCGTTTGGTTTACTGTAAGATTTTCATTTTCAGATTCAAATGGGTAATATCAATTTCTCTCTATTTAATTCAGTCTTTATTTCAAATATGAGTGAGTAATTTTATTTCTTGTTAAGGGATGCCTTAATTCCCCAGTAAATCATGTGAATATTTTGTATGGATTGTATTATGCATATACTCAGTTGTATTTTCTCTGATTTTATTTGTTGTTGCTGAATAGAGTACAAGTTAAGGGGAGATCTACCAAGATAAACTTTAATTGTAATCAGTTCATAAATACATACAAATATACTTCAGTTTTATCTTCTCTGAAATTATCTGTTGTTGTTGGTTTGAATGCAAGTTAAGGGGAGATTTACCAAGATAAACTTTGATTGCAATCATCCCATAAATACATACATATGTTCTGTTCTATTTTAATCAACTTTCATTGATTTGATGAATCCGAATTAGTAGTTAAAATATGTGAATGTTTATTTCAATAGGTTCAGAATGGTGGAAGATAAATGAGTTTGATATCTGAATCCAGAATGGTAGGATTATTTAACTTAGAACTTTAAGATCTGTAATAATGCTAATTTATGTGCTGAATCTGGATTGGTAAGTGCATGTTTTAGAGAAGCTGGATCTGAAAGGCAAGTTATGGTATAGGCTAGGTTATTCACTGATTGTATATGAAATTGTTGAATTAAGTATTCATATGATATTATTGGGGAGAATGGGTATTCCTTAGCAAGATCTCTTAGTTATTTTATCAAATTGTTGTATTATTAAATCGTTAATATTCTTAGACATTAATATCATCAGTTAGATTATTAATTTTTCTGTGTTAAACAATCACCACATCAAAATAATTGGGAATTCTTTAGCATATAATTAATTGTCAAACACTTGCACAACACAGTCCCTTGGGTCGATAACTTGTGGTCTTAATTATATTCCACTATATTACTTGCCGATTCAGTACACTTGCTGAGGTCGCGTCAAGTTTTGGCACCGTTGCCGGGGATTGGCGTTGTCAGTAAGTTTTGATTTTTATTTATATGTGTTTTCATTTTTCTGATTTTATTATTTTTATTCTTTTCAAGTAGTTGTGGTGTATGAGCAGAGTTAGACAAGGACCATTAGCACCCTATGATCCTGAAATTGAGAGGACATTGCATCAACGCAGGAGAGCCAACAGAGAAACCGTCATGGAGAACAACTCGAATGTTGGTGAATTTCCACCCGAGAATGAACAAGTGCCAAGGGCACAAGAAGAGGTACCAAGAAATTATGAAGGAGAAGTCCCTAGGCAGCGAACGATAAGGGACTATGCTGTGCCAAGATGGACTGAAGACCATAGGACAATTGTGCTGCCAAGAGGAGTACAATTTGAACTGAAACCAGCAACTATCAACATGGTGCAAAGAAATCAATTTTCTGGATCAGAAGTGGAAGATCCTGCACAACACCTGGACTTATTTTTGGAGATTAGTGACACAGTACAGATTCCAGGAGTGACACCTGATGCTGTAAGACTGAAACTATTTCCTTTCACCTTGATTGGAAAGGCAAGAGAGTGGTTGCAAATGTTACCAAGACAGTCAATTACATCTTGGGATCAATTGCAAGAAAGGTTTCTGATGAGATTTTTCCCACCTACAAAAACAGCAAATATTCGAAACAGCATTTTTCAATTTAGCCAATTGAGTGATGAGCCTTTTTATAAGGCTTGGGAAAAATTCAGAAGATTGTTAAGAAGCTGTCCGCATCATGAAATACCAATCTACCATCTGATGCAACAATTTTATTCTGGTATTTCACCACAAACAAAATCTTTGCTGGATGCATCATTAGGAGGTTCTTTTATGAATAGAATACCAGAAGAAGCATTCCAGCTGCTGGATGAAATGGCAGCAAATGACGCTCAGTGGGCTAATCCTAGATCAGTCTCAAAGAGACAAGGAATACATAGTGTAGATGAAGTGTCAATGCTGAGGGCACAGGTGGAGTCAATGCAGAACGAGATGAAAAACTTAAGGGTGAAAAATGTAGCCTCTTTTTCTCAAGAAGATGAGTGGTATGAAAGTGGGCAATATGCTCAAGAGAGTGCAGCAATGGGAAATGTTAATGCTGTAGGGGATTATCGGAGGAGTGACCCCTATAGTAACTCATACAACCTGGGCTGGAGAAATCACCCGAATTTTTCTTGGAAAGATGGAAATCAGAATGCTTCATCCTCTCACCCACCAGCAAGACCCCCTTTCAACAAAAGTACTCAGCACAATCAAGGACATTCATACCAACCCCAAACATCCACCCCATCACAACCATGGACAAAACTTCAATCAACCACAAGCTCAATCATACCATCCACCGGGATACCCACCTAGGCCACCTATGCAAGAGAAGAAGCCAAACCTTGAGGATATGGTGGCTAGCTTCATAAACAGTCAGCAGCAATTCATGACAAATCAAGAAGCCAGGTGGAAATCTCAAGAGCAGTGGAACCGAAACTAAGATGCTTATATGAGAAATCTGGAAACTCAGTTGGGTCAGCTTGCAAATTCTGTGTCCCAAAGGCAACCAGGAACATTTCCCTCAAATGTGGATCGGAATCCAAAAGAGGAAGCAAAAGCAATTACACTGCGAAGTGGAAAGGACGTTGCAGAAAGAGAAGATCAAGGTAAAAATTCTTCATCAGAAAAGGAGGAGCCAACACGGACGGTAAGTAATTCTAACTCTAATTTAGAAATGAATGAAAATGCTCCTAAAAAGGATAAAGGTAAAAGTATAGTGGATCCAAGGGTAGAGGATCTCGATATAAATAGACTGCTATTTCCTGCTGTTGCTAGACAGGAAAAGAAAAATGAGCAAAAAGCTAGGTTTATAGAAATGTTTAAAAAATTACACATTAATTTACCATTTGCTGAAGCTTTAGCTCATATGCCCAACTATGCTAAATTTATGAAAGAACTATGTTCTAATAAAAAGAAATTAGAAGGGCATGGAACTGTTCAACTAACAGAAAATTGCAGTGCTATAATCATGAACAAGATCCCTGAGAAATTGGAAGATCCAGGTAGCTTCACTGTACCTTTTGCTATTGGTGAAAATTTTTATGGTAATGCTTTGTGTGATTTAGGTGCAAGCATAAAACTAATGCCTTATTCTATTTGCAGGAAGCTGAATCTTGATGATCTTAAGGAGACGGGAATGAGAGTCCAACTTGCGGATAGGTCGGTGAGGCGACCCAAGGGAGTGATAGAGGACCTGTTAGTGAAAGTGGGGAAGTTTATTTTTCCAGTAGACTTTGTGGTGATGGAAATGGAAGAGGATAGGAAAGTACCACTTATTGTGGGGAGACCATTTTTAAACACAGCAAAAGCTTTGATTGATGTGCATGGGCAAACCGTTACCCTGAGATTCAATGATGAAAAATTAGTTGTTGATATGAACAAAGCTCAAAGGTATCCATCAGATGATATAGAAGAATCTGCTTACTTTGTGGATACAATAGACAAGTGCGTAGAAGAAGTGCAAGAGGAAATGTTAGAAGTTGATCCGGTGAATGAGGATTTATTGCATTCTTTGGAGAACGAAAAATTGGAAGATGAGGAAGTGATTGCAGCTGTGGAGCAACAAAGTGAAGAAGAAAACACACAGGAAGGACTGAACCTGGGAAAGGGGGATAAACATTCTGAACTTAACCCTCTTCCTTCACATTTAAAATATATATTTTTAGAAGATAATGCAAAACCAGTAATTATTTCATCTTTATTAACAGGTTTGGAAGAAGAAATGCTTATTGAAGTACTCAAGAAGCATAAAGGAGAAATTGGCTGGTCAACTTCAGATTTAAAAGGAATCAGTCCCAGCTATTGTACACACCGGATACCTATGGAAACTGACTTCAAACCGGTGGTGCAACCCCAAAGGCGACTAAATCCAGCAATGCAAGAAGTGGTGAAAAAGGAGGTACTCAAGCTCCTTGATGCAGGTATTATCTATCCCATTTCTGATAGCAATTGGATAAGTCCAGTTCAATGTGTACCGAAGAAAGGAGGGATGACTGTTGTAGCCAATGAAAAAAATGAATTAATTCCCACACGCACAGTGACAGGATGGAGAGTGTGCATAGACTATAGGAGGTTAAATAATGCAATAAGAAAGGATCATTTTCCTTTACCTTTTATTGACCAAATGTTGGAAAGATTGGCAGGAAATGGATTCTATTGTTTTTTAGATGGATATTCAGGTTACATGCAAATAAACATAGCTCCAGAAGATCAAGAAAAGACCACATTTACCTGTCCTTATGGCACCTTTGCATACAGGAGAATGCCCTTCGGGCTATGCAACGCACCAGCTACATTTCAGCGGTGTATGATGGCAATTTTTCATGACTTCATAGAGAAATTTATGGAGGTGTTCATGGACGATTTTACCATTTATGGGAGTGATTTTGAGAGCTGCCTTAGGCATTTAGATTTGGTGTTAGAAAGGTGTAAGGAGACCAACTTGGTGCTGAATTGGGAAAAATGCCATTTCATGGTAAGGGAAGGCATTGTGCTTGGGCACAAAATTTCTGAGAAGGGGATAGAGGTTGACAAGGCCAAGGTAGAGGTGATAGAAAAGTTACCACCCCCAACTAGTGTGAAAGGCATTAGAAGTTTCTTGGGACATGCAGGATTTTATCGCCGGTTTATCAAAGATTTTTCAAAAATTGCTAAACCTTTATCCAATTTGTTGATGAAAGATGCTCCTTTTAATTTTGACGATGAATGTATGCTGGCTTTTCAGACTTTGAAATAGAGGCTCATTTCAGCCCCGGTGATTATTTCTCCGGATTGGAATTTGCCTTTTGAATTAATGTGTGATGCTAGTGATTTTGCAGTTGGTGCAGTACTTGGGCAGCAAAGAGAGAAGGTATTTTGTGCGATTTATTATGCAAGTCACATTTTGACAGGAGCTCAATTGAACTACACCACAACGGAGAAGGAACTTCTTGCAATCGTGTATGCATTCGAAAAACTCAGGCCATATTTGCTGGGAGCAAGAATTGTGGTGTGGTCTGACCATGCTGCCTTGCGACACCTATTTGCAAAGAAGGAATCCAAACCAAGACTGATCAGATGGGTACTTCTACTGCAAGAATTCGACCTGGAAATTAAAGATAAGAAGGGAGCAGAAAACTTTGTAGCAAACCATTTGTCAAGACTGGAAAATGCTCACATTGAGAAAGGGGAGATTTCAGATTTATTCCCTGATGAACATATTTGTGCTTTGTTTGAAAATTAGATTTCTGTTCCTTGGTTTGCTAATTTAGCTAATTTTCTCGCAGGGGGATTTATGCCAAAAGATTTCACATGGCAGCAGAAAAAGAAGTTGAAGGCTGATGCAAAGCATTATATTTGGGATGATCCTTATTTATTTCGTTTGTGTGCAGATCAAGTGCTGAGAAGATGTATTCCAGATGAGGAGAAGGGTGAGATTATCACAGCCTGTTATAGTGGAGAAGCTGGTGGATATCATGGACCAAACAGAACGGTAATGAAAATTTTATCTTCTGGGTTCTATTGGCCTACAATGTTTAAAGACGTTCAATCTTATGTGAAAGCTTGTGATAGATGCCAGAGAGTAGGGAATATATCAAAGAGAGATGAGATGCCTTTGACCAATATGCTTGAGGTAGAGCTTTTTGATGTATGGGGAATTGACTTTATGGGACCCTTTCCGGTTTCCTATGGTTGTGAATATATTTTAATGGCCGTTGATTACGTAAGTAAGTGGGTAGAGGCTGTGGCCACTAGAACCTGTGATGCCAAAGTTGTGCTTAAATTTTTGAGGAAGAATATATTTACTCGATATGGAACCCCGAGAGCAATCATCAGTGACGGTGGTAAACATTTTGTGAACCATCAATTTAAAGCTTTATTGAAAAAGTTTGGTGTTAGACATAAGGTTACAACCCCTTATCATGCTCAGGCCAATGGACAAGTTGAGGTATCCAATAGAGAGTTGAAAGCCATTTTAGAGAAAACAGTCAGTGTATCTAGGAAGGATTGGTCCCTTAAGCTAGATGACGCTCTTTGGGCTTATAGAACAGCTTTTAAGACACCCATTGGAATGTCCCCATTTAGGCTGATGTTTGGAAAGTCATGTCATCTTCCGGTTGAGTTAGAAAATAAGGCATATTGGGCTACAAAATTTGTGAACTTTGATCTTGAAGGTGCAGGAAAATGCAGGTCCCTACAGCTGAATGAATTGGAGGAGTTCAGATTTTGGGCATATAATCATGCTGAGAAGTACAAGAGCAACACAAAAAAATGGCATGATCGAAGGATAGTAAGAAAAGAATTTGTTCTAGGAATGAAAGTTTTGTTATATGACAGCAGGTTGCGATTGTTCCCTGGAAAATTAAAATCAAGGTGGACGGGTCCTTTTGAAGTCGTGGCGGTCGAAAAGTTCGGAACTGTTACCATCAGGAAGCAACCTGGGAGCACGGAATTTAAGGTAAATGGTCATCGTCTAAAACCTTATTTTGAAAACCACGCTGAAGGTGCAGCAGTGGCTATTTTATTGGACGAAGAATGAGGTACGTGAAAGTCTAGCTGAGACTTAAAAATCAGAACTAAATAAATTCCTAAACCTTGCTATTTTTGTTTTCAATGTGTGTATTTTTAGTCATTTACATCAATCAATGTCATTATCATTTCATTTTGAATTTGTGTTGAGGAAGGGTGCAGAATGTGTGGAAAGAAATTTGGGAAGAAAATTGTGCAATCTTAAAATTTTTGGCGGATAATTTCGGATTACACGGCGGTGAAGAAATCTCTCACCGCCGTGTGATAATTTAATCATCGAAAAAATTGAGTCCAGTGGAGTTTTACACGGCGGTGAGGAAATATCTCACAGCCGTCTGAAATTCTTATTCTTGAAAAAATAAGCCCAGTCGCGATTTACACGGCGGTGAGGCAATCTCTCACCGCCGTGTAAGGTAAAAATTTTGGTTTTAAAATTAATAACTGCCAGTAACTTCAGTTTTTAAAAAACACAACCAAATCCCATTTTTCCCTCTCGCATATCTCTCTCGCCCTCCCTCTATATTTTTCTTTTATTTTCTCACATCAGTAAGTTGTCTTCCATTTTCATGGGTGAAGTTGTCCATCAAGCATAAATTCTGCATAATTAGCATCAAATTCAAGTAAGTGTTATCCTTTCTTTTCTGTTCTTTTTATTTTATTTTATTTTTATTTTTTTTGTTTGCTCTGTTGTTCTCTGTTCTTATTAGTTTTTAGGTTTTTAAAATTTTATGTCTTGCTCCTTCCTTCTGAAATTAAAGAGTGAATTTGTTATTTCTGTGTGTTTTGGCTGAGATGTTATTACTGATTGAGAAAATGGGGGTAGGAATTTCATCAATTTTGCATGTTGTGTGCAATGAAATTCATGCCTACCAAGTGTTTGATAAAATACTTGAATGAACGAAATTCATATCTTTGTTTGCTGAATCATGTGGTTTTTGTGTTTTCATTGTGTGATTGTGGGTTCCTGATACCCTGTGATTAATGTTGGGGTTAGGAATTACAGAATTGAGTATATTGGATTCGTCAAAATTTCAGCTCACCAAGTGTTTGATAGACTGTCTGAATAAACATGTATTTCATATTGTTTATGTTATTGGTCAGAAACAATTAGTATTCATTGTTGAGATTCTTTTGTCTTAGTTCTATCATACAATTCATCCATCCTAGCAAGTTGAATCAAATTTTGCAAACTCGATAATCATGAGTGACGATTGTGCAAGTGGGAGTGTGATAGCCTTCTATTTTAATTGTTGTTTTGAGATAGAGTGAAGGTGCATTAAGAGCTAGCTGAATTTTATGTTCAATTGTATTATGCTAGCATTGTCGTTTTAAATTAAGTTGCTTATACTTGCTGGTAGCCACATTGTTTTCCTACTCTAATTTGTCTTCAAATGTTCATGCAGTGGCCCCTAAACGACCCAGAACCAGTCAAGCATCATCTTCTCAAGGGAGAGGCTATTTGGTACCTTCTTGGGTACCTACTCGATGCCGTCCAGCATATAAGGACTTCACTGCTGCAACCTATGTCCCCTCCACTTTTCTGGACTTCACTTCTTTAGGGAAGCTGAACGTTAGAGATAAAATTAATGGGTTGATCGCTGGGATCGGGTGGACAGATTTTTTCACAAAGGAGGAGAAAGTATATCCAAACTTGACTCGAGATTTCCTTGCAACAGTAACATGCAAGATTGATACAGATGACGGAGAAGATATTGGTGAGGTAATTTTTTGGCTGAATCAGACGAAGTATACTATGCCCTTTCATGATTTTGTGGAGGCACTTGGATTTTCAGTTGATGGTGCTCGGTATATAACTGATTTGGACAAGCAAACTATATGGGCAGCAATCAGAGATCCCATCACCGCCACCAGATATGTGACTGGGCAGTCCAAAGCCCATCATTTGAGGGATCATGCACTGCGAATTTTACACAGGTTTTTCTCACTTTCATTCTATGGACATATCGAGGCAGCGGGTGCAGTGAACCAATCAGAGGCACTATTTCTCTACTGTATGGTCCAACAGGTAAGGCTAAATGGAGCCTACTATTTGTTGAAAAAGTTTGAAGACCTCCAAGGTAATCCCAAGAAAGTAAAGAAAATATCTATTGGATGGATTGCGACTGTGTTGGCCAAAAGAGTCGGCCATAGTCCCTTGGGAGATAATTTGGTGAGAGCACTTTGATAGACTTTAAGATGCTAAAAAACCTCAGAATCATAGTAGACGACCACCACTTCCATCATCAGGTCAGGCTATCTAGTCGGGACGAGTACTTGAGGCTCGTAGAGAGGGGCCGTGTGCAATTGCCAGTAGAAGAAGCCGATGAGTCTGAGGAGGAGCAAGAGGCGGCTGGAGGAGCAGTTGCTGGTGCTGAGCCTGCTGCCGCTGGGGCCGTTCATGATCTAGCACATATTACTGCCCAGTTAGGGGCACTACAGACTGGACAAGATCAGATGTTGCACCGTTTAGCTATGCAGGAGCAGCAATTACTCTCACAGTCACTGAGTTTCTCCAAGATAGAGCGCGCAATAGCCCTTGCTCGGGAGGAGCAGGAGCATTTTTTTAGGACGATGATGGACCGCTTTCCACCACCACCACCTCAACAGGACTGATTTTCTGGGAGTTCTCTGATCTTTTATTTTGCTACTTTCATTATTTTTGGTTGCTTGCATTACTTGCTGGGGACAGCAAGCTTTTAAGTGTGGGGTAGCTAGTTTGTGTAACTTGGATGTGACTAACCCTGCAGTACTTTAGTAAGCTTAATTTTATTATTTCTTTTGAGTAAGTTTAATTTTATCAAAGCTTAATATTATTATTTCTGTTGCCTTTATATTTTAGAAGTTATATTTTTTTTTTATAATGGTTTCTTTAGTTAGTTGTTTAAGTTGTGTTTTGTGATTTGAGCTCATCAATTTGACTCATGCTTAGCTTAACAAATTTTTAAGTTGTTATTCCAGCTCAATTGTTAATCTTGAAAAGGTCATTCAGAGCACTTAGTCTGGAAGAGAGTAAGATTTTGTCTTAAAGTTATTTTTCTTAACAATTTTCAAATTAGAAATATACAATTGCAATTTCCATGAATTGTGTACTTAGGCCAGCTTTTACAAGTAAAGAAAAACCAGCATGAAATCTTTTGATCAGAAAATTTTTAGAACACTAGAACCTTCCTCATTGCCCTTCGAAACGATATAACAATTAAGGCATAAATGTTGACATGATTTAGGCATTAATTCTTTTGAGTAGCTACTTAAAATAAACTTTTTCCCACCTATTGAATTAATTTTCCATTGCTAGCCCCATTGAGCTGAATTGGTATGCTAAAAGCGTACTCTTAAATTTTTCTTGTTACACACTTAATATGCCATTTAACTTAAATGCTTTTGCCTATCCCTTCTAAGAATTGGCCACTCTAGGATTGGGTTGGGAAGACATTGAAAGTTGAAATAGGGTGTTTAGTATTAAATAAGTGGGTAAGAAAAATAAAAGAATTTTGGGATATTGCTTGACAAGTAAGTTGCAAGAAAATAGAGGATATAAGTATCCCACTAAGTACAATTCTCTAAAAAAATTAAATATATATATATAATATTTAATTCTGAGTATAGCAAAATTCAAGTGTGGGGTATCCTTTATTAGAAGATAATATTGGGGTATAATAGGGCTTGAGAAAGAAATTGTATCTTATTATTTCTCTTGTGATTAAAATTTTTCATATTTGGGAAAATAGCTAAGTCTTGGCAATTGTTGTTAAATTGGAAGTAGGTGATGGAAATTTATTTTTTTGGGTAGCAGTGTTAGTTGGTAGAGTGGCTGAATCTTCATTTGATTTCCTAAACTTTTCTTGTTAGCCATCACTGATTGAACCGTACATTACAACCTGCTTAAGACCTAATGATCATGTTTATGTTTTAATTTGTTCAGTGGAGATGACCTTCAGGTTCCGGTACTAAAGGATAGGCCTATGGTGTTTCTAGAGTTTCAAGTGAGAAACCAGAAGTGCATTTATGTACTGATTTAATCTGCTCTTGATTAATTGATGCTGGAAATTTTAAGTTTTGAAAAATATTAAAACATTGGTTTTGGCCTTTGCACACACATATCGGAATTCGTTTGTATTTTCTTCCTTTGAAACTTGTTTGAGTAAGAATTACTCTAAAGTGGAATTTACTAAGTGTTTGCTTGGTATTCTGAATTTCCATTTTCCTGCTTGAAAATTGAGATGGTTGGAATTGAAGAGTTATTTTACTCGAGGGCGAGCAAAAGCTAAGTGTGGGGTATTTTGATAAGTTTAAATTAAATAATGTTTTGATGTGAATTTAGAGATTACTTCATAGTCTCAAAGTTGTTATTTGTGTTAATTTTTGATAAAATGTCATTTGATGTTATTTGGTGCACTAAATGGAGATTTATGTTATTTTGGCAATATTTTAGGTAGGTTACACGGCGGTGAAGACATCTCTCACCACCGTGTGAGACGGGAGGCCAGAATCATGAGGAAAAAAAATTAAGGAAGCAGACTGGAGTGTTTACACGGCGGTGAGAAAATTCTTCACCGCCGTGTGAATCGAAATCAAAGAACGTAGTAGCAGACCTGGAACATTTACACGGCGGTGAAGAATTTCCTCACCGCCGTGTAACCTCAAAATTTCAGAGTAAAAATATATCCAGGGACATTTACACGGCGGTGAGGATATCTCTAACCGCCGTGTAACTTTTAAGATCTGTTGTGTGAATCAAATCAAGGAAAAATCAGATTTGGAGGCCACCGAATAGACTTTTGACTTTTATTATTGGGGGGAAAACTAGCTTAAAGGAGGACGATTTTGGAGGAGTTAAGGGGAGGACAAGAGTTTTAGTTTTAGTTTGGGTGAAAAAAATAAACTCTGAGATTTCTGATCTGGAAATTCTTAGGAGTGAGATTTCAATTCTGTAATTTAATTTGGAAGTTGGAATAGCTGATTCAGTTGAAGAACATCGTTTGGTTTACTGTAAGATTTTCATTTTCAGATTCAAATGTGTAATATCAATTTCTCTCTATTTAATTCAGTCTTTATTTCAAATATGAGTGAGTAATTTTATTTCTTGTTAAGGGATGCCTTAATTCCCCAGTAAATCATGTGAATATTTTGTATGGATTGTATTATGCATATACTCAGTTGTATTTTCTCTAATTTTATTTGTTGTTGCTGAATAGAGTACAAGTTAAGGGGAGATCTACCAAGATAAACTTTAATTGTAATCAGTTCATAAATACATACAAATATACTTCAGTTTTATCTTCTCTGAAATTATCTATTGTTGTTGGTTTGAATGCAAGGTAAGGGGAGATCTACCAAGATAAACATTGATTGCAATCAGCCCATAAATACATACATATGTTATGTTCTATTTTAATCAACTTTCATTGATTTGATGAATCCGAATTGGTAGTTAAAATCTGTGAATGTTTATTTCAATAGGTTCAGAATGGTGGAAGATAAATGAGTTTGATATCTGAATCCAGAATGGTAGGTGTGACGCGCGCCGAATCCCCGCGGCCTTCCGTTCGACCGCCCGCACGTGGGCGATCGGGGCAATTGTGGGTCCGTCAACAGCTTGCGATAAATCGCAAGTGCGTCTATGTTGGGCAACAAAGAGATTTCATGGAGTCGCCACCCAATAGAACATTGGGAAAGTTTCTCTCGCCTCGGAGAGCCTAAGACTGCGCTTTGTATCCATTTTGGGCCAGCCAGAGGGGTCTTGGAAGGTAAACCTCTCGCCCTAAGGAGCCTAGGATTAACGCTAAAGCCTCGTGACACAAGAAGTATCTTGGAGGATAACCTCTAACCTCTTGAGCCCAAAGACCAGAGCTGGTTCGGAACTTCTCATTTATTTATACCTTGATTAATATCATAATTAAGTTATGAATTCATTGTTTCATCAACTTTCCACACAATGCAATTTAAATTAAAGGCGCAATCATTTATATCGAAAGCGGTAAATGTAAGTAAAATCCAAAATAAAGCATTTAAAAACAAATTACAATAACACTAGGAGCGGAATACAACTCCCATTTATAAAGGTCAAATACATGCATAAAACGGGTTATTCATTAATAGTGAGAACATTGGTCCTCGCATGCATATTTATTATGAAAAAGTTTTGAAGTGATGATTTATTTGGGTATGAAAAATTAGGACATTGGTCCCCTTTTATTTAGAAAAAATGTCAAGTTAATTAATAAAAACGTTTTTGTGATTTTCTTTCTAGCGAGCCTAAATAAAGAATTTTACAAGAAAATTATATGGCAAAATTAAATAAAATATTACAAATAAAGGAAAATAAACCTATGAACCAAATGAGCCTTTTTGGACCTCCCGATGTGCTCGCAAAAACGCCCAAGCGAAAAAATGAGTTTAGACATAAAAGCAAATACAAATAAAATAATGTTAGTGATTAAATCAATTAAACCAATTAAACATACAAAATAATGAATAACAAATTAAGATAACATAAGATGATATGAAAAGAATGATAATGGAATCAAAAATATTAACAAACCAAAATAAAATGAGAAACATGGATTATATATGACAAATGATTAAATGATGTGATGAAAATAAAATAAAACATGTTAATTAATTAGTACATGAAAATATGAACATGATAACAATGATGATGAAGATAAATGAATCAAAGAATATATAAAATAATAAAGAAAAGAATAATGAATGAAAACAATTAAAGAATGATGAAAACAATTAAATGAACAATATGATTAATTAAATATGTTCACAAATGATATAAACCATTTATATGGCAAAAAGATTAATTAAAATGAATTTATTAATTACATGTTAAAAATAATGATGAATTAAAGTGAAATAAATTAATTACATGTTAAAATTAATAAACAATCAATATTTATGTGAATAAAAATCATATATATAAACAAATTAAATAAATCAAATCTGAAATAAATAAAATAAAATAAATGAAAACAATAAAATAAAATATACATAAATAAATGAGATGTGAACCGAAAGAAATAATAAAAACAAGCCCAGAATGTTTACCCTCAGAGTTTCGGATTCGATGAAGGTAAAAGATGATCGATTTCTTTGTTTGATGATTCACAATATTAGAGTGAAATATGATGAAAATGTTGGAATTTTATTCCAAGAAAAATGAAAAAAAAATGAATGATCAAGAATTCTTTAAGAACAAAGAATTGATACCTTTGCCTAAAGAAATGATTTTGATCAAAAAAAAAGCTTTTATTGATTAAAATAAAGAAAAATGATTTCAAGAACAATCAATCACTTTGTTCATATCAAAAAAATAATGATTGAAGTTTTATTTTAGAAAATCAAATAAAAACTAGATTTTGATGACAAACAATTATTTTATTTGTCTCAAAATCAATTTTTTATCAAAAAGAGATTCAAAACAAAATCAATGAAAAAGTTTGATTGAACCCAAAATAAAAGATTGAAAACAATTTTGAGAACAAATAATTATTCTATTTGTCTCAAAAATTGAATCCAACAACAACAAAACTTCCTCTAAAAAATATGTTTAGAAGAAATTATGTTGGAAAAAAAATGAAACCTTTGATTTTTCTTTTTGATTTTTGGTTGGGGAATAAATCTGGAATTTTTGGTGGAAGAAGAAGAAGAAATCTGGAATTTTTAGGTCTAAAAAATGTGGAGAGGAAGAGGCTCCTTTGATTTCATCATAAAATATTTATAGGATAAAATAGGTTGCCCTAATTTAATTAAGGAAAAAACCTATTTTAACCCAAAATTATTTTATTTTTAATGATAAAATCAAGTTTTATTATTTAATTATCCAAAAAAATATTTTAGAATTTTATTTGAAGTCAAAAACCCCAAAAAAATGGGATAAAAAACGGATTTTTGGGTGAAAAAATCGGAAAAAGGCTGAAAAAATGGAAAATAGGGTAACAGACCCTATACCGACGGCCAGGGAGCCGTCGCTAGAGGGACGCCGCCCGTCGCTATAGAGCGACGGGGACTCACGCGGCGACCAGGCGGGCTTACGCGCGAAATCCGAGCGGAGCTCGGGCGGGAATCGCGCGCAGAGGCGCGCGCATCGCTCTTTAGCGACGCGAGGCATTGGCGACGCTGCGCGTCGCCAAATCGCGCCCAGCGCGCTGGGTGCCTGCGTGCTGGGCGCCTGGCGCCCGCAGGCTGGGCGCCAGCGCCTGCGAGCTGGGCGCCAGCGCGCTGCCGCGCCCGACACTCGCGGTCCGAAAATTTTTTTATTTTTTTATTTTTTATTTTTTTTCTATTTTTTTTAAATTATAAATTGACTAAAAACACTATAATTTTAAGCCCCCATTTTTCAAAATTAATTTTTTTTAAATCTTTTTTTATTATTTTTTAATTTTTCACTCTAAAATGCAAATTTGACGGGAAAACCATCACTTTTAACCTTTTAAGCCTGTGAAGGCAATTATCATCATTGGGTAACTTCGATCTAGGCTTACTTAGGACCCGGTGTCTACAGTAGGATTATTTAACTTAGAACTTTAAGATCTGTAATAATGCTAATTTATGTGCTGAATCTGGATTGGTAAGTGCATGTTTTAGAGAAGCTGGATCCGAAAGGCAAGCTTTGGTATAGGCTAGGTTATTCACTGATTGTATATGAAATTGTTGAATTAAGTATTCACATGATATTATTGGGGAGAATGGGTATTCCTTAGCAAGATCTCTTAGTTATTTTATCAAATTGTTGTATTATTAAATCGTTAATATTCTTAGACATTAATATCATCAGTTAGATTATTAATTTTTCTGTGTTAAACAATCACCACATCAAAATAATTGGGAATTCTTTAGCATATAATTAATTGTCAAACACTTGCACAACACAGTCCCTTGGGTTCGATAACTTGTGGTCTTAATTATATTCCACTATATTACTTGCCGATTCAGTACACTTGCTGAGGTCGCGCCATGAACCAAAGCATATAAAATACTTTTGGATTGCCCATAGAAATGATTAACATGAATAATATTGGACTCTTCTTTTGTAGTTTGATATCTTTTAACAAACATCTTCTTTTGTGACTGAAATATTCCATGAAACTTTGTAGTTCAAATTAATTTGCCAGTTATATTCCATCAATATACATACACTTCCAGAATTGTTTTGTTGTCGCAGAGTTGGAGCTAGACCAAACTTGATGCTTCAGATTTCAAACACAGATTTCAGTGTTGGCTCTTTTATTTATTTATTTATTTTTTTCCAGTTGGCATATTTATCCTTCATTAATTAGTTGTGACTGGTTTTTGTTCTTACATTTGTGAATGAATTTGGTATGCCTGATAGATAAATGAATTTCTTTTATGATCTGTCTCTAATGCAAGTCTCATGCGTAATGATGCTTTTTGCTTACCATTACCGTTTTAGGGTAAATACTTGAATTTTGCTTTTATATAATTTTTGTTGTTCACAATAAAGATGCTGTTATGTGAAAGAATACTGTGGGAAGTGAAAGTTTCTAAATTTAAGGTTTCATGTGCTTTTGTTGGCTCAGTATTGCAGGAAAGGCAAATTTGGAGAAGTCAGACCTGGAACCAGCTCTGAAAGCTCTCAAGGATAGGCTGATGACTAAGAATGTGGTATGTTGTTCAATGCAAGTTTATCAGATTTGACATCAGATGCACGGCCTGAGGTCAGAAGCTGCGCACTAGAGTTTTGTTTGATTTACTGAATGAGAGATAGCAAGTTCTCGTCATCTTTTTGGGAGAGCATTTTTCACCGTGTTTTGTTTTCGATTTTTGATTCTGTGAGACATGCTGGAAAAGGATGCTTAGTCTCATCTAATGATGAGTGGTTTCGAGAAACCGGCATTCATTCACTTACGGAATCTTGTCGAAATTTTTGCTACATTATGTGCATTTTCAATATGGTTCATTAGGGCACTTTCGGACATTAATGTTAGGCCTTTTAGTTATCTATAAATGGGGTAAGAAATGCTGCCGTGCCTTTAACATCCATATATATATATATATATATATATATATATATATATATATATATATATATATATATATATATATATATATATATATTATTTTGCATCTGTCTTGTGATTTTGTGCAAATTTTTAGTTTACAGTGTGATTGGATAATGGCTATCACTCTCTAATTGAACTTCTTGCTGTTCATATTGCATTGGATAGTATCTAATGGACATCTCTCTCTGAACTTGCTTATATTCTTGCTGACCTTAAAAAGGTGAGCATATATTCTGTATTCTTGATTGTCTGCTGGAAAACTACTAGGTGCTGTAGTTCAAAAATGTGAGATGTTAATAGTAGTAGGTAAAAAGAAGCATAAAGGTAGGCCAGTTTGCTATATATATATACATATATATATATAAATTGCTATATATATATATATATATATATAAATTTCAGAGGTTATATTTTTGCCAGTTTTTATAGTTGCCACTCTTGCAACTGTGGTAGGAAGCCAAACAATAATCTCAGCTGCTTTCTCCATCATTAGCCAGTGCAGGGCACTAAGTTGCTTTTGGTAATTTTGATATATATGGCTCTGATTATCTTTTCTTTTTTCTAATCGATAATGTGCATACATAAATTTAAGGTAGATTAACTGTTATTTAGATCTTTTAAATGAGCTATTCATGAAGAGGACTATCTAGTTTTATTCTGTACTATGAGATAACAACAGATGTTTTGTTCTGTACTATGAGATAATAACTTTTTTTTTATCTGGTCTGCTGCAGTGGGTCTTGCCAGATGGGTACCCAATTTTAGTCTTAAGAGGGCACACTGGAGGAGTTACTGCTATTGCATTTAGTCCTAGGCCTAGCTCTATGTATCGTGAGGCTTATTTCTAAAAGCATGTATTTTATTGCTGATATTTAATTGCTTGGTTGATGATCTGCAAAATGTATCATAGGAAAACTTGTGACCTTTTGAGTCCTTAAAATTATTGTGATCTTGGATATCCAGGCCTCACTTTTGATTGATTGCGATGTAAGAAATATGACAGGTCCTGCCATTGGACTTTTTTTTTTTACATTTCTTTATGATAGCAGCTTATGCAACTTCTACAATTTGGTTTGAGACTTATTTTCTCCCTTGTGCTTACTTAAAATTCTTTTGGCTTGCAGCATAAATATGTTTAGGGTATCATGTACTGTTTGAGATAAGTTATACTCCTCTACCTCGAAGGTCATAAGTTACCCATACTTTCTATTATTGATATTTTTGTTTATGCCTGTGAATATTAATTTTAACTTTTGTTATACATTTTGCAGGTCTTCAAAATTTTGGACAGCGAAGTTAGGCGGTTTATTTTTCACATTTTTCTCAAAATTCGTTTGAATATAAATTAGTATAGAGAGGAGTTATTTTCTTGAACTTGTCATTGATAGTTTTTATACTTTGTAAATATAATTATACTTTGTACCTTTTCTTTTTCAATATATGAAAAGAATTTATTATATTTTTTTATAAAATATATGTGAATGATATGTACCGTATATGTAATATTATAAAATGGTTTATATTTTAAAGCACCATTCTGCTATCTATGTATGGTGGATTATGATAAATCAAAAGGCATTATATATTAGTTGAAAGAGAACACAATTAGTGAAAGAAAATCTAGTCGCTAAACAGTATCTCTAACGACCGGAATTCTATTCATTGAAAGTGAACACAATCAGCGAATGAAAAATCCAGTCGCTAAAAGCTATTTTCAATGACCGAAATTTCCTTCGTTGAAAGTGAAAACAATCAGCGAATGGAACATCCGGTCGCTAAAATGTATCTTCAACGACCGGAATTCCCTTCGTTAAAAGTGAAAACAATCAGCGAAGGGAAAATTCGGTCGTTAAAAATCAGTATTTAACGACCGAAAATATTCCGGTCGTTAAAAACATTAACGACCGGATTCAAAATCCGGTCGTCTATACCTTTAACGAAGGGGCTTTTACCGACCAGATTTTCCGGTCGTTATTGGTCTTTAATGACCGGATTTTGACTTTTAACGACCGGATTTCTCTTCGTTAAAGGCCATTTTTCTTGTAGTGTGGCAATGAAGGTTAGAAGGTAAATTAATGGCATTACGGTAAATAAGTGATTAAGTAGGGACTTAAATATAATGTTAGGACTTAAATATAAAGTAATGAGAAAATTTGCTATTCAGTGAAATTATGGAAACATTGATTTTGGATATATATTGGTAAATTAGGGAATGACACAG
The DNA here is from genome assembly GCA_947683425.1 of Excoecaria cochinchinensis. Lineage (NCBI taxonomy): Eukaryota > Viridiplantae > Streptophyta > Magnoliopsida > Malpighiales > Euphorbiaceae > Excoecaria > Excoecaria cochinchinensis. Next base: position 5,571,286 of record CANTUQ010000146.1, on the reverse strand, counting down.
AAATTAATAAAACCAACAATGTAAATAATAATCATGATATTAATAAGGTAAAATATAAAAGTAAATTTATACTTGTGATAAATATAGAGGATTAAATTGTGAACTAAATTATAGTAAATTTATTAAAGGGGGCTTAGTGAATTAAGTTATAGTATAGGGTTATTGAATGATAGTTTATAAGGAATTGATGAAATTAATTGTGTGTTTTGCTAAGTTAGAATATTAAAAGTGTTTAATTAAGTATAATGGGAAATAATAAATGTAAGGGTAATTATGACGCCCATTCACGACCACTAGAACAGCTCAGCTGAAGCAGTCGAGAATGATCGCCACACAGCAATCACAAGCATATAACACTATCATACACGCATGCAAAAACCTGTACAATTAAATTTCATAACTCACGCATTCGCATGCAGCAGATATCACATGCTAATACTGACACATTGACATACTTATATACATATCATGCACAAATTAAAACAATACTTGGTTATTACATTCGTACATATAACTTTGATACAAAGGATTAAACATTATATATACAAAAATCATTACCCAAATCCCCAAAACCTACACTATAAACTCCTAGTATTGACCATTGGCAATGCGGGATCCGTCCTTCATGATCACCTCGCGTTCAAACAACATATGGCATACAATACACTAATTACACAATTATAAACTACGGTATCTTACAAGCATAATAATAATTAATTCAGGTTAACAAGGTCCCAGTATTGTATATGTGCCTATTATGTATTCATATAAATAGACAATTGCGACTTATGCATAATTGTAGACACTGGATCCTAAGAAGGCCTAGGTCAGTATTAGCCAATGATGAAATTAATTGTACCCGTTTATAGGCAAAAATGAAAGTTGGAAGTGATGATTTCCTTGTCAAGTTGATTTATTAAAAATAAACAAAAATATGTTTTTATAAATATTTTAAAAATGTTTTAAAAATTATTTTAAGATAAAAAAAGTGAGTTTTGAAATTATAATGTTTTAGCAAAAATTTTAAAAAAACAAATTGCGAGCGTCGCTCGGCCCTATCGCCCCCCAACAGCCCTTTAGGCGTTTTTGGGCTATTTTTGAGTGTTTTTACTAATTGTTTTTGTAAAATTTAATTTTAAAATCATTTTGTCTTCTAACCCTTCAAATTCTTCAGTTTTTGGGTTTAATTGGGAATTAAATTAATTTAATATTTTCATTAAAAATTGATTTATTTCGAGGTATAAAAGGGGTGTTTTGAGAGAGAAAAGATGGGATTTTTCTTAAGAAAAATTGGTTTTCTCTCTTCTTTTTCTTCTTTTTTTTTTTCTTCTTCTTTAAGAACAAGTTCCCCAAGTTTTTTTTTTTTAAGTTAATTCTTGAGACAAATAAATTAATTATTTGTTCTTGTGAATTTTCTTACTTTTTTCTTACAATTTTTTTTAAGACAAATAAATTAATTATTTATTCTTGGGATAAAATTTTGTTATATATTTTATTTTTATAAATCAAGACAAGGAGATTAATCACCTACTTTTATTCATCACATCAAATTTTGAGTGTAAATATTCTAGACTCAATTTTTAATTTAATTTTTGTTTTAATTTTTTTTATAATTAATTAGTAACCATGTAGATTTTTGATTTATTATTTTATTTTATTTATGTTCATGTGATTTAGCCATAGATTTAATATCTTTAGCATATTTTATTTTTTTTATTGCATATTTATTTAATTGTTCATCTTTTATTGTTGTTGTTATTATTATTATTATTATTATTATTATTATTATTATTATTATTGTTCATATGTTATTATTATTATTATTAGTATTATTATTTAACATACTTTAACATGTTTTGTTTTTTTATTTCTTTTATTTTTGCTTGCTTGATTGTTTATCTTCCTTATTGTTCATTGTTCATCTTCTTTATTGTTATTGTTTATTATTATTATTGTTAATATCATTATTACTTTTGTTTTATTATTATTATTATTATTATTATTATTATTATTATTATTATTATTATTATTATTATTATTATTATTATTATTATTATTATTATTATTATTATATATTTTTACTATTATTATTACCATTTTTATTTTTATTTTTGTTAGTATTATTTATTATTATTATCATTTATGTTTTTATGCAAGTTTGTGTGTTCATATGTTAAGTTATTTATTTTTATTATGTCATTTAATTGATTTGTCATACATGATACATGTTATTTTATTTATTCTTTCATTTATACATGTTATATGTTTAAATTCATTTTTACTACCATCAATTTTATTTGTTTTTTTTTTATTTTAATACTTATTTTTTATGTGTAAGTTTTTTCCAATGACAAGTGGGAGCTCATGGAAATTTGAAGACACCATTTTGGTGGAATTTATTTTTTAGAATTTTTATTATTAACATTATTATTATTTTGCTTTTATTTGGTTTTATTATGCATTATGTAATAAATTTATTTATTTTTGTGCACGTTAATTAAAAAATCACAAAAAAGTTTTATATTAATAAATTGGACATTTTTCTAATAAAATTGGACCAATGTCCTAATTTCAATCGATAAAAACTCACTGTAAAAAAGAAGAGTCAATTTTCTAAAAATGAGATCACTCATCCCGATTTTTCCAAGTATACCAAAAATAACTCTTCGATTTTCTAAAGTGAACATGAAGGAACCAATATTTCTATTTTAAATAATATCTTGATTTATGAATGTTTATTTTATTCATTTGGTTTATTTATTTATTTATGTTTTGCTTGATTTTATTTTGGGGGATTGTATTTTTTGTCCCAAATTTTAATACCTTTCTTTTTATTTTGGGGGATTGTATTTTGTCCCATTTTTTAATCTTTTAAAACCCATTTATAATTAACTAAGGCATTAATAAAAGTAAAGTTCCAAATCTTTCTCTAGTTTAGACCTCCGAGGTTAGACGAGCTTTTCCAATTTCTTGTAAATTGGGTAGCGACTCTAAAATACCTCAAAGGTGCCTAAAGGCTTCATGGGATTAGATGATCTTTCCAGTGTTCTATTGGAAAGAGGTGTCCAAAATATCTTATGACCACTGTAGACGACCTCACTGTCTATCGGGCTACCATAAGGCAGGATCATGGAGTCGCCACCCGATAAAGCATCGGGAAAGTAATTCTAACGTTATGAGGGCCAAAACCAAAGAGAGTTCGGGACCTCACTCTTATTCATACCTTTGGTTAATATTATATGAATGGGTTTTTAAGATCAATTATTTTATCTCTTCTCTCACATACAAATTATACAATAAAATTAAAGCGCATTACAAGCACGTATAAAAAAGCAGTAAATAAAATATAATTACAATTATCTGAAAACAAATATGAAACCATAAAAGAATGATAAAATACATACATAAATTGGGCTATTCTTTTAGGCGGGAACATTGGTTCCCAATTACTTTTTATGAAAAATTTTGAGTTCTCAAATCAATTTAAACCTTTACTTTGGGATGAAAACCAGGACATTGGTCCAGTTTTATTAACAAGTTATCATTTTAATATAAAACATTTGTGTGGTGGTTCTTTTTAAGCGCGGTCAAAAATCTTTTATTATTACAAACCACAATCGAATAAAATAAAATAATAATAATTACATATTCCGAATGATAAATAAATCCTAATCTACTCATCCCGACCATGCTCCGCCTAACTCCGTGGGCGAGTCACGTGCCACTCGCATCACGGTAAAGACAAAAAATAATATTTGTTAATAATGAATAAATAAATAATTGAATTAATAAATAAACAAATAAATAATTGAATAAAGTAAATTGAAGAAAATAATTAAAGTTAATAATGGATTAAATTAAATTAAATGATAAATAAATGAATAAATCGATAAATAATTAAATAAATAATTGAATCAAACAAATTGAGAGGATTAATGAATGTAAAACACAATGGCAATTATAATAATCAAATGCAATAAAAATGATAATGCTAATAATAATACTATAAGATGATGATGATGATTAAATAAACAAAAAAATGATAATAATAATAAAAATAATGATAACAATAGTAACAAAATAATAATAATAATAATAATAATAATAATAATAATAATAATAATAGCAATAATGCAAAGTAATAATAATAACATGAATAAAAATGGTAATGATGATGATAACAGTAATAATAATATTAAAATAATAACAACAAAACACAAAGATAATTAATAATAACTAAATATACCCAATAATAATAATGAATAATGTAAAATAATTAATTAATTAATAATAATAATAATACTAAAGACAGAATAACACTAATAATAAATTAATGAATAATAATAATAACACTACTAACAATACTATAACCTCAATAATAATAATAACAAATAATCACAAAATACAATAACCAATAACAAATAAATACAACAATGAATATAATAATAAATAAATGATATTAATAACAATAAAATCAATATAACTCAATAATACTAATAATAGATAAATAAAAATAATAATAACAATAATAATGTAATAATAATAATAATAATAATAATAATAATAATAATAATAATAAACAGAAAATAAATAAATGTATAATAATAATAATAATAATAATAATAATAAATAATATACAAAATATTAAATAATAATAAATAAATATAATAATAATAATAAATAAATAAATAAATATATAATAATAATATTAATAATATTAATAATTAAATAAAATATAAAGGAGATAGGAACTTACATCGTCAGAGCCGCCGTCGGAGGGGGGTGGCCGACACAGCCATCATCGCAAGTGACATCGGGACACTGGGAGTGCGGCGGCGGTAGTCACGCGCCGGAAGAACAACTGCCTCGCCGGAAAACGACACGAAGCATCGCCAGACTTCTTCTCTGATGCGCATTTCTGGCGGCGGCCGATGGAGGAACGGCAGCCATAGGGAGCTTCGTCCGGGCCTGCTCTCCACGGTGGCGACGCGCATGAGGCGGTTGACCGCCGTGGCTGGCCAGTGGAGGCACCGCCTCCCTCTCCTTTTTTTCCTTCTTTTTCCGCTCCGGCGCCCTCTGGTCTGCGTTTTGGCCCTCTGCTCCTCTTTCTAGTTGTTTCTTCTTTTCCTTTTAATTTCTTTAATTCCTTGATTTTGGTTTCCTCTCACTTGCTCTCTCTTTTATATTTCCTTTCTATTTTTTCTGCCTTGCACTCTCCTTCTCTCACTTTATTTTTCCTTTTTTTCGTTCTTCAACCCATCCCCTGCTCTCTCTTGTTCTCTCTTTTTCTTATTTTCTCAATTTTCTTCTTCTTTCAATTTTTTATTCAGCCAAGAGCCCCCCTTTCATCTCCTCATCATATTCTTTTTATACCCTAGAATTAGGGTTAAGGTCATCTAAATAATTCCCTCCATTTTATTATTTTTTATTTTTATTTTTTTTATTTTAACTAATTTACACACTTTTAATTTACTTAAACTAAACACATATATTAATTAATTAAACATTACTAATTAAACACTCTATATTTTCCTACCTTCTTAAATTGATTAATCTACTTAATTTACGACATCTATTTTATCTAATTAAACCCCATATTTATTTTCTTCTCAAATATTAACTAATTAATCAACTAATGTTAATTATTAATTTATCTTACAATAGCAACTAATTAAATTAACCTAATCTTAATTTTCGATTTATCTAATTAAATTAACCTAATCCTATTTTTTTATTTTTAATTTTACCTACATATTTTATGTATTTATTATTATTATTATTATTATTATTATTATTATTAATTTTTTTTGGAGGAATTTATCAAGGACCCAAAATTGCCATTGCCTTTTAAAAATCCGACTCTGGACCCGGTGTCTACAGTTGCCCCCAATTTTGGAGAAGTTAGTACCAAGGCACCTAGGTGAGCAAAAATTCAAAGAAGAAATGCCAAAATTCAGAGAGGAAAAGGAAAAAGAGGTGCAGAGGCACGTACCTGAGGAAACGGCGCTCTGAACCGGATGAAGTTAGAGCTGTTGGGGTAGTTAATGTCTGTCTGCCGACGTGTTAACCCCTGTCATTTTTTTTTGGGCATATAACCTGTGCGATGTCTAGCCCATTGTTCGGTGTTTAACCTCCCTGGTTTCAGCATCTAACCTGTGCGGTGCCCAGCCTCAGCCGGGTCGGTGTTTAACTTGAGTGCGGTGCCTAATCGTCCTCACTTCGGCATCTAATATGTGCGGTGTCTAGCCTCAGTCGGGTCGGCGTTTAACCATTTGGAGTTGCCTCTTAAGAGGACTTTGAAGGAGTGACTGCCCCCTAAGAGGTCTGGGGTTGATTTGCCCCTGGAGAGGACTTGGGTTGATTGATTGCACCGAATCGCTACCAATATTCAACGTGCGAAAATTCTGAGATTGCACTGAATCGCTACCAAGATTCAAAGTGCTTGCACCGAATCGCTACCAAGATTCAAAGTGCGAAAGTTATGAGGTTGTACCGAATCGCTACCAAGATTCAAAGTGCGAAAGTTATGAGGTTGTACTGAATCGCTACCAAGATTCAAAGTGCTTATGCTGAATCGCTATTAAGATTCAAAGTGCAAAAGTGTTGAGATATCACCGAGCTGTTATCTAAGCTAAAAAGTGATTGCACTGAATTGCTACCAAGATTCAAAGTGCAGAAGTGTTGAGATATCACCGAGCTGTTATCTAAGCTACAAAGTGATTGCACTGAATCTTGGTGCAGAAGTGTTGAGATATCACCGAGCTGTTATCTAACCTACAAAGAGATATCACCGAGCTGTTATCAAGATTCAAAGTGTTTGCACCGAATCGCTACCAAGATTCAAGGTGCGGAAATTCTGAAATTACACTGAATCGCTACCAAGATTCAAAGTGTTTGCACCGAATCGCTACCAAGATTTAAGGTGCGGAAGTTCTGCAATTACACTGAATCGCTACCAAGATTCAAAGTGTTTGCACCGAATCGCTACCAGGATTCAAGGTACGAAAGTTTTGAAATTACACTGAATCGCTACCAAGATTAAAAGTGTTTGCACCGAATCGCTATAAAGATTCAAGGTGCAGGAGTTCTGAAAATACACAGAATCGCTACCAAGATTCAAAGTGTTTGCACCGAATCGCTACCAAGAATCAAGGTGCGGAAGTTTTGAAATTACACCAAATCGCTTCCAAGATTCAAGGTGTTTGCACCGAATTGCTACCAAGATTCAAAGTGTTTGCACCGAATCGCTACCAAGATTCAAAGTACGGAAGTTTTGAAATTACACCGAATCCCTACCAAGATTCAAGGTGTTTGCACCGAATCACTACCAAGATTCAAAGTGTTTGTACCGAATCGCTACCAAGATTTAAAGTGCGAAAGTTTTGAAATTACACCGAATCGCTACCAAGATTCAAGGTGTTTGCACCGAATCGCTACCAAGATTCAAGGTGCGGAAGTTTTGAAATTACACTGAATCGCTACAAAGATTCAAAGTGTTTGCACCGAATCGCTACCAAGATTCAAAGTGCGGAAGTTTTGAAATTACACTGAATCGCTACCAAGATTCAAAGTGTTTGCACCGAATCGCTACAAAGATTCAAAGTGTGGAAGTTTTGAAATTACACTAAATCGCTACAAAGATTCAAATTGTTTGCACCGAATCGCTACCAAGATTCAAAGTGCGAAAGTTTTGAAATTACACCGAATCACTACCAAGATTGAAGGTGTTTGCACCAAATCGCTAGCAAGATTCAAGGTGCGAAAGTTTTGAAATTACACTGAATCGCTACCAAGATTCAAAGTGTTTGCACCGAATCGCTACCAAGATTCAAAGTGCGAAAGTTTTGAATCTCTACCAAGATTCAAAGTGTTTGCACCGAATCGCTACCAAGATTCAAAGTGTTTGCACCGAATCGCTACCAAGATTCAAAGTGTTTGCACCGAATCGCTACCAAGATTCAAAGTGCGAAAGTTTTGGAATTACACTGAATCGCTACCAAGATTCGAAGTGCGGAAGTTTTACCAAGATTCAAGGTGTTTGCACCGAATCGCTACCAAGATTCAAGGTGCGGAAGTGTTGCGTCGAATCTGCTCCAGACTTACAAAACGCGAGGGTTGCTCTCCCGAGATGCACTGAGTCTGCTTCAGACTTACAAAGTGCGGATGGTAATGCGCCGAGTCTACTCCAGACTTACAAAACGCGAGGATTGCTCCCTGAGCTGCACCGAGTCTGCTCCAGACTTACAAAGTGCGGATGGTGATGCGCCGAGTCTGCTCCAGACTTACAAAACGCGAGGGTTGCTCTCTTGAGCTGCATCGAGTCTGCTCCAGACTTACAAAGTGCGGATGTTTTGAGATTTGCCTCCTCAGAGGACTTGAAAATTCCTTCTTAGAGGACTTAAGGATTCTGCCTCCTCAGATGACTTAAATTTTGCCTTCTCAAGGACTTTGAAAGTTGTGCCTCCTTAGAGGACTTGGAAATTTGCCTCCAACTTTGAATTGATTGCCCCCTGAGAGGTTTTTGAGATTTGACCTCCTCAAAGGGCTTGAAAGGATTTGCCTCTTAAGAGGACCTTGATATTGTGCCTCTTCAAAGGGCTTGAGAAACGTCGACATGTAAAGTCCCGAGGTTGAGATTGATGTACATCATCTAGTAGACACAGGGCACTGTATATGCATGAAATGCATATGAAAAGACATGTATGCATAGAATGTATGTGAAAAGACATGTATGTATGAGATGGCACGCAAAGTTATGCATGTATGAAATCTAAGAGTTATGCATGTATGGAATGACACGCGATGTTATGCATGTGTGAAATCTAAGAGTTATGCATGTATGGAATGACAAGTGATGTTATGCATGTATCAAATCTAAGAGTTATGCATGTATGGAATGACACGCGATGTTATGCATGTGTGAAATCTAAGAGTTATGCATGTATGGAATGACAAGCGATGTTATGCATGTGTGAAATCTAAGAGTTATGCATGTATGGAATGACACGCGATGTTATGCATGTGTGAAATCTAAGAGTTATGCATGTATGGAATGACACGTGATGTTATGCATGTATGAAATCTAAGAGTTATGCATGTATGGAATGACACTCGATGTTATGCATGTGTGAAATCTAAGAGTTATGCATGTATGGAATGACACGCGATGTTATGCATGTGTGAAATTTAATTGTGTAGTGTGTGTAGAAATATAATATGCATGCAGAGAATTGTGTACATGACATATATGCCACAAATGATCATGAATGAGAAATACATGCAAAAGATCAAGCATAAAATATGTGCAAGGGGATTATGAATGCGAAATATATACACATGATCATACCCATGAGGGTAAGGAGTCATTCATTGGCATAAGTGTGAAGAATCACATGCAAAGATAAGTAGAAGTCATTATATACATGAAGGCTATGTGAAGAATTGGATGTGTGTGATGTGTGTATGGATAACTATACATACGAAACGAATGCAGAAAAAAAATCATGTGTACATGTACAAAATGCATGCAAATGATGTGCATGTGAGATGCATACAAAAGATATGCCCACAAAATGCGCAAAATAAGTGATTATAAAAATGAACCTCGGAGAGGCCCGTATGTGAAAGTAAATATGAAATATGCTCGCTGAAGATCTTATGCCAAAAGACATGCAGCAAGAATTATACATGTAATACTATTTATAAGGATGTCTGCTACAGTTACATGCAAAAACATTTGTAGAAAGTATATGTACAAAGAATGTTGCTGGAAGTAGATGCAAAGTATCACTTTCATGAGTAGTGATAAGAAATGCCCCAAGATCGCGAAATGAATGCAACCTATCAGGTACCTCAAACTCAAGTTTCTGTCCACCTTTGAATACACCGAATAAACCACATTCTCAACTAATTCAATCCCAGCAGAAGAATTCAGGAGTCATTCCCAATGAAGTGCAAGGAAGCAAACATGTAAACATCAATGTTTACTAAATCAACATGTAAATACCAGGCATACCATACAATCTCTGTGTGTATGTGCAAAAGGCCAAAATAGAATTTTTTATCATTTGAAAGCAAATTCTGGATGCAACTTTTGTCATGGCCGGATTTGTACCCTAAAAGAATTAACTTAAATTAGCATGTGTGTGTGAATTGAATGTGATGATTGGATTAAATTGATTGAAGACAGGACTCAATTGAAAGGTTGGAAGGACCTAATTGTAATATAAAGGATTGTTAAGTGGCTAAGGAGTAATTATATTATGTTAAGCTAATGGTTGATTTGTTTGTCTAATGATGCATTAGTTAAGAATAAATAAATAAGAATGGGCTAGTGGAGGCAGAATTTGGTGAGTGGAGTCCGTGTGGCTTCTTGAGAGGATGCCACCTCCACCTTTGCATGCATGAGTTATCTAAGGAAAGGGAAAAGATTCATTTGTGTGATTTCAGTAAATTTTCTGTGTTCTTTTCTCTTCTTTCTTGCGTGGGAATGAGATTTAGAGAGGACTTAAGTAGTGCATGCATATAGTTAATAGGAGCAAGAATTAAGGGTTAACTTAAGAGGTAAGTGTATAGTGTTCTCATCTTCTACTCTTCTTCTTGGTTTTGATTTGGTATTGGAATGAGAATTGATGGATTGTGTTCAATTCTGGAATTTGAACTGGTTTTGCTAGTTGAAGAAGTGAAGAGAGATAAGGGAAAAGTTGTAATCGGAGAACCGAGCGTCCGTCGAGATTGGGAGCTAAGGCGATAAGGTTTGGGAACAAACCCTAAATGTGTAAATTGTATGATTTGTGTTGTTCCAATAGGGACTTTGATATGAGCTGTATGTGTATGTGGTAATGTGTTTGGTGAATGAATTGCTTGAGAGCATGTATGCTATGTGTGAATTGGGATTGATTATAATTTGTGCCAAGATGAGTGCCAAAATAAGAAGGGAAATCAGGTATGTGCTAATTGAGTAAGTGGTTGATGTTTTTGGGTTGATTGCTAAAAGTGAGAATGAGATTTGAAGTCTTGGTGTGAAAGGAGAATTGGACTGGAAAGCACAGCTGTGCTAGTTGTAAAACACAGCTGTGTTATGGTGTTTTTGCATAGGTCACGGTGACAATCAAATTGATTGTGACCGTGAGGTATGCTTGAGTTCAATTCTGCCTACTGGATTTTGGTATGTCACGGTGGCATTGAAATGCATTGTGACCGTGAGGTACCCAAGGGAGCATTCTGGTTTGCAAAGTGTGGATATGTCACGGTGAGAATGAAATTCATTGTGACCGTGACATACCCTCAAGATGCATTCTGCCGAGAGTTGGGAACATGTCACGGTGACAATGAAATTGATTGTGACCGTGACCTGCCCCCAGTTTGCATTCTGTTTTGAACTTAAACATGTCACAATGACAATGAAATTCATTGTGACCGTGACCTACCCTGTTTTGGCAATATAACCCTAATGTGTTTGGACTTTCTAACGGTAAGGCTTTAAGCTGGAATGAAGAACATTATGAGTAAGTGTTATGTGTGTATTAAGTAATGTACATTTGCATACTGTGTGATGGTTCTTGAATGCAATCAATTATGTGAATATTAACTATGAAAAACGAATTGGAAGCATATTGGGTATGCTAGTGTAATGCTTAGCTATGTGCTAATGCGAATGTGTAAAGTGAATGTGATATGGGCTATCTACGTATGTGATGTGAAAATTGATCAATGTGAACTGAATAATATGTTTAACAACTTAAGCCTGCGAGTCAAGTAGTGGATAGTTAGGCATGCCTATAGGGTCAAGTACTGCAGCCCCATGCGTTAAATGTGTCTGATTCCATGGGAATCACAATGCGAATAATCCTTGCTGGATTTTATTATATGTGGAATGATGTTAAGTACCTGAGGGTACCAATGCGTAAAAGTAATCTCGATGAGATTCTAGTACCTGAGAGGTACTGATGCGATACCCGTTATCCTCGTCATTGAATTGCAGGCTAACCAACTAATTAAATAATAAATAGAAGTGATTGTGATACAAGAAAGTATGTGGTGTGGATATGTGAATAAGTGATTGATGCTTTATGATTGAATATAGTAATGGACAATACTATGCTTGAAATGATACTCGCTTTGATAATGATTGCTCTGGCATGTCTACTAGCATGTAATGTATGGTATCTCTGATGTGTGATAAATTATTTACTATATATGAGTTCCCCACTAAGCGTTATCGCTTAGCATGGATTTACTCTAATCCGTGCAGGTACGGAAGAGTGGTGATCGGAGGACGTCCCCGCATTTTGTACGGTCAACAGTAGGAAGTAGAAAATGTAGGTTTTGGGTTTGATATTTTGGGATTTCTATATAAACTTTTGTACAACCAAATGTGTATCGGGTATGTAAAGGCATGTAATAATCTAATGATTATGAATGATACCCCTCATATGTATGCATGTCTTATGAGTGGAAGTGTTGTATGAACTAAGGTAGTTGGCATGTGATGCATGAGTTAAGATCGTATGTGAAGAAATTTTATTATTCAGGTTAAGCATGTGTTTTGTTGTGTGTGTGCAGCCTTCTCTAACTAAGATTAGCTGAGCTAGTCTATCATTAGGGAATGGGCGTCACAACTTTGGAGACGAGACTCAACTCGAATGCGCTAATGCACTCATGGCTTCTCGCTTGAAGCTCAAGAAACACCATATGCCTCTTCCTACGTACCAAACCTTATTAGAAGGTCATCTCTGCAAATTAGATAAGGCCGAACCAAGAATCAAGAGGTCTTACTTTGGTTGTAACGTTAGGCTTAGGTAATTTGCTATCAAAGGAGGATCAGGTCGCTAGAGAAAAATGGCCGCAACGTTAATTCGACAGATGAAAGCACCATTCTCAACCCCAATTGTATACCGTCCAGATATTCTTGAATTTGGATTTGGTAACACTTTAGCTCGTCAAGCTCAATATAATAATTAAGCTAAAAAAGATAACTATTGAGCTCATTAAGGCGGCTTTTTTTTTTTAATTTTTTTTGCTCGCAAGCTTATGTCTCTAATTACACAAAACGTTTATCGATGATTTTAACCCCTTTCCCAAAGTGTAACAAAAAAAATTATCGATGATTAAATTTTTTTTCTCAAGGGGTAAACCCATCCTTATCAGGGTGATTTCTGGTAACCCAAAAATTATCAATGGTCGAGATTCTCTCCTCGAAGTGTAAAACCACTTTCACCGGGGCAATTTTTGATAACCCCAAAAAATTATCGATGATTGAAATTATCTTCTCGAAGTGTAAACCCACTTTCATCGGAGCAAATCTTTACAGCCCAATGAAATATCTTAATGTACATCCATCCTTACTAGAGCGGCCATTCTTCTAAGTGGGAGCCAAAATCATTTTAGGCGAAGGGTGAAGTTTTAGCATGTGTAACAATAAAATCGGTGCGCATTTAGCATACAAAAATAAAGGCTCAACGGGCTAGCAAGCGATTGTAAAATAAAGGTAGGAAATGGTCATTTAAAGAGCTATACAAAGAAACGGTGCCTAAATTATTTTCTAGATTCAGCCTTATCCGGGGGTCGGTTTGACGGGTAATCGGAAAGGTTCTAGTGCTCTTAGTGAGTTTTCATCCAATCCCTAATTGCAACTAGTTTTTCAGTTCATTTTGAAAATGGGCCAAATGTGCTCTGAACTTAGAAATGACATGCTATAGTCAAATATTTTCATGCGATCTAGCTCTTAAAGATCAAACATATCTACCCCTCACTTAATTCAAAGTGGAATGAAACGCAAATTTCTAAAAACTGAGATAAAAGCCATTCATAGTTGAGAACTACTTAGGCGGAATCAAACTTCGAATCAAAGGTACCTTAATAAGGTGCAAACATGTCAGCGTTTTTAGGGTACAACTTAACGCAAAAATTTTATTTTATCAAAATTTATATTCACAAAAATCATGTAAGCCAACAAAGAAGATTTTTGTTTATTTTTTTTTTGCGTAAAACATGTGCAAACTATGTGTTAAAAATCATGTACAAGGAAAGATGCATGCAATGGCGTCATGCATATCAGTAATGCGTGTAAGAAACTCTATGTGCAAAACATGTGTAAAAACATATTGTATAAAAATGCATACATGAAATATGTTCAAAGATGTGTGTGTGTAAAATATTAATGGAAAATTATAAGTGAGTGTGAATGTGTGAACAATGCATGACAAATGATGTGCATACATAAATTTACAGTGTACATGCAAGCAACAAACGATGATGGCATTAGTACAAAATATGGTATAACATGAGAATGAATATTCAGGATATATGATACATGTACACATGGCCTGATTTAGACATGACAAAAATACGTATGCGACGTAAGATGAAGGTGATGTAGCAAGATAATGTGCACTAATGAGTTGCGAGGAATGGCAAAACTCACATAGATAAAAATGCAAAATATATACAAATTATGCACATGACTTGGGACTCAATACACGAATGACTATGTACTATGAGTGGAGTATGTGTGCAACACGAGATATGCAATGAAAGTGTCTGCAAGAAATAAATAGCGTTCACAAAGTACGTGTATTTACATGGTATGAGCATGCAAGACATGCATTGATACATACAATGACTAACATGCATGATGAAGAACTTATATGTACATGGCATAACTCATGCATGATAGTACATGTTCATGATATGGCATACAATGTAAAAAATGCAAGGAATTTTCTGTGTATAATGACTGACCCAATGCTGTACGCTAATGCAACAGTATGCGCTCCAGCACACAATGTTTATATACATATGCAATGTGAGTATGAGCCTACTGATATGTCACATGATGAGTGCATTCATGTATGATACTATGACACATGATGAGTGCATTCTTTTTATTTTTTATTTATTTATTTATTTATTTTTAGATATTATGGTGGTAGTATATGCACATGTGCCATGATGCATGTCAATATGTATGTTCAATGATATATGTTGTATGTATAGATTATTGCGACAAGCATTGTTATGTACATCCAAAACAAATACATGTTACGTTCATATTTACAAATTATGATACAAGCAATTTTATATACAAAGTGCACAGGTTCTATTATTATACATGAGAAAAAATGCACATGCCTTTTTTACTATTGTTCATGAAAGAAATAATGCACGAGCACGAATACACATACAAGAAGAAAATTCCTCCCAACCATTTCTCTCTCACACATGAGGTCGTGTCGTCTCTTTCCTAGGTGGGCTTGACCCATGGTTCAACAGGGAACCAATGGGTGTGTAAAGCGTGCTGCAAAGCACAAACTCTCATTAATAAAAAGTCCATGCAGATGAATTTTTGGCTATCGTGTATTTAAACAATCCGAATAAACTGAAACACGCCCCTCGGGGTATGAAAATCTTTAAGGACGCGAACATCTAAATTTATTTGGATTTGTCCAATACACGATAACACACTCCACAAGCAACGTATTATGTCGCATACCCCCTAGGAGAAGTATTATTGCCATTACATGAGTTTTGGTCAAAGGTAATAATATTTTAGGGTTACCCAAGTATGGTCCCTGCCAACGAGTCATCAGCTGAGACGAGTATGGCTAACAATCAAGTGGGTCTGATGCAACCCGGGCAATGATTGTTGAAGAGGTAGGGAGGAAAATGGAAGAGTTTGAGGCCAGAATGATGGCGATGATGGGGCAACCTGGCTACCACCCTAGCCCCACTTGTTGGGCCGCAAGCTGCTACTCCAATTAGGGGGCAAGATGAACAAAGAGCTATCAGGGAGGATCCCACTGCTGACACCTGACCCACCTGCTATTGAGCTAAGAGTTCTAGCGCTTTTTAAGCATAGAGAAGGCCCTAAATCTGAGGTTGACTTATGGGAGGAGGAACAAGAGGAATAGATGGTAACAAAGGGGAAGTCGCCCAAGCTAGAGGAGACAATGTGCAGAAAGATGGAGGAAAAGATTGAGGCCATGACAAGGATGTTGAAGGTAGGAAGGGGAATGAACCCTGAGGATCGGGAGCTGGACGGTGATGATCTGATCCCCCAGAACTTTAAGATGCCCGATATTCCCAGTTTGATGGCACTTCTGACCATGCTACACACATCAAATAGTATTCACAGGTCATGAAGGGGATAACTCTGATTAGGGAAGTAGAAGATAGAGTACTTTTGCCTGAGTCTCACTGGGGCTGCCATTGACTGGTACCACGGGTTGGACAGAAGGTCCAAAGAAGATTGGGACTTATTGACCCAAGAGTTCCTAAGGCAATATGATTGTAGTACCAGGATGGAGGTCACGTTCAAGGATTTAGAGCTGCTGCAGCAAAAGGCTGGGGAGTTTATTCATGAGTACCTCACTCGGTGGAGGAACCGAGTTATGGAGATGAAGCACAAACCTGACATTCCTGATCAAATCCGATTGTTTATTCGGAATGCCAGCTGCTACCTGAGAGATGGGCTAAAAATGAAAGGGCTGAAGGATTGGGAGTCTTTAAAGGATATTGCCATAAAGGCAGAGGGTGAATATATGGCCAGGAGGGCAAGTAGTGAGGCTTATGCAAAGAAGGGCAACACTAATCAAGGGGCAACAAAGTCGGCAAGCTCTAGTAGTGGTTAATAGAAGTGGGAAGACAGTTGAGGTGTCGGCATTAGGTGTGAATTAGAGGTACTTCTCGAATTTGGATCGACCTTTATCATGGGTATTAAAAAGACTGATAAAGGAGGGGAAGCTACAACCCCTGCCACCCAGGCCAGCCAAAACCTAAGGACAACTAGGACATAAAGGGAATGAATATTGTGCATTTCACCAACATACCGGGCATATGATAGATAATTGCATAACGCTGAGGCACCAGATTCAGGATCTGATCGATATTAAGCAGATCACTAATCCTGAACGGAGAGAGAGCAAGAAGAAGTGCAACTACAATGCTGTGCCACCACCTGTCTTTATGATTGGGTCAAGTCTACTTGAGTG
Source organism: Excoecaria cochinchinensis (assembly GCA_947683425.1). Classification (NCBI taxonomy): domain Eukaryota; kingdom Viridiplantae; phylum Streptophyta; class Magnoliopsida; order Malpighiales; family Euphorbiaceae; genus Excoecaria; species Excoecaria cochinchinensis. The sequence goes on along the minus strand of CANTUQ010000146.1, from coordinate 5,554,295 downwards.
GTATGTCTTGCAGGACTTATATAATAATGAATACATTGCTATCACTCGCCCTGAGGCAAGTGAGGAAGGGATGCCCGTGGTGGCGATAGATTATTGGTCCACAAGTGAGAGTGGAGAAGAAGACGAAGAAGATGAGGAAGGAGGAAAGTCTGTGGATCTGTGGGATTCAGATGGAGAAGGAAAGGAAGTTGGGGCTGTAACAAGAAGCGTAAGAGCGGTCCCAGAAGTTGAGAGGTCGCAGGACCCAGTGCAAGCACCTGCAGAAAGGGAGCTGGAAGAGAATTCTATAGTAAAACAGTTGAAAAAAACCATGACTCAAATATCTATTTCGGACCTTTTAAGACAGTCCCCTTCCCATAGACAAAAGTTGGTTGAGGCTTTAAGTGAATCTACCGTGGCCACCACGATATGTCCATCTGAGTTGTTAGATCTTGTCAAAGTGGGATCAGGAGAGAGATTGGTATTTTCTGATGCGTACTTGCCAGCAGAGGGCTGCAATCACAACCGACCACTATACATCAAGGCACAAATTAATGACAAGCACACCGCTTGTGTTATGGTTGATGATGGCTCATCTATAAATATCTGTCCTTTAGTGGCACCCTAAGCTTTTGGGTTAAATGAAAACATGCTGAGCAAGTCTGATTTGACCATCACAACCTACGATAATTCTCGAAGACAAGCATCAGGAACATTTAGGGCTCTGGTCAAGACTGGGCCTATTGAGACTATAACACCCATTCCAAATTACCCAGTTAACCCAGCTATTAGAGTCGAGAATGGTCATTACACGGCAATCACTTCCTAATACACATACATTGTAACACCCCCTACCCATACGTAGGCGTACCCATCCTTAAGGAGTGAGAAGCCGTATGAGCCAGGTGTGTCACCAAGCAGATAAAGATACAAAGCATACATTCATACATAATAACCATACATCATTACGAGAAAATTAAAACCTTCATAAGCATCAGAATGATCCATCATTACAATAGCAAAATTCGTTACACTAATGTTCGGATCAAAAGCTAGAATAAAATAATTACATATCCCAAAAGTATATAAATGCGGAAGCTTTATAAAATAATGGTATAAAGAGAGTTCTGCTACAAAAGAATCCGCATGCTATCAAAAATAAAGCCCTAGCACTAATCCCTCTATGTTGGCTTGATTGGCGACGACTCTCCCAAAAGAACACCATCCTCCACACTTGCACGGATAAAATACCGTGCTAAGCGATAAACACTTAGTGGGGAACACACAACAAAAGAGTGGACGACCATTCACAATGGTCATCAATGCAATACACATACTATATGACAAATGCGGATAATGATATCAGCTATATAATCATACTTGCATAATAAAGACATGTATTCAGAAGTTCACATCCACATTCATTTACACTTTAATTGATTTCTCATACTTATCATTATACGCATCCAAATACCATATTCTTGTAATCATATCAAAGCGGAACAAAAAAAAAGAACACCTGCTGACTCACAATAGTGGATAACGAGTAAACGCATAGCGTACCTTACGGGCATGAATCGAACGCATAGCGTACCTTACGGGTACGAATCAAAAACCATTTTATTTTTGTCACATTCAAAACATTTTACAAAGGGGGACCTTAAACAAGATCCAAAACGCATAAGGGGTTCGCGAGGAACCAAACGGGGACCTGATCGGGGTCCAGACAGAATTGAGGGCTGCAGTTAAGAGACTCTATTAGGCATGCCTAACTATCCACTTACTTGACTCTAGCAGGTCATGCATCATCCAGATCATACTTCCAAGTGTAACATATAATTATACTCACATTCATAACAAGGAATCATAAATAAGACATGCATAATTCCATATCATTCAAAAACCTATAACATGCAATATCGTATACATTACTTATTATTTGTCTAAGTTAAAATACCCATTATATCATTTGCACATTAAGAACACATAAATGAGGACTAAAGAACTCAAAAAAGAAGAAAAAGGATTGAGAAGGACCCAAATACGTTTGATAAAATTTAAGGAGCACGACTCGTGCTCCTGGAGACTTGAGGGGTACGAGTCATGCTAAGGAGCACGACTCGTGCTCCTGCTCCAAGCCAAGGAAACGCAGGTTGTGCTCCCAGAGCACGACCCGTGCTCGGCATCCAGCTAGGAGCACGACTCATGTCCAAGAGCACGACTCGTGCTCTTGCTTTCTCTTCATGCCTCAAAGAAAAATGTCCCAACCTCGCTATTTCAAACCTTAACATCGTGAAAATAGCACAGAACCTAAAATTACCGAAAAAATCATCCCATCTTAAACCTAATTCAACTTTAGCTGAAATTACACTCTTCTAGCACTCAAAATTAACATAAAAACAGTTGTGACGCGCGCCGGATCCCGATGCGCCGCCCATTCGACCGCCCGCAACGTGGGCGACCAGGGCATTTTGCGGGTCCGTTGGCATCTTGCAATAAATCGCAAGTGCGTCTATGTTGGGCAACAAGGAGGTATCATGGAGTCGCCACCCAATAGAACATTGGGAAAGTTTCTCTCGCCTCGGAGAGCCTAAGACTGCGCTTGGTATCCATTTTGGGCCAGCTAGAGGGATCATGGAAGGTGAACTTCTCACCCTAAAGAGCCTAGGATTAGCGCTAAAGCCTCGTGACCCAAGAAGTATTTTGGAGGAGAGAGAAAATGTGCTTGAATTTTGGCAGAGTTTCCTCTTCCGAAAAATTTTTCCAACCCTTTTCAAATGAAAATTCGGACCTTATATAGCCAGACATGACCGACGGGCGTCGGTGTATGGGGGCGGGCGTCGGAAGAATCCTTCTGACACAAGGATTCGTCCGACGGCCCTGCCACATCCACCGACGGGCGTCGGAAGGGTTGCGTGCTTCGGGAAACCAGGCGGCATTCTGACAGGGGCGGTGATTTTTCGACGGGCGTCGGAAAATACCTAGAGCCGTCGGTGACTCGGAGCGACGGGCTGCCTCCACAGACGGGCTGGCCGTCTGTGGAGGACAAAAAAGCCTTTTTGACTTGAAAAACTTCCGTTTTCTCCCCCTCTGCCCAGGAATTGTAGAAAAACCTCATTTCTCATGGAACGCGGGACTGAAACCTCCAAATTCAGCCTCTCGTACAGGCTCGAACATTGATTTCATCATAGAGTAACCTCTGATCCGGACCACTCCGGGACACGGTGCTTACAGTTGCCCCAGTTTTGGGGAAACTAGTGCACAAGCGCCTAGATAAGCCAAAACTCAGAGAAAGGTTGGAAAGGAAGCGTACCTGCGACGGCTTTTCACCTTCCGTGCCTTTTGCCGGGTAGACCTTGTCTAGGTCCGTTCGGCGGTGCGAAGATACCCCTACCGGTCTCGTCTCGACCGGTAGGCTTTGGTGAGATGTAGCATCCTCTGGCGACGAACTCAAAATGAAGAGCGGTGTTTCTCTAACCACATCTTCGATCCGAAGTTCCCTTGCTAACCCCCATCCGATCTGCAAGGTGCGTAGCACTCTCTGGCCATCGCGTGAACTGTAAGATGTAGCACTCTCTGGCTACCATCTCGGTGTGAAGAGCAGTGTTTCTCTAACCGCAGCTTCGATCTGAAGTTCCCTTGCTAATCCCCATCCGATCTGCAAGGTGCGTAGCACTCTCTGGCCATCGCGTGAACTGTGAGATGTAGCACTATCTGGCTATAATCTCGGTGTGAAGAGCAGTGTTTCTCTAACCGCAGCTTCGATCTTGGAGCGTGGAAACTCCGCTGGTTTCCTTGTTTCAAAGGAGATCTTTTTAATCTGTCACACCCCATTTGCCCCCTAGTAGAATGAGCCTGTCTGTCCGTCTGTCTGTCTGTCTATCTGTCTGTCAGTATGTGTCAGCATTCGCATGTGTTCAGCATTTCATAAGGGTATTTCAGTAAAATGTATGATTTTGGGGTTTAACTATTATGTGGGTGCATACATGGCATTAGGGTGTGAATTAATTGAGTTGCATTTGTGTGTATTTGCATATACCATTGTAGGGTGTATTTAATTAGGAGTGCATTAGGTGTGTGTGTAAAGTGTGGAGTTAGGGTATGAGTGAGCAAATTTCACCACTCAAGGAATTGACATGTGTATTAGGTTTGGGAAAAAGATTAAAGAAGGAAAAGAAAGGTGAAACAAAAATCAGATTCACGTTTTCCTTTCAAACTTCACATTCTTCTTCTTCTTCTTTTTCCCTTTACTCTCTGATAATTAAGTGTGGTTGTAGAAGTTGGTCACTCTTACTCCTAGCTTGGTAAGTGCATAATTTAGTCTTTTGTTTTACTGTAAATTACATCATCTTCTTCTTCCTTGAGCTAGGTTTAACTTAGGGTTTATTTGTGAATGTTTTTACTGTGTTGGGTTCTAGCTGAGGCTCCACGTGATCCAAAGGGGAAAGAGGTTGCTGGACCAAGTGGAGCTAAGTGATTGAAGTTAGAATCCAGGTTTGGGAATATTGATTTGTGTGATTTTGATGTTTTACTGTAAATTCTAGGGTTTATGTGTTCTTGAAGAGTTTGAATCAATTAGTTGTGATTTAGTTGTTTAAATGCTAAATTGAGTTGCATGTATATTGATTGTGTGATTTGAGATGATTTCTGGAAGGTAAATACAGGTTTGATTTGTTTTAAATCAAATTGGGATTGAATGGTTCTGGAAATCGTGAAAATTCTGGAAAATCAAATACTGTTGAAACTCCCTCTGTCGCGCGATTCGCTACCCAGGAAGGCAAGTCACGTCGCGTGACTCTCGGTCACGACGTGACATGCCTGCTGGGAAGCCAGCCGCGTGACCAGCTATAGAGCAGGCAAGTCACGCGACGTGATCTTTGGTCACGTCGTGTGACCTGCGAGGAAGAGGCAGATCACGCAACGTGATCTGCGAGGGAGTGCAGCGTCACGTCGCGTGACCTTAGGTCACGCCGTGACCTGCATAAGCGTGATCCGCGAGGATCACGCAGCGAGATCTGCGAGAAACGAGCAGGTCACGAGACGTGACCCTCGGTCACGCCGTGACCTGCCTGTTGAATCGCCAGTTTTCTCTGTTCAGCTCGTTTTTCCGAAATTTCTTGGTTTTTGGCTCATAACTGAATTTGGTATTTCTTCTGAATGGACTTTAATATTGTAAGATGCATGTCTTACTATTTAATGCTTCGATATGCGTGATAGCATGATTTTCTGATGAATTATATTCTGTATCCTGAAATGTGATCTGTGTGACGCATAACCTGCTAGAGTCAAGTAAGTGGATAGTTAGGCATGCCTAATAGAGTCTTTAGCTGCAGCCCTCAGTTCAGTTTGGACCCCGATCAGGTCCCCGTCTGGTTCCTCGCGAACCCTTCAGTATAGAATCTTGTTTAAGATTCCCTCAGTATATAAATAACATGTTCTGACAAATGATATAATATTTGACTTGTACCTGTGAGGTACCCTCAGTATTCGATTAGTACCCGTAAGGTACCCTCAGTACACTCGTTATCCACTGTCTAGAGTCAGCAGGTATTTTTGAATGTTAATGGAAATGTTCTGATCTATATGGCTTTGAATGGAATATCTGAATGAGTTTAATGATGAAATACACGTTGGCTTATTCTGTAATGCATATGATGATGAGATTCTGAAAGTATGGTATTTAAATACGGGCATGTTTATATGATTTATGCAACAGTTCTTGCATTCTGCCATTGTGAATGTGTTATGCCTTGACGACCACTGTGAGTGGCCGTCCATAACTTATGTGTGTTTCCCCACTAAGCGTTTTATCGCTTAGCACGGTGTTTTTTACCCGTGCAGGTGCGGAAGGCATTTTGATTTGAGAGAGTCGCCGTCATCAAGCCAACACAGAAGGGATTAGTGTAGGGCTCAGTTTTTGTATTAGTTATTGATTCTTTTTGTATAGAACTCTCTGTATCAGCTTCCGCTTTTGTATTTATATTTCATATATGTAATATTATTTTGGTATCAGCTTGCTGATCAGAACATTATTGTAATAGTTTAATTATAGTAATGCATGATCAGATTTTGCTTTCTGCATGTAAAGTTTTTAATTATTCTGTAATTCTGAATGTATGTTATGAATGGATGTATACTTTACTTTGTACTTGCTTGGTGGCACCTTGTCTCATACGGCTTCTCACTCCTTATCGGATGGGAACGCCTACGTATGGGAAGGGGGTGTTACAGTTAGTGGTATCAGAGCATAGGTTTAGGCGTTTCTGGGTATTGTTATGATTGTTTTGACTTTCTTAGATGCGTATGTGTCTAGATCTGTGTTGGCTGATACGGTTGTTTCTTGTTTGTTTAGATGGCTTCTAATTCTGCTCATGGTGCGCGTGAGGAGTCCGCCGAGAGTGTGAATCCTCCCGCTGTTGATCAGTCTGTTTCTGTTAATGTGTCGGCTCAGCATGCTAGGGTTCAGCCCGAGGCCGCAGCCATGCCCTTAGAGGCTATGCTTAGATTGCATCAGGACATGGCTAGGGTGTTGGAGAGAGTGACTGCTCCTAGAGCACCTATGGAGAATCTGAGGAGAGCAGGAGTTGAGGATTTCTATGGTACTGGGTTGAGTGAGTCTGAGACTGCAGAGAGATGGTTAGATAAAGTGAAGCGTGCTCTGAGAGAGATTCGGTGTCCTCCCGACCAGCAGGCAGAGTGTGCTTTAGCTCTTCTTCAGGGGTCTGCTTTTGAGTGGTGGGAGTTGGTTTGCAGGCATCCTCAGTTACCGGATCCGATTACCTGGGAGTTCTTTGAGGGAGAGTTCATAAAGAAGTACATTACTCAGACCTATAGAGATCAGAGATGGGCGCAGTTTTTGGGTTTGAGACAGAGAACTTTGTCAGTAGCTGATTATGAGAAAGAGTTCAACCGGTTATCTCGCTATGCCCCTCGAGGAGTTATGACTGATGACTTTAGATGCAAGCATTTCGAGGCTGGATTAAATGAGTCATTGAAGATTGCTTTGATTTCCTTGATGTGTATACCTGGGGTTCACTATTATCAGATTGTGGAGGCTGCGGTGAGAGCAGAGTTGTCTGAGACAGTGATGAGAGAGAGAGCTCAGAGGAGGAGTTCTTCTCGTGGAGGATCTTCTTCGAGTAAGAGATCGAGGGACCCACAGGATGAGTCAGCATCTGGTCCGGCTTCTAGAGGTAGACGTCAGGGTTCTACAGCTGTGTCAGGTTCTGGTAGGGGTGGTAGAGCTGAGACTACACCAGTTTGTCCTCATTGTAGTAAGTCGCATCGTGGTGAGTGTAGGTGGCTCACTGGTGCATGCTTCAGGTGTGGGAGTTCTGAGCATCGGTTGGCCGGTTGTCCGAAGGTACAGGAGGATTCAGGTTCCCAGAGAGAGGGCAGTAGGGTCGGTTCGAATGCTTCACAGGCTACCCGTGGCAGAGGCCGAGGTAGAGGTAGAGGTGGTCGGCATAGAGATGGTGCTGCTTCTGAGACTGTTGAGCATCCTCCTCAGGGTGGCATTAGAGCTTATGCTATGAGAGCCAGAGATGAGCAGGACGCGCCTGATGTTATTGCTGGTAAGTTCCTACTCCATGACACTGAGTTGTATGCTCTAATTGATCCTGGTACCACACACTCATACTTGTGCACAGATAGAGTTTTTGATAAATTGCATTCTGTTGATCAGTTAGATTATGAGATTTGTGTGACCAGTCCATTAGGGCATAGTGTCAGTGTGAGTAGAGTTTTTAGGAGTTGTCCTCTGATTGTTGAGGGAGTTGTGCTTCCAGCGGATCTGATTGAGTTACCCTTCAGAGAGTTTGACTTGATTCTGGGTATGGACTGGTTGGGTAAGTATCGGGCTGTATTGGATTGCCATAGGAAGACAGTGGTACTTCGGGATAGAAGTCAGTCTCTTGTGTTTCTGAAAGGTTTGGGTGCTAGTTCAGTAAATAATGTTATTTCTGCGATGCAAGCTAAGAGATTCATCAGGAAAGGTTGTGAGGCTTTTCTAGCTGTTGTGTTAGATTCCAGGAGGGATCAGGTTCAGATTGAGGATATTCCTATAGTGCGAGAGTTTGGGGATGTGTTTCCGAGCGAGTTGCCTGGTTTGCCTCCTGAGAGAGAGGTTGAGTTGTCCATTGAGATCATGCCGGGTACTGCACCTATTTCGAGAGCACCTTATCGGATGGCTCCTGTAGAGTTGAGGGAACTTAAATCTCAGCTACAAGAGTTATTGGATAAGGGGTTTATTAGACCGAGCATATCTCCATGGGGAGCTCCAGTGCTGTTTGTCAAGAAGAAAGATGGATCCCTGCGGATGTGCATTGATTATCGTCAGATTAATAAAGTTACAGTGAAGAACAAGTATCCTTTGCCTAGGATTGAGGATTTATTTGATCAGCTTCGAGGTGCGGGTGTATTTTCCAAGATAGATCTTCGATCAGGGTACTACCAGCTTCGGGTTCAGGATGCAGATGTGGTGAAGACTGCATTTCGGACTAGGTATGGCCACTATGAGTTTCTTGTGATGCCGTTTGGTTTGACAAATGCTCCAGCGGCTTTTATGGATCTGATGAACCGTGTGTTTAGACCATACTTAGATCGATTTGTAGTAGTGTTCATTGATGACATCTTGGTGTATTCCAAGAATGAGAGTGAGCATGAGGAGCATCTCAGATTGGTTTTGCAGATGTTGAGAGAGCATCATTTGTTTGCTAAGCTTAGCAAGTGTGATTTCTGGCTTCGAGAAGTGTCATTCTTGGGTCACATTATTTCAGCTAGCGGTATTCAGGTTGATCCAGCTAAGATTGAGGCGATTGTTGATTGGAAAGCGCCTCGAAATGTTCAGGAAGTGAGGAGTTTCCTCGGCTTAGCAGGTTATTACCGTCGGTTCGTTAAGGGATTTTCTGTGATTGCGGCTCCTATGACTAGATTGTTGAGGAAAGGAGTTAGATTTGAGTGGTCAGACAGGTGTCAGTCTTGTTTTGATCGGTTAAAGCAGTTACTTGTTGAGGCTCCTATCCTTACTCAGCCCATCTCGGGTAAGGAGTTTGTTATCTACAGTGATGCTTCTGGAGTTGGTCTTGGTTGTGTACTTATGCAGGAGGGTAAAGTAGTGGCTTATGCTTCTCGTCAGTTGAAGCCACATGAGAAGAACTATCCGACGCATGATTTAGAGTTGGCGGCTGTAATCTTTGCTTTGAAGATTTGGCGTCATTACCTGTATGGGGAAAAGTGTAGGATCTTCTCGGACCACAAGAGTTTGAAGTACTTCCTTTCACAGAAAGAGTTGAACATGAGACAGCGCAGATGGCTTGAGTTATTTAAGGACTACGACTGCATTGTGGATTACCATCCTGGTAAGGCCAATGTAGTTGCAGATGCTTTGAGTCGTAAGTCAGTTTCAGCCTTGTTCTTGAGGAGTTTCAGATGGCGATTTGATTCGGATGGGGCTTTGCTTGCCCAGTTGCGTGTGAAGCCTGCTTTGAGACAGTTGATTGTGGATGCTCAGAGAGATGATGTGAGACTTCAGCAGATTGTGCATGAGGTTAGAGCGGGTAAGCCATCAGAGTTCTCAGTTCAGGATGAGGTACTTATGTTCAGAGGTCGCCTGTGTGTGCCAGAGTCTGAGGATTTGAGGAGACAGCTCTTGTGTGAGGCGCATAGTTCAGTCTTTACTATGCATCCGGGCAGTGAGAAGATGTACAGAGATATGAAGCAATTCTATTGGTGGTCCGGTATGAAGCGTGATATAGTGGATTTTGTTTCCAAGTGCTTGACTTGTCAGCAGGTGAAGGCAGAGCATCAGGTTCCTTCAGGTTTGCTTATGCCTTTATCCATTCCTGAGTGGAAATGGAGTGATATCACCATGGACTTTGTTTCTGGCTTGCCTTTGACTCAGAGGAAGCATGATTCGGTTTGGGTTATTGTGGATCGGCTTACGAAGTCAGCTCACTTCTTGCCAGTTAGGGTGGACTACTCCATGGACAGATTAGCCAATATCTATGTGGATCAGATAGTTCGGTTGCATGGTGTGCCTTTGTCCATAGTGTCAGATCGGGATCCGAGGTTTACTTCCAAGTTTTGGAAGGAGTTACAGAGAGCTTTGGGCACTAGGTTGAACTTCAGTACAGCGTTTCATCCTCAGACCGACGGTCAGTCAGAGCGAGTTATTCAGATTCTGGAGGATATGATGAGGGCTTGTACTTTGGATTTTCCGGGCAGTTGGGACAGATATGTATCATTGATGGAGTTTGCCTACAACAACAGTTTCCAGTCGAGTATTGGTATGGCACCATATGAGGCTTTGTATGGTCGTCAGTGTAGGACTCCGATTTGTTGGACCGAGCTATCCGAGAGATCTATGATTGGACCCGACTTGGTTAGAGATACTGAAGAGAAAATCAGAGTAGTGCAGCGGAATTTGAAGGCAGCAAAAGATCGACAGAAGTCTTATGCCAATCTGAAGAGGAAAGATGTGCATTTTGAGATCGGGGACAAGGTTTTCCTTAAAGTTTCTCCTTGGAGGAGAGTGCTTCGATTTGGAAAGAAAGGCAAGCTTAGTCCTCGTTTCATTGGACCTTATGAGATTTTGGCTAAGGTGGGACCTGTAGCCTACAGACTAGCGCTACCGATGGAGTTAGCAAAGTTACATGATGTGTTTCACGTTTCGATGCTTCGTCGGTACAGATCAGATCCTTCACATGTTCTGTCAGTTCAGGATATCCAGGTTCAGCCAGACTTCTCTTATGATGAGGAACCGCGAGCTATTCTAGCCCGTGAGGTTAGGCAGTTGAGAAATAAGCAGATTCCCTTGGTTAAAGTATTATGGATCCATCATGGAGTCCAGGAAGCGACTTGGGAACCAGAGGAGTCGATGAGAGCTCAGTATCCACAATTATTCAGTTCAGGTGAGAATTTCGAGGACGAAATTTTTATTAGTAGGGGAGAGTTGTCACACCCCATTTGCCCCCTAGTAGAATGAGCCTGTCTGTCCGTCTGTCTGTCTGTCTATCTGTCTGTCAGTATGTGTCAGCATTCGCATGTGTTCAGCATTTCATAAGGGTATTTCAGTAAAATGTATGATTTTGGGGTTTAACTATTATGTGGGTGCATACATGGCATTAGGGTGTGAATTAATTGAGTTGCATTTGTGTGTATTTGCATATACCATTGTAGGGTGTATTTAATTAGGAGTGCATTAGGTGTGTGTGTAAAGTGTGGAGTTAGGGTATGAGTGAGCAAATTTCACCACTCAAGGAATTGACATGTGTATTAGGTTTGGGAAAAAGATTAAAGAAGGAAAAGAAAGGTGAAACAAAAATCAGATTCACGTTTTCCTTTCAAACTTCACATTCTTCTTCTTCTTCTTTTTCCCTTTCCTAATTACTACTCTCTGATAATTAAGTGTGGTTGTAGAAGTTGGTCACTCTTACTCCTAGCTTGGTAAGTGCATAATTTAGTCTTTTGTTTTACTGTAAATTACATCATCTTCTTCTTCCTTGAGCTAGGTTTAACTTAGGGTTTATTTGTGAATGTTTTTACTGTGTTGGGTTCTAGCTGAGGCTCCACGTGATCCAAAGGGGAAAGAGGTTGCTGGACCAAGTGGAGCTAAGTGATTGAAGTTAGAATCCAGGTTTGGGAATATTGATTTGTGTGATTTTGATGTTTTACTGTAAATTCTAGGGTTTATGTGTTCTTGAAGAGTTTGAATCAATTAGTTGTGATTTAGTTGTTTAAATGCTAAATTGAGTTGCATGTATATTGATTGTGTGATTTGAGATGATTTCTGGAAGGTAAATACAGGTTTGATTTGTTTTAAATCAAATTGGGATTGAATGGTTCTGGAAATCGTGAAAATTCTGGAAAATCAAATACTGTTGAAACTCCCTCTGTCGCGCGATTCGCTACCCAGGAAGGCAAGTCACGTCGCGTGACTCTCGGTCACGACGTGACATGCCTGCTGGGAAGCCAGCCGCGTGACCAGCTATAGAGCAGGCAAGTCACGCGACGTGATCTTTGGTCACGTCGTGTGACCTGCGAGGAAGAGGCAGATCACGCAACGTGATCTGCGAGGGAGTGCAGCGTCACGTCGCGTGACCTTAGGTCACGCCGTGACCTGCATAAGCGTGATCCGCGAGGATCACGCAGCGAGATCTGCGAGAAACGAGCAGGTCACGAGACGTGACCCTCGGTCACGCCGTGACCTGCCTGTTGAATCGCCAGTTTTCTCTGTTCAGCTCGTTTTTCCGAAATTTCTTGGTTTTTGGCTCATAACTGAATTTGGTATTTCTTCTGAATGGACTTTAATATTGTAAGATGCATGTCTTACTATTTAATGCTTCGATATGCGTGATAGCATGATTTTCTGATGAATTATATTCTGTATCCTGAAATGTGATCTGTGTGACGCATAACCTGCTAGAGTCAAGTAAGTGGATAGTTAGGCATGCCTAATAGAGTCTTTAGCTGCAGCCCTCAGTTCAGTTTGGACCCCGATCAGGTCCCCGTCTGGTTCCTCGCGAACCCTTCAGTATAGAATCTTGTTTAAGATTCCCTCAGTATATAAATAACATGTTCTGACAAATGATATAATATTTGACTTGTACCTGTGAGGTACCCTCAGTATTCGATTAGTACCCGTAAGGTACCCTCAGTACACTCGTTATCCACTGTCTAGAGTCAGCAGGTATTTTTGAATGTTAATGGAAATGTTCTGATCTATATGGCTTTGAATGGAATATCTGAATGAGTTCAATGATGAAATACACGTTGGCTTATTCTGTAATGCATATGATGATGAGATTCTGAAAGTATGGTATTTAAATACGGGCATGTTTATATGATTTATGCAACAGTTCTTGCATTCTGCCATTGTGAATGTGTTATGCCTTGACGACCACTGTGAGTGGCCGTCCATAACTTATGTGTGTTTCCCCACTAAGCGTTTTATCGCTTAGCACGGTGTTTTTTACCCGTGCAGGTGCGGAAGGCATTTTGATTTGAGAGAGTCGCCGTCATCAAGCCAACACAGAAGGGATTAGTGTAGGGCTCAGTTTTTGTATTAGTTATTGATTCTTTTTGTATAGAACTCTCTGTATCAGCTTCCGCTTTTGTATTTATATTTCATATATGTAATATTATTTTGGTATCAGCTTGCTGATCAGAACATTATTGTAATAGTTTAATTATAGTAATGCATGATCAGATTTTGCTTTCTGCATGTAAAGTTTTTAATTATTCTGTAATTCTGAATGTATGTTATGAATGGATGTATACTTTACTTTGTACTTGCTTGGTGGCACCTTGTCTCATACGGCTTCTCACTCCTTATCGGATGGGAACGCCTACGTATGGGAAGGGGGTGTTACATAATCGATGTCTATGCTCAGATCGGTATTCCTTTGTACCTGTGAGATAAAAGATTTTGTTAATTCACATTTGAATGGTCATCTTTCGACTTGTCTATTTGATGGCGTGACCTTTGCTTTATTGGCTATGCCGTGTTTCATCTTTTATTCATTTTTTCTTATTGATATGTTTGTCGATTATCATTTTTGTTTGTTTTTTTGTTTTTTTTTGCTTTGTATTATTTTTCATTTGTCACATTGTCATTTTTATCGATATGTAAGTAGATATGAGAACATACATTTTCTGTGATGTGATTAAGCAATTAACAAAATGCAATAATGAAACAAAAATTTTCACTAGAAATGTAATTTTTGTACAGTGCACATATGAAATAAAAAATGTACAATAGATACAAAGATAACTCCCTGAAGATCAGAGAGGTGTGTAGTCTGAGGGCTCATCGGGATCCTCGTCGTCCGATATATGCACGGTCCCTGGCGGAGGTGGACGGGCCGAAGGTGGTGGCGAAGATGTGGAAGGTCCTGCCTCATGATCATGGGACCTGATCTGAGCGTAGCCGTCCAAGAAGGGCTGGGTGCAGGTGCTCATAAACCCTAAGGTCTCAGAAACCTTCTCTCCCAACTTCTTGAAGGCTTGGCTCAACTGGATAGTCTGCTCGCTGGCGGCCCTTCTCCACTGCTCCAGGCTCTGCTTCGTCTGCTCCCTAAACTCCCTCATGGTCTGAGAAAGAGGGGGGAGGATCCCCTCCATCACCTGGACGCGGGATCTCAGAGAGCCAAGTGACTCATCAATCATCTGTAGGGTTATATCAACCCTCTGAGATGCCTGGTCCTGTGACGTCCTCACATCATGAGCGAGCTGCTGCCTCAACTCCCTCTGACCCTGAGCAATCTGCTCAACCAAACTCATCTGCTCCCCTCTAACAGCCTCCAGGACCCGAGTCTGCTCGTCTCTAAAGGCATCCATGGCCCGAGCCTGCTCCCGAGTCGTGTGCTCGAAGTAGCCGGCCTGCTCCCGAGATAAGCGCTCTACCGACTGAGACTGCTCCTGAATGACAGCCTGCTGGCGATCCAACCTCTCATGAATGGCCCTATCCCTCTCATCCTGTCGCCGCTCAAAGGCCATAAACATGGAGGAGAGGAGCTGAAAGTAGTCCGGCTGAGCTGGCTGCTGTGGTGCTGGCTCTGGTGGTGGTGCCAAAGAAGTGGATGCTCCTGGATCGCCTCGGGAGTACGGATGGTATCTCTCGGAGGGCTCGCGGGCAGGCCTCTGTACCCTAGCGCTCGGCGATGGGGCTGGAGTCGGGGCCCTAGATGCCGGTGAAGAGGCGAAGAGATAGTCCATCGTGATCTCAAAATCGAAGTCCGAGGGGGTCCTAGGAGGCTCCTGCTGCTGTGGTGGAGGCACTGCCCGCGGCTGAGGAGGCTGGTGCTCCGGCTGAGGCTCTGTCTGTGGAGGCTGAGGCTGTGGCTCGGGCTCTGGCTGTGGGGGTTGCTCCTCCTGGTGCTCTGGGTGATCAGGATCTGCCCCCAAGGGTGGAAGGTTGAACAGCTGCCGGGTCTCGTGGATAGTCAACACCCTATAGGCCTCTGCCAGGCCAGAAATCGGGGAGATCATCCCCATCTGAACTGCCGCTGCGGCGTCTACATGGATCCCCTCCGGCAAGGGTCCTCTCAATCTCTCGGGGTTAAACCCAATCTCAACAATAATCGAGTGATGACTCCTCCTACCATCACCACCGGTGTCAACCCTCTGCCAACTCTGGTCAGGTTGGCCAAGATCTCGTGGCTAATGTTGAGACGCTGGCCTGCCACCATAGCCCAGAGGCTCCAGATCTCGGCCGTGTTAAGCGACCCTGGATTACCAGCTCGACCGAGGTACGAGCTGGAAAGCACTCTGTGCAAATACCGGAGTGCCTGAGACACCAGTACGGTGCTCTTCGCTGTATCGTGATCGTACAGCACTCCTGGTATGGCAATGGCCGCCCAATGGGCGCGTCTCACCACTCGCCGCGGGATCTCGACCCCCTCCTCCGTAGGGAGCCCCATGGCCTGAGCAAACCTCTGCCTGGTGATGCTGACATGGTCGCCATCAAACCAAAACTGAATCACCCCCGGGTCGGTATCCGCACTCTGAAAGCCTGTGTAGCGGAGAGTGGCCAAGACCTGGCGGGTAGCCTCTGGAAATGTCTGGAAGGTGGGCTCGAGAAACTCTATCCAACCAGCTCCCTCAGCAAGTAGATCAAACTCCGGGGCCAACCCAAGGGCCTCTAGAAAAGGGCGAGATACGAAACGGCTGGCCCGAAACTCTACCTGAGCCAACGCTCTGTACCTCTGAGCGGACTCGTCATCCATCCAAGCCGGAGCCACAAGCTCGGGCTGGGCCTGTGGTGCTCTACATCTGGGAGGCATCCTGTGAAAAAGGGAAAAGATTAAATATCAGAAATTTTAGCGAAACAAATATTTTTAACTCATTTCCGAGGTGAAGGCTGATTTGGGCCTCACCGGGGCAATGGCGACCCAAAAATAAGATAGAAAGAATGATAATAAATTTAAAGGGGCAATGGTTACCAACATGCTTTGCACGTATCGAGGCAAAAACAATAAGCAATTATCATACAAATAATTTGAAACGAGTAATAGGAATGGGCCCTCTAGGACCCGAGGCATGCATTATACATGGAAAGAAAATAAATATTCAATTCTAGAATAAATAATAAAATTTGGGCAGCATCCCGGCAGGGATATGCCCAACCTCCTGCACAAAAGGATAAAAACATAGGCCTCAGGCCTCAACAATAGGGTACATGTGTAAATGGGACGCACCCCGGCAAGAGTGTGCCCCCAACAGTACAAAAATAGTGGCCTCAGGCCGCAAAAGCAAATTATGCACAAAATGGTGCGCTAAAAGGATGCAATTCTAAAGCACCAAGATTATAGAAAAATTCTACTTCTATGTGATCATGCAAAAAGTTCAGATTTAATTACAAAAAAAATAAAATAATATGGAAAATTGGGCAGCATTTTCCCTAAATTCATAAGGCATCTAAAGCATCCTAAAGTCAAAAGGAAAAGAGATGAAGAGATAAATTGAATAAAATTCAAAAAAAGTAGTTATTTACTTACTTGTAGTCGCGGGAAGTGTAGAAACTGGAGAAAATATGAATATCAAAGTGCCCGGCGGGTAGAAAATGCGAAAATATGAAGAAATCGCGAAAAAATAAGGAGAAAAGTCTCAAAAACCGCTAAAAAACGCTAAGAAACCGTTTGAGAGAGGAAGGAGAAAGGGATAGCAACGTTTAAACCGTCTGTCACTCGCCCTTTTATAGAAATTCTTAACCGACGGGCAGGGCGTCTGTACAAGCGATCGACGGGCTGGCCGTCTATCATGCAATGAATGCGAGTTAATGCGCGTGATGAATGCAGTGCATCTGCCAGGTGGACCTATACCGACGGTCAGGCCATCCTTATGGGGAGACGGGCAGGTCGTCCCTGTGTAGCGGCGGATAGACCGTCCCTGTGGAGAAACGGGCAGGCCGTCGGTGACGCTTGCCTATAAAAACCTGCAAAATTTTTTGTCTCTTCATTTTCCCACATCTTGAGTACTCTATTCTTCTCAAAATGTCTTCCCCTCTTGCCCAAAGGATGCACCGTATTTTAGATGACAAACACACTTGGGGAGAAGGCACCCTTTCCTCTTTGTCTGGGCTGAAATACCTGTGCCGGGTGAAAATCGACCAGAACCTCCTCCTAGCGGCGACCCACTTCTGGAACCCCCGATTTCACGTCTTCCAATTCACCTACCAGGAACTGTGTCCCTTGCTTAAAGAGTTAGCTTCCATTCTTGGAGCTCGGTTCCCTCCTAGCGCTCTGCCTTGCGTCCCCCGCTGCAGCCTAC
Source organism: Excoecaria cochinchinensis (assembly GCA_947683425.1). Classification (NCBI taxonomy): domain Eukaryota; kingdom Viridiplantae; phylum Streptophyta; class Magnoliopsida; order Malpighiales; family Euphorbiaceae; genus Excoecaria; species Excoecaria cochinchinensis. The sequence continues at coordinate 5,537,048 of CANTUQ010000146.1, read as the reverse complement.
TTCAGACCTGGGACGTAGCCCTAGGTCTGGGCATATCCCCTTCGGAGGCTAACCAACTGATTCCTCTGAGCTCCTCCTTTGCTCTGGAGCCATTGATCGAGGCCCTGGATCGGTTCACTGACATTCCCACATATCGGGTAAGCATCATATTCTTATTCTGCATGGTGAACTTCCTTACTGTTGCTCTGGGGGGTTTGACCGGTAGCTCCTGTCTGTTCGGAGTTCTGAGCGACTTTCATCTGGGACTGTCCCCCGTACCACTTGTCCTGGCCGAAACCATCTTTGGTCTGGACGCTGTGAGCTCTGGGTTCACTACAACCTTTGCCGGCAGCCCCTTATTACTCCAGGTACATCATTATCTTAAAGGTAGTGTGTCCCTCATGGATTTTCACACTAGCTTTTCTTAACGGGAGGTGCGTCCTTTCGGATTTTCACACCACCCTGTGCCTTATTTTTGCCTGAAGTAAACCCTACTTACCCCAGCGGCTTTTTTTTTTTTTAAAGATCTGGCTACAGGAAAAACTGAAGATGCTGTCCGAACCACCCCCTCGCATTACCCCCCAGTACTCGCCGAGCCATTTCTTGCCTCGTCGGCGATTGCATGGGTGTATCACTGCTGGTGAAGGCATTACCAGATTTGGCGAGCTGTAAGATGTCGATATCAGTTTCACATCCGCCTGGCTCCCGCTATCTCATGCAGTCACAGATGGGCCATCGGGTTGCGTTCCCCTCTGCGGCCTCCGTCAGGCCACCTTCTGCATCACCTCCCGTTGTACACGGCAGCTTGGGATGACCCAGGATATAGTGAGGGTTCCCCTATCCTTCCGAGGAGGAGATCTCTCGGTCGCATTTGCTTCCCGGTATCATGAGCTATGGGGTAGATTACCCGTGAAGACCGTCATCCTGAGGTTTGGTAACCATTCTGCATCCTCAACCAGCGGGTACAAGAAGTGGATCCTCAGCCCAGCCTCTGATAACAGGACCCGAGGGCTCAAGCATCTGATCGGCGAGAGCAGCAGCAGGACCTAGCTTAGCCTATATGTGTATTCCTTTTGGTGCTATATTTCTTTTTAATGCAGAACTAGAAAATGACAAAAGTGAAAAGATTAATATTCATCCCTTTCACGAGTTTTGTGTACATTTCCATATAATTTCAGCATACATGATCAGTTTTGGCATTTACTCAGTTGCCTACGCGCCATCAATGCATGAAACTAAATTTTAAGAGCATCAACTCCTGTTACCAATCGGCCCTCTCGGGTTTTCACGATCGGACATTTTCTCTCATGCCTCTAATTTTTGCACAGGATGCCTTTTTTCGGTTTTCACCCTGTCGAGGCGCCCAATTTTAGCATAGCCGCCTTTTTTCGGTTTTCGACTTGCGGGGCATTTTATTCTCTTCTTTTTATTTTGGTCTTTAGCCGTGGAACCTTTTGAGTCTGTCGACATTGATCGGCTCTTTGAATTCGTTCCCATCGCTATCTGACAAGATTGCAGCCCCTTTGGACAACAGCTTCTTAAGGATATACGGCCCTTCCCAGGTAGGTCTGAATTTCCCCCTAATGTCTGGTATCCCTGGCCTCATCTGCTTGAACACCAAGTCCCCTTCTTTCAGCGGGTGCTTCCTCACTTTCTTTCCGAAAGTTCTTGCCAACCTCTTCTGGTATATCTGATTATGATAATAAGCCTTCAGCCTACTCTCATCCAGTAAGTTCAAATGCTGCGACCTCTGCTGCGCCCATTCGGCCTCCGGGATTTGGGCCTCCATGATCACCCTTAGAGATTTAAGTTATATCTCTACCGGCAATACTGCTTCTGTTCCGTATACCAGGGAAAATGGTGTAGCGCCTATAGATGATCTTACCGTCATTCTGTATCCCCACAGGGCGAAGGGTAACTTTTCAGCCCAGTCTTTGTAGGTTTGGACCATCTTGGACAAGATCTTCTTCACATTCTTATTGGCGGCTTCTACTGCTCCATTCGCTTGCGGTCGGTAGGGAGATGATTTATGATGCTCAACACCATATTTCTCGAGAAGTTTTCTGGTTTCTCCCATGAACTGCACTCCATTATCAGACACTATGTGATGAGGGAGGCCATATCTGCATATCAAATTCCTCTCTATGAACTTGGCCATGTCCCTTGCGTCAATTTTCTTGAAAGATTCTGCCTCGACCCATTTGGTGAAATAGTCGATTGCGACTATGATGTATCTATGCCCATTAGACGCCGTAGGGCGAATCTCTCCAATGATATCTATCCCCCAAGCAACAAACGGCCAAGGTGATGTCAGGTTATGTAGTTCTGATACCGGCAGGTGTCTCAGATCTGCGTACTGTTGGCACAACTGACATTGTTTGACATACTTTGAACAATCAGTGTCTATCATAAGCCAATAAAAGCCTTGTCTCATGATCTTCTTGGCCAAGGTCAAACCATTCATGTGGGCCCCACAGACCCCTGCATGGGTTTCCTCCATTATCTTGCACGCTTCTCTTTCATTCAAGCACCTGAGCTGAATCCCATCTGACCGTCTTTTGTACAGCACCCCTTCCAAGGATATGAACTGAGTAGATAACTTACGTATCATCCTCTGGTCTTTTTCAGTGGCTTCTTCTGGAAATCTATCGCTTTCCAAGTAATTCATGATATCAAAGTACCATGGCTTGCCATCTGATGCCTCGACCTCCATCACTGGCTTGGTTTCAAAACTAGGCTTATCAGAGCTCGAAATTAGCACCGGTTTCATGGCCACTCCTTCAGGGTTATCCCACATTGACACTAAGGTTGCCAACGCATCAGCCAGACGGTTCTCATCTCTGGGCACAAAGTGGAAAGTGCAAGTCTCAAACTGCCCACACATCCCTTTCAGATATTGAACATAGGGGACCAGTCGTTCTTCTTTAACAGCCCACTCACCTCGGATCTGGTTTATTACCAAGGACGAGTCACCAAATACCTATACGTTTCTTGCCCCCAACACAGCTAAAGCTTCTAACCCGAAGGTGCACGCTTCATACTCAGCTTCATTGTTGGTCGCCTTGTATCTCAGTTTCTTAGCAAGAGGAAGCTTCTCATTATCTGGGGTCGTCAGGATGATTCCGACTCCGGCTCCTTTGTTATTCAGTGCCCCGTCAAAATGCAACTGCCATCCTTGAACAGAAATCGTGCCTATGCTCTCGTCAGGAAAGGTAAATTCGGGGGTGTCCCCTTGGATAGGATGTTCAACAAGAAATTCGGCTACAGCTCGCCCCTTAATAGTCTTGAGGGTGATGTATTGCACATCAAACTCTTGTAGCAAGAGCAGCCACCTCCCCATCTTTCCAAGCAAAGATGGTGCCTCCTGCAAATATCTTAAAGGATTCTACTTGGCTACTGCCTGAACCTTGTATGAGTGGAAGTAATGTCTCAGCTTCTTTGATGCCCAAATCACTGCAAGGCAGATCTTTTCCACTTCAGCATATTTTATTTCATAAGCCAGGAACTTCTTGCTGAGGTAATAAATCGCAAACTCCACCCCAAATTCATCCTCTTGAGCCATCATGGTGCCCACTGAACCGTTTTCTACTGCCAGGTATAGAATAAGCGGTTTAACAAGTTGCGGAGGCCTTAGTACTGGCGGATTTAACAGATACTCCCTGATATTATCAAAGGCTCTCTGGCAGTCTTCATTCCAGACTACGGGCTGATTCTTTCTAAGCAGCTTGAAAATAGGTTCGCATATCGAAGTGAGCTTGGCAATAAACCGGCTGACATACTGCAGCTTGCCCAGGAAACTCCTTACATCTTTCTCCTTTTGTGGCACAGGCATCTCTCTGATAGCCTTCACCTTGTCGGGGTCAATTTCTATCCCCCTTTGACTGACGACATGTCCCAACAGCTTTCCTGAAGTCACCCCGAAAATGCACTTCTTGGGATTAAGTTGCAGATTATACTTATCGATCCTGGTGAAGAACTTCTCTAGAGCTTCAAAGTGTCCCTCTCGGGTGGCTGATTTGACCATCATATCATCGACATACACCTCCACTTCTTTGTGAATTAGGTCACTTAAGATCTTGGTTGCCATCCTCTGGTATGTGGCCCCTGCATTCTTCAGGCCAAAAGGCATGACCCGATAGGCATAGGTGCCCCACTCCGTGATAAAGGCAGTTTTAACCCGGTCAGCTATCTTGTTCAGGATCTGGTTGTAGCCCACATATCCGTCCCCAAAGCTGTACATCGCGCAATTGGCGGCACTGTCTATCAATACATCAATATGGGGTAGTGGAAAATCATCTTTAGGGCAGGCTTTGTTAAGATCTCGATAATCCACACACACCCTGACCTTTCTGTTCCTCTTTGCCACAGGAACCACATTTTCCAGCCATGTAGGATACTGGACTTCCACAAGGAACTTAGCTTCAATCTGCTGTCGAATTTCCTCCTTAACCTTATCAGCCCATTTTGGTCTTAGCCTTCTCAACTTCTGCTTCACAGGCTTACAATCTGGGTAAGTCGGGATGGCATGCTCCGCCACAGCTCGGTCAATCCCCGGCATGTCCTCGTAGGTCCAGGCAAAGACTTTTTCATGTTTTCTTATTATTCTCTCAAAATTTTTTCTCTCCTCAGGAGTTATATTTGATGCTATTAGAATTTCTCTCGGATTTTCCGAGGTTCCAAGATTAAAAGGCGTTGTGCCAGTGGAGTCAATGTCAAAAATTGATGGAATATGATCATGTTCATGCATGTTGAAATCATTAGAAACATCGCACAAATAAGTGAAATTGTTCATCTTATTGATAATATTATAGTTATCATTTACATCATAAAAGAGTTATGGAATAAAAAGACAATCGAGGCTAGAGTCTTCTTCTGCCGCTCCTGAGGTTGATGCCGTTGCAGCTTGCTCACTAACTTTCTGATTTAGCAGAGGCCCTTCAGGCACGTCGGAAGAAATCTTCAAATCCCCCATTTTCAGCTCTAAATCTGCTATCTTCCCTTTTTCCTTTCAGCCTGGCAGCTACCATCTTCTCAGTAACGACCTCCTCAAGCTCGCACTTGTCCCAAGTGATACCCTGAGTCATGACTTCCTCATCCCAAAAGTCTTCAGCAGTCTTGACGAACCCGACGTGCCAGTCATACACATCATTAAAGATCTCAAAGCCAGGGACAATCCTCCCATCTACCCATTGTGGTTCATCTTCACCAGTATATGCACAGGCTGAGGATGCTGGGACAAAGCTCTCTGAAATGTGGGGGATCTTGTCTGTCACCCTCTTCTTGCCGAAGCCAACTCTATACCCCAGGCCTTTCCGATTCTTCTGCCCTCGGGTGGTGATCGCGGTCTGCAGCCCTTGGGAGCTTCTACCCAATCCAGCCCCGGGAAGATAGTGCATCTTCTTCATCATATTAACAACAGCCGGGCTATCTACTGATCCGTGCTCTCCCCTTATCATAGACACATGGAAGCCGCTGAACGGCTGATTGGCAATTTCCAGCGCTGAGACCTGGTTTTCCCTGGCCGCTTTGATAGTCACCACCTCCCCTTCATGTGGGAACTTTATCATCTGATGCAGTGTTGACGGCACTCCTCCTAATTTATGAAACCAGGGTCTCCCTACCAAAGCTGAGAAGTTAGCAGGGATGGGCAGAACTACAAATTCGACCTCCACCTCGATAGGTCCTGTCTTGACCAAAGTCTTGAAGGTTCCTGAGGCTTGCCTCCTCGAGTTATCATAGGCCGTGATAGTCAGATCGGATCCGCTGAGCATATCATCGCTTAAACCAAAAGCTTGCAAAGCTATTAAAGGGCACACATTGATAGAAGACCCATCATCCACCATAACACAAGCAGTGTGCTTACCGCTAATCTGTGCTTTAATGTACAAGGGTCGGTTGTGATTGCGGCCCTCAACAGGTAAGTCAGCGTCGGAAAAGACCAATCTCTCCTCGGATCCTCCCTTAATTAAACCCAAAAGCTCTGACGGGGAAATAGTGGTGGCGACTGTGGCCTCAACCAAAGCCTCTACTACCTTCTGCCTATGAGAGGAGGATTGCCTCAACAGATCCCAAATGGATATCTGAGTTGCGGTCTTCTTCAATTGCCTTATAATATGTTCCTCCTCTGGCTCTTTCTCTGCCAATGGCTGTACCGGCTCAGGTAGCTTTGCAATCTCGGGGATCACCCTTCCACTTCTAGTGACAGCGCTTATCTCTCCCTCGTCTCCATCGGAGCCCCACAGATCAAGGTTCAAGCCCTCTTCACCCTCGGCTTCTCCACCGCTTTCACTGCTAGACCAGTAATCAAGAGTCGCCACAACTGCTTTCTCCTTCCCATCCTCGGAATTATCAACAGCAGACTCCTCACTCCCATACAGATCTTATAGCACGTACCACTCTGGTAGGCTAGATTGAATCATAAACACGGGCGGTGGTACGGCATTATAACCAGGCTTCTTCTCAGTTTCTCTCTTCTCAGGGTCAGAGATCTGCTTGCTATCGATCAAGTCTTGGATAGAGTGCCGGAGCGCCTTGTATTTATCAGTGATATGGCCTGAGTGCTGGTGGAATGCACAAAATTCGTTATCCTTATGTCCCAGTTTCCCTTGTGTCAAAGCTGGCCTAGGAGTTAGAGGGCGCAATTTTCCCTCCTTCATCAGCCTCCTCAAGACCCAGGATAATGGTCTCCCCAAGTTTGAAAACTTCCTTTGGGTGGCTACCTCAGTAGCAGACACTTCACCCATTCTTCTAGTGCTGTTACTGGGACCTGCCGGCCTGCTGGCTCCTTGACCGGGGTTAGCCCTTTTGGAGAAATTGTCATTGTTAGCTTTTCGGGTTAAGAACTCTCCCTCTGCTTCGATGGCTATATCTTTGAGAGACTCCCAGTCCTTTAACCCCTTCATCCTCAATCCCTCCTTCAAGTACGGGCTCGCGTTCTTAATGAAAAGACGAATCTGGTCCTAGGTATCAGGCTTTCGGCGCATCTCCATTACTCGGTTCCGCCATCGGGTAAGATACTCATGGAAGGATTCCCCGGCCTTCTGCTGGAGTAGCTCAAGATCTTTCAGAGTCACCTCCATTCTGGTATTACAGTCGTACTGCTTCAGAAACTCCTCAGTGAGCAGATCCCAATCTTCTTTAGTGCGGCGGTCAAGGCCGTGATACCAATCTATGGCATGAGAGGTCAGACTCAGACAAAAGTATTCTACTTTCTGCTTCTTGGACAATGTGGTCCCCTTCATGACCAGAGAATATTGCTTCACATGTGCGGTGGGATCAGAAGTACCATCAAACTTCGGCACATCCGGCATTTTGAAGTTATAAGGGATCGGGTCCTCTTCGTCCAGCTCCCTATCCTCAGGATTCATCCCGTGAGCTATGCCTATCATATGAGCCATAGTCTCGAACCTCTCTTCCATCTTCTTCAGAATAAAGTCATCAGCCTGAGGCACCTTCCCCTTCTCAGATGCCATGCTCAACCTATCGTCCTCGATATCTCTATCGTCATCAATTCTTAGCACTGGCCTTCTTCTCAGCTCTCCCGAAGCCACTGATCTTAACTCTACCGACGGCGGCCTAACGGGCTCCTCTCACCTTTCAACCCTTTCTTCTTCAGGCTCATTCTGTCTCATTGGAGGAGGAGGAGGATTCTGTGGAGCATTCGGCTGAGCGTTCTGCTGTGCCAAGGCAGTCAACATATTCATCATCCTGCCCTTGAATTCCTCAAAACGGCGGCCCACTTCTTCCGCAATCATGGCCCTGGTGGTATCTTCCCCCCTAGGCGAGTTTGCCATCTGAGATACTGTACCACTGATTTCTGATAAAATCTCCGGTAGACCCTCTCTATCTGACAGCTCAGGAGTAAGAACTCGGATCAGTCCCCCGGTTGGTGATCTAGTCCACCTAGGCAGATCTATGATGGCTGCAGGGACAAAAGTTAGAATGATGCATGAAATGTAGGTATAATGCATGATCGTGATATGCAACATTTACAGAGCACAAGCAAGCAAGTAGGTCCTTCCACCCTTATTTCTCCCACACACGTGGTCGTGCAGTCTCTTTCCTAGGTGGGATTAGCCCAAGGGTCAACGAGGGACCCAATGGACGCGTATGGTGCGCGGCGAAAAACCAGCAGCATAACACTCCTATGCTAATGTACAAGCGGATGGATAATGATCGTCACGTATTCGGACGCTCCATAAATTTCGACATAGCCCTACCAGGGCATGATAGCCTTTGGCTAGGTTACCAAGCGAGATATTTGGACTCATTCAATACGTGAGGATCCATACAGCAAGCATGAGATTACGGTTCATTTCACCTGTGGAAAGTGACTACAGCCATTACATGAGCTTTGGACAAGGGAGATGTTTCTTTGAGGCTATCCAAGCATGATCCCTACCGAAGGGTCTAGCTCATCACGAGCGTAGCGACCGATCGGGTCACCATTTTGATATACCATTGAGGTACGTGGCTTGGGCTGGTGATTATCCTTAACACTTCCCCAAATTGAGTGAAAATGAGGAGATGCTTCAGGAACGCACCGGGGCTAGAAGAGGGACCAAACTAGCGTATTCTAAGGCTCTAATGATATGCAAATGCAAATTTGAGAGAAAGCGAATTTATGAATTAAATTTTTATCATAAATGTTAAAAAAAGGTATTTTCAAATCGAAATCTCGAACCATAAACGTCCCCAGTGGAGTCGCCACTGTGACGCGCGCCGGATCCCGATGCGCCGCCCGTTCGACCGCCCGCAACGTGGGCGACCGGGGCATTTTGCGGGTCCGTTGGCATCTTGCAATAAATCGCCAGTGCGTCTATGTTGGGCAACAAGGAGGTATCATGGAGTCACCACCCAATAGAACATTGGGAAAGTTTCTCTCGCCTCGGAGAGCCTAAGACTGCGCTTGGTATCCATTTTGGGCCAGCTAGAGGGATCATGGAAGGTGAACTTCTCACCCTAAAGAGCCTAGGATTAGCGCTAAAGCCTCGTGACCCAAGAAGTATTTTGGAGGAGAGAGAAAACGTGCTTGAATTTTGGCAGAGTTTCCTCTTCTGAAAAATTTTTCCAACCCTTTTCAAATGAAAATCCGGACCTTATATAGCCAGACACGACCGACGGGCGTTGGTGTATGGGGGCGGGCGTCGGAAGAATCCTTCTGACACAAGGATTCGTCCGACGGCCCTGCCACATCCACCGACGGGCGTCGGAAGGGTTGTGTGCTCCGGGAAACCAGGCGGCATTCTGACAGGGGCGGTGATTTTCCGACGGGCGTCTGAAAATACCTAGAGCCGTCGGTGACTCGGAGCGACGGGCTGGCTCCACAGACGGGCTGGCCGTCTGTGGAGGACAAAAAAGCCTTTTTGACTTTAAAAACTTCCGTTTTCTCCCCCTCTGCCCAGGAATTGTAGAAAAACCTCATTTCTCATGGAACGCGGGACTGAAACCTCCAAATTCAGCCTCTCGTACAGGCTCGAACATTGATTTCATCATAGGGTAACCTCTGATCCGGACCGCTCCGGGACACGGTGCTTACAACAGTATAAAAACACCCCTACTATAAAGATCCATTCAAAACAGAGACTAGCTAAATCAAAAACTCAAAGTTTTTGGAACCTAGAAAATGATAGTAAGCTCATTCCCATCACGTTGCTTTCCATTGCCTCAAAATTCAGAAGCATAATTTGAATCGAATCAAACTCATAGTAGTTTTACAACATGTAACACATAACCCATTCCATTATCAACCAAATAAATCAACATTTTATAAAATACACAAAGCATCAAAATACAGAGATTCCCAAACCTGAAGATCTGAAGCTCTAATCACTTAGTTCCACTACTCCCTGCCTTCTCTTTTCCCTTTGAATCGCGAGGCTCAGCTAAGCATGTCACACCAAAGAACACCCAAAATACAAACCCTAAGTTTAATCTAAACCCAGAAATCAAGAAGAAGAAGAAGAACAAGATGAACAATGTAGAGAACTTACTAAAATAAATGTAAGATGTGATCAATTTCCACCACCAAAAGCTTGAATCCAAGTTAAGGCATTCAAATGAAGAACAAAAAGGAGAAGATGAGGTGAAGAAGAGAACGGGAAAAAGATGGAGTTACTACCTTTCCCTTCCTCTTTCTTCTTTTACTCATCCTTTCTTAACCCTAGACACTTGGCATCCCTCTAGTGATGGAGATTAATCACTCACACCCAAGTGACATGCATGTATCACACACAATAAAATCCCCACCTATAACACCCTACTAATGTGTGGATGAAGCACACAACCACAACTCAACTACTCATACCCTACAACCATGTGAGTACTACACCCAATTGCAACCCAACTAATTCACACCCTATTAACATACATGCACCCATATGCTAACCAAACCCTTAAAACAAACATTTCTACCCAAAATACCCTTATGACATGCCAAACACATACCATGCATGCACACACAAATGGCCTCATACTACTAGGGGGCAAACGGGGTGTGACATACATAGTCCAAACGCATACAGAAAATTTGTACAATTAAATTTTTATTTCCTTCGCATTCACATGCAACCAATTATTGATACTCATCATACACTTGCTCATGCATTCGTGCATACACACACTTATACAAGTTAAGTATTACAGGCCTGGTTACTTAATATATTACATACTTTGTGCTATCCAAAATAATAATTATATAACACAAAACACAAATCTACCCCAAAACTAGGCTATCAGCAACCCTAGTGTGTTGACCCTTGCCAATGCTGAACTGTCGTTCAAATCACTTCGCTTTGGAACCTTCACAGATTAGGAAACCCATGCTAAGCGATTATGCTTAGTGGGGAACAATACAATATACATACATATATATATATATATATATATATATATATATATATATATATATATATATTACACAGCATGTAATTAGTTTGAGACACATATTAATTTCCAAGCTTCAAGTTTAGTATATACATATATTCATATGTTTATATGCATCATTATTTCACTGTACTTAACAGATATACACTTAAATCGAACTTCTACAGTCATGCCTTGTTATCATACATCAGCATCCATATAATATTGTTATAACATCTACACATCTTAATTTATACTCATACTGAAGAATCACATTCGCATAATCATATCACATTACAAATCTTAACACATTTCATTCACATTCTCATTTTATAACAGTCTTTATATGATCAGATTATTAACATTAGCCTTGCCTGCAACTCAAAGATGCGGATAACTGGTATTGTAATCAGTGCTCAAAAGTACCACAATCATTTTGTATCCGAAGATACACATTCACAATCAGTAACCGTAGGTATAGGAATATTCATTATAATACAATGAACCCGATAAGGATTCAGGCAATTCAAAGATTTCCCAAAGGAAATAAACGCTATCGGCCACACTTTCAGACCCTATAGGCATGCCTACCTATCCACTATTTGACCCACAAGCTAATTATTATTCCAGTTATCTGTAATTCAATTACTATTTACATTATTCACATAATCATATGTGGTTCAACTTGCATATAATAGATCACATATTCTTACAAGTATATAATTGTGTTCACATTCTCTTCATATGCAATCTCATTTAATCATACACATTCATATAACTCATAATCATATCATAGGTCTTAATAATGTTGATATACTAATATGAGTTCCATTCCATATCATTATATATTATTACACAATATTATATAAAGAATTACTCATATACATGACATAACAAGCAAGCCCACATTTAGTTGTCTCATACATCTCATCTCATTTAACCATAATGTTTAGCACATAATAGTCTTCATTAAATGATATTAAATTTGATTGGATTATTGATCATGCATGTATATAACATTTGGCCAAGTCTTATTGTTAAATATGCAAAATAAAGGTACCTCACGGTGAAAATCAATTTGATTGTGATCGTGACATACCAAGGTTTTAGAACAGAATACAATTGCAAATACCTCACTGTGACAATCAATTTGGTTGTTACCGTGACATGCAAATATCTTTTAGGCAGAATGCAACTTATGGTATCTCACGGTGACAATCAATTTAGTTGTCACCATGACATACCAAATACACCCAAACAGAATGCAAAACTTACACACCTCATGGTGACAATCAATTTGGTTGTCACCGTGACCTATGCAAATTTGCCAAAACACTGCTATGTTTTACCAACGCACAGTTGTGCTTTTCTTACCCAAATCTTATAACAAACTTCAAGTCCTCATAACTAATTCAAATGTCATTATTAGCCAAATCATCCTTTTAGGCATACATTCTCTTACTTATTAACTTTCTAACAATGTTGATTTCAACACAATTAGATAACAACTCAAGGCGTTATGTTCAAATGATATAACATGCTCTAAATGACTCATATGCACATTTTGGTTAACCTAAGAAAACCATTTTAAAATCTTACACTTGTCCAAACTATTTATATTTCCATGTCAAATTCGCATACCAATTTCAATTCGAGAATTCACCTATCAAATAAACTTATATAATCCACTTTCTCTCAATTTACATTCAAACACATATATCCAAATTTAGGGTTCAACAAACTCATAGCAATCAACACACTCCAATGCAATCATTCCTTCAATACAATCATCTCATAGGATAATGCAACAACTTCTCACACAATCAATAAAATTATACACAGATATCACAATTGGTTCCTAAACCTCTTTTCCTTAGCTTGGTTCCTTGATCCACCACCTTCTCTTTTCCCTTGATTCTCTTTACTTCCTCAACTACAAATCCAAGTCCAATTTCAAGAATTGGATACCGAGCATTAATTACTAGAAACCATCACAAGAAAGAGTGGAAGATGAAGAGAAACAAGTACTAACCACTTACCCTTAAAGCCAATAATACTAATGTACTTTCGGTTCACTTGATCACTTAGCAAAAATTTGTGTATCTTAACTAATGGAAAAGAGGAAAACTTTGAAAAGAATGGAGAAGAGGAGCTGAAGAAGATAAAGACCAAATGCAGAAGGTGAACTCTCTCTCTCTCTCTCCTTATGCCCTTATATTGCATGGATTACATAAGGTAGCACTCCCTCATGAGGACACCCGGAATCCACCATCAAATCCTTAATCTCCATTAATAAAAATCTGGATTCTATTAACACTAATTAGCCACACTTAGCCTTAAACATGCATAGTTCCACTTTAGCCACTTAAAGTTATTTATTTACTTAATTAAGTCCTTATTTTTCTTACATTTAAGTCCCCAATTAAATACTCTTCAAATCAACTTTAACCAATTACTAAAATTAACCCAATATACTGTTAGGGTGTAATTTGGGCTGTTACAGAGACGGAGACAAAATTTGTGGTCTTACCTATCCCAGCAAATTTTTTAGCTCTACTTGGGAGGCCATGGTTCCATAAATTGGGAGGAGTACCGTCTACCTTACACCAGATGATCAAGATACCACATAAAGGAGAAGTGGTGACTATTAAAGCAGCAAGAGAAAACCAAGTGTCTGCTTTGGGGATTTCTAACCAGCCATTTAGTGGCTTTCATATATCGGTGATAGGAGAAGAGTAGGGTTCAGTAGATAGCCCTCATGTTGTGAAAATGGTGAAGAAGATGCACTTCCTCCCAAGGGCTAGCTTATGCAAAAATTACCAAGGGTTGCAGTCTGCTGTCACTACACAAGGCCAGAAAGATCGAAAGGGTTTGGGGTATAAAGGAGAATGTGGCAAGAAGAAAATATCAGAGAAAATCCCCCACATTTTGGAGAGTTTTATTCCTGTGTCCTCAGTCTGTGCTTACACTGGAGATAAAGAGCCTCAGTGGGTAGATGGAAAGATCATTCTAGGTTTTGAAATCTTTAATGATGTCTTCGACTGGGAGGTTGGAGTTATCAAATCTGCAGAGGACTTTTGGGATGAAGAGATTATGACTCAGTGCAGTGTTTGGGATAGGGATGGACCCGAAGAGATTGTCACTGACAAGCTATTAGCCACCAGGTTGAAGAGAAAAGAGAAGATGATAGAGTCAGATTTGAAGATTGAAGATTTGAAGATTTCACTGGGGGTAGTTGAAAAGCCTCCACGAAGCCAAGAAGTCAAGAAACAGTCGGCTGCAACATCGGTATAAACAAAGAATGAAGATAATAGTTATTTAGATAACCTTTTTATGCCAGAACTTTTCAGTAATAACAATTTTAATGTTTCTGATTATATTAATGAAATGAATAACTTTGCTTACTTATATGATGTTTCTGATGATTTCATTTCTCATGATCATAAACATGATGCATTCATTTTTAACATTAACTCAACTAGTATAACTGCATTTAATCTTGAAACTTTGGGGAACCCAAAGGAAATTTTGATAGCATCAGACATAACTCTTGAGGAGAGGTTAAAATTTGAGAGAATTTTGAAAAAATATGAAAAAGTCTTTGCCTGGACCTACGAGGACATTCCGGGAATTGATCGAGAAGTCATCGAACATGCCATCCTAACTTACTCGGAGTCTAAACCAGTTAAGCAAAAGCTCAGAAAACTTAGACCAGAATGGGCACAAAAGATGAAAGAAGAGATCCATAAGCAGATAGAGGCTAAGTTTCTAATAGAGGTTCAATACCTGACTTGGTTAGCTAATGTAGTTCCTGTGGCTAAAGAGGATGGAAAGGTTCGAGTATGTGTGGATTATTGGGACCTGAAAAAAGCCTGCTCGAAAGACGATTTCCCTTTGCCTCATATTGATGTGCTGGTAGATAGTGCAACTGCTTGCATGATGTACAATTTTGTGGATGGGTACGCAGGGTACAATCAAATCCTCAACAAGATTGTAGATCGAATTAAGACAGCCTTCATCACTGAATGGGGTACATTTGCTTATTGGGTTATGACTTTTGGATTAAAGAATGTAGGAGCAACATATCAAATAATGGCCACTAGAGTTCTTAAGGACTTGATCCACAAAGAAGTGGAGGTGTATGTTGATGATATGATGATCAAGTCAGCTACTCGGGAAGGTCACTTCGATACTTTGGAAAAGGTCTTTCAAAAGATCAATAAGTATAATCTGTGCCTCAATCCCAAGAAGTGCATCTTTAGAGTTGCCTCGGGTAGGCTATTTGGCCATGTCGTAAGTCAAAGAGGAATTGAAGTAGATCATGATAAGGTCAGAGCCATTAGGGAGATGCTAGTGCCCCAGAAAGAGAAGGAAGTTAGAAGTTTCCTGGGAAAACTTCAGTACATCAGTCAGTTTATTGCCAAGCTAGCTTCAGTATGTGAGCCCATCTTTAAGCTTCTCAGGAAGAATCAGACGGTGGTGTGGAATAATGATTGTTAATTGGCTTTTGATACTATTAAGGATTATCTCCTAAACCCACCAGTTTTAAGACCACCACATTGAGCCAAACTGCTAATCCTGTATTTAGCGATAGAAGATAGTTCAGTGGGTGCCATGATGGCCCAAGAGGATGAGTTTGGGGTGGAGTTTGTTGTTTATTACCTTAGCAAGAAATTCCTATCATACGAAGTTAAATATGTGGAAGTGGAAAAGATTTGCTTGGCAGTAATTTGGGCCTCTAAAAAGTTGCGACGCTACTTTCACTCTTTTAGTGTGCAGGTGGTTGCCAAGCACAACCCACTTAGGTACCTTCAGGAAGCACCCTCTCTACTAGGAAAAATGGGAGATGGTTATTACTGTTGTAGGAGTTCGATATCGAATATATCACCAGGAAAACCATTAAGGGAAGAGCTGTAGCTGAGTTCTTAGCTGAACATCCTATTAAGGGATACCGGTTCAAATATAATTTCCTAGATGAAGATGTCATGGCCATAGCAGTACAAGGGTGGCAGATGTTTTTCGATGGGGCAGGAGCAGGGATTATTTTTACGACCTCGGATGATGAGAAGCTGCCATTAGCCAAAAAGTTGAGGCACAAGGTGACCAATAATGAAGCGAAATATGAAGCTTGCATCTTCGGATTGGAAGCACTACTTTCTCTGGGGGCAAAGACTGCAGATGTCTTTGGATATTCGTCCTTAGTAATCCATCAGATTAGAGGGGAGTGGTAAGTTAAGGAAGAGAGGTTGTTGCCTTATGTGAAGTACTTGAGAATGTTGAGTAGCCAGTTTGAGACTTGCACTTTTTAGTTCATTCCCAGGGATGAAAATCAGTTGGCTGATGCTCTCGCGACGTTAGTGTCCATGTGGGATAATCCAATATGGGTTCCTATGAGACCCATGCTGATCTCTAGTGCGAAAAAGCCTTATTTTGAAACTGAGCATGTGATGGAGGTTAAAGTCGCCAATGGAAACCCTAGGTACTACAACATTCAGAATTATTTAGAAAGGTCAGTTTTTTCCAGAAGAAGCCACCGAGAAAGACCAAAGAATGATTAGAAAGTTATCCACTCAATTCATTAGTGTAAATGGCACTTTGTATAAGAGGCAAGCTGATGGTATCCAATTAAGATGTTTGGCAGAGAAAGAAGCTGAAAGAGTTATGGAAGAGGTTCATGCTGGTGTCTATGGGGCTCACATGAATGGCTTAGCCTTAGAGAAGAAGATCATGCACTAAGGATTGTATTGGCTCACGATAGATACGAATTGCTCAAAGTATGTGAAGCAATCCAGTTATGACAGCAATACGCGAATTTGAGGCATGTGCCAGTTTCAGAACTACATAATTTGACAACTCCATGGCCATTTGCAGCTTAGGGGATAGATATGATAGGTGAGATACGTCCTACAGCTTCTAATGGGCATAGGTTCATCATAGTTGCCATCGATTACTTCACTAAATGGGTCGAAGCAGAATCTTTCAAAAAGGTTGATGCTAGGGACATGGCTAAGTTCATCGAGCGGAATTTGATATGCAGATATTGTCTCCCACACCACATTGTAACTGATAATGCGGTACAATTCTTAGCAGAAACTAAACAGATGCTTCAGAAATATAGAATGCAGCATCACAAGTCTTCTCCTTACCGACCTCAGGCTAACGGAGTGGTTGAAGCAGTGAACAAGAATGTTAAAAGAATATTGGCCAAGATGGTTTAGAGCTATAAAGACTGGGCAGAAAAGCTACCTTTTGTACTCTAGGGTTATAGAACCACAGTCAGAACCTCTACGGGAGCGACGCCATTCTCTCTAGTATATGGAACTGAAGCAGTTCTGCCAGTTAAAATCTAGCTAAGGTCTTTAAGGGTAGTCATGGAAGCCGAGATTCTAGAGGCAGAGTGGGAACAATAGCAGTTATTGCAATTGAATTTATTGGATTAAGATAGGTTGTGAGCTTATTATCATAATCAGGTTTATCAATAAAGGCTAGCTTGGTCGTTCGGCAAGAAGGTACAAAAGCACCCGTTCAAAGAAGGGGATTTGGTCTTTAAGATGATAAGGCTGGAAGTGCCAGACATACGGGGAAAATTCAGGCCAACCTCGGAAGGTCTGTTCTTGCTAAAAAGGTTACTAACGAAGGGAGCTGCGATTATAGCAGACAGCGATGGGAATAAGTTCAAAGACCCGATCAATGTCGACAGATTAAAAAGATTCTATGGCTAAAGACTAAAATTAAAAGAAGATAATAAATGCCCCGTGGGTCGAAAATCGAAAAAAGGTGGCCGTGATAAAATTGGGCGCTCTGTTAGGGTGAAAACCGGAAAAAGGCATCATTAGCAAAAATTAGGGGCTAAGAGAAAATGTTCAATCGAGAAAACCCGAGAGGGCGATTGATAACAGGAGTTTAATGCTTACAAAATCTATTCCGAGTTTAGGTATAGTCTTATGCATTTGAATTATTGCCAATTAAGGATCATGTATGATGATATCATATAGAAATGTACGCAATTTTACAATGAATAAAAAGATTCAATTCACATTTTCATCGGATATTATCGAATATTAGTTCTGTCTTAAAAAGAAATATCTCATTTATTTATCTAATGACTATTCTCTAATCATTTTCATCGAAAGGTTTCTAAGTAAATTGGGCTGGTCATCCTTAAGGGAGGTTCTGATAATAGCCTTCACTTCTCTTGTAGCCGAAATAAAAAGGCCATTAGAGATGAAAACCACGACTGGCTCTCTAAGCAAAACTTAGGCCAAAGGGCAGGGTGAAAACCTGGAAACAGACAGTCTGCCCAACAAAAAAATGAAATGAATAAAAGCCGCTAGATTGTGTTAGGTCCATTCCAGGCAAAAATTAGGCAAAGGGTTATGTGAAAATCCCTAAAGGGACACATTTCCCATAAAGAAAAGCTAGTGTGAAAATCCACAAGGGACGCACAACCTTTAAAACAATGACTTTCGATGCCTGAAGCAATAAGGTGGCATTACTTCGAATGATTTCCCTTTAGCCAAATAAGGCATGAGGCAGGGATAGGAGTTAGAATCCCGGGTGTATGATTATTGACCGGGGGGCAAAGATTCACACCTGACGGTTCTCTCTGAAAAGTTTACGGGTCAGAGTCCCTAAGTCAAGATGACACTCTCCTGGATCCTTGGGGGGCATGGTGGAGCAGCCAAGCAGTATCCTCAATGGACCCTTGACCACCCAAGACATGGTCTATCCATTTTTGCGAGCATTTACATATCATGTCATACAAGTCTTTTGCAAACATCGGCGTTTTGCGTTTTACACATACACACACAATTTCTTGTATATATTTCTATGTACATAATTTTGCAGGAAATGTCTAAGTGAAAACCATCTCCATTTGAGGGTGGCACCCAAGCACTTTGTAAGTCTGGAGCAGACTCGGAGTAGCTCAAGAGATAACTTCCAGCATTTTGTAAGTCTGGAGCAGGCTCGGCACATCGTCAACAGAGGTTGGCACCCCGCAATTTGTAAGTCTTATCAGCGACTCAGTGCAGCTCAAGTGAGCACTTCTTGCATTTTATAAGTCTGGAGCAGACTCGGAGCATCGCCATTGGAGGATGGGACCCAAGCACTTTGTAAGCCTGGAGCAGACTCGATGCAGCTCAAGAGAGTACTTCCTGCATTTTGTAAGTCTGGAGCAGGCTCGGCGCATTGCCAATAGAGGTTGGCACCCCGCACTTTGTAAGTCTTGTCAGTGACTCAGTGCAGCTCAACAGAGCACTTCTTACATTTTGTAAGTCTGGAGCAGACTCGACGCATCACCGTTCAAGAATATCCGCACTTCGTAGTCATGTCAGCGACTCAGTGCAATCCAAAAGGATAACACTCGTGATTCAAATCATAGCACTGTTCTCCAGGGAGAAGCTGGAAGGAGGCCGCCTCAGGTACGCGCTTCTTTCCCTTTTCTGAATTTTTGGGTCCCCTAGGCACCCATGCACTAGCCTCCCCAAAATAGGGGGCAACTGTAGATACCGGGTCCCGAGAAAACCTAGATCTGGATTACCTAATGATGAAATTAAGTGTGCCTGTTTATAGGCAAAAATGAAAGTTAAAAGTAATGGTTTCCTGGTCAAATTAATTTATTAAAAATAAATAAAAATGTGTTTTTAAAATATTTTAAAAATGTTTTAATAAAAATTATTTTAAGATAAAAAAAAAGTGATTTTTCAAATTATAGTGCTTTAGCAAATTTTAAAAAAATAAAAATTTGCAATTGTCGGCCTGCGGTAGCGGGCGAGGGGGCATCCCTCGCCCGCAGCGCCCGGGGCATCGCTCACTCGGGCTGCTGCGGGCGGCGATGCCCGTCGACGGGCGTCGCTCGGCCCTGTTGCCCCCCAACAACCCTTTAGGCATTTTTGGGTTATTTTTTTAGTGTTTTTACTCATTTTTTTTGTAAAAATTAATTTTAAAATCCTTTTGTCTTCTAACCCTTCAAATTCTTCATTTTTTGGGTTTAATAGGGAATTAAATTAATTTAATTTTTTCATTAAAAATTGATTTATTTTGAGGTATAAAAGGGATTTTTTGAGAGGGAAAAGAGGGGATTTTTCTTGACAAAAATTGGTTTTCTCTCTTCTTCTTCTTCTTCTTCTTCTTTTCTTTTTCTTTAAGAAAAAGTTCCCCAAGTTTTTTTTAAGTTAATTCTTGAGACAAATAAATTAATTATTTGTTCTTGTGAATTTTCTTACTTTTATCTTACAATTTTTCCTTAAGACAAATAAATTAATTATTTGTTCTTAAGATAAAATTTTGTTATGTATTTTATTTTTATAAATCAAGACAAGGAGATTAATCACCTACCTTCATTCATCATATCAAAGTTTGAGGGTAAATATTTTAGACTAAATTTTTAATTTAATTTTTGTTATAATTTTTTTATTTATAATTAATTAGTAACCATGTAGATTTTTGATTTTTGATTTTATTTTATTTATGTTCATGTGATTTAGCCATAGATTTAATATCTTTAGCATATTTTATTTTATTTTTGCATATTTATTTGATTGTTAATCTTTTGTTGTTATTTTTATTATTATTATTATTATTATTATTATTATTATCATGACTTTTGTTCATATGTTATTATTATTATTATTAGTATTATTATTTAACATGGTTTAACATGTTTTGTCTTTTTATTTCTTTTATTTTTGCTTACTTGATTGTTCATCTTCCTTATTATTGATTTTTCGTCTTCTTTAGTGTTATTATTTATTATTATTATTGTTAATATCATTTTTACTTTTGTTTTATTATTATTATTATTATTATTATTATTATTATTATTATTATTATTATTATTATTATTATTATTATTATTATTTTTATTAGTATTATTTATTATTATTATCGTTTATATTTTTATGCATGTTGGTTTGATCATATGTTAAGTTATTTATTTTTATTATGTCATTTAATTGATTTGTCATACATAATACATGTTATTTTATTTATTCTTCCATTTTTACATGTTATATGTTTAAATTCATTTTTACTAACATCACTTTTATTTGTATTTTTTTTTATTTTAATACTTATTTTTCATGTGTGAGTTTTTTTCAATGACAAGTGGGAGCCCATGGACATTTGAAAACACCATTTTGGTGGAATTTATTTTTTAGCATTTATATTATTAACATTATTATTATTTTGCTTTTATTTGGTTTTATTATGTATTATATAATAAATTTATTTATTTTTATGCACATTAATTAAAAAATCAAATAAAAATTTTTATATTAATAAATTAGATTTTTTTCTAATAAAATAGGACCAATGTCCTAATTTCAATCGATAAAAACTCACTGTAAGAAAGAAGAGTCAATTTTCTTAAAATGGGATCGCTCATCCCGATTTTCCTATGTATACCAAAAATAACTCTTCGATTTTCTAAAGTGAACATGAAGGAACCAATGTTCCTATTTTAAATAATACCCTGATTTATGAATGTTTATTTTATTCATTTGGTTTATTTATTTATGTTTTGCTTGATTTTATTTTGGGGGATTTTATTTTTTGTCCCAAATTTTTATATCTATCTTTTTATTTTGTGGATTGTATTTTGTCCCAATTTTTTTTATCTTTCTTTAGTTTACTTTATTATTATTTTGCTTTCTTTATTGATTGATTTGCGCTTTATTTTTTTTATATATGATCGTATGAGAAGAAAGATGGAAATTTAGAATTATTAATTAAGGCATTAATAAGAGTAAAGTTCTGAATCTTTCTTTGGTTTAAACCCCCAAGGTTAGATGAACTTTCCCAATTTATTGTAAATTGGGTGGTGACTCCAAAATACCTCAAAGGTGCCTAAAGGCTTCATGTGATTAGATGATCTTTCCAGTGTTCTATTGGAAAGAGGTGTCCAAAATATCTCATGATTGCCCAAGATCAAAAGACGCAAATCCTCTCGGGCTCTAAAAGCGGGTTCCCGGGGATCGATGGGGTCCGGCATGCGTCACAATAATCTTCACCGCATTTGTGTACACATTCGCATTGAATTCACAATTAACTTAATCATATATCATAGTGTGCACTCATTACTCTTATTAGTTTAGCCTTGCCTGCAATTCAATGTTACGGATAATGGGTATCGCATTGGTACCCCATGGGTACAACAATCACATTGGTATCCATGGATACCTCACATTTGCATTAGCACCCTAAGGTATAAAATATCAACATAATTTCGCAATGGGGAATCCAGTAAGGATTCAAATTGCATTGTGATTCCAGAGGAATCAGACGCATTGGGCTGCAGCACTTAGACCCTATAGGCACGCCTATCTATCCACTACTTGACTTCGCAGGCTATAATTATTAAATCCAATTATTGATTCATTTGATTACTTATTCACCAGTCATAATAGTACACATAGGCAGATAATATAGTTCTCAATTGCGCATATTCATAAGCTGCTAAAAAGTTCACATACTTGACCCACATCATACTATTATGTTACTCATCATTTAACTCATGGATAGCTTGTTATAAATTATAACTTAACAATCAATTTGGATTCACTAATCACATGCATTTACTCCATTTAGTCCTAACATTAGGGTCACATTAGATGCTATTAAGCTTGGCTAAATATCACTTACTCATCAAATGACAATCATGAGTGGTTTAGGATTGATTGCCAAGAACAGGGTACCTCACGGTCACAACCAGTTTGTTTGTCATCATGACATACCAAGTTTCCAAAACATAATGCATCCTAAGGTATCTTACGGTCACAACCAGTTTGCTTGTCACCATGACATACACCACTTACCCGGACAGATTGCAACTCTTGGCTACATCACGGTCACAACCAGTGTGGTTGTCACCGTGACATACCCCACATTGCCAAGCAGAATACAACCCGTGGTACCTCATGGTCACAACCTGTTTGGTTGCCACCGTGACATACCTCATAAAGCTAGGCAGAATGCAAATCATGGTATCTCACGGTCACAACCAGTTTGGTTGTCACCGTGACATACCAATTTACACGGGCAGAATTGAATCCTTGGATATCTCACGGTGGCAATCTCTTTGGTTGTCACCGTGACCTATGCAAAACTTCCAAAACGCAGCTATGATTACCAAAACACAACTGTGCTACCAATCTCATTACTCATGCTAATTCAAGACTTCTAAATTAAGTCCAATTGTCATACTCAACCAATTATCCTTCTACAACATGTTCTTATATTCACTAACTTTCCACAATGCTAATTGCAACTCAATTAGACTTCAATTCAAGAGGTCATAGTTACATTATCATGGCATGATCAAATAGATCTACTACTCAATTAGCTACATAAATTAGACTATATACACATCTGAATTCATAATTCATTAAACAAGCTCATCACTCAACACTTCAACTCAGCATATACATACATAACTTTATAATCAAACATACAAATCTAGAATTCATGAAAGATGTCAAAATTAACATTCAAGGGTGTTTCCCAAACCTTATCGCCTAAGCTCCTAATGTTGACTTAGCACTAGATTCACCAACTTTTGCCTTTCCCTTGCTCTTCTTTAATTCTTCAGCTACCAAATCAAGTCCAAATTCCATAATTGGAACACCCATGTCAATATCCATAGAAATTCAATAATCCAATAATAGAAGAAGAAGAAAGGCACAAGCAACCAACTCTTACCTTGCTTAATTTTAGATTCTAAACATAAGAAACCAACAACTCAACATTTACAAGTTTCCTAAGGGATGCACGTGTAGGAAGAAGAAGAAGAAGAAGAAGAAGAAGAAGAAGAAGAAGAAGAAGAAGAAGCAGAATTTGAGAGAAAAGAGTGGCTGCAACACATGCATTTCCATTCACTTTCTCTCTCCATCAAAAGATTATATTGCATGTTATGGGATAAGGTGGTAGCTCCATCAATGGACACCCGGATTCCACTAGGTTTCCATTAATCCCATTCTGCTTTGATAAACTTCATTAATCACTAAATAAACTTACTTAATACTTAACATGCACATTAACCAATAAGTCACTTCAACTATTCTATTTTTTCAGTTAAGTCTAAGTCCTTATTCATTTACATCTTAATCTAGATTTTTAACACACTTCAAACTAGCATGCTCTCTAATCATAACTAATCACTTTACCACTAGGGTACATTTTCGGCCATTACAGTAATTGTGATAGATTGTAGTGTAATTAAAAGGAAAGTGCCAAAAAATTAATAGACTCATTATAATGTTAATTATATAAGTGAATGAAATTGAGAAGGAATTTTACATATGAATAATAAAACTACAAAAATAACAATAATGTAAAATGTGGATTAGATAATTGCTAAAATTAATGTAAAACCTATATTGTTGATTAATTGATATGGAACCTCTAGAGTAAACAATAGGAGTGATGGCAATGTCAGTAATAATAGAAATAGCATTGATTAAGAAAAAAATAAAAAAATAATGATGGAATAATAAGTATTCAAGTAAACTAGTGTTTAAATTATATTGTTAACCATACGAGAATAAATACGACTCATAATTGATTAAAGTTAAGTGACCTAATGAAAGATTGGATATACTGAAAGTTATTAATGCAAATAGTTAGTGTAATGTAAAAGAGTAAAGAAAGTGTTAAGAATATTAAGGAAGACATAATGGAAAACCAATGTCCCTAATATCATAAACAATGACTATCTAATAAGTGATTTAGTAAACAATATAATGTTTGATTTTTGACCATAATTTGGTATATAAGTTAAAAAAGGAGGAATCCAAAAGTTATTAACATAGATAAAGTAATAAAAAGGATTATTTATAAACGAGATTGTTAATTGACAAAACGAACAAAATGTTAAATGGTAAAGATTATTAGAATACATAATAAGACATTGATAATAGAAATGAAAAGGATAAAGTAAATGATGAAAATAGTTATAGAAACAAAAATAAATAGATATATTGATAAGATAATTACGAAATTGTTAACATAGTTACTCCTCAAAGTAATAAAAAGAACGCAACAATAATATATCGTAAAAGTTAACAAAGTAAGTGATTGTGATATTGACAATAGCATTAATAATGAGTAATTTGATTGCAGTTATAATGATAAAGGTAAAAATAATGATTGTCGTAAAAGTGTGCTATAACTATCTAAAAGACTTAGAAAGTAATATTCCCATAATTCAAATAAAGAGGAATATTTGTGTGTGCATGCATGTTGTATTAGTGTGGAAAATTTACGATATGCATCCACCACTAGGCATTCTTAATGCTCAACGTGTAGACTGTTAATGCGCACAGGTTGTGATAGCTTTAACGTAGCCAAAAATGTAATGACAACGGAAGAAAAGATCGACAGCAGGGATAGAAGGGAGGCATGGCATGTATACAATCGTAGTAGAGAGAAGCAATGGTATATGGTATAAGTATGTGGTTTGTATGTTAGTATATTGTTAGGGTTTTGTATATGTATGTTTGTGATTGTTAATGTGGAAAAAAAAATTTCTACAGAATCATCGAGTGCTTTGTAGTGGCTCCAAGTGCAGTACATTGCAGTGACATCCGATATCCACATCATTTATGAGTATAAGGGTGTTATAGAAAACATAACCAAATGATTAGTAACTTAGATAGTTATAGGTCAATCGATAAACATAATAATAAGGAATTGAAATGAAATGAACTTGAATGAGTAAAAGTTAAGTACAAGAGACATTAATAAGTAAATAATGAGAAAAGATTAATAGTGACTAAAGAATAGAAATAAAAATATACACAAATTAAAAGAAATAAGAAAGTTAAGTGTTGTAAATTACAAATCGTAATAATATTAAAGTAAGTGTTAAAGTTAATGGTGTAAGCTATAAATAATTTGATAACTTAAACCAAAATACTAAAGTACAGTGATAGAAATAGTTACAAATATAATGACAACTAAATTGTATAAAAGATTTAGGAAATTATAAATTAGGACATAAAATAAGTAAAAGTTTTAAAGAATTAGTATATATATACAGTGTAAAAGAGGAGACATAGCTGTATGTGCGTATGCATGTAATTCTAGGAGATGGAAAGTTTGGGATATGCATCCACCACTGGACATTTTAATGCTCAACGCGTAGAATTGTTAATACGTGTAGGTTTTGGAAGATAGAAGATTAGAAGTGGCTGAGACTCAATTGATGGTCGAGGATAATAAAAGATGGCAAGATAGAGATCGTAGACTTGGCATGTATATGATTAAGATGGATGAAGTTAAAAACATGTAAAAGCAAGTTTGTAGTTTGTATGTAGGTTTAAGTAAGGTACCTTAATAGACTTTCATATGGATTACTAAATTGTTGATATTACATATGCGTGAATGTTATCGATTAAAAAAAAAGAACTTACCCATTTTTGACATTGACTAATTTTGAACGAAGTCAATCAGTCATAGTAATCGTGGAACCTAAGTTGGTTCGATTTTCATACGTACAGTGTTATATGATAAGGGTATTACAAGCATTATGCGCCTGTGGTTGATCCTTCCTTCTGTGACCTGAGATGAGTCTTCTGAATGTATACCATTATGTGGACTACATAGGGCTACCTTTTATATCACATCTTGTTGCATGAGGCAATTTGGAGGGTGACAAGATGTTGTGAGATGCCCACTGTCTTCTTAGGTTGATGTATTATCTGTTGTCTTCCTTTCTGGTTACCACCGTCTTTTGAGACAATTATCCATGACAACCAGTATATCAAGGATTGAAGATTGCCATTTTACTACTTCAACCGATTATAAGAGATGGGTTACTTGCCCTGTGGTTGACAATAGGATGAATTGGCTAAAGCACTAGGACGCTGCGAGTAGTAAATAATAGTTAGTAGATTGCATATGTAATGAATAAGACAATATTCTTCATTTTACACTTGAACTAGATAACTTTGGATATGTGAAATAAAATGCTCTAGTTATATTAACATATTGTTGCAGAAACATGCGGACATTTCATTCTGATTTAATTACACATTGTAATAACCCTCACCGATACGTAGGGAGACTCACCCCACAGGAGAAGTAAGTGCCCGGATAGGCAAGGGTTGCCACACTCAGAAACAAAGCATTCATAACACAATCAATATGACTCATGCATAAATGGACATACATTCATAAGCAATTACAAAATTGGGTATAACAAAATTTCTATCGCATAATCAAAAGCTCATCCAGTCATATCCAAAATATGTTCTTTACAAAACTGTAAAACAATACAATTTTTATATAAGAACAAATTTCACTATTACAAAGTATAAAACTGGTTACAAACCAATAACTTTACATCAAAAGATTACAAAATACAAAAGCCTGAACATCTAACAAAGGCCCATCATATTGTGTTGGCCTTGGCTGCTGTGGATCAGTCTTCCCAAGATCTCCTACCTCTTTCGCACCTGTACAGATGAAACACCCGTGCTAAGCCTAATAGCTTAGTGGGGAAAAACAAAAGATGAACGACCACCCACAGTGGACATCAATGCAGTTCACAAATGCATGGCATAATCATGTAAATAAAGTATTATAAGTGTAACTGTAAATTCATTCATCAATAATAACATCACTTTGTAATACATGCATATACATAATTACGCCTACAAACTCAATGGAGTGGATAACGAGTTAACGCATAGGTACCCTTAGGTACAAACATATATTCTCTTTTATTTTCTTTTCAAATAATAATGCATAGGGATCTTAAACAAGATCCAATCATATAGGGATCACGAGGATCCAAATGCATAGGGACCTAATTAGGGTCCAAAGAAATGGATAGGCTGCAGCAAACAGAACCTTATAGGCATGCCTGTCTATCCACTACGTGACTATTATAGGTTATGATATTAATTCATTTATAGTTTACATGGCATAACATGTTATAGCTCAAACATGGAATCACATGTCAAATATAAGTGCAAAACCATGCAAAGTGCAATAATTAATAAACATTTGAAGAATAGGGGAGGGTAGCACTCGCGATAGAGACAGATGGCACACAGAGATGCATTCACGATGGATAGTCGCACTCATGATAGACAGCTGCACTTGTGAGAGAGAGCTAGTAGGCCTCTATCACGCTCGCGACTAAGGGTAGGCAGGCCTCTATCGCGCTAGCGCACACATATGCACTCGTGACAGATATCAGCCCGGCAGAAGCTCGGCTTATCGAGCACTTTGTTACGCTCACAACATAGGCCGTGCTCGTGATAGAGAGCACCTCGACTAGAGTTCAGGTGTCACGCATTCTATCGAACTTAGGACATAGGTCGCGCTCGCGATAGAGTCAAATTTCGCAATATGATACTGAGCTCCACAGCTCTCCTCACGCAAAATTCCTCCAAAACTCGTATAATCAAACATAGTACATTAACCCAACCATCACAATGCATTCAAACATGTTTTTATTCATTCAATCAAAGTTTTACACTAATTAAAAATGACTAATTAGGCAAAACTAAATAACATACACAATTAAACTTCAAACCCACCAAGAATCAATAAAGTCCCACAAAATCACTCCAACTTTTCATACACAAAATCACTTCCAACTTATTCTCAAACTTGTCAAAATCCAACTCAATCGTGCATGAAAACATGCTCAATTTCTCAAATTTTCTAGAAATTTGAATTAATTATTCAAAGACACAATTATACAACTATAGATATATCCCAAACCTTATCTCCTATGCTCCTCAAAGATCGATTGGCAGAACTCCGACCAACTTTCTCCTTCCCTTTCACCTTTCTAGCTGGAATCTCTGAATAGGTCACCCAAACAACACACTCACTCAAACACACAAACCAGCAAATGCACAATCCACCCAAAGAGGAGAAAAAGAAGAAACAAAAAAAGAAAAACACTATTCACTTACCTGAATAGTTCTGGAATTTGCCAAACCAACTCACAATTATAGCATCTTGGGATTAAGAAGATGAGCAAGGAAAAAGAGAAGAAATGGCTGGAACGGGAGAGGGAAAACATGAAAGGGAGCAAGGCAATTCTGCTTTCTCTTTCTCTCTCACAATCTCTCTCTTTCTACAAAAGTCAAACTTATCTTCTCCTTCTCTTTCCTCATCTCCGCCATACAATTGTCATAAATCTATGGTAGGTTTGGCAAAAACTCACTTCTAGTCCTTCAATTCTTCTCAAAACATAGACAAACCACAATAATAAAAGTTAAAACACAATTATACCCTTCTAAACTTCTTAAAATACGCAATTAAGTCCTAAACCCAATAATATACACACAAGACATCTATAAAAAGAATACCAAACCATGCTCAAAACCACTAGGGTACAAGTTGGGTCCTTATAGCTCTCCCCTCCTTAAAGGAATTTCGTCCTCGAAATTCTCACCTGAGCTGAACAACTGAGGATACTGAGTTCTCATTACCGATTCAGGTTCCCAAGTTGCCTCTTCCAAATTGTGATGTCTCCATCACACTTTTACCAAGGCAATCTACTTATTCCGAAGCTGTCTTATTTCTCCATCACACTTTTACCAAGGGAATCTACTTATTCCAAAACTGGGGTTGTACATTTTCTGCCGTAGAGAGTCTCATATGGTGCTATACCAATACTCATCCGGTGACTATTATTATATGCAAATTCCATCCAAGAAACATACTTGTCCCAACTTCCAGAAAAATCCAATACACAACCTCGAAGCATATCCTCTAAGATCTGAATAACCCTTTCTCACTGACCATCGGTCTGAGGATGAAAAGCTATGTTGAAATTCAATTGAGTACCCAAAGTAGACTATAATTCCTTCCAAAACTTTGATGTAGACCTAGGATATCAATCGAATACAATTGACAAAGGAACTCCATGCAGCCAAACCACTTTATTCACATACAACTCCCCTAATCGATCCATAGGATAATCTAGTCGAACCGACAAGAAATGAGCTGACTTAGTAAGCCGATTGACTATTACCCATATGGAATTGTGCTTGCTTTGAGTCAAAGGCAAACCTGATAAAAAATCCATGGTAACATTGTCCGACTTCTACTGAGGAATAGGCAAAGGATTGAGCAACCCTGACGAAACTTAGTGCTCAACCTTTACCTTCTGATAGGTTAGGCACTTAGAAATAAAATCCACAATATCCCTCTTCATACCGGGCCACCAATAAAATTATTTCAGATCTTGGTACATCTTATTACTTCTCGGATGCATAGTAAAAATCATAGTGTGTGCCTCATGCAAAATCTTTTTCTTCACCCCATTACTATCGGGCACACACAAATGATTTCTATAATAAAGCACCCGATCACTTACAAAATAATCAGTTTGATCTCCACTCTTGACAATTTCCAAACCTCACTATAACTTAGGGTCATCCTTCTAAGCATTAATAATCAACTACTTCAAACTAGGCCTAGCTTTCAGCTCGGCAATTAGAGCTCCATCAGAAGCTATTCTCCATTTATCACGCTGCAATGCTAGAGTGAAAATTGACTTCCTGCTCAAAGCATCAGTAACCACATTCACTTTACCTGGATGGTAGTCCACTATCCAATCATAATCCTTAAACAACTTTAACCATCGCCGCTGTCTCAAATTTAGCCCTTTCTGAGTGAGCAGATACTTCAAACTCTTGTGATCGGTAAAGATCCTACACGTCTCCCTATACAGATAATGATGCCATACCTTAAGAGCAAACACAACCACAGTTAATTCCAAATTATGCATAGGATAGTTTCGCTCATGAGGTTTCAACTACCTTGATGCATGCGCTATCTGTCACACCCCATTTGCCCCCTAGTAGAATGAGCCTGTCTGTCTGTCTGTATGTGTAAGCATTCGCATGTGTTCGGCATTTCATAAGGGCATTTTTAGTAACATATATGCTTTTGGGGTTTGTTAGTATGTGGGTACATACATGGCATTAGTGTGTTAATTAAGTGAGAAATATTTATGTGCATGTGTTTATACCATTGTATGGTATGCATAAGTTAAGAGGGTTTTAGGTGTGAGTAGTGTAGGTTATTTTGGTGTGAGTAATTAGTTTCACCAATAGGAAATTGATACATATTTAGGATAAAGAAAGAAAAAGAAAAGGGAATGAAAGAAAAGGAACTTAGAGATTTACGTTTCTTTCTTCACTCACTTTCTTCTTCTTCACTTTCTCTATTTCAAGTACTGTATTGTTGATTCAAGGTCTTATTGGTGAAATTAATCCTCTCCTTGCATTCTCTCTAGTAAGTAAGTGAATTCTCTCATCTAATTGTTTCATTTATTTCATCTTCTTCTTCCTTAAGTTTAGATTTAACTTAGGGTTTTCTTTGTGAATATTCTTGCTGTGTTTGTGTTTAGCTGAAGCTCATCATGATCCTAAGGGCAAAGAGGTTGCTGGACCTAGTGGAGCTAAGTGATAGAGGCTTAGATTTCAGGTTTGGGAATAATTGCTTGTGATTTGCATAATTTGAGTTTACTGTAAATTTCTAGGGTTTATATGTTCTTGAAGAAGTTGAATGCAAATACCCTTGATTAGGTTGACTGAATACTGGTTTGAGTTGTTTATATGATGTTTGGAATTGTTTGGGATCTTCCTTGAAAGGTATGAATTGATTTGTATGGTTTTAAATCAAATTGGGATTGATTTTATTGTTCTGGAAATTCTGGAAATCGAGTTCTGTCAAAAATCTCGTCATTCCTGATACTGTCGCGCGACTCGCCAAGAAGAGAGGCAAGTCACGAGACGTGACCTCAGGTCACGTCGCGTGACCTGCCAGCTTGAGGCTGGTCGCGGGTTGTGGTTGCCTGTCACAACTCGTGACCAGTTGAGATGAAGCCAGTCACGAGTCGTGACTCCCCGTCACGCCACGTGACCAGCTGAGGGAAGGCAAGTCGCGTAACAGCTGAAGAGAAGCATGTCACGGGACGTGACGTCCAGTCACGCCGTGACCTGCGAGGGCGCTGTGTGATCTACGAGATCATGCAACGTGATCTGCGAGGGAGTAGCACGTCACAAGACGTGACGTCCAGTCACGCCGTGACCTGCGAGGGCGTTGCGTGATTTGTGAAGATCACGCAACGTGACCGGCGAGGAACAAGCAAGTCACGTCGCGTGACCTGCCTGTTGAGAAGGCCAGTCACACCTTGTGACTAGCCAATCTCGCCCGTTTCCCCGTTCTGCTCTTTTTCTGAAATTTCTCAGCTTTTGACTCAATAATAAATCTGGTATTTTCTTCTGGATGAATTTATACTGTGGTATAATGCCTGACCTACTTGTATATACTCTGATTTGAATAATACCATGAATTTCTGATGAATACTATTCTGTACTCTGAAATGTGATCTGTTTGACGCATAACCTGCTAGAGTCAAGTAAGTGGATAGTTAGGCATGCCTAATAGAGTCTTTAGCTGTAGCCCTCAGTTCAGTTTGGACCCCGATCAGGTCCCCGTTTGGTTCCTCGTGAACCCTTCAGTATTAGGATCTTGTTTAAGATCCCCTCAGTATAAAAATATTGTGCTTTGATAAAATGAATTGACTTTTGATTTGTACCTGTGAGGTACCCTCAGTATTCGATTCGTACCCGTAAGGTACCCTTAGTACACTCGTTATCCACTGTCTAGAGTCAGCAGGTGTTCTTTAAATGCTAATGGAATTGTTCTGATCTGATCTGGCTATGATTGGTATATCTGAATGAGTTTAATAATGAAATACATGCTGGTTTATTCTGTAATGGATATGATTATGAGATACTGAATATATGGCTTTTAAATACGAGCATGTTTATATGGATTATGTTATAGCCTTTGCATTCTGCCATTGTGAATGTGTTATGCCTTGACGACCATTGTGAATGGCCGTCCATTATTTATGTGTGTTTCCCCACTAAGCGTATATCGCTTAGCACGGTGTTTTTACCCGTGCAGGTGCGGAAGGCGTTTTGCTTTGAGGGAGTCGCCGTCATCAAGCCAACACAGAAGGGTTTTAGTGTAGGCTCAGTTTTGTATCAGTTTTGTATCAGCTTCCGCTTTTGTAATTATATTTTGGGTTTTGTAATATTATTTTGTATCAGCTTGCTGATCAGATCATTATTGTAATAGTTTATTATAGTAATGCATGATCAGCCTGTGCTTTCTTTTTCTGTAAAGTTTTTAATTATTCTGTATTTTCTGAATGTATGATGGAATGAATGTATGTTTTGTTTTGTTATTGTTTGGTGACACCTTTACTCATACGGCATCTCACTCCTTCTCGGATGGGATCGCCTACGTATGGGAAGGGGGTGTTACACTATCACCTTCCTATCCTGCATCAAAACACAACCAAGACCAATACCTTGAAGCATCACTGTACATGGTATACTCTTTACTCGAAGTGGGCTGAGTAAGTATACAAATACAGATAAATCCCAAACCTTATCTCCTATGCTCCTCAAATATCAATTGGCAGAACTCCCACCAACTTTCTCCTTCCCTTTTGCCTCTCTAGCTAGAATCTCTGAATAAATCACCCAAATAACACACTCACTCAAGCACGCAAACTAGCAAATGCATAATCCACCCAAAGAGGAGAAGAAGAAGAAAAATAAGAAGAAAAACACTATTCACTTACCTGAATAGTTATGGAATTTGCCAAACCAACTCACATTTATAGTAGATTGGGATGAAGAACATGAGCAAGGAAAAAGAGAAAAAATTGCTGGAACAGGAGAGGGAAAATGGGAGAGGGAGCAAGGCAATTCTTCTTTCTCTTCCTCTCTCACATTCTCTCTCTTCCTACAAAAGTAAAACTTATCTTCTCCTTCTCTTTCCTCATCTCCACCATCCAATTGTCACAAATCTATAGTAGATTTGGCAAAAACTCACTTCTAGTCCTTCAATTCTTCTCAAAACATAGACAAACCACAATAATAAAAGCTAAAACACAAGTATACCCTTCTAAACTTCTTAAAATACGCAATTAAGTCCTAAAGCCAATAATATTACACACTAGACTTCTATAAAAAGAAAACCAAACCATGCTTAAAACCAATAGGGTACAAGTTGGGTGCTTACACACATGGTCACCATTTGGCATTAAGCTCAACCATAAAAAAAACATCTAATCTCGGGAAAAATCTAGGAAGCATCAAACTCCTGTTATCATTTAACATTTTTCCTCAATCCCTAATTTTTTCCCAGAATGCCTTTTTTTGGGTTTTTTCCTTGACGGAGCGCCCAATTTTAGCAAGGCTATCATTTTTTTGGGTTTTTGACCCACGGGGTTTTTTGTTCTCTTCTCTTGATTTTTAGTCATTAACCATGGAAACTTTTCTGTCTATCAATGTTGACTGGTTCTTTGAACTCATTTCCATTGCTATTAGTTAGGATTATAGCTCTTT
The DNA here is from genome assembly GCA_947683425.1 of Excoecaria cochinchinensis. NCBI lineage: Eukaryota > Viridiplantae > Streptophyta > Magnoliopsida > Malpighiales > Euphorbiaceae > Excoecaria > Excoecaria cochinchinensis. The sequence continues at coordinate 5,502,804 of CANTUQ010000146.1, read as the reverse complement.
TTTTGACAATAATTTCTTTATTATAAAGTGGTCATTCCCATGTTGGTCTAAATTTGCCTCGAATATCTGGTATACCTGGCCTCATCTGCTTAAAGACTATATCTCCTTCCTTCAAAGGATGTTTTCTAACTTTCTTTCCAATTGAAAGCCTGTATTCAATTTTCATCTCGAAAATTCAACTGCATCAGACTCTATTATGCCCATTCTGCTTTCGATAGTTTGGATTCTAAAGTAATTCTCAATGATTGAAGCTCAACTTCCACCGGTAACACTACTTTCATCCCGTATACCAAGGAAAATAAAGTAGCTCCTATTTAAATTCAGACGATGGTTCAGTACCCTAAGAATGCAAAAGATAACTTTTCTGCCCAATCCTTATAAATTTGAACCATTTTAGATAATATCCTCTTCACATTCTTGTTTGGTCAATAAGGAGAAGATTTGTGATGTTGAATACCATACTTCTTTAGCATTTGCTTAGTTTCAGCTTGAAATTGCACCCTGTTATTAGACACTACATGGTATAAAAGACCATATCTGTATATCAAATGTTGTTCAATGGACCTAGCCATTTCCTGAACACCTTACTTCTTAAAAGATTTGGCTTTTACCCACTTAGTGAAGTAATAAATAACTACTATAATATACTGATGTCCATTCAAAGTTATCAGATGTACTTCTCCCATAATATCAATTCCCCAAGCTGCAAATGGCCATAGAGATGTATGGTTAGACAATTCTAAGACAGGCAGATGTCTTAAGTCTGCATACTGTTGATATAGGTGACACTACTTCACATTTCTAGAACAATCTGTGTCCATTGTGAGCTAAAATAACCTTTGGCACATGATTTTCTTTGAAAGTGTCAGCCCATCATGTGAGCACTGTAGACTCATGCATGTGTCTCTTCCATCAGTTTTTGAGCCTCTCTTTCCTCTAAGCATCTCAATTGAATCCCATCAAGTTGCCTTTTATACGGTATTCCATCTATGCTCATAAACTGAGTGGACAGCTTATGAATCAGCCTTTGATCCTTCTCAGTGGCTTCCTCAGGAAATTTTGACCTCTTTAAACAATTTTGAAAATCATAAAACCACGACTTTTCATTAGTAACATCGGTATTCATCACCCATTCGACTTTAAAGCATTGATTACTTGAACTAGTGATCAGTACCAGTTTAATAACTACTCCTTTTCGATTATCCTGTATAGATGCTAGAGTGGTGAAGGAATCAACCAGTTGGTTCTCATTCCTAAGCACATATCCAAAAGTGCATATCTGGAACTGACTACTCAAAGTCTTTAATCATTTCACGTACGATAGTAATTGTTCTTCCTTAACTAACCATTCACCCGAACTTGATAAATCACCAATAACGAATCCCTAAAGCCTTACGTGGCCTTAGCCCCCAAAGCTAACAACGCTTCTAACCTGAAAACACAAGTTTCATACTCAGCTTCGTTATTAGTGGCCTTGTATCTCAATTTTTTTTCCTAAAAGGAGCTTTTCACTATCTGGGATTTCAAGAATCACTCCTATTCTTGCTCCTTTACTGTTAACTGCACTATCGATATACATCTGCCATCCTTGCACAGAAATAGCAATGACATCCTCATCGAGGAATTCATAATCAACTTGGTCACCTTTGGAGGGATGTTCAGCTAAGAACTCTACTACGGCAGGTCCTTTAATGGTTTTCCTAGTGATGTACTCTATGTCAAATTCTTGCAGCAAAATCAACCATCTCCCCATCTTTCATAAAAATAAAGGTACTTCTTAAAGGTATCTAAGAGGATTCTGCTTAGCTATTGCCTGTACCTTGTAAGAATGAAAATAATGTCTCAACTTCTTAGAAGCCTATATCACCGCCAAGCAAATCTTTTCCACTTCAACATATTTAGCTTCATATGGAAGGAATTTCTTACTGAAATAATAAACTGCAAATTTGATTCTGAAATTATCCTCCTGAGCTAAGATAGCACCCACCGAGTTTTCTTCAATTGCTAGGTAAAGAATTAGAGGCTTCACCGATTATAGCAGTCGCAGGACTGGGGGTGTAAAAGGTATTCTCTAATAGTGTCAAAGGCTTTCTAGCAGTCATCATTCCACTTAACAGGCTGATTCTTCCTAAGAAGCTTAAAGATTGGCTCACTGATCGAGGTGAGCTTAGCAATAAAACGAGTGATGTATTGAAGTTTGTTTAGAAAACCTCTAACCTCCTTCTCTTTCTGAGATGCTAGCATTTCTCTGATAGCTTTTATCTTATTAGGATCTACTTCAATTACTTTTTGAATTACCATGTGAATCAATATGAGATAGCCCAAAATTGTAATTTTTATGAACAATGATTTTTGGGCTGTGAATAGTATCTTCTAGAGTCAAAAAAATATTTTATTGGACCATTAGATAGAGCATATTAGCAGAAGTCTGAGGATGAAATTTGGAGTCAAATGGAGGTCAAATAGACCTTAGAAATGCAAAAATAAGTGAAAAATTAGTTTTGGGCATCAGTGGTTGAGGGACGGGCGTTTGTCACCTCAGATCAGCAAAAATTAGTCCGATTTGACCAGTTCTTACCAACATTTTACCAGACCATAACTTATGCAACGAAACTCAAAAAAATAATCTAAAAATATGGATGTGATTGTATTAATGAGTAGAATCATATGATAAATAATAATTAATTTTACGGTGACACTAAAAATTCAGCTATCATACAGGTAAATAATTATCGAATCGAAAAAGGGTCTCTGATTAACCCAAAAATATTCGTTCAGCCTAATGAATATATTTTCAGAATTATGAAAGTATTTTATGAGGATTTGAGCTTGGGAAAAGAACCCGTGCTAAGCGATAATGCTTAGTGGGGAGGAACAAAACAAACGAACAATATACATATGCAATATTTACCACAATAATACAATCTCATCGCAACATAATCGTGCAATAAAGCTATGATTCAAAATCAAAGGCATCAAAATACATATAAGCATATTTCCATGTTCTTTACTTGACATGCATAAACATACATTACAAGCCATTAACTACTCAAATCATACTTAGGATTAACATACTTCTCACCATTCTAAGTATGCAGATACAAGGTGCATATCATATAGTTATGCAAGAATTCATGTGCATCATATACTTTTAATTCTGTCTATAAACATCTCAACATATGCAACACATATTAACATATAGCCTGACTAGTCTGGAAAATACACTATTAGAAGTGGATGCGGTCATTTGGATACTGATAGAACACAGTATCCCAAGCATATTGAGACATGAGTCTCAAACATGTGATTTTCATATAGAGACCGAAGTCTCGCATTAATTTCCATATAGACCCAAACGGGGTCGGAACAAGGATCCCAAACAGGACCCGCATATAACGTTTAATCATATAGCAGCTGCACACACACTCTGACCTAAGTAAGCGCTTACTTATCCACTACTTATGACTATTCAGGCTAAAAAAATACATCTCCAAAACTCAAATAATAATCATATCATCAGAATTGCATTAAATATGAACTTATAACTCATGTACACATGTATATTGATCAAATTCGGAAACATATAAATATATATATTAAATACAGAAAATAATAAGAACATATAACTCACATTGAAATAATCTATGTTCATGTAAATTATAAACATTTAAATTATGTACATTAATTATTAATCATGTACACAAATCTCATAATTAAACAATTATTAAATATAGCACAAATCTAAACCTGTTCTTGAGTCAAGTAGTGAAAACCCCATGCAACAGAAGCTTTAAAGAAAAATACTTTGCTTTTTAAATCAGGGCAGCAGGAAGGAGGCCAGTCACGAGTCACCCAGGCAATGGTGACTCGTGACGTTGGCTTCACGCAAACGCCATGACAAAAATCGGTGCAGTCACGAGTCGTGACCCTCTGTCACACCTCGTGACACCAGAGAAGAGAGGGGAGGTCACGAGTCACTCGGGCAGTGGTGACTCGTGACACGCAGGGAATGGGAGGGTCACGAGCCGTGACTCTCCATCACGTCTCGTGATTTTCCCCAGGGAAGCAGGTCACGGCGTGATGCTGCATCACGTCACGTGATCTTCTTCACTCACTTCTGCTTCTCCTTCTCAAAACTCAGAATTTCCAGAAAACGTCGAAACCAGAAAATCGTGAAAACAAAGTACATTCAAAACTCAAAACCCCATTTTGTCTAAAACCATTTTTCATGCAATAATTATTCGAACACATACCTTTAAGTCTCCAGGGCATATGTACAGCAATTTTAATACAAATAACATATTTTTACAATTCAAACAGATGCAGTACCAGAACGTCAACAACCCAGGATTCCACATTCAAACTCATGCATATTCATCTCATTGACATACTCAACGTTATTCTTTTCTACAGGAATATATGTATACACATTATATTTCTCATGCATTTTAATAAAAAACACACATAGCTGACATTAACAACATACAGTTACCAGGATCTGAAAATGAGAAAGGACAGACACTCCTAAACCTGGTAATGAAGTTCAAAATGACCACTGCAACTTTTAATCAACAACCTTCCCTTTTCCCTTCTCTTTTCTCTTTTCTTCAGATGCTTGCAAACAGACAAAGACCACATTCCATTAACCCAAGAAAAATAATCTTTATAACCCAAAGGAGGAGAAGAAGGAGATTCAACGATAAAAACGTAAAGAACTTCTGCCACTTACCTCTTGTAATCCCTTCAAAGCTCGAAACGGAAGAACACACATGCAAATGGGAAAGAAAAGAAAATGGAGAGGAGAAGAGTGGCGAACGTGAGAGAGAGCAAGAGAGAAAGAGACTGAAATCTGATGGCTTCTTTCTGAAGCTACAAAAAATTTCTGAAACCCTCTTTTCTCTCTCCCACATGCACACACTCACCTTTCCATTTGGCACACATGCACTGGTTCACTAATTCCCACAATTAAATAATTACCAACAGCTCCTTACAATCTTCTAATAGCTCCTTATTAATTACTTTTTACTCACCAATAAAAATCTGCAATTTAAATACTTTTATCTCCTTGCAATTAAATCCTCTTTCACTTGTAAATTACCCAATTGCCTTTACTTACCCTTGTAACAATTACCAAAATATCCATATTTTCCAATTAAAAATGCCAATTCCAAATAGGCCACTTTTGGGGTGTGACAACTCTCTCCTCCTTAAGAAAATTTCGTCCTCGAAATTTCCTCGCTTATCATATACATCTCAAATATCAAAACCGAAACAAAACAAAAATTAACATATCAACACTTACCAGAAGGACCTGCAGCATCAGTCATATCAGCTCCAATCAAAGCATATGCTCTATGCCGGTTATGATCTTCCGTAGCACCAGGTCGTTGCACCGTCTCTGATGGTGCTTGTGGAGCTCTACTTCTATCACGGTTGCTTCGGGTGACATTGGATCTTCTATTCTCTAGTCGATTAGGGCAATTTGCAAACCGATGCTCCATACTCCCGCACTTAAAGCATGCACCGGTGATCTTACGACATGTACCCCAATGGTACCTATGACAATGCTCACATTCCGGTGCTCGATGTCCTTTGCTAGCGTGCGGTGCCACACTTCCTACTTCTGAAGGCACCTGAACAGTCCCTCTATTTCCTTGTTCGGTTGGAGCACCCTTAGACTTCTTAGTACTCGCAACTCCTCCATCTGGTGCTCTCCTCTTCTGTGCCATCTTCTGCTTTACCACCTCAGATTCTTCTAACTTCATTGCCGCTGCTACAAGCTGATAATACCCCACTGGTTGTAAGACGATCATAGCAGACAAAGGACCTCTGAACACCTCACGAAGTCCCTCCAGAAAGTGTCTACATCTAAACTCATCCGTCAACAACTGTTCAGGCACATACTTACTCAACCGGTTGAATTCCTTGTCATACTCACTCACGGTCATACCCCGCTGCTTCAAACTAATGAACTCTCTCCATTTAGCTTCTTGGTATGCCTTTGTCACATACTTTTGCTCAAACTATTGCTTGAAATATTCCCATGTCAATTCGGTTGGTCGCTGAGGATTCCTCATCACAAGCTCCCACCAATCATATGCTGATCCTTGGAGTAACGATACTGCACATGAAGCTCTCTGATCTACAGGACATCTAATCTCTTGCAAAATTCGACTTACCCTCTTAAGCCAAAACTCAGCCACATCTGATTCATCTAAGGCAGTCCCATGAAAATCCTCTGCTCCTCTTTTTCTTAACAATTCGATTGGAGCCTTAGGAGCAGTCAACTATCAACCATTTGCAGCAAACCTTGCACTAATGTTGGATCCATACCAACGCCCATATTCGGACCTACCGCTGGTGCATGTTCCTGTGCAGGCCTATCTTGTCCAACCGGATTACCTCGTCTGATCGGATTATCTCTATGACCCACATTGACACTGTCCATTGTGTCGCCCATATACTCACTTGGATCCGACTCCATACAAACACTACAAAACACAAGACATCTGCATTAGGCCACGACACAAAACTGACTCTCATGCATAGACTCGACTCTACACTCATACAATCACAACATAACCCAGAACCACCAAACCTGGGTTCTGATACCAAGCTGTAACACCCCGTTACCCCCATTGGAAGGATACCAGAGTGCCACGCGGGCAAACTCAAATACTTAAACACGTATACAAATAAGTTAAAAAAAAATAAAGTCATTTAGTTAAAAGATACAAATCCATTTAGTTTACACAAAATTACATTTTTCCCTAAATCAATCTTCAATTACCAAAAACATATAAATAAATAAACCAAATGAGATGTAAAAATCCTTAATCATAGAATATCAAGTCCTATAACATACATTATATCATATCGTTTTGACAAAAAGGGCTCGTGAGCAAATACATATACCAAAATAGTTGTTCCTTTACAAAAGATTCAATTTTGCTATGAACAAGACATGTACAAAATAATAACAGCGGAAGACTCAAAAATAACTTCATCCAAAAAGATTTCTAGTGGCCGACCTGCAGATGTCTAACTCCAAAACGAACTCGCCACCTACACGGGAAAAGAACCCGTGCTAAGCGATAACGCTTAGTGGGGAGGAACAAAACAAACGAACAATATACATATACAATATTTACCACAATAATACAATCTCATCGCAACATAATCGTGCAATAAAGCTATGATTCAAAATCAAAGGCATCAAAATACATATAAGCATATTTCCATGTTCTTTACTTGACATGCATAAACATACATTACAAGCCATTAACTACTTAAATCATACTTAGGATCAACATACTTCTCACCATTCTAAGTATACAGATACAAAGTGCATATCATATAGTTATGCAAGAATTCATGTGCATCATATACTTTTAATTCTGTCTATAAACATCTCAACATATGCAACACATATTAACATATAGCCTGACTAGTCTGGAAAATACACTTTTAGAAGTGGATGCGGTCATTTGGATACTGATAGAACACAGTATCCCAAGCATATAGAGACATGAGTCTCAAACATGTGATTTTCATATAGAGACCGAAGTCTCGCATTAATTTCCATATAGACCCAAACGGGGTCGGAACAAGGATCCCAAATAGGACCCGCATATAACGTTTAATCATATAGCAGCTGCACACACACTCTGACTTAAGTAAGCGCTTACTTATCCAATACTTATGACTATTCAGGCTAAAAAAATACATCTCCAAAACTCAAATAATAATCATATCATGAGAATTGCATTAAATATGAACTTATAACTCATGTACACATGCATATTGATCAAATTCGGAAACATATAAATATATATATTAAATACAGAAAATAATAAGAACATATAACTCACATTGAAATAATCTATGTTCATGTAAATTATAAACATTTAAATTATGTACATTAATTATTAATCATGTACACAAATCTCATAATTAAACAATTATTAAATATAGCACAGATTTAAACCTGTTCTTGAGTCAAGTAGTGAAAACCCCATGCAACAGAAGCTTTAAAGAAAAATACTTTGCTTTTTAAATCAGGGCAGCAGGAAGGAGGCCAGTCACTAGTCATCGAGGCAATGGTGACTCGTGACGCTGGCTTCACGCAAATGCCACGCCAAAAACAGGGGCAGTCATGAGTCGTGACCCTCTGTCACGCCTCGAGATGCCAGAGAAGAGAGGGGAGGTCACGAGTCACTCGGGCAGTGGTGACTCGTGACACGCAGGGAATGGGAGGGTCACGAGCCGTGACTCTCCATCACGTCTCGTGATTTTCCCCATGGAAGCAGGTCACGGCGTGATGCTGCATCATGTCACGTGATCTTCTTCACTCACTTCTGCTTCTCCTTCTCAAAACTCAGAATTTCCAGAAAACGTCGAAACCAGAAAATCGTGAAAACAAAGTACATTCAAAACTCAAAACCCCATTTTGTCTAAAACCATTTTTCATGCAATAATTATTCGAACACATACCTTCAAGTCTCCAGGGCATATGTACAGCAATTTTAATACAAATAACATATTTTTACAATTCAAACAGATGCAATACCAGAACTTCAACAACCCAGGATTCCACATTCAAACTCATGCATATTCATCTCATTGACATACTCAACGTTATTCTTTTCTACAGGAATTATGTATACACATTATATTTCTCATGCATTTTAATAAACAACACACATAGCTGACATTAACAACATACAATAACCAGGATCCGAAAATGAGAAAGGACAGACACTCCCAAACTTGGTAATGAAGTTCAAAATGACCACTGCAACTTTTAATCAACAACCTTCCCTTTTCCCTTCTCTTTTCTCTTTTCTTCAGATGCTTGCAAACAGACAAAGACCACATTCCATTAACCCAAGAAAAATAATCTTTATAACCCAAAGGAGGAGAAGAAGGAGATTCAACCATAAAAACGTAAAGAACTTCTGCCACTTACCTCTTGAAATCCCTTCAAAGCTAAAAACGGAAGAACACACATGCAAATGGGGAAGAATAGAAAATGGAGAGGAGAAGAGTGGCGAACGTGAGAGAGAGCAAGAGAGAAAGAGACTGAAATCTGATGGCTTCTTTCTGAAGCTACACAAAATTTCTGAAACCCTCTTTTCTCTCTCCCACATGCACACACTCACCTTTCCATTTGGCACACATGCACTGGTTCACTAATTCCCACAATTAAATAATTACCAACAGCTCCTTACAATCTTCTAATAGCTCCTTATTAATTACTTTTTACTCAACAAAAAAAAATCTACAATTTAAATACTTTTATCTCCTTGCAATTAAATGCTCTTTCACTTGTAAATTACCCAATTGCCTTTACCTATCCTTGTAACAATTACCAAAATATCCATATTTTCCAATTAAAAATGCCAATTCCAAATAGGCCACTTTTGGGGTGTGACAGGTATGGACTATCCTTACCACCGTGTAGCGCGACGGACCAGCAAAGTCCCATCTCCAGAGAGCAATTACATGGCGGTATGGGGATGGTCTTACTGCCTTGTAAACACCTCAGACCTAGATCTTCCCAGAAAACTTAGTTCCTTGCAAAACCAAACTCAATAAAATTCATCTCAACATGCATATGACTTCACACAACCTCAATAATTATACATATACTCTCATTCCATTGGTCATATTTTTAGCATATACCATTATGAAACACATATCCAAAGTTACATTTATCATGCTTAACATATATTCAAAACCCAACTCAACTACATGTTAAAACACATTCAACAACTAAGATTTCCAGAAATTCCTGTAAAAAAAAATCATGAAACACATCATAGCATATAATTCTAACATCTCAATTTTATACATAAAATCTATTAAACACATGCATTTACATGTATTAGAACACACAAATATCAGAAATGGACATATCACTTAATGATTTAAGGAGGATGGACAAACAACTCCCAAACCTGGTTGCCGATCTCCTTCCAACTTCAAGACCCAATCTTTTCTTTCCTTTTGCTCCTCCTTTTTTCTTCAGATTCTTGCATAATCCAATCAAAATAAACACCCAGTTTTTCCCATGCAAACAACCGTATATTCCAATCAAATCCAAGAAGAAAAAGAAGATGAAGAAAACCTAAGATAACTCAGCAACTTACCTCTGGAAACTCAGTTCTTAATCTGTTAGAACACAGCTCATTCTTAAGGAATCAACACATGCAAACCTAGAGAGCAGCAAAAAGGAAAATGAATAAAAAAAAGAGGGAGAATGAGACAGAAAAATGAAAGAAACCAAATCATATTTCTTCCCTCTCTCTTTCTTTCAAATCCCACTAACTCTCCACCTAGCCATACACATGTCAAGTTCTCATTAGACCCCTTATTCCACTACCTTGCCCTTTTATGATTTGCTCCATAACAATTGACTAATAGGTCCTTGATAACTACCTTATAATCACTAAAGAATTTTTGTCACTAATACTTTAATTACCCTTTTCAATTAAGTCCTCAATTGTCCAATTCCCACATATACATTTATGAAAATACCCTTATTAAATCTATTTAACATTTAATTTCCGACTAGGCCATATTTGGGATGTTACAACTCTCTCCTCCTTAAGAAATTTCATCCTCGAAATTTTCCCGCTAACCATTTACATCCCAATACCAAAATCGAACTCATATGAAAACTTAGCAAATTAATACTTACTAGATGGACCTGCGGGCTCTGGAGTATCTTCTCTAATCATCGCGTAAACCCTCGGCCGAATATAATCTCCTTCAGTTGGGATCCGATGCACTATTTTCGATGGCGCTTGAGGAGCTCTACTTCTATCCCGATTGCTTGTGGTGGCATTAGATTTATCTCAACCAACTTTACTCTCTTGTTGGTGCTTGTTCTCCCTCCGGTCGAGATAATTAGCAAACCGATGCTCCATGCTTCTGTATTTGAAGTATGCTTCTGTGATCTTTTGACACGTGCCCCAATGCTATCTTTGGCAATGCTCACACTCCGTTGGTCGACTTTGTAACACCCCCACTGTCGCCGCTGTTGGAAGGGCGCCAGCGGGCGCGCTACCCGACGTTCACTCACATACATGCACACATACATTAAGCTGAAGCATACATTCATACATAACGACATACGGAATTACAGTGTAAATTAAAACTTTAAAGAAACAATAGCTGAACATACAATAAAACTCACATACATACAAATAATTATTTAGCGGAAGCATAAGGTGAAAGATAAAATGAAGGAATAACTTAAAACTTAATTACGATAAGATCCTTACATAATAAAATACATAAGTAAAAAGCTACAAAATTACAGAATCCGAAATACAGGAGTTGAAACAAAATAATAAATACTTCTAACTCCTATGTGGCTGACCCTGCAGATGCGCGACTCGAGTGGAAACAAAACCTTGCCACCTACACGGGAAAAGAACCCGTGCTAAGCACTAACGCTTAGTGGGGAAGAACAAAAACAAAAGGACACTAAACCAACAAACATATAACATCATGCAAAAATACATATAAACTCATAGGCAAACACTTACCGGTTCCACCGAAGTCTCATATATCATAAAGCGAATCATGCGAAAGCACAAATAGTATAAATACGCAGTTGTCATACCAAAATACCCATATACCAACCAAAAGCTGATCCACATGCAATGCAACTATCATGCAGAGACGCACATACACGATAACTGATACTCGAGTTATGAAGCTGATGCACTAGATTGCCGTACAATGATGGACACATATATCATGCAAGGTCACTAGAGGTCAGAACATACAACTATCATGCCCTAAAACACACACCCTAGCCGAAAACCAACTGACAAAGTCAAAGCACAACACTTTCGTTGGGCCACTCTGATACATATAATATCATGCCAAGAATGTAATCATCTAACAACATGCCGAAGACACCCCAATAGCAGAGACCAAGAAATTATAACATAACATCACATTCATAACATAAAATGCCATTAAATTTAACATACACTTACCGAGATCAATAAAATGTGGAAAGTCATATATTACACAATGCATAATCTCTCACTATCTAATCATGCATAAAACTGTCACACAAGGATGCCCATACACTAGCTGAAACCAATCACAAAGTTAATACACCATACTCTCACATTACTACACCAATACACGTAGTAGCATACAGAGAAACATAGACACCTAACAGCATGCAGAAATCACTGTAGTAGCAGAGGTCCAAGAAAGATATAACATGATACTACATTCATAACATTCGAGATGTCACACCCCAAATCGGGCCTAGTCAGAATTGGCAAGTTAAGTCGGATAAGTGATGTGTATTCTGGTAAATTGTGCATGTGGAATTTGAGTAACTAAGGACCTAATTGAAAAGATAATTAAAGTTCAAGTGGGGAAATAATTCTGTTAGTGAGTGGAGTGTAAGTTGCCAAGGATTTAAGTGGGATTTGTAGGGACCAAAAGAGGAATTGAGTCAAAAGTGGAATTATTGGTCCAATGAGAGCTTGCCAAGTGGACTTGGTTGGTGGGCAGTGAATGAGAAAAGAAGAAAAGAGAAAGAGAGAGAGAACACAGAAAATCTGCATTCACGTTCTCTCCTCCCTCTAACGATTGCCTTATTCTTCTTCTTTTCTTCCTTCTTTATTCCTCCTTCTTGCTTCTCTTTTGACTGGAGTTTGTACATGCTTAGAAGTGATTTTGATAGAGATTTGAAGGCAATATTGAGAGGTAAGTTGGGGTTAGGGTCTGCATTTTGGGTTTTTCCTATTCTTCTTCTTCTTCTGGTTTTTGTTTAAGTTAGGGTTTGGAAGAGTAATTTGTGGGTTTTTGTTTGTGCAAGCTTTGGGTTGTAAAAGGAAGCTTAAGGACAAGTACAGGATTGAAGATTGAAGCTTGAAGAGTGATTTTGGATCTTCAATTTCCAGGTTTGGGAGTTTTTGAGTTGTCTCTACCCTAATTCTCTTTTGGATGGTAGTTGTGTTTATTTTGTTTAATTTCTGGAATTGTGAGTTTATTTTGATCATGAGTATGTTGTGTTATGCATTTGAGTGATAAGGTAAGAGTTTGTGCATGATTGAATGGATTCTAAGAGGTTTTAAAAAGGATTTCTGGAAAACGATGAAGATTCTGCATTTTACTTTTACTGTTCATCGCGATTTCGGGAAAGAAGGAAGGCCAATGTGAGCAGCTCATGAGACATGAGCAATGCTCACGAGTCATTAGCTATGCTCACGATACGTGAGCTTTAGACATGAGCAAAGCTCACGAGTCGTGAACAAAGCTCACCAGTCGTGAGCAATGCTCACGAGTCGTGAGGCATGTTCCCGACTCGTGAGGTAAGCTCACGACTCGTGAGCAACCTTGACGACTCATGAAGGTTGCTCAGGACTCCCTCAGCTTTTTGGCTTTTCTGTTTTACCCTATTCCCCACGTGACCAGTTTTTATAAAATGATTTTCCAATGCTTTTTATGGCTTTTTCCTCCACTGTGTGCTATATTACCTTGCTTATATGAATGATTATCTTTTTTTATTTGCGATTAATAATATGTTATCCATGATAAGTTATATGTGGTATTTTGGAATAAGTTTTGGATTATAGTGATCCTGTTAAATGATTGTTGGAATTAAACTGTATGGTTTGGATTTAGATATGTTAATTGTTATGATTTGTATTGCATATCGTATTTCGAATGCGAAGGAATTATGAATGCCAAGTTCATGATGGTTTAGTCCCGAACATGTTATATTAAAATGTAAAATATGTTATGCATATCTTTAATCAGATCCTTCTCTAAGAATAACATGCTATGCTTAAGTGTATATTGTATCATTCCATGATTAAGATTATGTGTTGTTAATCATTGGCATAATATGGTTCCATATTTAATTCTGATATGTTTTAGAATATTGAATAGTGCTAAAGTGTGTTGATTGAATTATATTGCATACTTCATAATATGAATTGTATGAGGTATGATTGATATTATGAACATATGTATTTATCTATTAGACTCTGGATTATGCATGATGACCTATATATATATATATATTGTGAATCGACACATGATTTGGATGTTGCACGTGGATAGTGTGAACTTAATTATATGTCTATTATACTCAGTATTGTGCATGATGAACTATGTCATGTGATTTGAAACATGCTTTCGTTTATGCATGACCTGCGAGAGTCAGTCTAGTGGATAGTTAGGCATGCCTAATAGAGTCTCTTTAGCTGCAGCACCTTTGGACGTTTGGACCCTGATCAAGTCCCCGTTTGGTTCCTCGCGAACCCTTTTAATGTGTTCGAATCCTCGTGATCCATTTTAATGTGTTTGGATCTTATTTAAGATCGCCTTCAGTAAAATGTTTTAAATGTGATAAAATTAAATGTATTTCGATTCGTACCCGTAAGGTACCCTTTGGCCGATTCGTACCCGTAAGGCACTGTCCATACACTCGTTATCCAATATTTTGAGTCAGCAGGTATTATATTTATTTTGTCTGATATGAACAAGAGAATGTGATATCTGAATGAGTATGAGTTTTAACATGTGACTCAGTTATGTATCCGAATGTGATTATGAATCTCTGAATGGGTTAAGTGTGATTCAAACATGTGAATTGAACCTAATTATCTGTATATGTATATCATAATGTGAATGTATTTGTATACCATTAGTTATGGATATAAGTACGGGAATTAAGAAGTGTATGACTGTGACCATGATTTTTCGAATGCCATGAGTATAGTCATTATGTTATGCTTATGAGAATGTGAATCTGACCAGTTATGTTATAAGCATATGAATTAATATGTATATGAATGCGAGCTTGAATTATGGACTATTATGGTTAATTAGTGCATATACGAATGTGATTTTGTACTATTAACTATTATCATTTAGCATGTGAATTCGTATGCATAAGGAGGCGATCTTGACTATTGAATGATTATATGTGTAATATTTGGGGTGCAATGCATGTGAAGCGGCTCCGGTAGGCACAGGTGTGGTAATGTGGGATAGCTATATGTCTAGATGGTTAGTGACCTTGCATTGTACATGTATTTGCTTTTCATGATGCACTGATAAATGTAGTAGATGTGGTAATATGCATATATTACGTAATAACATGGAAGTGTGGTGTTTGACGTCTTCCCTTGAGTTCGGCTAGTGTGTGTATTATGGCATGATAAAAGTATGTTTAGATAGCTAGTGTTCTTAGCATGATAGTTGGGTACGTTATTATATGGTAATTGTGTCACATGTGAATGGGTTTTCAGTTAATGCATGGGTACTTTGGCATGATAGTTGCATGTGTAATATCTCATATGACTATGCACGGTAAGGTACTGATACTTGATACCTCGGTAAGTATATGCATGTGAGATTGTATGTAGTTCTGCATGATAATACTTGTATCGTGTATGGTATTATATCTGCTTTGGCTTGTTTTTGACATAAGTATATGGATATGGATGTGAGTTTTCGAATGAATGCCTTTACAATGCAAGTATGATCATATATGTGTGATGAATGTCCGCATTTGCCATTGTGAATGTGTTATGCCTTGGCAACCATTGTGAATGGCCGTCCATATTCTTGTGTGTTCTCCCCACTAAGCGTTATCACTTAGCACAGGTTCTTTTCCCGTGCAGGTAGCAGGTTTGGTTCTATTGAGTTGCGCATCTGCAAGGTCGGCCACATAGGAGTTAGAAGTTTTGTATTTTGTTCAGCTTCTGTATTTTGGCTTTTGTATTTCTGTAGTCTTATGTATATGTAATTATATGTAAGGATCTGGATGTAACATTTGGGCTATGTAAATGTTATTATATTTATGTTTAAAGTTGTTCCTCGATTTTATTGTTCGCTTTATACTCTCGCTGATTGAATGAGTGAATGGGGATAGGCGTGTGCTTATGCTTCCGCTTAGTGCCTGCGTGTATGTGAGTTAATGCATGACCAGTTTTTGCCCCCAAGGTAAGTTTTTTAATTATCCCGTATTTACGCATGTATGATTATGTATGAATGTATGCTTCCGCATAGTGTATGTGTGCATATATGTGAGTGAGTGCCGGGTAGCATGCCCGTCGGCGTCCTTCCAACGGGGGCGACAGTGGGGGTGTTACACGAGAGGTCAAGATCACAATCTTAAACATATTAATTTACATACTTAGCTACAACTGATCCGATTCACATGCTTGTATACAACAAAAACAGGCTTGAGTCACATACATAAATACATTAGTCGAATCACATTCAAAGCATTCTGAAACTTATAACACATCATATGACAAGTGCGGATAATCGTGTCAGATATAAAATCATGCTTGCATAATATAGACATATATTCCGAAGCTCATATCCACGTTCGTATACATATAAACTGATTTCTCATACTTATCATTATGCTCATTCGAATATCACATTCTTATAGTCATAGCAACACAATTAAGAACAAATATCTGCTGACTCAAAATAGTGGATAACGAGTATACGAAGAATACCTTACGAGTACGAATCGGCCAAAGGGTACCTTACGGGCACGAATCGAAAACCATTTAATTTTTTTTATCACATTTAAAACATTTTACTGAGGGGGATCTTAAACAAGATCCAAACACATTGAAAAGGATCGCGAGGATCCGAACACATTAAAAGGGCGAGGAACCAAACGGGGACCTGATCAGCGTCCAAACGTCCAAAGGTGCTGCAGCTAAAGAGACTCTATTAGGCACGCCTAACTATCCACTAAACTGAGTCTCGCAGGTCATGCATAACACTAATCACACTTAAGCATAACACATTATTCATAGCAAGGATCACAAATCTTAGGTTTACATAATAAATAAAACTCATTTCATGATATTTACCAAATTGCTCATATATCATTCATGGGTTCATAAATGTATAGTTCACCCTATTAATCATGCATAAATGGGAATAAATAAGCATACACCATGCACAAAGAAGAAACATGCATCATACCATTCATATTGCCAAGCATACAATATAATTCAGTCAACACACTATATGAATAATCACCGCTATCAAGTATACCAGAGTTAGATATAAAAACACTTATACCAAAGATCATCAATACGAAACCCTGATCATACAATGGTACTACTCATGTTAACAATAACATATTACTCTTAGGGAAGAATCATGAGTAAATATATATGCATAACACCTTTCACATTTTAATATAACATGCTCATAATAATAATAACCATGAAACATGGCATTCAACTCACTTGTATTCCACACGCAATATGCGATACGAATTACAATAATTAACATTAATAAACCAACACGTACAATTTACATCAAATATTAGTCTACCCGAGATCACTATTCCTAAGCATATCTTAGTCAAATAATAGCATGCTATCATTTCAATAATCACATGCTTTACAATACAAATACTAACAATAATAAGCAAAAACGCGTCCCATGCAATATTAAGAAATAATGCAAAGTGAAAGAAAATGAATCGTTTTTGAAAACCGGGCAAAAAATAGGGCAGGCAGTAGAAAACTTTATCGCGATCACGATATGAAGTCGCGCTCACGATAGAAGCATGAGGAAGCGTCACTGGGCAGAGCTGAGCACGACTCGTGCACATGAGCACAACTCGTGCTCATGTGTACTAGTCATGTCCGAAGAGCACTTCTCGTGCTCATGCTGCTGATCAGCCACAGCTGAGGGAAGAGGAAGAAAATAGAGGAAGAAAGGAGAATCAACACGTCTCGTGCTTATGAGCATGACTCGTGCTCTCCGAGCATGACTAGTGTTCGTTGAGCACGTTTCGTGCTCTCCAGCAGAGGGGGGAGGAAGAACCAAGGCAGCAGCACGACTCATGCTCATGAGCACGAGTAGTGTTCCCAAGCACGCTTCGTGCTTCTCCTCCGAGTGAAAACAGAGGGGATGAGCACGACTCATGCACTTGAGCAAGACTCGTGCTCTTCCTCTCACCTGGGCATTTGCAGCTCTGTTGCGAAAGTGATGAGTGTCGCGATCGAGACAGAATCGCGTTTTCCCAATCACAGATAAATGCAGACATTTCCTCTTCTTCCCAGACCCTTTCAAAACCTTACAAAAACCACACAATCAAGCAAACATTCTTACCTCATCACTCAACTATATACGAAAACATGTTTATGATCAAAATACACTCAATTATCACAAGATTTGACAAGTAATTCAAGGTAAACTTCAAAATTTGCAGATTATGAACACCAAGAACAGTATTTACCCAACTCATGCAATTTCACCATCAAATCTCACATACACTTATCTTGAACACTAATCATGCATTACTAACACCATTACCCAACAATTACATGCTTATACTCAAGCCAAGACACTCAAAATTTTAGAAGTTAAACAATACAGACACACATACAACCAAAGTGAAAATTAGGGCAAGGACAACTCAACCAAGCTCCCAAACCTGGATATGAAGATCCAAAATCACTTTTCAAGCTTCAATCTTCAATCCTTTTCTTGTCCTTAAGCTTCCTCTTGCAACACAAAGCTTGCACAAACAAAACCCATAAATTACTCTTCCAAAAACCCTAACTCAAATAAAACTAGCTGAAGAAGAAGAAGAACCACATGCAGGAAACCCTAATCCCCAACTTACCTCTTCAATGCAGCCTCTAGAGCATCCCAATCTACTCCATCTCACACACACAACCAAGGGATGAAGAGCAATAAATGTGAAAGAGAAAGAAGAAGAGAAAATAGGAAGAGGTGGAGAAAAGAGAGCAAGGAAACGTGATCTGCCTTCCCTCTCTCTTTCTTTTTCCTTTTTCTTCTTTTCACATTAATTGCACACACCTACCATTCCACATGGCAGCCTCCTATTGGACCAATAATTCCCTTCCCTAGACTTTCATACACTAAGGCACCATACACATACATACACCATATAATTACTTAAGTAGATATTTAATACCTTGGTACAATATTCACACTTCACTAGATACTTCCTCCACTTAACATATTAGATTAATTGTTGCACTAAATTCCTTAATGTCCAATATTCTCATGCACAAATTACCGATTTACCCTTGAAATCCCGACTTGGCATGCACCTTCCGACTAGTGTCATTTCGGGTTGTTACAGACTTTCCCTACTAGCATGCGGTGCTACATTTCCAACTTCCGAAGGCGCTTGTTCAGTCCCTCTAGTCAATTGTCCGATCGGAACACCTTTAGGCTTCTTATTACTTATAACTCCACTATCGGGTGCTCTTCTCTTCTGTTCTATTCTCTGCTTTGCCATCTCCAATTCTTCTAACTTTATCGCTGCAGCCACTAACTGATAATATCCAACCGGATACATAATTGCTATAGCTGATAATGGACCTCTAATGACTTCTCTTAATCCACCCTAAAAATGCTGGCACTTAAACTCTTCCGTTAGTAACGGTTCGGGTACATATTTGGTCAACCGGCTAAACTCTTTCTCGTAGTTGCTGACCGATAAGTTCCTTTATTTTAAATTGATAAATTCGTTCCATTTTGCCTCCCGGTAGGCCTTTGTCACATACTTCTTCTCAAACTCATCTTTGAAAAATTTCAATGCCAACTCAGCCGGTCTCTGTGGATTACGAAGCACAAGCTTCCACCAATCATATGCCGATCCTTGTATTAGAGACACTGCACAAGATACGCTCTGATTTGTAGGGCAGTTCATCTCTTGCGAGATTTGATCTACCCTCTCAACCCAGAACTCGGCCACATCTGATTAATCCAATGTAGTTCCATGAAAATCTTTCGCTCCTCTCTTTCTTAATAACTCAATAGGAGCTTTTGCAGCTGTCAATTTGCCTACAACTTGAAGCAAACCTTGCACTAATGCTGGATTAAAACCCTGACCTTCTACTGGTGCACGCTCACGTGCAGACCAATCTTGTCCGACCGGATTACTTCCGACCGGATTCATGCTTTCCATTGTGTCGCCCATAAACTCACTCGGATCAGACTCCATCAAGACACTACACAAAACAAGACATCTGCATTAGGCCACAACTCTAGACAAACTCACATACAAGGACTCTACACTCAAACAATCACATAGACCAGAACCGACTAAACCGGGGCTCATATACCAAACTATAACGCCCCCGACAACCCCGTTGGAAGGATGCCGGTTGCGCTATGTGCACATATACATATACAAACTCCAATCAAGAGAAAGATAACAAATGCATTTAATTAAAAGATAACAAATCCATATACATATAATCATATCATTTTACAAAAGGGATTTGTAAACATTTAGAATGTACATATATAAAATAATTGTTCTTTTACAAAATTACATTTGCCAAAACCAAAAATCCATATACAAAATCAGCGAAAGACAAAAAGAGACTCCAACAAAAGACTTCTAGTGGCCGACCTGCACATGTTTGACTCCGAACTGTACCTGCTACCTACACGGGAAAACAACCCATGCTAAGCGATAACGCTTAGTGGGGAGGAACCAAAACAACAGAAACGTGCATAGACAAGTAATTATAATAATAACTTATATCCCTACCAAAGCAATCACATATGTAAACTATCTTATTCTCATACTTATGCCATCTATTCATGCACACATTTATAAGCATGTAATCCATGTTTTACTCATGCTCAAGCAACTAATTATACATATTAATAAGTATACTAATGTAACAACCCGATTTAGCCCTAGTAGAATTTCAGAATTTTTATTCGGGAATTCAAGAGTTTGTTTGTATAAGAGAGTGTATTTGAGTAAGTGGCTTGTGTGTGGGTTCTGTCGCGAGCGCGACAGTGTCGCGGGCACGACAGAATGCTTCACGTGAAGCCTATTTTAGTTGGATTATTTGATGTGTATCGGACACGTGGCGGCATAGGAGTTGGATAAGTGGCATCGTAGGAGGTTGCCACGTGTCATCGTAGGAGTGTGACATGTGGCTTGGGCATGTTTTGTTTTATATGTAATAAAATTGAGTATGTGGCTAAAGGGATGAATTAAAAAGAAATAAGTGGTTAAGGGATATACATGAATTTAATTAAAGTAAGTGGCATTAATAAGCATAATTAAGTTTGGATGAGCATTGACCATCTACTCATTTCCTTTCTTTTCTTTTTTTTTTCCCACGTTGGTCATGCTTTATGGCTTGTGGCCTTCTTTCCTTTTTCCTTTGCTTTTCTGCCGTGCTCCCTCTCTTGCTCTTCCATTTGTTCTTTTTTTCTTTATTTGGTTTGTTCTTGAGAGAGAACCTCTTCGATTGGTTTGAAAAATAAGAAAAGAGGTAAGTGGTTTGATTTCTATTAGTATTGGTCTTCTTCTTCTGGATTTTTGTTTTTAATTTAAAGTAAAGAGAGGATTAACTCAAGTATTTAGGTATGGTTTGTTCAAGTAGTGATCAAGAAATTGGATAAGGGCAAAGAGAAGGTCAGAATCGAGTAGAGAGCACAAGATCAAGCTTCCTATAGGTTGGGATCGAGTGTGATTTTATTATTTTTGCTTGTGTTTACATGAAATATGCTTGAATAGAGACATGTTTGAATAGAGAGATGCTTGATGAGCTTTAATTAGCTCAACTGTTCTTTTAGAGTATATTTGATAGATATGTATGTAAATATGTTTATGAGTATGTAATTTGATCATTTTTACATGTATTGATGATGTTAGATGGGTTACTATAAAGTTGTGATGATAAAGTATGTGTTTTGGTGAATTCTGCTCATTTTGCATCCAACCTCTGTGTAATATTTTTGCCATAAGTACAGTTTTAGATGTCTAAATGGAGTGATTCTTGATCCATAAGAACCATGAATTCTTTGCCTACAAAATTCCCAGAAATTATCTTAAGCAAATTCTTGATCTAAGACGCTGAAAATTTGCAAAAACCATAGCATCCTCGTTTGCTTCGGGTTACTGGCGCAGTATAGGTTATTTAGCTCATATCTTTTGTGGTACATGTCCAAACGACCTGAAACTTGCCCCATTTGAAATATAACATCCTAGGGAATAATTGTTAGGAAGAGTGTTTTGCCTAAAAATTACTTTTAGAGGTTGGTTTAGACGAAGTAAATTAGAGGTAAGAAGCAGTCTCGTGAAGGTTCCAGATGGAGCCTTCTGTCATGAGCACGACAAAGTAGGTCATAAGAGTGATTTTCCTCTTGATTTAGAGCCTATGGTTGACATGAATCAATTCCCCACCTTTCCCTTCAACTAATTTGTATATTTTTAGGTGTTTTCCTTCCTGAATTGAACCCGAACTTCACCGGAAGTTCCTACCACATGTCCAACTTGTGTCTAACATTATTAATTTGGTATATGAATGTCTTTCTAATTAAATTACATGTAAATGATGCCATGGTATATAAGTTTATGAATGGAACACAAATGTTTACATTCTTTTTGATTATTAAGCATGACATGCCATGTTATATTGATTATATAGGTTTGAATCATGTTATAATGCTTGAGAGATATAATGTACATGATATGGTGTATAGAGTTTTTGTGTTAAGCCTAAAAAGTCATAGGAGTGGATAGATAAGCATGCTTATAAAGGGTTACCGCACAGCTGCTACTGACTGCCCCGTTTGGGCGAAGCGGCCGACCTCCGATATGGTCATATAGACACATATATGATATAGTACATGTTCTGAGACTTAGGTCTTCTGATTATATAGTGCTCGTATCCACAACTAAAGGATTTCAGGCTATTCCTATTATATGTTTTGAAGTGTACCAGAGTTGATGTGTAAGTCTTGTTTTGTATATATGCTTTTGCTTGAGAATGAGAATATGTATACATGACCTGTTAATGAATACGAGTTTATATGCATGTGAAAATGATCTATAAATGAATAAGCTCATATGCATGTGAACATAAGATTGTATAGACTATGTGAATACTGATGTTGAGCATGATGGTATAAATGATGCATGTGATGTGTGTGCGACTTTAGTAGAAGTCCTATGCTTTATTTTCATCCCCACTAAGCGTTATCGCTTAGCACAGATGTTTGTTTCCGTGTAGGTTTACAGGTTCAGATCAGTGAGCGGGCATCTGGGGGTCAAGGCCACTAGGAGTTTTGTTTTTATCTTTTTTTGTATAAGAAAAAAATAGAGTTGGTGATGTTTTGAGTAACATCATTATGTGATAAAAGAGTATAGTTATTGCATGTAAAGTTTATTGTAATATATGTACTAAAACGAATATGTAAAGTAAAATGACAATAGTTGTGTAATATGTATAATATGTGTAAAATGCATGTTGGGCCCAAGCATTATTTTATTTTTATTATTGTGTATTAATGTGTATTTTGCTATCGCTTCCACTGGTATACGTTTATGTATGCGTAAGTGTCCGCGTGGCGCCCTGATATCTTCCTAGGGGATGCAGGGGTGTTACAACTAACATTACTCATTCTCCATATGTTCCCACAATATATATAATAATTAACTATCATATTAAACTTCAAGTATTGTAGCTTGTATAGGCATTCCATACTTATATAATCATGTAACATGTATCCGTATTTACTAGGCATGTAAAGAAATAGCATAACATAAGCATCTCATTATATCCGATTTAACATGAAGACAGTCATTTTAAATACACCAGTCAATAAAGTACATGCCATAAAACTCGACATGAATTCATGTACATCTTATCATAAAACATGTCATTGCACATCTCATTCATTCACAACACATATTAGCCTCATATAATATATTGACTATACATTAGAGGTGGATACGGTCAAATTTGGATACTGATAGGACACAGCATCCCAAGCATATGGAGACATGGGTCTCAAAACATCTTTTAATCACGTATACCCGAAAGTATACTGGAGGCCGAAGCCTTAAATCATGTGAAATGACCCAAATGGGCCCACTTATAACGTGTAACATATAGCAGTTGCACACACACCCTGACCTAGATAAGCGCTTATCTATCCACAACTATGACCATTCAGGCTCAAAACAATAACTCATATGCACTCTAGTATTATTATCATAGAATAAAGAATAACTAAAGTATAATCACATAATGCATGTATACATATATGTGTAAGCACCATGTCCCGGAGTGGTCCGGATCAGAGGTTACCCTATGATGAAATCAGTGTCCAAGCCTGTATGGTAGGTTGGATTTAGAGGTTTTAGCCCCGCGCTCCATGAGAAGTGAGATTTTTATCATTCCTGGGCCGAAGGAGAGAAAAACAGAGGTTTTTTCGAGTCAAAGGGCTTTTTGTCCTCGACAGACGGCCAGCCCGTCTCTCCGAGTCACCGACGGCTCTGGGTATTTTCCGACGCCCGTCGGAAAATCACCGCCCCTGTCAGATTGCCGCCTAGTTTCCCGGAGCACGCAACCCTTCCGACGCCCGTCGGTGGATGTGGCAGGGCCGTCGGACTAATCCTTGTGTCCGAAGGATTCTTCCGACGCCCGCCTCTATACATCGACGCCCGTCGGTCGTGTCTGGCTATAAAAGCTCCGGATTTTCATTTGAAAAGGGTTGGAAAAATTTTCAGAAGAGGAAACTCTGCCCAATTTCAAGCACATTTTCTCTCTCTTGCAAAAACACTTTTTCTAAAAGAACTATATTGAATCAAGGATTAAATCAATCAAAGGAACTAAAACCTAATTAGTTTTCTTTAGATTTTGACTCCAAAATCGTTCTTTTGAAGGATTGAAGGTGAAATATCTCATTTTCTCTCTTTAATCTTTCATCTCTGCTTCTCGTGGAACGCGCGGGGCTCTAACCGACACCAGAATCTCACCTGAAGTGATTATCTGAGGGTAAATATTCTGGATCCTTCCTCCATTTCATCTCATATTTGATTTTTTATTTATTTATTTATTCTGTGAAATTTTTGAATATCTGTCATTACTTTCTTTCATTTTGACTCTCTTATCTTCTTTTGGGATAAAACTCTTTTTGACTTTGAAAAAGGTTTCTCTCTCTTTCTCCCCATTCTATTTTTTCGGAGACAGGGGTGACCGACGGGTCATCTTTATCACCGATGCCCGTCGGTCACCCACCTACAGACGCCCATTCTTGAGTGACAAACGGGCATATCGGATAACCGAACCGACGCCCGTCGGTCAACCAAGGAAGGCCATCGGTGGGTTCTGTCTCCATCTTTTTAAATCATTTTTTATTTCTACTCAGTCTCTTTGATTTCTTATATGTAAATTTTATGTATATTAACCTCTCTTAACTTTCTGTGAGTGTATATCGGTCCTCCTGGATTATTTCGAGCTTGAGCGGCTATCTACCGTGTTTGGAGGATCTCGTCCGGTTTAGTTTCCTAATCCTCTTGTTTCATTTCTTTTATTGATTATCTTATGCATATGGACGTACTCCCTTCATATCCCGTTGATGTATAAAAATGACTCAATGGTTTTATATTTAATAAAATGAGGTTTACACAAAACTGGACCAATGTCCTATTTTATCAAATAAAGATCAATACAAATGAAAATATCCAATTTTAATAACGATGCATGCAAGGACCAAAGTCCTCAGAATAAGCAATGTCCCGATTTATGTATGATCCGCACATTTACAAAAGGGAGTTGTATTCCGCTCCTTGTATTATTGTAATTTATTGCTTTCACTATTTATTTAATCATTTATGGCTTTCCGAATGTGAATAAATGTGCCTTTTAATCAAACTGCATAGTGTGGAGAGAGAGCGAATCAATGACATTAAAATTTGATCATAAACTAATGGAGGTAGAAATAGATGAGAAATCCCGGACCCAGCTCTGGTCTTTGGCCTCGAGAGGTTAGAGGTTATCCTCCAACATACTTCTTGGGTCACGAGGCTTTAGCGCTAATCCTAGGCTCTTTAGGGTGAGAAGTTCACCTTCCATGATCCCTCTAGCTGGCCCAAAATGGATACCAAGCGCAGTCTTAGGCTCTCCGAGGCGAGAGTAACTTTCCCAATGTTCTATTGGGTGGCGACTCCATGATACCTCCTTGTTGCCCAACATAGATGCACTTGTGATGTATTGCAAGCTGTCAACGGACCCGCAAATGCCCCGGTCGCCCACGTGCGGGCAGTCCGAAAGGGGCGGCGCCCGGGATCCGGCGCGCGTCACAGTGGCGACTCCACTGGGGACGTTTATGGTTCGAGATTTCGATTTGAAAATACCTCGCTTAACATTTATGATTAAAATTTAATTCATAAATTTGCTTTCTCTCAAAATTGCATTTGCATATCATTAGAGCCTTAGAATACGCTAGTTTGGTCCCTCTTTTAGCCCTGGTGCGTTCCTGAAGCACCTCCTCATTTTCACTCAATTTGGGGAAGCGTTAAGGATAATCACCAGCCCAAGCCACGTACCACAATGGTATATCAAAATGGTGACCCGATCGGTCGCTACGCTCGTGATGAGCTAGACCCGTCGGCAGGGATCATGCTTGGGTAGCCTCAAAGAAACATCTCCCTTGTCCAAAGCTCATGTAATGGCTGTAGTCACTTTCCACAGGTGAAATGAACCGTAATCTCATGCTTGTTGTATGGATCCTCATGTATTGGATGAGTCCAAATGTCTCGCTTGGTAACCTAGCCAAAGGCTATCATGCCCCGGTAGGGCCATGTCGAAATTTATGGAGCGTCCGAATACGTGGCGATCATTATCCATCCGCTTGTACATTAGCATAGGAGTGTTATGCTGCCGGTTTTCCACCGCGCACCATACGCGTCCATCGGGTCCCTCGTTGACCCTTGGGCTAATCCCACCTAGGAAAGAGACTGCACGACCACGTGTGTGGGAGAAATAAGGGTGGAAGGACCTACTTGCTTGCTTGTGCTCTGTAAATGTTGCATATCACGATCATGCATTATACCTACATTTCATGCATCATTCTAACTTTTGTCCCTGCAGCCATTATAGATCTGCCCAGGTGGACTAGATCACCAACCGGGCGACTAATCCGAGTTCTTACTCCTGAGCTGTCAGATAGAGAGGGCCTACCGGAGATTTTATCGGAAATCAGTGGTACAGTATCTCAGATGGCAAACTCGCTTAGGGGGAAGATGCCACCAGGGCCATGATTGAGGAAGAAGTGGGCTGCCGTTTTGAGGAATTCGAGGGCAGGATGATGAATATGTTGACCGCCTTGGCACATCAGAACGCTCAGCCGAATGCTCCACAGAATCCTCCTTCTCCTCCAATGAGACAGAATGAGCCTGAAGAAGAAAGGGTTGAAAGGCGGGAAGAGCCCGTTAGGCCGCCGCCAGTAGAGTTAAGATCAGTGGCTTCGGGAGAGTTGAGAAGAAGGCCAGTGTTAAGAATTGATGACGATAGAGATATCGAGGATGATAGGTTGAGCATGGCATCTGAGAAGGGGAAGGCGCCTCAAGCTGATGACTTTATTCTAAGGAAGATGGAAGAGAGGTTCGAGGCTATGGCTCGTATGATAGGCAGAGCTCATGGGATGAATCCGGAGGATAGGGAGTTGGACGGAGAGGACCCGATCCCTTATAATTTCAAAATGCCGGATGTGCCGAAGTTTGATGGTACTTCTGACCCCACCGCACATGTGAAGCAATATTCTCTGGTCATGAAGGGGACCACATTGTCCAAGAAGCAGAAAGTGGAATACTTTTGTCTGAGTCTGACCTCTCATGCCGTAGACTGGTATCATGGCCTTGACCGCCGCACTAAAGAAGATTGGGATCTGCTCACTGAGGAGTTTCTGAAGCAGTATGACTGTAATACCAGAATGGAGGTGACTCTAAAAGACCTTGAGCTACTTCAGCAGAAAACCGGGGAATCCTTCCATGAGTATCTTACCCGATGGCGGAACCGAGTAATGGAGATGCGCCGAAAGCCTGACACCCAGGATCAGATTTGTCTATTCATTAAGAACGCAAGCCCGTACTTAAAGGAGGGATTGAGGATGAAGGGGTTAAAGGACTGGGAGTCTCTCAAAGATATAGCCATCGAAGCAGAGGGAGAGTTTTTAACCTGAAAAGCTAACAATGACAATTTTGCCAAAAGGGCTAACCCCGGTCAAGGAACCAGCAGGCCGGCGGGTCCCAGTAATAGCACTAGAAGAATGGGTGAAGTGTCTGCTACTGAGGTAACCACCCAGAGGAAGTTTTCGAACTTGGGAAGACCATTATCCTGGTTCCTGAGGAGGCTGATGAAGGAGGGAAAATTGCACCCTCTGACTCCTAGGCCAGCTTTGACACAAGGGAAACCTGGACATAACGATAATGAATTTTGTGCATTCCATCAGCAGTCGGGCCATATCACTGATAAATTCAAGGTGCTCCGGCACTCTATCAAAGACTTGATTGATAGCAAGCAGATCTCTGACCCTGAGAAGAGAGAAACTGAGAAGAAGCCCGGTTTCAATGCCGTACCACCACCCGTGTTTATAATCCAATCTAGCCGGCCAGAGTGGTACGTGCTACAAGATCTATATGGGAGTGAGGAGTCCGCTGTTGATAATTCTGAGGATAGGAAGGAGAAGGCAGTTGTGGCGACCCTTGATTGCTCTAGCAGTGAAAGCGGTGGAGAAGCCGAGGATGAAGAAGGGTTGAACCTTGATTTGTGGGGCTCCGATGGAGACGGAGGAGAGATAAGTGCTGTGACGAGAAGTGGAAGGGTGATCCCCGAGATTACAAAGCTACCTGAGCCGGTACAGCCATCAGCAGAGAAAGAGCCAGACGAGGGGCAGATTGTTAGGCAATTGAAGAAGACCGCGGCTCAGATATCCATTTGGGATCTGTTGAGGCAATCCCCCTCTCATAGGCAGAAGGTAGTAGAAGCTTTGGTTGAGGCCACAGTCGCCACCACTATTTCCCCGTTAGAGCTTTTGGGTTTAATTAAGGGAGGATCCGAGGAGAGATTGGTCTTTTCCGACGCCGACCTACCTGTTGAAGGCCGCAACCACAACCAACCCTTGTACATTAAAGCACAGATTAACAGTAAGCACACTGCTTGCGTTATGGTGGACGACGGGTCTTCTATAAATGTGTGCCCTTTAATAGCTTTGCAAGCCTTTGGTTTAAGCGAGGATATGCTCAGCGGATCAGATCTGACTATCACAGCCTATGATAACTCGAGGAGGCAAGCCTCAGGAACCTTCAAGACTTTGGTCAAGACAGGACCTATCGAAGTGGAGGTCGAATTTGTAGTTCTGCCCATCCCTGCTAACTTCTCAGCTCTGCTCGGGAGACCCTGGTTTCATAAATTAGGAGGAGTGCCATCCACACTGCATCAGATGATAAAGTTCCCGCACGAAGGGGAGGTGGTGACTATCAAAGCGGCCAGGGAAAACCAGGTCTCAGCGCTGGAAATTGCCAATCAGCCGTTCAGCGGCTTCCATGTGTCTATGATAAGGGAAGAGCGTGGATCAGTGGATAGCCCAGCTGTGGTTAATATGATGAAGAAGATGCACTATCTTCCCGGGGCTGGATTGGGCAGAAACTCCCAAGGGATGCAGACCGCGATCACCACTCGAGGGCAGAAGAACCGAAAAGGCCTGGGGTATAAAGGTGGCTTCGGCAAGAAGAGGGTGACAGACAAGATCCCCCACATTTCAGAGAGCTTTGTGCTAGCATCCTCAGTTTGTGCGTATACTGGTGAAGATGAGCCACAATGGGTAGATGGGAGGATTGTCCCTGGCTTTGAGATCTTTAATGATGTGTATGACTGGCACGTCGGGTTCGTCAAGACTGCTGAAGACTTTTGGGATGAGGAAGTCATGACTCAGGGTATCACTTGGGACAAGTGCGAGCTTGAGGAGGTCGTTACTGAAAAGATGGTAGCTGCCAGGCTGAAAGGGAAGGAGAAGATAGCAGAGTTGGGGCTGAAAGTTGAAGACTTGATGATTTCCCCCGATGCGCCTGAGGGGCCTTTGCTAAATCAGGAGGTTAGTGAGCAAGCTGCAACGGCATCAACCTCAGGAGTGGCGGAAGAAGACTCTAGCCTAGATTGTCTTTTTATTCCAGAACTCTTTTATGATGTAAATGATAACTATAATATTATTAATAAGATAAACAATTTCACTTATTTGTGCGATGTTTCTAATGATTTCAACATGCATGAACATGATCATATTCCATCAATTTTTGACATTGACTCCACTGGCACAACACCTTTTAATCTTGGAACCTCGAAAAATCCGAGAGAAATTCTAATAGCATCAAACATAACTCCTGAGGAGAGAAAAAATTTTGAGAGAATAATAAGAAAACATGAAAAAGTCTTTGCCTGGACCTACGAGGACATGCCGGGGATTGACCGGGACATGGCGGAGCATGCCATCCCAACTTACCCAGATTGCAAGCCTGTGAAGCAGAAGTTGAGAAGGCTAAGACTAAAATGGGCTGATAAGGTTAAGGAGGAAATTCGACAGCAGATTGAAGCCAAGTTCCTCGTGGAAGTCCAGTATCCTACATGGCTGGCAAATGTGGTCCCTGTGGCAAAGAAGAACGGAAAGGTCAGGGTGTGTGTGGATTATCGAGATCTTAACAAAGCCTGCCTAAAGATGATTTTCCACTACCCCATATTGATGTATTGATAGACAGTGCCGCCAATTGCGCGATGTACAGCTCTGGGGACGGCTATGTGGGCTACACCCAGATCCTGAACAAGATAGCTGACCGGGTTAAAACTGCTTTTATCACGGAGTGGGGCACCTATGCCTATCGGGTCATGCCTTTTGGCCTGAAGAATGCGGGGGCCACATACCAGAGGATGGCAACCAAGATCTTAAGTGACCTGATTCACAAAGAAGTGGAGGTGTATGTCGATGACATGATGGTCAAATCAGCCACCCGAGAGGGACACTTTGAGGCTCTAGAGAAGTTCTTCACCAGGATCGATAAGTATAATCTGCGACTTAACCCCAAGAAGTGCATTTTCGGAGTGACTTCAGGAAAGCTGTTGGGACATGTCGTCAGCCAGAGGGGGATAGAAATTGACCCAGACAAGGTGAAAGCTATCAGAGAGATGCCTGTGCCACAAAAAGAGAAGGATGTAAGGAGTTTCCTGGGCAAGCTGCAGTATGTTAGCCGGTTCATTGCCAAGCTCACTTCGATATGCGAACCTGTTTTCAAGCTGCTTAGAAAGAATCAGCCCATAGTCTGGAACGAAGACTACCAGAGAGCCTTTGATAATATCAGGGAATATCTGTTAAATCCGCCAGTGCTAAGGCCTCCGCAACCTGTCAAACCGCTTATTATGTACCTGGCAGTAGAGGACGGTTCAGTGGGCGCCATGATGGCTCAAGAGGATGAATTTGGGGTGGAGTTTGCGATTTACTACCTTAGTAAGAGGTTCTTGCTTTATGAAATAAAATATGCTGAAGTGGAGAAGATCTGCCTTGCAGTGATTTGGGCATCAAAGAAGCTGAGACATTACTTCCACTCATACAAGGTCCAGGCAGTAGCCAAGCAGAATCCGTTAAGATATTTGCAGGAGGCACCGTCTTTGCTTGGAAAGATGGGGAGATGGCTGCTCTTGCTACAAGAGTTCGATGTGCAATACATCACCCGCAAGACTATTAAGGGGCGAGCTGTAGTCGAATTTCTTGCTGAGCATCCTATCCAAGGGGACAGCCCCGAGTTTACCTTCCCTGACGAGAGCATAGGCACGATTTCTGTTCAAGGATGGCAGTTGCACTTTGATGGGGCAGTGAATAACAGAGGAGCCGGAGTCGAAATTATCTTGACAACCCCAGATAATGAAAAACTTCCTCTTGCTATGAAGCTGAGATACAAGGCAACCAACAATGAAGCTGAATACGAAGCGTGCACCTTTGGGTTAGAAGCTCTAGCGGTGTTGGGGGCAAGGAACGTAGAGGTATTTGGTGACTCGTCCTTGGTAATAAACCAGATCCGAGTTGAGTGGGCTGTTAAAGAAGAACGACTAATCCCCTATGTTCAATATCTGAAAGGGATGTGTGGGCAGTTTGAGACTTGCACTTTCCACTTTGTGCCCAGAGATGAGAACCGTCTGGCTGATGCGTTGGCAACCTTAGTGTCAATGTGGGATAACCCTGAAGGAGTGGCCATGAAACCGGTGCTAATTTCGAGCTCTGATAAGCCTAGTTTTGAGACCGAGCCAGTAATGGAGGTAGAGGCATCAGATGGGAAGCCATGGTACTTTGATATCATGAATTACTTGGAAAACGATAAATTTCCAGAAGACGCCACTGAAAAAGACCAGAGGATGATACGTAAGTTGTCTACTCAGTTCATATCCTTAGAAGGGGTGTTGTACAAAAGACGGTCAGATGGGATCCAGCTCAGGTGCTTGAATGAAAGAGAAGCACGCAAGCTAATGGAGGAAACCCATGCAGGGGTCTGTGGGGCCCACATGAATGGTTTGACCTTGGACAAGAAGATCATGAGATAAGGCTTTTATTGGCTTACGATAGACACTGATTGCTCGAAGTATGTCAAACAATGTCAGTTGTGCCAACAGTACACAGATCTGAGACACCTGCCGGTATCAGAACTACATAACCTGACATCACCTTGGCCGTTTGCTGCTTGGGGGATAGATATCATTGGAGAGATTCGCCCTACGGCGTCCAATGGGCACAGATACATCATAGTCGCAATCGACTATTTCACTAAATGGGTCGAGGCAGAATCCTTCAAGAAAATTGACGCAAGGGACATGGCCAAGTTCATAGAGAGGAATTTGATCTGCAGATATGGTCTCCCTCATCACATAGTGTCTGATAATGGAGTGCAGTTCATGGCAGAAACCAGAAAGCTTCTCGAGAAATATGGTGTTGAGCATCATAAATCCTCTCCCTACCGACCGCAAGCGAATGGAGCAGTAGAAGCCACCAATAAGAATGTGAAGAAGATCTTGTCCAAGATGGTCCAAACCTACAAGGACTGGGCTGAAAAGTTACCCTTTGCCCTGTGGGGATACAGAACCACGGTAAGATCATCTACAGGCGCTACACCATTTTCCTTGGTATACGGAATAGAAGCAGTATTGCCAGTAGAGATAGAACTTAAATCACTAAGGGTGGTCATGGAGGCCCAAATCACGGAAGCCGAATGGGCGCAGCAGAGGTTGCAGCACTTGAACTTTCTGGATGAGAGTAGGCTGAAAGCTTATTATCATAATCAGATATACCAGAAGAGATTAGCGAGAACTTTCGGAAAGAAAGTGAGGAAGCACCCGCTGAAAGAAGGGGACTTGGTGTTCAAACAGATGAGGCCAGGAATACCAGACATCAGGGGGAAATTCAGACCTACCTGGGAAGGACCGTATATCCTTAAGAAGCTGTTGTCCAAAGGGGCTGCAATCTTATCAGATAGCGATGGGAACGAATTCAAAGAACCGATCAATGTCGACAGACTCAAAAAGTTCCACGGCTAAAGACCAAAATAAAAAGAAGAGAATAAAATGCCCCGCAAGTCGAAAACCGAAAAAGGCGGCTATGCTAAAATTGGGTGCCTCGACATGGTGAAAATCGAAAAAAGGCATCCTGTGCAAAAATTAAAGGCATGAGAGAAAATGTCCGATCGTGAAAACCTGAGAGGGCCGATTGGTAACAGGAGTTGATGCTGTTAAAATTTGGTTTCATGTATTGATGGTGCGTAAGCAGCTGAGTAAATGCCAAAACCGATCATGTATGCTGAAATTATATGGAAATGTACACAAAATTCGTGAAAAGGATGAATATTATTCTTTTCACTTTCGTCATTTTCTAGTTCTGCATTAAAAAGAAATGTAGCACCAAAAGAAATACACATAAAGGCTAAGCTAGGTCCTGCTGCTGCTCTCGCCGATCAGATGCTTGAGCCCTCGGGTCCTGTTATCAGAGGCTGGACTAAGGATCCACTTCTTGTACTCGCTAGTCGAAGATACAGAATGATTGCCAAACCTCGGGATAACGGTCTTCATGGGTAGTCTACCCCACAGCTCATGATACCGAGAAGCAAACGCGGTCGAGAGATCTCCTTGTCGGAAGGACAGGGGAACCCTCACTATATCCTGGGTCATCCCGAGCTGTCGTTTACATCGAGAGGTGATGCAGAAGGTGGCCTGACGGAGGCCGCAGAGGGGAACACAACCCGATGGTCAATCAGTGACCGCATGAGACAGCGGGAGCCAGGCGGATGTAAAACTGATATCGTCATCTGACAACTCGCCAAATCTGGTAATGCCTTCACCAGCAGTGATACACCCATGCAATCGCCGACGAGGCAAGAAATGGCTCAGCGAGTACTGGGGGGTAATGCGAGGGGGTGGTTCAGACAGCATCTTCAGTTTTTCCTGTAGCCAGATGTGAAAAAAAAAATAAATAAATAAAAGCCGCTGAGGTAAGTAGGGTTTACTTCAGGCAAAAATAAGGCACAGGGTCGTGTGAAAATCCGAAAGGACGCACCACCCACTAAGAAAAGCTAGTGTGAAAATCCATGAGGGACGCACTACCTTTAAAATAATGACGTACCTGGAGCAATAAGGGGCTGCCGGCAAAGGTTGTAGTGGACCCAGAGCTCACAGCGTCCAGACCCAGGATGGTTTCTGCCAGGACGAGTGGAAGGGGTGACAAACCCAGATGAAAGTCGCTCAGGACTCCGAACAGGCGAGAGTCACCTGTCAAACCTCTCGGAGCAACAGTAAGGAAGTTCACCATGCAGAATAAGAATGTGATGCTTACCCGATATGTGGGGATGTCAGTGAACCGATCCAGAGCCTCGATCAGTGGCTCCAAAGCAAAGGAAGAGCTAAGAGGAATCAGCTGGTTGGCCTCCGAAGAGGATATGCCCAGAGCCAGGGCTACGTCCCGGGTCTGAAGTAGGCCACAGCGGGGGACGCAAGGCAGAGCACTAGGAGGGAACCGAGCTCCCAGAATGGAAGCTAACTCTTCAGGCAAGGGGCACAGTTCCTGATAGGTGAATTGGAAAACGTGGAACCGGGGGTTCCAGAAGTGGGTCGCTGCCAGGAGGAGGTTCTGGTCGATTTTCACCCGGCACAGGTATTTCAGCCCAGACAAAGAGGAAAGGGCGCCTTCTCCCCAAGTGTGTTTGTTATCTAAAATACGGTGCATCCTTTGGGCAAGAGGAGAGGACATTTTGAGAAGAATGAAGGACTCAAGATGTGGGAAAATGAAGAGACAAAAATTTTGCAAGATTTTATAGGCAAGCGTCACCGACGGCCTGCCCGTCTCTTCACAGGGACGACCTAACCGCCTTTACACAGGGACGGCCTGCCCGCCTCCCCACAGAGACGGCCTGACCGTCGGTATAGGTCCACCTGGCAGATGCATACGTCAGCATTGCATTCATCACACGCATTAACTCGCATTTATTGCATGACAGACGGCCAGCCCGTCGGTCACTTGTACAGATGCCCTGCCCGTCGGTCAAGAATTTCTATATAAGGGCAAGTGACAGACGGTTTAAACGTTGCTATCCCTTTCTTCTCCCTCTCTCAAACGGTTTCTTAGCGTTTTTTAGCGGTTTTTTAAGCTTTTTTCCTTATTTTTTCGCGATTTCTTCATATTTTCGCATTTTCTACCCACCGGGCACTTTGATATTCATATTTTCTCCAGTTTCTACACTTCCCGCGACTACAAGTAAGTAAATAACTACTTTTTTTTAATTTTATTCAATGTATCTCCTCATTTATTTTCCTTTTGACTTTAGGATGCCTTAGATGTCTTAGGAATTTAGGGAGAATGCTGCCCAATTTTCTGTATTATTATTTTTGTAATTAAGTCCGAACTTTTTGCATGATCACATAGAAATAGAACCTTTCCATAATCTTGGTGCTTTAGAATTGCATCCTTTTTTAGCGCACCATTCTGTGCATGCTTTGCTTTTGGGGCCTGAGGCCATTATTTTGTGTTGTTGGGGGCACACTCTTGCCGGGGTGCGTCCCATTTACATATGTACACTATTGTTGAGGCCTGAGGCCTATATTTTTATCTTTTTCATGCAGGAGGCTGGGCATATCCCTGCCGGGGTACTGCCCAAATTTTCATTATTTATTCAAGAATTGAATATTTTCATGCAAAATGCATGCCTTGGGACCTAGAAGGCCCATCCTTATTCACTTTAATTATTTCCATGCTGATTGCATGTTTGCTTTTGCCATGATGCGTGCGAGGCACTTTGAGCTATTTCCTTAGACAGGATGTTTGCTCTTTTCGTTTTGTTATCATGTCTTTATCTTGTTTTGGGCCGCTATTGCCCCGGTGAGGGCTAAATCGGCCTTCACCTCGGAAATAAGTTTAAAAATATTTGTTTCGCCAAATTTTTGATATTTAATCTCTTCCCTTTTCGCAGGATGCCTCCCAGACGTAGATCACCACAGGCCCAGCCTGAGCTTGTAGCTCCGGCTTGGATGGATGATGAGTCCGCTCAGAGGTACAGAGCGTTCGCTCAGGTAGAGTTTCGGGCCAGCCGTTTTGTATCTCGCCCATTTTTAGAGGCCCTTGGGTTGGCCCCAGAGTTTGATTTACTTGCCAAGGGTGCTGGTTGGATAGAGTTCCTTGAGCCCGCCTTCCAGACATTTCCAAAGGCTACCCGCCAGGTCTTGGCCACTCTCCGCTACACCGGCTTTCAGAGTGCAGATACCGACCCAGGGGTGATTCAGTTTTGGTTCGATGGCGACCATGTCAGCATCACTAGGCAGAGGTTTTCTCAGGCCATGGGGCTCCCTACGGAGGAGGGGGTCGAGATCCCGTGGCGAGCGGTGAGACGCGCCCATTGGGCGGCCATTGCTATACCAGGAGCGCTGTACGATCACGATACAGCGAAGAGCACCGTACTGGTGTCTCAGGCACTCCGGTATTTGCACAGAGTGTTTTCCAACTCGTACCTCGGTCGATCTGGTAATCCAGGGTCGCTTAACGCGGCCGAGATCTGGAGCCTCTGGGCTATGGTGGCAGGCCAGCGTCTCAACATTAGCCACGAGATCTTGGCCAACCTGACCAGAGTCGGCAGAGGGTTGACACCGGTGGTGATGGTAGGAGGAGTCATCACCCGTTTACTGTTGAGATTGGGGTTTAACCCCAAGAGGTTGAGAGGACCCTTGCCTGAGGGGATCCATGTAGACGCCGCAGCGGCAGTTCAGATGGGGATGATCTCCCCGATTTCTGGCCAGGCAGAGGCCTACAGGGTGTTTACTATCCATGAGACCCGGCAGATGTTCAACCTTCCACCCTTGGGGGCAGATCCTGATCACCCAGAGCACCAGGAGGAGTAGCCTCCACAGCCAGAGCCCGAGCCACAGCCCCAGCCTCAGCCTCTGCAGCTAGAGCCTCAGCCGGAGCACCAGCCTCCTCAGCCCCCTCAGCCGCGGACTGTGCCTCCACCACAGCAGCAGGAGCCACCTAGGACCCCCTCAGATTTTGACTTTGAGATCACGATGGACGACCTCTTTGCCGCTTCACCGGCATCCAGGGCGCCGACTCCAGTCCCATCACCAAGTGCCAGGGTACAGAGGTCTATCCATGGGCCCTCCGAGAGATACCATTCGTATTCCCGAGGTGACCCAGGGGCATCCACCTCCTCGGCACCGCCACCAGAGCCAGCACCGCAGCAGCCTGTGCAGCCTGACTTATCGCAGCTCCTCACCTCCATGTACACAGCCTTGGAGCGGCGACAGGATGAGAGAGATAGGGCTATCCACGAGAGGTTGGATCGTCAGCAGGCTGCCATTCAGGAGCAGTCCCAGTCAGTGGAGCGTCTAGCTCGGGAGCAGGCGGGCTACATTGAACACACGACTCGGGAGCAGACTCGGGCCGTGGATGCCTTTAGGGATAAGCAGACTCGGGTCCTGGAGGCTTTCAGAGGAGAGCAGATGAGGCTGATTGAGCAGATAGGTCAGGGTCAGAGGGAGTTGAGGCAGCAGCTCGCTCATGATTTGAGGACGTCACAGGACCAGGCGTCTCAGAGGGTCGATATGACCCTACAGATGATTGATGAGTCACTTGGCTCTCTGAGATCCCGCGTCCAGGCAATGGAGGGGATTCTCCCCCCTCTTTCTCAGACCATGAGGGAGTTTAGGGAGCAGACGAAGCAGAGCCTGGAGCAGAGGAGAAAGGCCGCCAGCGAGCAGACCATTCAGTTGAGCCAAGCCTTCAAGAAGTTGGGAGAGAAGGTTTCTGAGACCTTAGGGTTTATGAGCACCTGCACCCAGCCCTTCTTGGACGGTTACGCTCAGATCCGGTTCAGGCAGGCCCATGATCATGAGGCAGGACCCTCCACAGCTCCGCCACCGCCTCCGGCCCGTCCACCTCCGCCAGGGACCATGCATATATCGGATGACGAGGATCCCGATGAGCCTTCAGACTACACACCCCTCTGATCTTCAGGGAGTTATTTTTATACTTTTGTATATTTTATATATTTTGTATATGCACTGTACAAAAATGACATTCCTAGTGGAAAACTTTTGCTTCCTTATTGCATGATCATTCGATTGTTAATTGCTTAATCACATCACAGAAAGTGTATGTTCTCATATCTACTTACATGTCGATAAAAATGACAATATAAAAAAAAATAATAATACAAAACAAAAACAAACAACAAAAATGATAATCGATAACATCTCAATAAGAAAAAAATGAATAAAAGATGAAACATGGCATAGCCAATAAAGCAAAGGTCACGCTATCAATAGACAGGTCAAAAGATGACCACTCAAACGTGAACTAACAAAATCTTTTATCTCACAGGTACGGGGAAATACCGATCTGAGCACAGACATCGATTAAAAAGATCTCCTTTGAAACAAGGAAACCAGCGGAGTTTCCACACTCCAGATCGAAGCTGTAGTTGAAGAAACACTGCACTTCACCAGATCGAGGTTGTAGCCAGAGAGTGCTACATCTCATAGATCGAAGCTGCATTTGAAGAAACACTGCACTTCACCAGATCGAGGTTGTAGCCAGAGAGTGCTACATCTCACAGATCGAAGCTGCAGTTGAAGAAACACTGCACTTCACCAGATCGAGGTTATAGCCAGAGAGTGCTACATCTCACATATCGAAGCTGCAGCTGAAGAAAGACTGCACTTCACCAGTTCGAGGTTGTAGCCAGAGAGTGCTACATCTCACAGATCGAAGCTGCAGTTGAAGAAACACTGCACTTCACCAGATCGAGGTTGTAGCAAAAGTATACTGCATCTCACAGATCGAAGCTGCAGTTGAAAAAACACTGCACTTCACCAGATCGAGGTTGTAGCCAGAGAGTGCTGCATCTCACCAGATCGAAGCCATGGTCTAAGCATACAGCGCTTCACCAGATTGAGACTGTAGCCAAAGCATGCTGCATCTCACCGGATCGAGGTTGCAGCCAGAGCGTGCGGCATCTCCCTGGGCATCTACCGGTCGAGATAAGGCCAATGGAAATATCTTTGCATCGCCGAGCGGATCGAGACAAGGTCCACCCGGAAGAAGGCACGGAGGGTGAAAAGCCGTCTCAGGTACACTTCCTTTCTGACCTTTCTCTGAGTTTTTGCTTATCTAGGCGCTTGTGCACTAGTTTCCCCAAAACTGGGGGCAACTGTAAGCACCGTGTCCCGGAGTGGTCCGGATCAGAGGTTACCCTATGATTAAATCAGTGTCCAAGCCTGTATGGTAGGTTGGATTTAGAGGTTTTAGCCCCGTGCTCTATGAGAAGTGAGATTTTTATCATTCCTGGGCCGAAGGCGAGAAAAACAGAGGTTTTTTCGAGTCAAAGGGCTTTTTGTCCTCGACAGACGGCCAGCCCGTCGCTCCGAGTCACCGACGGCTCTGGGTATTTTCCGACGCCCGTCAAAAAATCACCGCCCCTGTCAGATTGCCGCCTGGTTTCCCGGAGCACGCAACCCTTCCGACGCCCGTCGGTGGATGTGGCAGGGCCGTCGGACTAATCCTTGTGTCAGAAGGATTCTTCCGACGCCCACCTCTATACACCGACGCCCGTCGGTCGTGTCTGGCTATAAAAGCTCCGGATTTTCATTTGAAAAGGGTTGGAAAAATTTTCAGAAGAGGAAACTCTGCCCAATTTCAAGCACATTTTCTCTCTCTTCCAAAAACACTTTTTCTAAAAGAACTCTATTGAATCAAGGATCAAATCAATCAAAGGAACTAAAAGCTAATTAGTTTTCTTTAGATTTTGACTCCAAAATCGTTCTTTTGAAGGATTGAAGGTGAAATATCTCATTTTCTCTCTTTAATCTTTCATCTCTGCTTCTCGTGGAACGCGCGGGGCTCTAACCGACACCAAAATCTCACCTAAAGTGATTATCTGAGGGTAAATATTCCGGATCCTTCCTCCATTTCATCTCATATTTGATTTTTTATTTATTTATTTATTCTGTGAAATTTTTGAATATCTGTCATTACTTTCTTTCATTTTGACTCTCTTATCTTCTTTCGGGATAAAACTCTTTTTGACTTTGAACAAGGTTTCTCTCTCTTTCTCCCCATTCTGTATTTTCGGAGACAGGGGTGACCGACGGGTCATCTTTATCACCGACGCCCGTCGGTCACCCACCTACAGACGCCCATTCTTGAGTGACAAACGGGCATATCGGATAACCGAACCGACGCCCATCGGTCAACCAAGGAAGGCCGTCGGTGGGTTCTGTCTCCATCTTTTTAAATCATTTTTTATTTCTACTCAGTCTCTTTGATTTCTTATATGTAAATTTTATGTATATTAACCTCTCTTAACTTTCTGTGAGTGTATATCGGTCCTCCTGGATTATTTCGAGCTTGAGCGGCTATCTATCGTGTTTGGAGGATCTCGTTCGGTTTAGTTTCCTAATCCTCTTATTTCATTTCTTTTATTGATTATCTTATGCATATGGACGTACTCCCTTCATATCCCGTTGATGTATAAAAATGACTCAATGGTTTTATATTTAATAAAACGAGGTTTACACAAAACTGGACCAATGTCCTATTTTATCCAATAAAGATCATCACAAATGAAAATATCCAATTTTAATAACGATGCATGCAAGGACCAAAGTCCTCAGAATAAGCAATGTCCCGATTTATGTATGATCCGCACATTTACAAAAGGGAGTTGTATTCCGCTCCTTGTATTATAGTAATTTATTGCTTTCACTATTTATTTGATCATTTATGGCTTTCCGAATGTGAATAAATGGGCCTTTTAATCAAACTGCATAGTGTGGAGAGAGAGCGAATCAATGACATTAAAATTTGATCATAAACTAATGGAGGTAGAAATAGATGAGAAATCCCGGACCCAGCTCTGGTCTTTGGGCTCGAGAGATTAGAGGTTATCCTCCAAAATACTTCTTGGGTCACGAGGCTTTAGCGCTAATCCTAGGCTCTTTAGGGTGAGAAGTTCACCTTCCATGATCCCTCTAGCTGGCCCAAAATGGATACCAAGCGCAGTCTTAGGCTCTCCGAGGCGAGAGTAACTTTCCCAATGTTCTATTGGGTGGCGACTCCATGATACCTCCTTGTTGCCCAACATAGACGCACTTGCGATGTATTGCAAGCTATCAACGGACCCACAAATGCCCCGGTCGCACACGTGCGGGCGGTCCGAAAGGGGCGGCGCCCAGGATCCGGCGCGCGTCACAATATGTATTGGTCAAAATTCAGAGACATATAAATCATATACATTTAAACCCTATATGAGATGATTAATCATGTACATATAACTTGAGATAAAGAATCCATAACTTTACACATGCATAAGCAAAATCATGTAATAACCTTATCATAACAAACCAAGTAAAAGATTTGACTAACAAATATCATTTAAGGCAAAACAGGGTTTACACGGTGGTATGGAATACAGCCGTGTAACAAGCAGGACCTCAAAAATGAAACAATCCAGAGAGCAGTAACACGACGGCATGGTCTATCCTTACTGCCGTGTAGCGCGACAGACCAGCAAAGTTCCATCTCTAGAGGGCAATTACACGGCGGTATGGGGATGGTCTTACCGCCGTGTAAACGCCCCAGACCCAGATTTTCCCAGAAAACTTAGTTGCTTGCAAAACCAAACTCAACAAAATTCATCTCAACATGCATATAACTTCTCACAACCTTAACAATTATACATACACTCTCATTCCATTGGTCATATTTTTAGCATATACCATTATGAAACACATATCCAAAGTTACATTTATCATGCTTAACATATATTCAAAACCCAATTGAAGTACATGTTAAAACACATTCAACAACTCAAATTTCTAGAAATTCATGCAAAAATAATCATGAAACACATCAAAGCATATAATTCTAACATTTCAATTTTATAAATAAAATCTATTAAACACGTGCATTTACATGTATTAGAACACATAAATATCAGAAATGGACATATCACTCAACGATCCAAGGAGGATGGACAAACAACTCCCAAACCAGGTTGCCGATCTCCTTCCAACTTCAAGACCTAATCTTTTCTTTCCCTTTGTTCCTCATTTTTTCTTCAGATTCTTGCATAATCCAATCAAAACAAACACCCAATTATTCCCATGCAAACAACCGTATATCCCAATCAAATCCAAAAAGAAGAAAAAGATGAAGAAAACCCAAGATAACTCAACAACTTACCTCTGGAAACTCAGTTCTTAATCTCTTAGAACACAACACATTCTTAAGGAATCAACACGTGTAAACCCAGAGAGCAGCAAAAAGGAAAATGAAGAAAAGAAAGAGGGGGAACGGGACAGAAAAATGAAAGAAACCAAATCCTATTTCTTCCCTCTCTCTTTCTTTCAAATCCCACTAACTCTCCACCTAGCCATGCACATGTCAAGTTCTCATTGGACCTCTTATTCCACTACCTTGCCCTTTTACCAATTGCTCCATAATAATTGACTAATAGGTCCTTGATAACTACCTTACAGTCACTAAAGAATTTTTGTCACTAATACTTTAATTACCCTTTTCAATTAAGTCCTCAGTTGTCCAATTCCCACATATACATTTACGAAAATACCCTTATTAAATCCATTTAACATTTAATTTCTGACTAGGCCATATTTGGGATGTTACAAGTCTCCCTTATTTTTGATATAACTCAGTGTAGTGTGTGATCGAGGCTCCGGTCTCTCACTTTTGATATTGTTCGCAGTATCCCCTGTAGCAAAGCGTTCCCGTATCCATATCAAATGAAATTCAGGCTGTCATAGGAGGTGTATATTTTCTTGCTCAGTGAAGGGTTGTGTCTTTATGAGTGACTTCGGTTGGAGTATTGGTATTGTATTTATTATTGTTTTGTTAATTGTTAAAATTTACTGATTATATGTTTGGTATCCTTGTCTGTCGTTATTTAGAGATTTTAGTCTTTGGATGTTTATTTATATATGTATTTGCATGACATTATTATATAGTGCTCTGTTACCTTTGCTCCTCCCCACTAACGTTATCGCTTAGCATGGGTTGTTTTCCTATGTAGGTGACAGGTTTTGTTCTGCTCGAGTCGCGCATCTGCATGGTTGGCCACTAGGAGTAGAGTCTTGTTTATTTTTATACTCCTCCTGTATTCTTTTTGTATATGTATTCTTTTGATTAGTGGCATATCTAATTTTTTTGTTAAAGATCCTTATGTAATTTTTGTTTGATGTATTTAATATATTTTAATTTAATGTTAAGATTATGAAGTTTTTGTTATTGTTAATGTACGCTTTCGTTGATATGTATGCATGTTTCTGAGTGAGTGTCCGGTAGCGCTCTGGTATCCTTCCAACGGGGGTATCGTGGTGTTACATTACAAAACATTTACAAAACGCTATACAAGAGTCCTAAACAAAAAGAATACTATATATACAAACAAAAAGAACCCTTAACAAACAAACTTCTAGTGGCCAGCAGACGGGACTCTCACCTCATAACCGAACCTACAAAACCTACACGAAAACAAAACATCCGTGCTAAGCGATAACGCTTAGTGGGGATGTATAAATACAGAGGACTTCTAAACAAGTCGCAAAATAAGACCGAGCATGCATATAAATTTACAGGTACTTGCATCATTAATTTAAAAGCCTATCACACACATATACATATAGCACATACATGACGATAACTTGTTCAAAATCCATACAGATACAGAAGCAATAACA
Organism: Excoecaria cochinchinensis; assembly: GCA_947683425.1. Taxonomy (NCBI): domain Eukaryota; kingdom Viridiplantae; phylum Streptophyta; class Magnoliopsida; order Malpighiales; family Euphorbiaceae; genus Excoecaria; species Excoecaria cochinchinensis. The sequence continues at coordinate 5,458,711 of CANTUQ010000146.1, read as the reverse complement.
ATTGCTAAAATCAAGAGTATACAGAATATATAACCAAACCCAGCTTTACATATAACTTCACATTCAAACGAACAACTAGCCAGAGTTATAATGATGGTGGATACGGGTGTTCAGAATACCGGCTAGCAGTATCAGAAGACCGAAGCCTAAAACTTTTAAAAAACAGAAGACCGAATCCTAAATGATCAGATACCTAAAGGTACATTTTCAGATACCCGGAGGTATAATTTTTAGATACACGAAGGTACAAAAACTAGACCCTTAATAAGCATGCTTATCTATCCACTACCTTCACCGATCAGGCTGACAAACAACTTAAGTAACCAAGCTTATACTCATGTACTCAAGCACGATCAACTTCAATCAATTCATGTACAAGTCAAGTAATCCATTATCTTAAACATAGCTTTTAGAATATAATAATCCTAATTGAATGATATTAAACTAGATTAAAATTCATGCTCATACTCATGCATAACATTTATAAATGAATAATAAATCAAAGCGTAAAAAAAGGGTACTTCACGGTCATAACCAGTTTGGTTGTCACCGTGACATACCACACAATATTCGAGCAGTAAGCAATCAAGGGTATCTCATGGTCACAACCACTTTGTTTGTCACCGTGACATACCAAAGATGCAAAACATAATGTAAACTTAGGGTACCTCATGGTTACAACAACTTTGCTTGTCACCGTGACATACCATACACTCCTCAAACAAAAGTATTTCCTGCATACCTCATGGTCACAACCACTTTGGTTGTCACCGTGACCTATGTAAGAATGCCTAAAAATAGAATTGCATCAATTATTCCAAAACTCAACTCAAAAGCCATAATTGACCAATATATTTCAAACCATGCACATGCATATATGAAAGACTTTTCTAAATCAATATTTAACATATAATCATAAACCAATTTCAAGCAAGAACATGAATAACCAATCATGAACACATGCCTCTCAAAAGCACAACTAATCGTGCTCAATAATCATACTCTAAACAGGTCTAAGATTATCAATATTCCAACTATAACTCATGCATATACAGAATTCTAACTCATAACACAACATGCACCCAATATACACAATTCAAAAACACATGCACAACTATAGGGCACACGATCCCAACTTCTTGAAGCAGTCGAACACTTCCAAAATCAGACTTTGTCCTTGCCCTTCTCCCTTCTTCTAGCCTCAGCTTCTTGTAATATCAAAATGAAGAACATACTCTTAATCCATATATATTCATTCGATCCAAACACAAAGAAAGAAGTAGAAGCAGAAATTTTAATCCAAAACACTTACCTCTTACTTAATTCTTTGCAATACTCTTCAATCCAACTCAATATGCAGAAATTAACCCACAAACCAAACAAAACTCAAAGAAAGAAGAGTGGAGAGAGTGGAAACCGAGAGAAAGAGAGGGAAAGAGAGCTAACTTTGCATGTAATCCCATTTGAGATAGAAAACTCCACTAACAATCCTTTATATTGCATGAACAATCCATGTGGCACTCCCTTACAAAGCCACATGTCACTCATAACTACTTGTCCACTAACATGCAAAGTTACACTTAAAGTCCATGTCATTTATCCCTCTAAGTCCCCCAAATCTACTTCTTCCTTCACTCAACTAACATTCCATTTAATTAACTCCTCACTAACACTTAATCTTGTACAAATACAAAATTTGCACTACCAATTCTACTAGGGTGCAAATCGGGTCGTTACACTAATAAAATAAATATAAATTGTATAATGGATTAATAATGAAGTTGTGTGATAAAGTATATACAAAAGTGATGAAATAAAAGTTTAAGGTGGTATAAATGTGAAATGTAAAGATGAAATCGTAATGTTATACATTAAAGGATGAATTAAGTGTGGACAAAATGATCATATAATGGCAAAATGGAAATTAATAAACAAATAGGAATATAACCATAAATAATTGGAAGTATAGATACTAAATTGTAAATTAATAATGTGATTGCCTAACAAATGATTAAAAGGGAAATGTAAGTTCATATGATGTTAAATGAAATTAGAGAAATTAAGTGTTTTTAATAAATAATGAGTGTAGTAACAAGTATGTAAAGATATTAATGATAATATCAATAATAGTTATAGTAGAGTAATATTAATGAAAATATTAGTGTCAATAGCAATAAAAATACTACTGATAATAATAAGGTCTATATTAAGGCTGTAAATAATCATGATATTCATGTAAGAAAATAAATAATGGTAATGCCCGAGAATTAATAAGAAAGTTGAAATATAATGTTAAGGGAATATTGAAAATTATTTAAGAGAGACATGAATCTAAAATTTATACATATATAGAAAAAATGAAAGAATAAATAAAGTTTATCTAAATTATAAAAATGATTAAAGTAATATAAAGGAGTATGGGTGATATTAATATGAGATAAACTATATAAATGTAAATTAAGGAATATAATGCTTTTAAGATATTGTATTTGCAAATTAAGTATAGTAATATCAAATGATAATATGGTCATTAATTCAAGGTTAACAACAACAACAACAACAACAACAACAACAACAACAACAACAACAATAATAATAATAATAATAATAATAATAATAATAATAATAATAATAATAATAATAATAATAATAATAATAATAATAATAATAATAATATATTGTTAGTAGAGAAATAAATTTAAATAATAATTATAGTATTGAACATAGCAACTATAAATAATAGAGTTAATGAATAATAGGAAGTGTTATAAAATTATTAATGGAATAAGGAACTAAATTATGAGGTTTCTGCAAGAGTATTGGTAATAGATACATACATAAATATATGACTGCAAATAAAATTATACGAGTAAAAAATAAATAAATAATATTAACTGTTAGAAAAGTAATATTAATAATTATAATATTAGTGGAAGAATAATGAAGTTAATTCTGAATTAGTTAATAAAAGGTTTCAACTTAAATGTAAACTCCTATGATAAGGAAATAATGAATGCTTAAAAGCTATTATAGGTTAATTAATTGATCATATTTATATTATTGGATTATTGTGCTCATGATGGGTTATGTTATTGTTTGCTTTGTTATGGTAGGTAAAGTATATAGCCATTATACTGTCGAAAATTTATTTAAATGAATAGTATCTTAGATAGTTATAGGTCAATCGACAAACATAATAATAAGAAATTGAAATGAAATGAACTTGAATGTTTAGAAGCTAAGGATAAGAAATGTTAATTCAATTAAACAATAAGAAAATATTAGTAATGACTAAGGAATTGTAACAAAAATTGTAAGGACCCGAAACACACCCTAGACGGATTGGAAAATATCCAGAGCATAATGGAGGACAAAAATGTGTAATTGGGAGATTAAAATGTTTAAGTGGAGTAGATGACGTAATCAAAATTAAATGAAAAGTTAAGGGTAATTTGGTAATTTGACAATCAAGGACTTAAATGCACAACTTAAGAAATATAGTGTGCTAATGTTTAATTTAGAATTAATTACAAGTCAAATGTATGATTAACTAAGAAGAGAAGGACAAAAAAGTAAAGGAAAAAGTTGCACCGATAGCAAGCAAACACCTTGCTAATTCTAGAGAAGTAAAGAGAAGTGAAGAAACGACTTTGCATGGCTATTTAAGCCATGAATGGACAGCTGAAATAAGGTGAGGGGAAACCATCTTCTCCACGTTAAATATAACTCTTCCTCAGTTATAGATTTTGCTTTTTCATAGTAAATACACTCTAAAGGAAATCTCTCCCAGTTTTAAGTACAAATCAAGTTAAAATGTTGGAGAATCAAGTGGGAGCAAGAAGAAGGAGGAAGGAAGGCAAAATTGAAGAAAAAGGAACAATAATCAAGGTTTGGGAAATATGTTTATTTTGTATGCATTTGATGAATGATTTACGTAATATTAAGTGTATATGAATGATATATGTTGATTTGAGTTGATTTGTGGTTGTTAAGCTTGTAAAAAATGGTTGAGTTGGGCATATAGGTGTTTTAGGGGAAACTCTGTCCAAATCCCCATTTCACCTTTGGTGATATTTTTTACCATAAATTGAATTATAGAACTCAAAATTTGATGATTCTAGTTTGAGGTGAAATTTAAGATCCACACCTAAATGTGTCTAGAAGAGGTCAGGAGATGATTATGGTTCTAAGTGCCTCTGTAACACTCTATACCCGTAAGTTGTATGGATACCGGATGTCCAACACTACACTGACATACACTACAATGCACTTAACTAATCAGTAGGAATTTTTTTTTTTTTACAATAATCACAATCATACATATACAATAACATAACGGTTACACCAACGGACAATTAAAATACTAATAGCATACATCCTTGCTTTCATCTACTGCGATTGTATACATGCCATGCCAATCCTTTTATCCTTGATGTCGAAAACTTCTTTCAGTTGTCACTACATCTCCGACAAAATCAAAATCTACTATAACCTTCACACAGTAACACTCTACGTAGTGAGCATTAAAAATTGCCAGTGGTGGATATATATCCTAAATTTTTCATAATTATAACTATATGCATGCACAAACAAGTGTATTTCTTTAATCACATCTTTTGAACATTAATTATTTATTTTGATGATGTATCATTCTTATATCCTTTGTTGTCTTTTCTGTCACCATACTTTAACATTTTAAATTCTATTATCAGTATCACTATTAATTATACTAATGCTCTTAACATTTGTAACACTACGATCGGACTGTTAATTAACAATCAATTACACTAACAATCCTTGTTATTACTTTATCTATATTTATAATCTTCAGTTTCCTTCCTTTTGCTTAAAACTTATTTACAATCTATATTTAGGCATGTTATTAGTCACCTAATCATTCATTAGAACAATCGTTAATGTCTACTCTTTGCAGTACAAATTTAATATTTTTACTTTCTTTATGCCCTTAACTCTTCCTTTACTCTTTCTTTTAATTATAACTAACTCTTTTGCGTTTTATAATTGCATTAATATTTTCCAATTTATTCGAATCTTACATAGTTTACTTAATTTCAATTAACTGCACTTCAAATTATACTCCAAAATTATTAATGCTAGAATACAATTTACTGACTTATTTGGATATTTATCATTTCTATCATTATTCTTCTATTTTATTTATCTCGATCAATGCTATTACTATTATTAACGACATTATCATCAATCTTAACATTTATACTAACAATTCTATACACATTTACATTAATATAAATTTTAATTATGGCACTGACAATTTCATTAATATAAATTTTACATTTATGTTATTCTTGTTTTTATTATTAATTCATAAACCCTTTTCACTTACATTCAATTGTACCATTAACTTTACAGTATGTCCATTATTTTCTTTTATTTTACCACTATTTTACAATTACATTACTATTTGTCAGTATTATCTTTACATTTATTATTCCTCACTATAATTAATTAAATACTTTCGTTATATTTTATTTGACAACTATACAATTAATTTCATTAGTCCTTTTTAATTCCATTCAATAGCCATGCAATATAATTTAAATTCACTACAGTCTTTCTAAGAACCTTACTATAAATAATTTACAGTTTAGTCCTTCCTATTGACACTTTCATGCTAAATTACATTTTAGTCCCTATGATTTGAATTCTTTACACTATTATCATTTTAATTGCATTTTTCACTTAAATATCACTTATTAACTCCTTTTTATGTAAAATTATCGTTTAGTCCTCAAATTACCATTATCATATCTTATCTCATCTTATCCATATCTTATCTTATCTTATCCCTATCATATCCATATCTTATCTTATCTTATCCTTATCTTATCTTTAACTTATATCATCACTTATATTATCTTATCACTTATCTTATCTAATAACCATTTAATTATCCATATTAATTTCAATTTAATCATTTTAATTTCACTTTTACCATTTTTTCCCTAGTATCAATCCGGTAGAAATCTCTGAGCCGAATGCACGAGATGTGGACCCCATAGATCCACTACACTAAAGTCACTCATCACTATCACTGCATTCCCTGATCACTATTACACTGTACACTGAGATAGAACATTATAGCTATTTTGATCAAGAGAAGAGTTCAGTGAATGTGTGAACGATTCTGTATTTAAAAGACGAGATGTTCTATGAGGAAGAAGTTAAGTGAAAGGATTGACATGATAATCATGATAATCATGATAATCATAGGGTAAAGATATATGATGAATTGAATATTGGGAATATGTGTATGTCCTGATTGTATTAAAATTGAGTAAGGAATAATTCGATGTAAAGGGGTTATATGTACATATGATTTGACAGAGTGGATTAAGAATGACATTCGGGATATAATAATGATAGAATGCAAACGATCTGTAATTTAAAATTTTAGAGATGTTTATTTTGTAAGAAGGATTTCCTGATATATGTAATGATACTAGTAAGAATGACTTGGATGGTATGATGATTACGCAATGTGGAATATCGTAATAATGACAGTTGATACTGATTTTAGTGAGACGAATTGCTATTTGAATAGTAATGTCAATGATTTCCTAAGAAGGTTACTATTGTTCCTAGATAATAACAATTGGGAATAAGGAAAATCAGAAGTTTAAGTAAACATTGAAAAGCTTTATAAATTATACTATATGACAGGAAGTAATAAGTAGGATTATGTGAGAAGCAAAGTGTAAATATTATATGATGGTATAATGTAAGTGTGTGTGAATGTTAGTGATAAAGATTTTGATATTCAGAAAATCGGATATAAGTGAATTTCGAGGACAAAATTCTTTTAAGGGGGGTAGATTTGTAACACCTCGAATACACCCTAGTCGGATTAGGATAAGTTTAGGGTGTAACAGAAAATGAATGTGGTTGAAATAGGGACGGAAGTGTTAAAAAGGACACAACCGTCATTAATTCGAAAGTTTCGGCAAGTTTCGGTAAATTGGACAATTATATCGTCGAGCCTTAAACGACATGAAATGAATTATTTTTGGTGATTAAAAATGTGTCATTGGATAATCAAAATGGTTAAGTGTAGTAAAGGACGTCATCGGTATTAGGTGAAAAGTTAAGGGTATTTTGGTAATTTGCCAAATTGTGACTTAAATAAAACAATTAAGAAGATTTGTATGCCAATGTATTAATTGGAGATAGTTATTTTCCAAATGAATAAAGTAAGAATAGATAAAGGATCAAAGTGAAGTATGCCATAAATATCAAAGAGTAACCAATAGGAGTGAGACATGTGTCTCCTTTAGGGCCAAGTGTGCATGATATGTATTAAGAAAGAGGGAAAGCAGCCGGCCACTCCTTTTTGGCTGAAGTAAATTCATCTTTTGTCCTCTCTTTCTTCTCTTAACTCATGCTTAACGTGGCCATTGGAGGAGATAGTATTTAAGACAAGTTGATGTAGTTTTTGGAAGAGAAAAAGGTAAGATTTTTGTTCTTTTATTAAGCATCTTTCTTCTTGTGTTTAAAAGTTAATTATGTTTAGTTAAGTGAAATTTTGACATAAGTTTGTAATGTTAATGTTTATGGTGAGGGAAAAATCTGGTCAAGTGGAGTGAGCTAAGGAAAAGAATAAAAAGGGAAGCGAGAAGACTCGAAGTAGTGTCTCCAAGAGGTTTGGAAACATAATTTCGTAAATAAATGTAAAGTAAGATTTTGATGCTTAATTTGAGTTGATTTTAATGTGGTTATATGGATCTATGATGATGATAGTGAGTGTTGGTTTTAATTTGTTAGAAAAAGAAAATTGTGCATGTGAATAGGATTTGGGTGAAAATTTCGTTAAAACACACTTGACCCTTCTCTGGTTATTAGGCTGTATCTAGAGTTTTAGAAATTGAAATGGTGTGAGTCTAGTTCCATTTGAAATCTGACACATACACCTACAAATGTCTTAGACATATGCTTGAGCTAATTGTAGCCCTAAGTGTCTCAAAAGTGGTCTTGAATAAGAGGTATCTTCTCTGGCCGGGTTCAGGGGATCAGTATAGGTTGTGTTGGTCATATCTGATGATTTAAGTGTCCAAATGACTTGAAATTTGTTCTATATGAACTATAACATCTAATTATCATTTGTTAAGTAGGACAGTTTTCCTAAAAATGAGGTTTAGAGGTTGGTTTAGGCGGTTGAAGTTTGAAGTGGAAAGCAGTCCTGAGTTTTTGCTTTTATTTTACTATTTTTGGTATGTCACGGTCACAACCAAATGGTTGCCACCATGAACAATGCCGAGACAAGGCAAAATTGAGTATTTTTGGACCTCATGATCACAACCAAGTTGTTGCCACCGTGACCCTCCCCTGTTTTGCATATTTTGTGTGTTTTTCCTCCTAAAACGCACCCGAACTTCACCGGAACTTTTTGGAACTTATCCGACACATGTTTAGAGTTTTGTAAAGCATAAATAAATGGTTACAACTTAGGGATACAAGTGGCTAGGGTTTCGAATAAGAATTTGGACTAAGATATTCAAAGGTTTAATGAGTCAAACACTTTCAAATTCGTCTAGTATGTTAGGAGGGTTGAAGTGGAATTTTATAATTTGTATTTTGGAACCAGTAGAACTACGCCGCTTGGATTCCCAATCCTTTGGGATACGTAGGAAGCTTGGTGCTTGTTAGAAATAAATGTGGCATGTATGAGAAGATTTATAAATGTTATTGAGCTATTAATGATTTAAGTCTCGTGTAGGCTTATTTATAGTTTAAAATTTGTATATGACATTAAGTTTGAAGTAAATGATTGTTTTAGGCGCATCATAAACTGAAAATGAAATGAATCTTTCGTATATCAAATGGTATTTATATGACTCTCTAAATAATGAATGATTCTTAATGATTTGAATAGTTTGAGATACTTATGTTGAAGTTCTCGATTTTAATGCATGACTTTGGGAAAAATAATGTTTATGAAATTATTTAGGGACATTATAAGAATAAATGTGTTTATATGAAGTTCAGGTAATTAAGAATAATAGGAGTGTGATGCTTGGCTTTGTCACGAGCACGACTGGTATCGCCAACGCGAAAGAGGCCATCTAGTTTTCTGTCGCGGTCGCCACTAAGGTCGTGAGCGTGACTCTTTCCTATGCTATAAATGTATGTTGTTTGAACTATTAAACATGGGTTTTGACTTGTGATTTACATATGACATATTGTATAAATCAGGATATGCTTTACCATGTCAGCTATGGTTGAAATGAATTTTTAAGCATGTTTAAAATTAAAATATGACTGTATTTAAAGGTTATGGTTTGTTATATTCTATAAGAGCCATTAGTTATAAATGAATTATGCATATGATTATTATTTGACTACAATAAAAGTATGTGCTGCTGAAAAAGTATTAAAATATAACATGTACATCATTAAAGGAAATAAGTATGTGCTTAGCTTGCGTTAGTCGAGCCATGGATAGATAGGCATGCCTATAGAGTCCAGTTTGCTGCAGCCATGCGTATGCGATTTGGACCCTAATCAGGTCCCCGATCGGATCCTCGCGATCCTTCTATCTTGGATCTTGTTTAAGATCCCATGTGAAAAAGTTTTTGAAACAAAAAGAAAAAAAATGATTTTGATACCTTCGGGTATCCATGAGTTATGAAAGAATTATTGATACGCTCGGGTATCTATGCATTACTTGTTTATCCACCCTTTTGACTTAGCAGGAATTAATTGAACAAGAGTATGTGAATCAAACAATAAGTTATGAATTGATGAATATATGTGAAGACTTGTATGGAAGTATGTATGTTGTTTTTACATGATAAGGCATCTGCTAATCAAGATGTGTGAAATGAATTTTGGAAACTGAAAGGAATGTGAATAAGTGAACAAAGTGACATGAATGCGATGTGAAAAAGTGCGATAATGTATAAGTGATTTGTTAAAGTCGATATGTGATGTAAGTGGTTATGATGATGACCTCCTTGAAAGTATCTACTTTTTTATTATTGATATGATTATATTTTCTATATTATGCTTTTCTTTGAACTTATTTGACGACCATTCTTAGTGGTCGTCCATATTTATGTGTTTCCCACTATGCTTTATGCTTAGCATGGATTTTCTTTTAAACCATATAGGTACTATTGATCGGATCTTTCAAGAGTCTTTCCACGGAAATCAAGGCCAATGCAAGGTTATGAAGAGATTTTAGGGTAGGATTTGTATAGTCTTAAGAATGTGTGCAAGATTTGTAAATTTAAATTATAAGTTTGTAAAAGCGATATTGGTTATGTAAATAATCTATCTATAGTGAATTCTGAAGAAGTATACTTTATAATGTGATTGTGTAATGAATTTATAGTTAACTATAATGTGTTTTTGAAAATGAAAGAAATTTTATAACTCAAATTTCAGCTTTAAAGTTTATAAGATTTACATGTTTATGTCAGTAATGCCCTGACCATCGTCGTGAACCACCAAATCACGGTATGGTTTACTACGTATTGGTAAGGGGTGTTACAAAGGAAGCAACCGATCATCATCATTAAAAAAATATCTATTTTGTACAAAATAAACAAATCTATAAATCATGTCAGAGAGTCTCTTTGGGCATAAGGTTGCACTTTTCCGACTAGTTTTCATTGTCTAATATTCCCTGCAGGATTAAGACAAAAGTGTGCCAACAGGAACAAAGAAATAGAGATAATAAAGGATCACCTATATGTCGAATGTCTATTTGGTATAAAAATGAACTAAAGCAAATATCACAATGGATGGTCTCCCTGAAAATTAGTTGTCTCTAATTTGATCGGTCATGCCTGTAAATTTGGTGTCCACTCCCTCCTGCAGAGGCTGCACTAACCGAGATGTGCCTTGTGCCGAACCTTTTGGCCATTTCATCCATGAGCTGCTCCATGCACTACAATCTCCCGACCAAGGCCTGTAACCTCCCCTCGATACGCAGCTCCATGGCAATCAGCCTCTCATCAGCACGCCGCTTCGCGGCCATCAGTCTCTCATCCATATGTTGCTCCATAGTCATCAGCCTATCATGCATAGCCTGGACTAGGGCCTACGTGCTCATCTGGCTTCGCTCAAACCCTGGCCTAGGTGGTGGTGGCAGAGCCTCCGAAGTAGGTGCCCCCGATGAATCTGGACGGCCGTGGGGATGATACCCCCCAAATGCTTGAGGATCTAACCCCCAAGTATGTATATGAGGAGGAAAGCGTATCTGATATCTTAGAGGTGACAGCGATGATAGAGCACAAAAAAGATGTAACCCCCCAAAATGTATCCTAGAAGGATTTGTTTATGTCTAGGCTTATTGGTGATCGAAATTGTACAATTTGATGGTTAGAGTGATTATACAGGAGAAAGGATATGATTAGAATGAAGAAAATCGGTAATTTTGTCATTTTGCATATACGGATTTAATAGAATGGAATAGTTAACTATGAGAGCTAAATTTTGAGAATGGATCGGTTATATGCCAAATGTATGTGAGTTGTGGTGTTAGGTGGGCCGAAAGGACGAATTTGGTATTAATGCAAAAGTTTCGGCAAGTGCGGCAAATTTGAAAATTGTAATGTGTTAATTTGGGACTTAATTGAAGGGGATAAGGATTTAATTGTGGGCCAATGTAAGAATTATATTTATGTATTAGGTTATTGTAAGATTAAAGGAGAGGATGTGGACTTAAAGGGATAATTGGATATAAAAATCTAGTGGGGGCCAATAGGAAAACGACATGTGGCATTAGAGATAAGATGGTGGTGGTTGGGGTAATTAAGGAGAGAGAGAATGTGAGAGAGAGCAGATTTTTGCTCATGCCTCTCTCCTCCCTCACATTTCCCCTCTTTTTCTTCTTTTCTTCCTCTTCTTCTTCTTCTCACGCCATCCTCTCTCTCTTTCTTTGCAAGCCCCAAAATTTGTACAAAGGAATTTACAGCTTAAGTGTTCTTAATGAAAGATTTGAGATAAAGGGGTAAGTTTTGAGTTCTAATTTATGAAATTTACTCTTTGTTCAATTAGAAATATTAAGTAATATTCTGTGTTTTTGATGAGGAAATTGGAGTAATAAAACTGTAGAAAGAGTATGGAAGGAAGGAAGTGCAACTATTGAAGCTAATTGGAGCATAGGATGTTTAGGTTTGGGAAATCTATCTTTTGACATATATGTATGTGTGTGTATGGATGATTGGAGTTTTTTGATGTTTGATACTTATTTGTCAAATTTGGGTTGTTTCTGTTATTTTTTTGTGTGGGTTTGCTAAGTTTTGGTGGGGTTGAGTTTCCAGGGGAAACTCTACCCATATTTCATTGTCTTAGCTATAAGTTGAGTTATAGATATCTACATTATGTCAAACTAGTTCCATTTAAAGTATAATTCATATACCTAAAATTATCTCTGAAGGATGGAAATCCAATTCTTGCTCTAAGAGCCTTGAAAATGGCAAAAACCGGGGTGCCTTTGATTAGACGGGTTCACTAAAGTAGTGTAGGTTATGTAGCTTATATCTAACGTTCTAGATGTCCAACTGATCTAAAATTTGTTGCATTTGAAAGCTAACATCCTAAGGTTCATTTGTTAAGAGGATTTTTTGGCTAAAAATGAGTTTTAGAGGTTGATTTAGGCAGTACAAAGTCAGGGGTGAGATACAGTCTCGTTAACCCGTTTTTCGTAGGGTACTTGGAAGAGGCTTCTGTCGCGAGCACGACAGAACCTGATTGCTGAAGGTTTTTCCTCTTCTTTTGAATCTCATGGTTGGTAGGGACTCTTGCCCTTCTTTACCCTTCCCTAGGTTATGTATTTTGATATGGTTTTCCTCCCGAAATGCATCCGAACTTCCCTAGAATTGTCTAAAACTTATCCATCATCATGTTGAGAGTCTTTTAGAAGAATAAATGTGGCATGTATGTGTAAGATTGATAAAACTTTGTTGACCCATTAGTGATTCAAGTCTCGAGTAGGCTTATTTCTAGATAAGAGTTGTATGTGATGTTAAGATTGAATTAAATGATTGTTTTAGTTGTGTAATAAACCAAAATTGAAATGAATCTTTTGTATCTCAAATGGTTTTATATGACTGTCTAAATAATGAATGACTCTCAATAACTTGAATATTCTAAGATACTTATTTTGAAGTTCTTGAATTTAATGCATGAATTTTGGAAGTAATATTTATGAAATTATTATGGACATTATAAGAATAGGTATGTTTTTATGTGAAGTTGTATTCAATTGAGAATTGACAGAAGTATGATGCTCGGCTCTGTCGCGATCACAATAGGTGTCGCGAGCGCGACAGAGGCCATTTAGCTTTCTATTGCGGTCGCGACTAAGGTCGCGAATACGACTCTTCTCTATTCTATGAATGTATGTTGTTGAGCTATTTGGCATGGGTTTTTACTTCTGCTTTACATATGACATGTTGTGTAAACTTGGATATGTTACACAATATAAGCTATAGTTGAAATGAATGTTTAGGAATATGTTAAAATTATGATGGGATTGAAATAAAAAGGTTATGGTTTGTTATATTGTATATGAGCCATTACTTTCATTATAAACGAATTATGCACATGATTATTATGTGACTATAATAAAAGTATGCACCTCAAAAATAGTATTAAAAATAACATGTACATCATTAAAGGAAACAAGTATGTGTTAGCCTGCGTTAGTTGAGTCGTGGATAGATAGGCATCCCTATAGAGTTCCGTTAGCTGCAGCCCTCTATTCTGTTTGGACCCTGATCAGGTCCCCGTTAGGATCCTCGCGATCCCCTCTATATTTGGATCTTGTTTAAGGTCCCCTTTGTAAAATGTTTTGCTTGTGATAAATAAAATGGTTTTCGATTCGTACCCGTAAGGTACCGTCACTGTTCGATTCGTACCCGTAAGGTACCGTCACTGTATACTCGTTATCCACCCCTTTTGACTTAGCAGGTAGTAAAATGAATAAAAGAATATGAATTAATTGATAAGTTCCGTGATTACTTGCAAAATGGTTATGTGAATGTATATCGGATGCGTTTGATGTTAGATACCATGTGAACTAGTGCTTTACACACTCCTCTGTTCTGGATCCTTTATGGACACTTATGCGGAAAGGTGTAGCATCTTCAGATACCCATGTGTTTTATATTATAAGGCAATATCTATTAAATGGAAAGAAAGGTATCAAGTAAGGTTGTTCTAATAGGCATGTATGTAAAGATCTTGTTTGCATAGGAAATTGTATTGGGACAATGCATGTTATTAATCTATTCAAAATTTATGAGTATGCTTGTTTATATGATGTCATTGGAGAGAACTGTTAGAATATTTGATATGTATGATTGTTATAGTTGAAAAGCTTAGTAAATGTACCTTGTGAATGTGTATATATATATATGTGTGTGTGTGTGTGTGTGTTTATATGTTTAAATGAGAATACAGGTAAGTAGTGTTCTGTCTGCCTTCGGGACGTAGGCATGGGTAAGTGAATTAGTAAGAGATTGATGTGCATTGCTTGATGACTATTAATGAATATATTGAATTCGTATCGATTTGTAAGCATGAGATAGATAATCGGATTTAAGAAAGATGTAAGGAATAATTCTGGAACTTGTGTGAATGAAGTTTTTGGTAGAACTACGTGGTTCTGATTCCCCAACCATAGGGATACATAGGAAGCTTAGAATCGCATTTCGAGCCCGAACCAAATCTGAAAGTAAATGTTTTGTTTGATTTTGAGCAAGTAATGTTTTGAATAAGGGGAAATGTCGTGACATAAACACTAAGACTGTAATCTGTATAACTTGGAAATGTTTATATAATGGGATTCCGTAAGTATTATATTCAATTATTGAAACGTATTTTAATAACTTCTGAAGATCAACTAACTACAAGGCTATTAAGCGATTTTTAAGTATATGATAAGTTTTATATAGTAGATTTTAAATTAGAAAGTAAAGAAGTGTTTCGGTTTTCGATTTATAAGAAGCTCATACATGTGAAATTGTTTAAGTTTAATATCCGAATAAAGATATTCATTGGTAATAGCTTTAGCCGGTATTCCTTTATGTTTAAGTATTCATATGTTGATTTGCATGTGTTTACCTCGGCAACCATTGTGAATGGCTGCCCATTATTTGTTTGCCAAACAAAGCATTGTCGCTTAGAACGGTTGTTTTTCCGTGCAAGATAGGAGATTAGAGTAGCGCCGTGGTCCGCTGAGTCTTTGTCCAACGAGTCGGTAGATTGGTATAAGAAGTGTTTTGATTTTGGCTTGTACATAAGTTATATTCATAAGTATTTGTAATAAGTTGTAAAATCTTATAATGCAAACAATGGTATGTGGATGTCATAGATCTAGGATGTGCATGTCTCGAGATTTGCTTCGAAAAATTTTATTATTCTAATTTCTATATTGCCGTGTATGTCATTGTCTGGTAGCACCCTCCACTCACCATGGCTCTTCTTCCTTCGATACCCTATGTGTGGGGGTTGAGGGTGTTACAAAAGATCTTCCAGATCTATATATATATCGATACCATCTAGTGGCGAGTGAGGCTTACCTCCTCCTGGTTGCGGATAGTAATACCCCTCATCTGGCTGAGGCAGTGGAGACTCCTCCTCGACTTGAGGCTGATCCTCGGGTGGCACCACCATTGCGAGCTAAGGTAAATGGTATATCTGCCGAGTCTTTGCCATGGTAAGAGTCTATATTCTCCTGCCTGCCCAGGCAATTGCTCCACCATGCCCATATTACTATCAAGAACCTAGTCGGCATAAATGTCCCTATCCACAGGGGGGCCGAATGCACTGGGGTCGTGACCCAGATGCAGTAGCAGTCTGGTGACTACTCCACCTATACATAGTTGTTCTGTGGCCCTCTAGCCTTGTCTGACTATACCAGCCAAAATCTCATGATTGATATTGAGCAGTGTTCCTGTAGCCATAGCCTATAGGCTCTAAATCTCTGCGGCACTGACAGCGCTGTGGCTACCTGTTATGCCCAAATAACTGCTAGCTAAGACCCTTTGAACACACTTGTACACCTGTGAGGCAAACAGAGTGGTCTTGGCTATGTTATGGTCATAATGGGCCCCCTGCGTTGTGATCACCTCCCATTGACGTGCCAAATTAGCCTTGCCTGGCACCTGCGTACGGTCTCTGGTCGGGAGACCCATAATTTCTGCAAATTTTTGACGACTCATCATGTGTTCTATGTCTTGGACTCGGAACGATATGGCATCAGTGTCAGTGTCCGATCTTGAGACCCATACTTAAATGTAGCCAGGAACTCTCTTGTAACCCCTGGATATGTGAGAAAAGCTGATGCGTGCAAATCCATCCAACCCATGGCTGTTAACAACATGCAGATTTCCTCCCACATACCCATCTGTTCGAAAAATGCTTGGGACCAAAATTTACTGGACAAGAACTGTGGGCAACATAGTCCCTCAAACTTTCGCCTCTGTGCTTCGGTTATCCATGCTGGGGGTTGAATATCTGTTGGCTCCTTAGGTGGACTGTATCGCGGAGGCATCCCTAAAAAAAGGAAACTTGGACAGTCATTCATTTATTATTTTTTGAATACTCCCTAAATGCTTTATGGGGACTTTTCCAGGTAACCTTCACCTCCGATATTTCCTACAAAATTAAAAGCCATATGTAGGGGTAAGTTATGTGTATGAATGTGCACATGCTATGCGGAACGTGAGTGACATCATTCATCGGAGCGGCCCAGGTGTCAGGGCACAATATCATTCTTTGATAACCTCCACTGATATGATTTGAGATCTGGGTTCCCACTGCACCAACTCCATAATTCACAACTGGAAGTCTCTAACCACCCTTGGTGCCGTTGGTCATTATTTTAAAGGTAGCGCATCCCTTGTGGATTTTCACGCTAGCTTTTCTGGGTGGGAAATGCGTCCCCTTCGAGATTTTCACATGACCCTGTGCCTAACTTTTGCTTGGGATAGACTCAACCTAACCCAACGGCTTTTATTCATTTCATTTTTTGTAAGATAGGCTACCTATTTCTAGGTTCTCACCCTGCCCTTTGGCCTAACTTTTGCTTAGAGAGCCAATCACGGTTTTCAACTCTAACAGCCCTTTTTTTTTGGTTCGACGTTCCTTAAAGTAAGACGGCTAAAGTCCCTCGTCGGCAGAAGCAACAATTGATAAATAGCATGCATCCGATGGAAAATAATATATTATCTTTTCATAAGGGAACTACATGACATTAACCATACGAAGCGAGTTATAATTGCCTATGTGTATATGTTTCCACATGATTTCATTACACATGATCACTATTTGACATCAGGCTCAAAATACAAGACCATATTTAATCTCGAGACAGATCCTAAAAGCATCATAACTCCTGTTATCAATCAGCCCTCTCGAGTTTTCTCGATTGAACATTTTCTCTCAAAATTTTTCTTTTGAGCCTTTAGCTATGGTGTAACACCCTTAAACTGTACATAATAATTTAATTGTCCTAAACTATTCTTAAATCATTATGAAAATCCGGGTTATTTTTTTTTTCAACTATTACACCTTACTATGCACACAATCATTCTCAAATAGGCTACTTAAATTTTACCGAAATTTCGGCAGAGTCTCCTCTATAATATTGCCTATCCCCCTGTAAACAGAAAGTCTTGACACTTCTATAATCACATACATATTCATCCGTCCTACTCCAATTCAAACTCCAACACAATTTTGCCCATCCTCCAATTTAATTCCAATCACATACTTATATAATAACTCATAATGTCATCCACTCACTATTTACATCAATTTTTACAAAATACAAGGACATAATATCAATACATCAACTATTTACTATGAATAGTGGCATAATTGTAATATTAGTGAAATTAAAATGAACTAATGGCATAATGGTAATATTGGTAAGTATAATTGAACTAATGGCATTTTTGCCATTTTGAAAAAGTTTAAGGGTATAACTGAATTATTATCATAAGTTAAGGATAAAATGGTAATAAGATAATTTATGTGATTTATTGTGTGATTACCCTGATCATGAAATTTGAGAATAATTAAATATAATATTGCATGAATAATTGGTAATCAAATTATGTTTAATTATAAATATTTAAATGCTATTATTTATTGAATATTATTTATGCATGAATATTATATGACGAAGGACCAAAGGGTTGCGGGGTAATTTTGTAATTGCAGTCTATTTAGAATAGAGGCGGTGCAAATTGGAGTTTATTTTATAATTTATGTAATTTATAAATATAAAACATATCCATAGATATTTCTCAAAAAAAAAAAACAAATTATTCATAGATATGCTATAACTATATATATTTTTTTATTTTCTCAATATTACTAAAATTAATTAACCAATTAATGGAGCAAATTTTGATTTCAACCGCTGTTATTTTTTTCGATAAATTAATAAATTAATAATAGTGAAATAAGATAATCTATTTTCTACACAATCATAAATATAAATCACAAATTACCATAGCTCATATTATAAATAAAAATTCCAAAATAAATACATAATTGGGACACCGGCTAAAGGAATGCAAATTTTAAAACAGTATATATATTTACCAATTTTGTAAACTGTTGAATTCCACGGTATAATTTTATTTAATTCGGTTATATTTTTAATTTTTCCAAATATTTTCCAAATATATTTATTGAATATTATTTATGCATGAAAATCACCACTGAGCATATTTGATGCTCAGCACGTAATTTTATTTTATTGCGTGTAGGTACGCCGTAGGAGTTTGGGGCAGTGCATACCTCAGTCTTTGGAAGTGTTATCAAAGAATAATATTTTGGAATAGTTAAGTATGTTAAGATTTTGGCATGTATATGACTATTAGTATTGTTTTGGGTTTTGGTCTGTAATAGATTGCTAAACTGTCATTAGTTTAAGTATGTATGGGCATGCCTAATAATTGGTAGAAATTAAGTTAATACTATTGGTAAAGTAAAATATAAGTTTTCAACTTAAAAAAAAAAATTGACCAAATGAATAGTAACGTAGGCAGTTATAAGTCAATTGACATAATTGATAATGAATTAAAATAAGAATATTTAGTATATTGATCAATTAATAATTGTTAATAGACTTAGGTATATTGGCTAGTCAGAAAATACTATTTATACTGTACTATTTATATGTTACTATTCATATAATACTATTCATACGGTACTATTTATATATACGATATTATTCATATATATGGTACAATAAAAAAAATTACCGGTTTTAATTAATAGTCTACTTAATAACTTGATTAGTTCAATTAGGTTAACTGGATTAAAATGAACAGTTAAGAAATCGGAATGTAGGTCGCTATAAGTATTGGTATCATAGCTCCAGTTTAGGTGGTTCTAAAATCGGAGTGGGTCAATGGGAATAGTATAAGTACATGTACATGCCAACTAATTTTTGGACAGTATAGTTTTGTGAGGCTAATGTATGCTTGCTCCTTGTGTTAGATTGCGAGTATGGCTTCAGATGAAGGTCGTCGTGATAGTGATGTGGAGAGTGCCGCATCAGTTAGTATTAGTCGATCGAGGTCGCCTCATCATTAGGCTACTATGTCAATTGTTCCTCCTCCTCAGCAGCAGCTTGAATTTATGAAGATGATGGCGAATTTCTATCAGTTTATGCAATCTCAGCATCAACCTTGGGGTCCTGAACAACAGTTAGCTCCACCTAGGCGAAGGCCTATTTTGGAACAGATTAAGAGATTGGGAGCAGGCGATTTTTATGGTCGTAATCCTTTGACTCTGGTCTAGGCAGAGGAGTGGTTGTTTAAGCTCAAGTGTATGTTCGAGACCACTCAGAGTCCGCCAGATGAGATGCTTCAGGGAGCAGTCACTTTGCTTTAGGGTCTTGCTTATACGTGGTGGAGTTCAGTCCGTAAACATACTCCTACTGATCAGGTTACTTGGGGGTTTTTCCAGACTCAATTTAAGAAGAAATACATCGGGTTTGAGTATAAATCTGCTATGTAAGATGCCTTTTGGAGGCTCAGACAGGGAAGCAAGTCAGTTGCAAAGTACGAGAGAGAGTTTGAGCGGCTTAGTGCCTACCTAGATGATGAGTCCATGACTGGGCTGAAGTTATGCCATAGATTTGAAAGAGGTCTGCATAATAACATCAGATTGGCTTTTTGTTCTCAGAGGCATATAGATATGAGGTCCTTGGTTGAAGCAGCCCTTAGAGCAGAGACGATTATGTCAGAAGAGGCTGATAGACAGTCCCGTTTCAAACAAATGAGGAAATCGGGTCAGTTTTCTGGCACAGCTAGATAGAGTAAGAAGTTTAGAGGGCCTCCTCACTCACAGAACCGTGCATCAGCAGCACCTGATACTATTTAGAGGAACCCAGTCGGCAGTAGTGCCCCAGTCACATCAGTAGCCAGTGCACCCAGGAGTAGAGTACGAGATCCATTTCCACAATGCCCTCATTGTAAGAAGTTTCATTCAGGCGAGTGCAGATTTTTGAACAGGGCTTGTTTTAGATGTGGGTCCTAGGAACACCCGATCAGAGATTGTCCTGAGGCCTAGCCGTCCACTGCAGCATCACCAGCTTTAGGTGGAGGGTCAGTCCCTCAGAGAGTACGTGGTATGGGAGTAGCTCCTTCGCAAGCAGTTTTAAGCCCTTCAGTACAACCACCTCAGGGTCGTACCACTGAACATCATTATGCTGTTAGAGCCCGTGAATAGGATGATGCTCCAGATGTCATTGTTGGTAAATTCTCATTGCTTTCTCATTCATTTTATGCTTTAATTGATCCTTGTTCTACGCATTCCTATAGTAGTACTGCTATTGATTGGGATAAAGGTTTGCATGACAGTCAGTTAGACAAATATATTTTAGTGAGTAATCCTTTAGGTCATAGTATAGTGGTGAATAAAGTATATCGAGATTGTCCGGTTAGTTCTCAGAGTGTTGTGTTTTCTGCTGATTTAATTGATCTTCCCTTCCGAGAATTTGATGTTATCCTTGGACTGGTTATTCACTCACCAGGCCACTGTTGACTGTAAGAGGAAGAGAGTAACTTTAAGAACTGCGGACGATCAGGAGATTGTGATCGTGGGTGAGAGATCATATTTTCTTTTTGATGTGATTTCAGCTACTGCAGCTTAAAGACTTATCAGAAAAGGGTGTGTTGCCTACTTCCGCTATGCAATGGAGACTAAAAAGGATGAACTTAAGGCTTCAGATGTGCCCACTGTTCGGGAGTTTCAGGATGTTTTCCCTAAAGAACTTCCAGGTTTGCCACCTGATAGAGAGTTAGAGTTTACTATTGACTTAGTACCTAATACTGCACCTATCTCTATTGCTCCTTACAGAATGGCGCCTTCAAAACTCAAAGAATTGAAGATTCAGTTGCAAGAATTATTTGATAAAGGCTTCATTAGACCGAGTGTTTCATCTTGGGGAGCACCAGTCCTCTTTGTGAAAAAGAAGGATGGATCACTTCTGTTATGTATTGATTATAGATAGTTGAATAAAGTCACCATCAAGAACAAGTATCCACTGCCTCGGATTGATGATTTGTTTAATTAGTTAAAAGGTACGGGCGTGTTTTCCAAGATTGACTTAAGATCGGGCTACCATTAACTAAAGATTAAAGAGTTAAATCTGTCTAAGAAAGCTTTTTGCACTAGGTATGACCATTATGAGTTCATGGTCATGCCTTTTGGATTGACAAATGCTCCTGTAGCTTTCATGGATCTGATGAATAGGATTTTCCACCCTTACTTGGACCAGTTTATGGTTGTTTTTATCGATGATATTTTGCTGTATTCGAAAAGTCCAGAGGAATATGATGAGCATTTGAGGATTGTTCTGCAAACTCTGATAGATAAGCAGCTTTATGCCAAGTTCAGTAAATGTGAATTTTGGCTGGATGAGGTATCATTTTTGGGTCACGTGGTATCAACTAATGGCATAAAAGTTGATCCTAAAAAGATTGAAGCGATCCTTCAATGGAAGGCACCCAGGAGTGTTACCGAGATTAGGAGTTTTCTTGGATTGGCAGGTTACTATAGAAGATTCATGAAAGGTTTTTCCTCCATTGCAACTTCCCTGACTCGATTGTTACAGAGGAATGTCAAGTTTGAATGGTCAGATAAATGTTAGGAGAGCTTTGAGAAGCTTAAGTGTATGTTGACTGAAGCTCCATAGAAGATTCATGAAAGGTTTTTCCTCCATTACAACTTCCCTGACTCGATTGTTACAGAGGAATGTCAAGTTTGAATGGTCAGATAAATGTTAGGAGAGCTTTGAGAAGCTTAAGTGTATGTTGACTGAATCTCCAGTGTTAGTGCAACCTGAATCTGATAAGGATGTTGTTGTCTTCAGTGATGCTTCCATAAATGGATTGGGTTGTGTATTGATGCAGGAAGGCAAGGTGATTGCTTATTGTTTTATCCATTGTATTCCTGTGCATGTCAATTGATAGAACTATCCAAGAATGTTGTTTCAGTTTAAGTTATCATGTGTGAGGCACATGGTTGTAAGACCTTGAAACAAATGAGACTTCATTCTAAATATCCCTAGTCAGTCATTGTTATGGGAATAACAAATGAATTAAGACTAGTATGCTCTCTCTGATTAGTTGAGTTCTGTCTTACGGATCATAAGGACAAAAGTGTCAATCGGAGATCATAGATACATGTTTGTAACATGGTATTTGGATACGATCCACACATGAGAACACTACATGGTACAAGTCATAAGTGTTCCTCATATGCAAGTTTTGTATCGGAGTTCTTAGACCTAAAATCTCTATGAAACTCTTTATGAATTACTGTGTACTTTGACATACACCTAACGTGCTCGTAACTGAGTGACAAGTATGGGTATGCTTGGGTATGCATTGATTCATGTTAGAGAGCATGAGAGAAGTGAAGGGATTACCCCTCTCTATAAGAGAGAAAATATCATCGGCCACTTGATCAGTGAACTGAGAAGTGTATGGCCATACCGAGATGTAATAATGTGCAATCATTATTTATCTGAGAAGTTCAGTGTCACTGGAATATCAAGAAAGGAATTAACTTACACATGAGGATGACTTGTTCCATGCCTTATGTTAATTCTGATATTTATGGGTAAGGGAATATATAAAATTGCATTAGGTCACTAAATGCCAATTGCATTTTCATTTAATTTGGAATGCTATAATATCTTGCTAGAGAATATATATAGCCTTTGAATTAATTTTTTAATTCATTGCCAATATTAAATGGACCTATAGGATCGGACACAAAGCATTGGGCTTAAAATACTTGAATAAAGTATTGAGCATTAATTTAGGCTTTTAATTTAAGTCAAATTAATGTATATGTAATGGGTATTTAATTGCTAATGGACCTTGGTCCATGAGAGAGGAAATTCGGCCCACATAGGTTTAATTTCAATTAATTAATTATGTTGTATTAATTAATTTAATTGAGTATTAAATCCTAAGATATTTAAGTCAAACTAAATCACTTAATAATGGGATGACCTAGCCGAAATTCCAAAGGATATATACCATGGGAATTTCAGCACATGTTAAATGGTAAGTGATTAGTTTGATTAATACATCTTAAGGTTTTATTTTAAATCAATTTGAATTTTAAATTAAAAAGGGATTGAGCTAATATTTACTACTGATCTTTAGGAAGTGTTTAAGGTTGAATTAACTATCTCAAGGTAGGAAAATTCGGATTAAAGACTTGCCATAAGGAGGGGTATATATTAGATAAGAATAAAACCCTAAGGGAGAAGAAAAAGAGTGGTGGCTAGGTTTTGCGTAAAACATCTCTCTCTCTCTCATTTTTTTTCTTCTTGGCCGAAATACACAAGGAGAAGGATTCTTCCTTGCTTGCTTGTGACTTTGATCATTGATTACACATAGTAGAAGGACAAGATCAAGTCTTGTGGCTTCAAACTAATTCCATTACACAATACATATTTAGTAAGCTAGCACTTTCGGTTTTGAGCCGTCTTTGCGAGTGTGTGTGTGAGAATAGAGAGGAGTGGCGAAAAAGGCTGTTCCTTGGCATTGGTGGTGAACATCTAAGGTGGACAAGATCATCTAAATTGCTGGTCATCATCAAATTCAATTTGAAAGGCATCTAAAGTTGTAAGTTATTAAAACCCTAAAATTGCATGTTTCCGATTCTTGTCATGGAATTGTTTGGCATGTATGATCAAATTTTTTTTGTTTTCCGCTGCGTGATCATCATACACATACCATGACATATTCCATCAGTGGTATCAGAGCCTAAACATGCTTATTTTAGTGCTTTAGGTGCATGAAATAATTAATTAAAAATCGTTACTTTTAATACATGCAATGCTGAAATTTTCTGTTTTGAGTTTTTTGCATTGTTTTGGTGTAAAAACGATTTTAATTGATTAGATAGGTATTATAATTAATATGACATGTTAATATACTGTCCTTAGGTTGTTTAGGGGCTGTTAATGGTCAGATTTAATTATGTATACCTGATGGTACATGTTAATGTTAAAACTAGGTGCATTATGGCATGTTAATTGAAATTTTAACAACTAGTTTTATATATTAAATGTAAAATTGGTTTTGGCATGTTTGTAAGTGTTTTTAAAATATTAAATATCAGGTCTGGACATTATTTAAATATGGTTTTAATTCTGGTCCATGACAAATTAATTGATTAATTTTAAAATCACTTAAAACATGACTAGTTTGTGTTTGTTACATGTTTAATCAACATTGTTTTGTTTTGATTTGATTAAAATGGTAAAAACACATTTAGATCAGATTGGTACAGAATGTTAAATCAATATTTATGACCTTATTTAGATTATTAAATGACTCATAAAATTGATTTAAGTGTTTGTGCATTTTTGGCATCACATAAGCATTAAACAACTAGTTTTTGTTGTTTGTTTGTTTTTATATGCATGCCATGTTTTATATATATGTTCTTCATGATTTTATTTTTAATTCATGTCGGTACATATTATATGAATTTTTAATGTTTATGGGCAGTATGACATATTATTAAAATGGCAAAATTGGAAATTATACTAGAGTTGATTTATAGCACAAATCTAACTAGTTTGTGTTTTGGGCTTTTAAGAGAACTTATTCAATAAGAGGATTTAGTCCATTGGGCCTCGGCCCAGGCCCATCATAGGGTCATCTCTTAAAGGTTCAAGTACACAATTTCCATTAATGGGCTTGGCTAATTTAATTAAAATTGGACTTTGTTTGATCCATGAATGTTATGTATATTAATTTGCTTGTTTGGTGTGATAAATGGATATGCATGGTGCATTCATGGGCCCTGGGTTTTTGTAATTAATTATGGCCTGCGAGCCATTATGTATTATTGTAAAAGTTTCATTTATTTCTTAGAATAGAATTTACTTGAAGACTTTGTAAATCAAGATGAAGCCCACCGGAGTGGTGAAGCCCAACTAAGAAGATTCTTGTGTAATAGTATAGAATCTTAGTTGTAGGTTTTATGGGCCCATGTTTGTCACGCTTTACTTTATGCAATTATTTATATATGCATGCTATGAATGGATGACAAAGCGTATGCCATATAAGCCGTAATAAAATGAATCCCTAAAATAGTAAGTCACAAAGTTGCCTTCCTAATTCGAAACATGTCAAGGCATCGATCATCGGTAACGTAGACTAGGAGTCCTAGATGCGCCCGATTATCTTTGTGAGGCATGAGTTGTGAATGTAGGTTGGACTTAACATGGAAAGGGATGCCCGGACCTAGGCAACTAATAAATGGGTTTGTGCTATAACATCTTAAGATGTTAGCCCATTTGATCCAAGAGTCATGTTCGAGTCATGATTGGAGTTATCCTACCTAAGTAACTTAACTTGTTAGGTGTACAAGCTCAGCTTGACTAATAAGGTTGTTGTGAAAAGTGGATCTTGGCCCACATTAAATCACTAACGCGAATTATTTAAAGGGATATTAATTCGGTTTGTGGGATTATTAATAAGACCTCATTTAATCTTGCTAAATTTTATTGTAGATTGAAAAATGGCATCTTCAAACAACAATTTCTCATTGCGATCGGTCCTTGAAAAGGACAAATTGAATGGCACCAATTTCATAGACTGGTCTCGAAACTTAAGGATAGTTCTTAAGCAAGAGAAAAAGTCGTATGTTTTGGATGCACCCTTGCCTCAAGAACCTGGAAGGAACGCCTCTGCGGTTCAAAGGGAAACTTTTGAGACCAAGAAGAGCGACTCCAATGATGTGACCGGTTTGATGCTAGCCACTATGGTGCCTGACTTGCAAAAGCAATTTATGGACCAAGAGGCGTATGCGATCATGGTGCACTTAAAGGAAATGTTCCAAGAGCAAGCTCGTCACGAGAGGTTTGTGACAACTAAGGCCTTAATTTCCTGTAAGATGGCTGCAGGTACTCCTGTTAGTACACATGTACTCAAGATGAAAGGGTATCTTGATACTCTTGAGAAGCTTGAGGTACAAGTACCAAAGGAATTGGCTACTGACTTGATTTTAGGATCATTGGCTGATGATTATGATCCATTTGTAATGAATTATAACATGCATGCGATGAACAAGTCAGTTACTGAGCTTCATGGAATGCTTAAGAATGCTGAAGAAAACATTCGAAAGACTAATCCCATACTGATGGTTCAAGGGGGCATTAAGAAGGGACCGGCTAAGGGAAAAGGAAAGGGAAAGGCAAAACCCAAGAATGACCTGGCTCGGTTCAAGTCAAATGGGAGCGCACCTCAGGCCCAATCCAAGCCCAAGGCGCAAAAGCCCAAGGAGAGTGAGAGCACTTGCTTCCATTGCAACAAAATAGGGCATTGGAAGAAGAATTGCGCTCTCTTCAAGGAAGAACAAAAAAAGAATGGAGCCAAGGCGTCCAGTTCAGGTATTTTTGTTGTTGAAATTAACCTTTCTATTTCTACCACTTGGGTACTAGATACCGGTTGTGGTTCTCACATTTGTTCAAATGTGCAGGGGCTAAGAAATAGGAGATTACTTGGGAAGAATGAAGTGGACCTCCGTGTGGGGAATGGAGCACGAGTTGCTGCCATGGAGATAGGCGACTATCAACTCACTTTACCTTCAGGACTTTGTTTAATTTTGAAAAATTGTTATTATGTGCCTGCTATGAGCAGAAACATTATTTCAGTTTCATTATTGGATTTGGATGAATTTGATTTTGTTATTAAAAATGGCAATGCTCATATTCGTCGCCAAGGCATTTCATATGGCAATGCCATGTTGCAAAATGGCCTTTATATCCTTGATCTATCAAACAAAGAGTCCATATACAACATTAATACAAAGAGGGTTAAATCAAATGAGTTAAACCCTACTTACTTCTGGCATTGTCGTTTAGGACATGCAAACGAAAAATGCATTTCAAGACTCCACAAAACTGGAGTACTTGGGTCATTCGACTTAGAGTCTTATGATACATGCGAGCCATGTTTGCATGGAAAAATGACAAAAAGTCCTTTTAATAAGAAAGGTGAGAGGACTAATGGCTTATTGGAGCTAATACATACCGATGTATGTGGACCATTAAGTACACAAGCCAGAGGTGGTTTTAGCTACTTCGTGACATTCACAGATGACTTCAGTAGATATGGCTATGTCTATCTAATGAAGCATAAATCTGAAACTTTTGAGAAATTCAAAGTGTTTAAAAACGAAGTAGAAAACCAACTTGGCAAAAGTATAAAAGCCATTCGGTCAGATCGAGGTGGCGAATATTTAAGCCAAGAGTTTGACTGTCATCTAAAGGAGTGTGGTATTATATCACAGCTCACTCCTCCTGGAACACCACAATGGAATGGTGTGTCCGAAAGGAGAAATCGAACTCTATTGGACATGGTTCGATCTATGATGAGTCAAGCAAATCTTCCTGTCTCTTTTTGGGGCTATGCATTAGAAACTGCTGCGTTTCTACTAAACCGTATTCCAACTAAAGCAGTTGAAAAGACACCATACAAGGTATGGACTGGGAAAGAACCCAATATGTCATTTCTCAGGATTTGGGGCTGTGAATCACATGTTAAGAAATTAACATCTGACAAACTAGAGTCCAAATCCACTGTCTGCTTATTTGTGGGTTATCCCAAAGAAACAAAGGGATACTACTTTTACTCACAAACCGAGAACAAAGTATTTGTTGCTCGCAAGGCTGTTTTCTTGGAAAAGGAGTTCCTTCTCAAGAAAGACAGTGGGAGTAAAGTAGAACTTGGAGAAATTCAAACGCCACAAACTCCTATACAGGATGAGTTGGAAATGGGATCAAGTTCACAACCAATTGTGGAACAAGAACCCATTGCACAAGTACCTAGAAGGTCCGGTAGGGTACGTCAGGAGATTGAGAGATATGGTTTTCTAATCACTGACAGTGACACTATTGAGTTAGTAGATCGTGAGGATCCTACTACCTACCGAGAAGCTATTGAAAGCCCAGACTCGAAAAATTGGCTTGAAGCCATGAAATCCGAGATGCAATCAATGTACGATAACCAGGTTTGGACCTTGGTTGATCCACCACAAGGTGCTAAAGTAATTGAATGCAAGTGGCTATTTAAACTCAAAGCTGATAAGACCTACAAAGGTAGACTAGTAGCGAAAGGTTTTCGACAAACACATGGTGTAGACTATGATGAAACCTTTTCGCCTGTAGTCATGCTCAAGTCCATTAGGATCTTGCTTGCCATAGCTGCATATCATGATTATGAGATATGGCAAATGGATGTCAAAACTGCTTTCCTCAATGGAAATTTACTAGAGGAGGTGTTTATGACACAGCCTGAAGGTTTTGTCAATCCCAAGCATCCTAAGAAGGTTTGCAAGCTTCAGAAATCCATTTATGGATTAAAGCAAGCATCCCGAAGTTGGAATCTTCGTTTTGATGAGGCAGTCAAAGAATTTGACTTCGTCAAGAACGAAGATGAGCCTTGTGTATACAAGAAGGTTAGTGGGAGCATAGTAGTATTTCTGGTCCTATATGTGGACGACATCCTTCTCATTGGGAATGACATTCCAACATTGCAAAAGGTTAAGCAATGGTTGGGGAAATGTTTCTCAATGAAAGACTTAGGTGAAGCTGAGACAATACTTGGCATTCGGATCTACAGAGATAGATCGAATCGGCTATTGGGACTAAGTCAAGAAAAGTACATAGACAAGGTACTAAAGCGTTTTAGTATGGGAGACTCAAAGAAAGGGTACATACCTTTGGCTTTGGGAGTTCCTTTAACTAAAGAACAGTGCCCTAAAACCAAAGAGGAAAGGGACAACATGAGTAGAATCCCATATGCATCTGCTATTGGATCTATCATGTACGCTATGTTATGTACTAGGTTGGATGTTGCTCATGCACTGAGTATAACCAGTAGGTTTCAGCAAGACCCTGGTGAAAAGCACTGGTCTGCTGTAAAAGGGATTCTTAAGTACCTACGAAGGACTAAGGATCACTTCTTGGTGTATGGTGGTCAGGAAGAGCTCGTCATACAAGGCTATGCCGATGCTGCTTTTCAAACCAGCACTCAGGACTCAAGATCGCAATCTGGATTCGTTTTTGTTTTAAACGGTGCTGCTGTCAGCTGGAGAAGCTCAAAGCAAGAGACCGTTGCCGACTCAACTACAGAATCTGAGTATATTGCAGCAAGTGAGGCTGCAAAAGAGGCTGTTTGGATTAGAAATTTCATTTCTGGATTAGGAGTGGTCCCAAGCATCCTAGATCCATTAGAAATTTTTTGTGACAACAACGGGGCCATTGCACAGGCCAAGGAGCCCCGGTCACATCAGAAATCCAAACACATACTCAGGAGATACCACCTGATCAGAGAAATCATTGATCGTGGGGACGTCAAGGTCAGCAAGATAGCAAGTGAAGACAATGTAGCAGATCCTTTGACGAAACAGTTGCGCCCAAATCTGCACGAAGCTCATTTGAGATCATTCGGTCTTAGGGCTATGCCCAATTGGGACTAGTGCTAGTGGGAGATTGTTAGTGTAAGCCCTAGCCCCAATACATTGTAATAAAACACTTTAGTTAATAAATGAGGCATTTGTTTTATCCATTGTATTCCTGTGCATGTCAATTGATAGAACTATCCAAGAATGTTGTTTCAGTTTAAGTTATCATGTGTGAGGCACATGGTTGTAAGACCTTGAAACAAATGAGACTTCATTCTAAATATCCCTAGTCAGTCATTGTTATGGGAATAACAAATGAATTAAGACTAGTATGCTCTCTCTGATTAGTTGAGTTCTGTCTTACGGATCATAAGGACAAAAGTGTCAATCGGAGATCATAGATACATGTTTGTAACATGGTATTTGGATACGATCCACACATGAGAACACTACATGGTACAAGTCATAAGTGTTCCTCATATGCAAGTTTTGTATCGGAGTTCTTAGACCTAAAATCTCTATGAAACTCTTTATGAATTACTGTGTACTTTGACATACACCTAACGTGCTCGTAACTGAGTGACAAGTATGGGTATGCTTGGGTATGCATTGATTCATGTTAGAGAGCATGAGAGAAGTGAAGGGATTACCCCTCTCTATAAGAGAGAAAATATCATCGGCCACTTGATCAGTGAACTGAGAAGTGTATGGCCATACCGAGATGTAATAATGTGCAATCATTATTTATCTGAGAAGTTCAGTGTCACTGGAATATCAAGAAAGGAATTAACTTACACATGAGGATGACTTGTTCCATGCCTTATGTTAATTCTGATATTTATGGGTAAGGGAATATATAAAATTGCATTAGGTCACTAAATGCCAATTGCATTTTCATTTAATTTGGAATGCTATAATATCTTGCTAGAGAATATATATAGCCTTTGAATTAATTTTTTAATTCATTGCCAATATTAAATGGACCTATAGGATCGCACACAAAGCATTGGGCTTAAAATACTTGAATAAAGTATTGAGCATTAATTTAGGCTTTTAATTTAAGTCAAATTAATGTATATGTAATGGGTATTTAATTGCTAATGGACCTTGGTCCATGAGAGAGGAAATTCGGCCCACATAGGTTTAATTTCAATTAATTAATTATGTTGTATTAATTAATTTAATTGAGTATTAAATCCTAAGATATTTAAGTCAAACTAAATCACTTAATAATGGGATGACCTAGCCGAAATTCCAAAGGATATATACCATGGGAATTTCAGCACATGTTAAATGGTAAGTGATTAGTTTGATTAATACATCTTAAGGTTTTATTTTAAATCAATTTGAATTTTAAATTAAAAAGGGATTGAGCTAATATTTACTACTGATCTTTAGGAAGTGTTTAAGGTTGAATTAACTATCTCAAGGTAGGAAAATTCGGATTAAAGACTTGCCATAAGGAGGGGTATATATTAGATAAGAATAAAACCCTAAGGGAGAAGAAAAAGAGTGGTGGCTAGGTTTTGCGTAAAACATCTCTCTCTCTCTCATTTTTTTTCTTCTTGGCCGAAATACACAAGGAGAAGGATTCTTCCTTGCTTGCTTGTGACTTTGAGCATTGATTACACATAGTAGAAGGACAAGATCAAGTCTTGTGGCTTCAAACTAATTCCATTACACAATACATATTTAGTAAGCTAGCACTTTCGGTTTTGAGCCGTCTTTGCGAGTGTGTGTGTGAGAATAGAGAGGAGTGGCGAAAAAGGCTGTTCCTTGGCATTGGTGGTGAACATCTAAGGTGGACAAGATCATCTAAATTGCTGGTCATCATCAAATTCAATTTGAAAGGCATCTAAAGTTGTAAGTTATTAAAACCCTAAAATTGCATGTTTCCGATTCTTGTCATGGAATTGTTTGGCATGTATGATCAAATTTTTTTGTTTTCCGCTGCGTGATCATCATACACATACCATGACATATTCCATCACTTATGCCTCCCGACAGCTTAAGACTCATGAGAAGAATTACCCTACTCATGATCTTGAGTTGGCAGCTATTGTATTTGCATTGAAAATCTGGAGACATTATCTCTATGGTGAGAAATGCTACATCTTCACTGATCACAAGAGTTTGAAGTATTTGCTTACTTAGAAGGAACTTAACTTGAGACAGAGGCATTGGCTTCAATTGATCAAAGACAATGAGTGCTTCATCGACTATCATCCTAGTAAAGCTAACATTGTAGCTGATGCTCTCAGTAGGAAGTTCATGGCTTCTCTACGAGCTATGAATGTTAGTCTGGACTTATCAGATGATGGAGCTTTGATTGCAGAAATGCAAGTTAAGCCAGATTTTCTCCAACAAGTGAAAGATACTCAGAAGCAGGATGATCGGTTGTCTACCATTATGTCACGGGTGAATGATAGTCATGTCAGTGATTACTCATTGGGTTCAGATGGTTGATTATATTATAAACAGAGATTGTGCATTCCTGATCAAGCTTATTTGAGAAGGAATATTCTATCAGAAGCTCATCATAGCAGCTTTGCCATGCATCCTGGTAGTAACAAAATGTATCAGGATTTAAAGATGCTTTATTGGTGGCCAGGCATGAAATGTGATGTGACAGAATTTGTGGGTAAGTGTCTGATTTGTCAGCAAGTGAAGGCAGAACATCAAGTTCCTTCAGGTTTTCTTCAGCCTATTGTCATTCCTAGATGGAAATGGGACAGGATAACCATGGATTTTGTGTCAGGGTTTCCTCTCTCGAGAAAGAAACATGATGCAGTTTGGGTAATTGTTGATTAACTCACTAAATCAGCTCACTTTCTACTTATCAGAATGGATTATTCGTTATCCAAGCTGGCAGAGTTGTACATTAGTGAGATTATAAGACTGCATGGAGTTCCTTCCTCCATCATTTCCGATCATAATCCGAGATTCACTTCTCAGTTTTAGAAGAAGCTTCAGGAAGCTTTGGGAACTTGATTGCATTTCAGCACAGCTTTCCACCATCAGGCTGATGGACAATCTGAGCGTATGATTCAGATTCTAGAAGATATGTTGAGATGTTGTATACTCGAATTTCGTAACCGTTGGGAGCGGTACTTGACTTTAGCGGAATTTGCCTATAACAACAGTTATCAGACCAGTATCAAGATGGCTCCTTATGAAGCATTGCATGGTAGAAAGTGTAGAACTCCTCTTTGTTGGACAGAGATTAGTGAGAGCAAGATTGTGGGGTCAGATCTGATTCGAGAAACTGAAGAAAAGGTTAGAGTGATTAAAGATAGACTAAATGAAGCCATGGATCGACAAAAGTCTTATGCAGATCTGCAGAGGAAAGATATAGAGCTTCAAGTGGGAGATAAAGTATTTCTGAAAGTTTCTCCATGGAAGAAGATCCTGAGATTTGGAAAGAAAGGAAAGCTGAGTCCGAGATTCATTGGCCATTATCAAATTATTCATCGGGTTGGACCAATAGCTTACAGACTTAAGCTTTCACAAGAGTTAGAGAAGATTCATAACGTCTTCCACGTTTTTATGCTTCGAAGGTACCTTTCAAACCCCAGTCATGTCATCAAGCCTGAAGAAGTTCGAGTTCAGCAAGACATGACTTATGAGGAGTATCCAGTGAAGATTCTAGCTAGAGAAGTGAAGCAGCTCAAGAACAAACATATTCCACTGGTGAAGATTCTCTGGAATCACCATAATGTCGAGGAAGTGACATGGGAACCAGAAGAGACTATGAGACAACAGTATCCCCAGCTCTTCAATTCAGGTAAATTTTGAGGACGAAATTTTTAATTGCTAGGGGAGATTGTAACAGTCCCAATACTAGGTTAGTCGTAAATAGTATTTTTCAAAAGTGAATGTGCTTCGAGGTGAATAGTACTTCCCGAAATCGAAAAATATTTTATTGGACCTTTGGATAGAGCTCATCAATATGAGTCCGTAAGTGCAAATTTCAGGTCAATTGGAGGTCAAACAGGTCCGAAATAGCCGAAATAGTAAACAAATATTTACTTCGATGAATAGTAAAAAATGGGCCCAGGTGGGACCCACTGAAAAGTAAAAGTGGGCTCAAATGGGGCCCACTGAAAAGTAAAAGTGGGGCCAGGTGGGGCCCACTGAATAGTAAATATGGGACCATGATGACATCGTCAATGACGTCATGATGACATCAGCAATGTCATTATGAGTAATAATAACGGGTTCCCATTGAATAGTGACAGCATCTTTTACTAATCTGTGAATAGTGACTATGGGTCCCGTGAATAGTAACTATGGGACCCACAAAATAGTGACTCCAGGGTGAATAGTAATAAAAAATATTTTGTTTCACCATCAGAAAGACGATGTTAAGTGGAGTATAATGGTGCAATCTAGTGTAAAAACAACGTCAGATAAGCCCCCGAAAGTCAGTCTGAAGTTTCTCTGGTTCGGTTCGATTGAACCAAGGTTTGACTTAACTCTGACCGAATTTTTATAAATAGTTAGAGCGGATAAAATGGTCTACTATAAGAGGATCAAAGGCTTAGAATAATTTTAAGAAATTTTTGACAGCATTAGAATTGTATTTTATGGCAAAATCGGAATAAATCGAATTAGGCCGGTTTAAGTGAACCGGATAACAAACGGACTCTGATTGAGCTGAAATTTTGTAGAAGACTAATTTTAATATTATAAGAATGATGGAATTGGTTGGGAGTGAAAATGAATTCAGGAACATTCAATTTCACCAAAACAGTAAAAAATTACCCGAAAAATGAAAATCGGACCAAATCGGCTCCACCACTATGGTTGGACTTCGTTGGGTCCAATTGGACCCATAAAAAAGCACCCAAAAATCTGAAAATCCCTTGGATTCCATTTTATTTCAGCCTCCCTCTTCCTCTCTCTTTGGCCGAATGGTTCTTCCTCTTTTCTCTCCCATTTTTCTTCAATTTTTCCTTCATTTCACCTCAAGATCAAACCTCTCTAACATAATTCAGCTTATCTAGAATCCATTGGTGGTCTTAGATTTTCATTTGGAGGAGTATAAGTGGGTGAAATCTAGACTTGAAGTTTGGGTGTAAAATTGAAGTAAGAGATTTAAGTAATTTTAATTTGGTTTTAAGGTTCCTAAAGGTAAATTAGGATGTTAATTAGATGTTTATTAAGTTTATTTGATGAAAGGAAATTTATTTTTGATTAAATCTTAATTTTTGTGTTTGGACATAATTATGTCCAATAGGTGAGGGAACCTCTAATCAAGCTAAGGGTAAGGAAAGGGAAAATTGAGGAGTATATTTCAAGGATCTAAGGTTTGTGATTACAAATTCCATGATGAAAATATGGATTTATATTATGTTTGTGAATAAAGTATGTGATTTATGCATGTTTAATTTAAATTAACATGATATTCATGCTTAGGGATGTTAAAAATAATGGTATGGATGATTAAATTGAAGAAATAAATTTTGTGTGAAAAAATCCTTCTTTGGCTGAATGGTAATCACGTGAATCTCATGTGTTTTGATGATGTTTTATGTATATTTACGATGGATCTATGTTATTTGGCATGTGAATTAATGAATGTTACGTGTTAGAGCATGTGAAAACATCATGAGGTATGTGATGTATGTATGGCCGAATGTATATCATGTGTAAAGTCATGATTTTTATGTGTTTTCATTGAAATTGATGGTATAGTGATGTTATACATCATGAAATTGGCCTAAATAAATATAAAATTGATAAAAATAATTAATGTAAATAAATTGGTATGTGCGCCGTATACATGTATGTATGTATGTATGCATGTGTACCATGATGAAATAATAAGTTTACGTGACATGTGATGATAATCACATGTGAATTGATGAAAGGGTAAGAAAAAGAATAAGATATTATGATGATATGAGATGAAAAATATGTGTATCATATTAATAATGTGAAAAATAAAATAATATTGCCCTATGTAGTGATTTGGTAGCCTAGTCTAGTTCAAGGTATGTTGCCATAGGGACATAAAACCGTGGGTGTGAGCAACGCGTCTGACTTTTTAGATAGGCCAATGATGGTCCTAGTTCACCGTATCTGAATATTTCACTGTACTATACTATATTTAAGACAGTGGTGATCCCATAGGACTCCTCTGGTATTTCTATGAACTTCTGGAGTTCACGTCTCGTTTATCCTGTATATACAGTCTACCAGTTTGTTATAGGGGCATAATGGTAAAAATAAGATTAAAATTGTTAAAGTATGATTAAAATAATATTTATTTGGAATAAGGACATAAATATTATTAAATAAAAGGTTTAAGGGAAAAATTGTAATTTTGTGCATATATGTGTTAAGGATGGTCAATAAGGGTAAAAATGTAAATAAATGGTTAAATATGAAAATTGGCCACTTTTTAGGGGTAAAAATGTAATTTGGCATGTAAATTAATGATAAAATAGTAATATTGTTGAATTAAAAATAAATAGTGGCATAATTGTAATATTAGTAAAATTAAAAAGAACTAATGGCATAATGGTAATATTGGTAAGGTATAATTGAACTAATGGCATTTTTCTCACTTTGAAAAAGTTTAAGGGTATAAATGAATTATTATCATAAGTTAAGGATAAAATGGTAATAAGATAATTTATGTGATTTATTGTGTAATTGCCCTGATCATGAAAATTAAGAATAATTAAATATAATATTGCATGAATAATTGGTAATAAAATTAAGTATGTTTAACTATAAGTATTTAAATGCTATTATTTATTGAATATTATTTATCCATGAAACTTTAGCTTAGTGAAAATTTATGGAATTGCAATCACCACTGAGCATATTTAATGCTCAGCACGTAATTTTATTTGATTGCTTGTAGGTACTCCGTAGGAGTTTGGAGCAGTGCATACCTCACCCTTTGGAAGTAGTATCGAAGAATAATATTTTGGAATAGTTAAGTATGTAACACCCCCTACCCATACGTAGGCGATCCCATCCGATAAGGAGTGAGACGCCGTATGAGCAAAGGTGCCACCAAACAGATACAAAGCAAAACATACAATCATTCATAACATGCATACAGAAATACGAGATAATTAAAAACTTTAAAGGAAAAGAAAGCCATTGCTGATCATACATTAATATAATAACCATTACAATAATGTTCTGATCAACTAACTGAAACAAGAGATATTACATAGCCAAAATATAAATACGAAGCGGAAGCTGAAACAAAACTGATACATGAGAGTTCTATACAAAAAGAATCATCACTGATTACAAAAATTGAGCCCTACACTAAGACCTTCTGTGTTGGCTTGATGGCGGTGACTCTCTCAAAGCAAAACTCCTTCCGCACCTGCATGGGTAAAAACACCATGCTAAGCGATGAACGCTTAGTGGGGAAACACACATAAAAATGAACGGCCATTCACAATGGTCGTCAAGGCATAACACATTCACAATGGCAAAATGCAATAGCTCATAACATAATTCATAAGAACATGCTCAAAATTTAAAGCCATACATTCTGTATCTCACATTCATATCCATTTCCATAATAGTTGAACATCCATTTCATCAATATACTCATGCAGATATCACATGTATATAGTCATAAGAGTATAGCAAACCAATCGAACATCAAAAGAACACTTGCAGACTCTGGGTAGTGGATAACGAGTGTACAGACAGTACTTTACGGGTACGAGCCGATTACAGACAGTACCTTACGGGTACGAATAGAGAAAACCATTTTACTTTTAACTTTCACAAATTATTTTAAAAAGGGACCTTAAACAAGATCCTTACACATAATAGGGTTCGCGAGGAACCAAACGGGGACCTGATCGGGGTCCGAACGAAACAAAGGGCTGCAGCTAAAAGACTCTATTAGGCATGTCTAACTATCCACTTACTTGACTCTAGCAGGTTATGCGTCATACAAATCATATTTCAGAACACAACATATAATTCATCTGAAGAATCATGGTATCACTCATATCAAAGCATATAAAAGTATGACATGCATTATACAGTAGTATAAGTCCATTCGGAAGTATTACGGAATCCGTTTTTGAGTTAAAACGGGGAAATTTCCGAAAATGGGCCGAACGGGGTGACCGACGAGGTTCGCTGGTCACGAGTCGTGACTGGCATCACAACTCGTGACTGGCCTCCTCACAAGGCTTGTCACGAGACGTGACTGGGAGTCACGCCTCGTGACTGGCTTCTTGGTCACGTCGTGACTTGCCTCTCTTTTGCTGGTCATGAGTCGTGACTGGGTGTCACGTCTCGTGACTGGCTTCTTTAGGGCTGGTCACGCATGACTATCTCAGGCTGGTCACGAGTCGTGACTGGGAGTCACGCCTCGTGACAGCCTTCCTCTTGGCTGGTCACGAGTTGTGACAGGCAGTCACAACTCGTGACTAGCTTCTTTCTGGTAGGTCACGAGTCATGACTGGAAGTCACATCTCGTGACTTGCCTCTCTTCTTGGGTAGTCACGCGACAGACACAGCAAAACGGGAATTTTCTACAGTAACACGATTTTCCAGTTTTCCAAAATTTCCCAGAACACAGAAATCAACTCCAAACTTGAATCAAAATCACACAAATCAGTTCTTACCTTCAAGAAGATCATTCAAGCATCAAAATGACATATAACAACTTAATTCAACACTCATCACAACCAAAATCATACATAATCACATTCAAGAACTTAAACCTTAGAAATTACACTAAGTTCAAATCAAACACAATTCACAAGTAAAAATCCCAAACCTGAGATTCTAAGCTTCAATCACTTAGCTCCACTCGTCCTAGCAATATCCTTGCCCTTAGGATCACGGGGAGCCTCAGCAAAGCACAACACAACAAAGAATATCCAACAATGCAAACCCTAAGTTAAATCTAAACCCAAAGAGGAAAAAGAAGATGAAACAAATGGAAAACAAGATGAGAAGATTACAATTACTTACCAAAGAGATGCAAAGAGATGATTAACTCCACCAATACAAACTTGAATCCACACCACAATTCTTAGAATGAAGAAAATGAAGAAGAAGAAGGTGAGTGAAGAAGGAAACGTGAATCTGCCAATTTCCTTTCTTTCATTACTTTTTCTTTTTCTTTTCTTTGCCCTAAGCATGTGTCCATTTCCTATTGGTGAAGCTAACCACTCACACCAAACTAACATGCACTACACACACCTAATACACTCCCAACTAATGCACACCCTACAATGGTATGAACACACACACACAAGCATATCCCAACTTAAAACACCATAATATGATATGCTCAAGTACACACAACTATTACCCATTCAATACACACACTAATACCCTATATGCACCTACATACTAACAAAACCCAAAAACATGCATTTTTACCAAAATACCCTTATGATATGCCGAACACATGCAAATGCAGGCTCACACATACATGCTCATTCTACTAGGGAGGCAAAAGGGGTGTGACAGCTCTCCCCTACTAATAAGAATTTCGTCCTCGAAATTCTCACCTGTACTAAACAACTGCGGATACTGAGCTCTCTTCGACTCCTCTGGTTCCCAAGTCGCTTCCTCGACTCCATGATGAATCCACAATAGTTTTACCAAAGGGATCTGCTTACTTCTCAATTGTCTCACCTCTCGAGCTAGAATAGCTCGCGGTTCCTCATCATATGAAAAATCTGGCTGAACCTGAATATCCTGAACTGAAAGAACATGCGAAGGATCTGATCTGTACCGAAGAAGCATCGAAACATGAAACACATCGTACAACTTTGCTAACTCCATCGGTAACGCCAATCTATAGGCTATAGGTCCTACCTTAGCCAAAATCTCATAAGGACCAATGAAACGAGGACTAAGCTTGCCTTTATTTCCAAATCGAAGCACTTTCCCCGAAGGTAAAACTTTAAGGAAAATTTTGTTCCCGATCTTTAAATGCACGTCTTTCCTCTTCAAGTTGGCATAAGATTTTTGTCGATCCTTGGCTACCTTCAAATTCCTCTGCACCACTCTGATCTTTTCTTCGGTATCTTTAACCAACTCTGGCCCAATCACTGATCTCTCAGATAGCTCGGTCCAACAAACCGGAGTCCTACACTGTCAACCATATAAAGCCTCATATAGTGCCATACCAATACTCGACTGATAGCTATTATTGTAAGCAAACTCCATCAGCGATACATATCTGTCCCAACTACCCAGAAAATCCAAAGTACAAGCCCTCATCATATCCTCTAAGATCTGAATGACCCGCTCTGACTGGCCATCTGTCTGAGGGTGAAATGCTGTACTGAAGTTCAACTTAGTGCCCAAAGCTCTCTGCAACTCTTTCCAAAACTTGGAAGTAAATCTCGGATCCCGATCTGAAACTATGGACAAAGGCACTCCATGCAACCGAACGATCTCATCCACATAGATACTGGCCAATCTATCCATCGAGTAGTCCACTCTAACTGGCAGAAAATGTGCTGACTTTGTAAGTCGATCCACTATTACCCAAACTGAGTCATGCTTCTTCTGAGTCAAAGGCAAACCAGAAACAAAGTCCATGGCGATATCATCCCACTTCCACTCAAGAATGGATAAAGGCGTGAGCAATCCTGAAGGAACCCGATGCTCGGCCTTTACCTACTGACAAGTCAAACACTTGGACACAAAATCCATGATGTCTCTCTTCATCCTGGACCACCAATAGAACTGTTTCATGTCCCGATACATCTTCTCATTGCCAGGATGCATAGTGAAAACTGTACTATGTGCCTCACTCATAAGCTGTCTCCTCAAATCCTCAGACTCTGGCACACACAACCGATCTCTGAACATAAGCACCTCATCCTGAACTGAGAACTCTGACTGCTTACCCGATCTGACCTCTTGCACTATCCGCTGAAGCCTCTGATCATCCCTCTGAGCATCCATAATCCTCTGTCTCAAAGTAGGCTTCACACGCAACTGAGCAATCAAAGCCCCATTTGAATCAAATCTCCATCTGAACCGTCTCAATATCAAGGCTGAAACTGACTTTTGACTCAAAGCATCTGCGACTACATTGGCCTTACCAGGATGGTAATCCACAATGCAGTCGTAGTCCTTAAATAACTCAAGCCAACGGCGCTGTCTCATGTTCAACTCTTTCTGTGTGAGGAAGTACTTCAAGCTCTTATGGTCTGAAAAGATCATACACTTTTCCCCATATAGATAATGACACCAAATCTTCAAAGCAAAGATCACAGCCGCCAACTCAAGATCATGCGTCGGGTAGTTCCTCTCATGTGGCTTTAACTGACGAGAAGCATGAGCCACAACCTTACCTTCTTGCATCAAAACACATCCAAGGCCAACACCCGAAGCATCACTATAAATGACAAACTCTTTACACGAGATGGGTTGAGTAAGAATAGGAGCCTCAACAAGCAACTACTTCAACTGATCAAAACAAGCATGGTATCTGTCTGACCACTCAAATCTGACCCCTTTCCTCAACAATCTAGTCATTGGAGAGGCAATCACAGAAAAGCCCTTAACAAATCGACGGTAGTAACCTGCCAAACCAAGGAAACTCCTCACTTCTTGAACATTTCTAGGCGCTTTCCAATCAACTATCACCTCAATCTTGGCCGGATCAACCTGAATACCCCTAGGTGAAACAATGTGACCCAAGAATGATACTTCTCGAAGCCAGAAATCACACTTGCTAAGCTTGGCAAACAACTGGTGCTCTCTCAACATCTGCAAAACCAATCGGAGATGCTCCTCATGCTCACTCTCATCCTTGGAATACACCAAGATATCATCAATGAACACTACTACAAATCGGTCTAA
The DNA here is from genome assembly GCA_947683425.1 of Excoecaria cochinchinensis. NCBI lineage: Eukaryota > Viridiplantae > Streptophyta > Magnoliopsida > Malpighiales > Euphorbiaceae > Excoecaria > Excoecaria cochinchinensis. The sequence continues at coordinate 5,416,924 of CANTUQ010000146.1, read as the reverse complement.
GTATGGCCTAAACACACGGTTCATAGAATCCATAAAAGCCGCTGGAGCATTGGTCAAACCAAACGGCATCACAAGAAACTCATAGTGGCCATACCTAGTCCGAAATGCAGTTTTAACCACATCTGCATCCTGAATTCGAAGCTGATAGTACCTTGATCGAAGATCTATCATGGAGAAAACACCTGCACCACGAAGCTGATCAAACAAATATTCAAGGCAATCTTCAATGCTCATTCAACCCGGCTTCAAAGTGCTTGCATCTGAAATCATCTATCATAATCCCACGCGGAGCATAGCGAGACAACCGGTTGAACTCTTTCTCATAATCCGAAACTGACAAAGTCCTCTGCCTCAAACTCAGAAACTGTGCCCATCTTGCATCCCTATAAGCTTAAGTCACAAACTTCCTAGTGAACTCCTCACTGAAGAAATCCCATGTAACCGGATTAGGCATCTGAGGTTGCCTACTAACCAATTCCCACCATTCATAGGCTAACCCTTGAAGCAATGCCACAGCACACTCAGCATGCTAGGGTCTAGCCTAAGGCCGCAGCCATGCCTTTTGAGGATATGTTCAGATTGCATCAGGACATGGCCAGGGTTTTGGAGAGAGTGACTGCTCCTAGAGCCCCTATTGAGAGTTTGAGAAGAGCTGGTGTTGAGGATTTTTATGGGACTGGGCTAGATGAGTCTGAGTTACCTGAGAAGTGGCTTGAAAAGGTAAAGAGAGCTTTAAAGGAAGTCAGAAACTGTAACACCCCCTGCTCATACGTAGGCGATCCCATCCGATAAGGAGTGAGATGCCGTATGAGCAAAGGTGCCACCAAATAGATACAAAGCAAAACATACATTCATTCATAACATGCATACAGAAATACGAGATAATTAAAAACTTTAAAGGAAAAGAAAGCCATCGCTGATCATACATTAATATCATAACCATTACAATAATGTTCTGATCAACTAACTGAAACTAGAGATATTACATAGCCAAAATATAAATACAAAGCAGAAGCTGAAACAAAACTGATACATGAGAGTTCTATACAAAAACAATCATCACTGATTACAAATATTGAGCCCTACACTAAGACCTTCTGTGTTGGCTTGATGGCGGTGACTCTCTCAAAGCAAAACTCCTTCCGCACCTGCACGGGTAAAAACACCGTGCTAAGCGATAAACGCTTAGTGGGGAAACACACATAAAATATGAACGGCCATTCACAATGGTCGTCAAGGCATAACACATTCACAATGGCAAAATGCAATAGCTCATAACATAATTCATAAGAACATGCTCACAATTTAAAGCCATACATTCTGTATCTCAAATTCATATCCATTTCCATAATAGTTGAACATCCATTTCATCAATATACTGATGCAGATATCACATGTATATAGTCATAAGAGTAGAGTAAACCAATTGAACATCAAAAGAACACCTGCAGACTCTGGGTAGTGGATAACGAGTGTACAGACAGTACTTTACGGGTGCGAGCCGATTACAGACAGTACCTTACGGGTACGAATCGAGAAAACCATTTTACTTTTAACTTTCACAAATCATTTTAAAAAGGGACCTTAAACAAGATCCTTACACATAATAGGGTTCGCGAGGAACCAAACGGGGATCTGATCGGGGTCCAAACGAAATGAAGGGCTGCAGCTAAAAGACTCTATTACGCATGCCTAACTATCCACTTAATTGACTCTAGCAGGTTATGCGTCATACAAATCATATTTCAGAACACAACATATAATTCATCTGAAGAATCATGGTATCACTCATATCAAAGCATATAAAAGTATGACATGCATTATACAGTAGTATAAGTCCATTCAGAAGTATTACGAAATCCGTTTTTGAGTTAAAACTGGGAAATTTCCGAAAATGGGCCGAACGGGTTGACCGACGAGGTTGGCTGGTCACGAGTCGTGACTGGCATCACAACTCGTGACTGGCCTCCTCACAAGGCTTGTCAAGAGACGTGACTGGGGGTCACGCCTCGTGACTGGCTTCTTGGTCACGTCATGACTTGCCTCTCTCTTGATGGTCACGAGTCGTGACTGGGTGTCACGTCTCGTGACTGGCTTCTTTAGGGCTGGTCATGCGTGACTGTCTCCGGCCGGTCACGAGTCATGACTGGGAGACACGCCTCGTGACTGCCTTCCTCTGGGCTGGTCACGAGTTGTGACAAGCAGTTACAACTCGTGACTAGCTTCTTTCTGGCAGGTCACGAGTCGTGACTGGAAGTCACGTCTCGTGACTTGCCCCTCTTCTTGGGTAGTCACGCGACAGACATAGCAAAACGGGAATTTTCTACAGTAACATGATTTTCCAGTTTTCCAGAATTTCCCAGAACACAGAAATCAACTCCAAACTTGAATCAAAATCACACAAATCAGTTCTTACCTTCCAGAAGATCATTCAAGCATCAAAATGACATATAACAACTTAATTCAATACTCATCACAACCAAAATCATACATAACCACATTCAAGAACATAAACCCTAGAAATTATAGTAAGTTCAAATCAAGCACAATTCACAAGTAAAAATCCCAAACCTGAGATTCTAAGCTTCAATCACTTAGCTCCACTCGTCCCAGCAATATCCTTGCCCTTAGGATCACGGGGAGCCTCAGCAAAGCACAACACAACAAAGAACATCCAACAATGCAAACCCTAAGTTAAATCTAAACCCAAAGAGGAAAAAGAAGATGAAACAAATGGAAAACAAGATGAGAAGAATACAATTACTTACCAAAGAGATGCAAAGAGATGATTAACTCCACCAATACAAACTTGAATCCACACCACAATTCTTAGAATGAAGAAAATGAAGAAGAAGAAGGTGAGTGAAGAAGGAAACGTGAATCTGCCAATTTCCTTTCTTTCTTTCCTTTTTCTTTTTCTTTTCTTTGCCCTAAGCATGTGTCCATTTCCTATTGGTGAAGCTAACCACTCACACCAAACTAACATGCACTACACACTAGGGGTGTGCATCGGTCGGGTTCGGGTCAACCCGACCCGAACCCGAACAACCCGAAACCCGAGAAAGACACCCAACTTCCCCCCGAACCGACCCTTTTTAGGAGTAGGGGCCCGAACCGACCAACCCGAGTTTTTTCGAGCCCCGACCCTAAAAACCCGACAAGCCTGAAATTTATATTGGAAATCACTGGGAATTCCTTTAGAAAACGGAGAACACAAAAACAGAACCTTTAGGTGCTATAGGTATAAACATTCTTGATCCACTATTCATTGAATCAAATTGAGATATCATAATAATCAAGATACAAGAAGGCAATACAAATAATCTCGCAAACCTGTTAAAGTTATCCCAAAAACGGGTACAGAAATTGGAAATTCTTAGGAGCAGCAGGATAATAAATCAAACAAATAAAATAAAACCTTCTCCTATCTTTCTTGTTTTCCTGAAAATTAAATTATCTGTATCTAATAGTTAGCATAATCCACTCTAACTCATATTAAGAACTAAGGGATCATAAATTAATCATGATTAATCGATGGTCTATCATCAAAACAAGTTACCAACCTTCAAACGCCGAAGCCAAAACCCCAACCTGAAATTTGATTCAAAATCAAAATTTAAAAATAAACTAAGAATCCATTGTGGAGTTTCTAAAAGCTTCTTTTCTTCTATATAAATGGGGGAGAGAAACAAAAAGTAATGATATTTACCATAACCGAGATGATGTGCAAAGGCTTGGAGAGACGCGACGGTGACCGGCGGTGGCGATAGGTAGCGGCAGCGGTGCTAGGCCAGAAGGTATTTGGGAGTTTACTGCTTGTTTGGATCGGGTAAGTGAATGGAAATGAGGGGACGGAAATGAATGGAAATTAGGGATTTTGAGAGAAATGAAAACGGGAAAGAGGAATAGAGGAAATGAAATTGGGATTTTCTTGGTTTATAAATATCTTTAATTCGGTCGGGTCGGGTTTATTAAGGTTTTAACCCGACCCGACCAAACCCGAACAGTCTCTTTTTCTTGCACCCGACCCGACCCATACTACCCAAACAACCCTACCCGATTTATAATTTCGGATCGGGTTTGTCGGGTTAGTCGGGTCGGGTCAGGTGATGCACACCCCTACTACACACACCTAATACACTCCCAACTAATGCACACCCTACAATGGTATGAACACACACACACAAGCATATCCCAACTTAAAATACCACAATATAATATGCTCAAGTACACACAACTATTACCCATTTAATACACACACTAATACCCTATATGCACCCACATACTAACAAAACCCAAAAACATGCATTTTTACCAAAATACCCTTATGATATGCCGAACACATGCAAATGCAGGCTCACACAGACAGGCTCATTCTACTAGGGGGCAAACGGGGTGTGATAAAGTATGTTAAGATTTTGGCATGTATATGACTTATAGTATTGTTTTGGGTTTTAATCTGTAATAGATTGCTAAACTGTCATTAGTTTAAGTATGTATGGGCATGCCTAATAATTGGTAGAAATTAAGTTAATACTATTGGTAAAATAAAATATAGGTTTTCAACTTAAAAGAAAACTAACCAAATGAATAGTAACGTAGACAGTTATGAGTCAATCGACATAATTGGTAATGAATTAAAATAAGAATATTAAGTTTATTGATTAATTGATAATTGTTAATAGACTTAGGTAAATTGGCTAGTCATAAAATACTATTTATACTGTACTATTTATATGTTACTATTCATACGATACTATTCATACTGTACTATTTATATATACGGTACTATTAAAAAAAAATTACCAGTTTTAATTAATAGTCTACTTAATAACTTGACTAGTTCAATTAAGTTAACCGAATTAAAATGAACAGTTAAGAAATCGGAAAGTAGGTCGCTACACATAGTGCTTGGCAAAAAGCCGGCAGCATGACGCCTCTCAGAATGTGCATATGTATGAGTTTCGGCCATCATGTATTTAAACACTTCAGTAAAATTAAGGTGAACCAACCAGGGCGTGAAAGCCTTTGATAGAAGACCACTTAATTCGTTTGATTTTGTTCGATACATGATGGCCCACATCACAAGCATCATATTACGGTTCATTGCACCTAGGGGAAGTATCTATTGCCATTACATGAGCTTTAGTCAAGATGATGATACTTTAGGGCTACCCAAGCATGGTCCCTGCCAATGGGTCTAGCTCATCACGAGCATAACGACCGATCGGGTGTCCATTTGATATACCATGATAGTACAAGGCTTGGACGGGTGATTATCCTTAACACTTTCCTACATTGAGTGAACATAGGGTCGTACTTCGGGAATGCACCGAGGTAGAATAAGTGTACAAACAAGCATAATTTTAAGGCTCTAAAATGGTGCAATGAAATTTTTGAAAAGAGATAGAATTATAGGTTTTAAAAACTCAATTATATATTTTAACCAAGGCACTTTTTAGAGCAAAGTCACAAACGTTCCCCAGTGGAGTTGCCACTGTGAAGCGCACCGAACCGGTAGGGCCCTATTTAAGCCCGCTTTTAGGGCTCAAGGGATTTGTTCTCGTCATTTCATCTTGGGCGCCATGAGACATTTTTGAATCCCTACCCAATAGAACATTTGGGAGTTCATCTAGCCTCATGACACCTTTAGGCACCTTTGTGATATTTTGGAGTTGCCACCCAATTTATAAGAAATTGGGAAAAGTCATCTAACCTCTACGGTCTAAATCAGAGAAGGTGTTCGGAACTTCACTCTTATTTATGCCTTGGTTAATTATAAGTGTGTTTTTAGATCATAGAATTCTATCTCTCTTCTCAAGCGATTAATGCAATTTAATTTAAGGGCGCATCACAATCATTGAGAAAGCGATAAAAGAAAGCTATAAAGAAAACGATAAATAAAGTGCTAAACACGCCAAGCACACCATTTACAAAGAAGAAATGGGGAAAAATACAATCCCCTAAAGGAAAAGCTAGACAAAATAGAAATTGGAATAGAATACGATCCCTTAAATGAAACGAAAGGCTAAGTAAATTGCCCAAAAAATAATTAATTACAAGGGCCCATAAGATAAATATAAATAAAAAATCAAGTAAAATTAATCAAAAGAGGAAACATACATAAATCGAGATATTTATTTAGTTTGGGAACATTGGTTCCCTCATGCTCACTTGAAGAGGGATCGAAGAGTTATTTTGAGTAATCTCAATTTTAGAAAACTTAACTTTTCGTTTTATTCATGATATTTTACATTCCTTGACTAAAATAAAGGACATTGGTCACAATTTTAATGATAAAATCCCAATTTGATTATAAAAATGTTTTTGTGATTCTTTATCCGACATGAACATAGATAAAAACCATTTTTAATTTACAAACAAGCATAATCACACAAGTAGGGGATAGGAAAGGTCTCACCCAAGAAATGTTTCCTACGCGTGGTGACCCCTCCGTTCGGTCATAGCGATGCTCCAGCGAGCGACATTACATTTTACCCCAAACACGAAAAATAACAAAAAAACATTAGTAGAAATTCCAACATTAGCCACGTAAATATAAAAACGAAAGGAAAATAACGCATGGTTAAAATGCACAAAGAAAATAAAAAGGGCCAAATTGAGTACTTTTAGTTTAATACGCAAGTAATTCACAAGCAAAAGGATAAAAATCAGTCAACAAAAAATGTCATAATAAGAACAATGTGAATGACGAAAGATAATAACAATAACGATAATGTTATAATGACAATAATAAAGTAATAAAATGATAATAACAATAATAATGATGGTAATAATAATAATGATAATAATAACAATGACATCAATAATAATACGATAATAATAACAACATTAATAATAATGATAATAATAATAATAACAACAATCACACTGATACCAATAAAAATAATAGCAACAGTATGATAAATACAATATATTAGAAGTAAAAATAGCAACAATAAACACAATAAAGTAATGGCAACATGTAATAACAAATATAAACATATTGACATTAACGGTGATAATAAATAGTAATAACAATAATAATAACACAACAACATAATAATAACCATAGTAATACTAGCTATAACAAAAAAAAATAAAAATAATAATGATAATAATGACAAAATAAATAAAAATATTAATGAGAATAATGATAGTAAAATTAAAAGGAAAATTAATGATAATAACCACTGATAATAATAACAATAATAATAATAGTGGTAAAATAAATAATAATACTACCAAAATAATAGTAGTGAGATTAACTAGGATAATAACATTAGTAATAATTACAACAACAATAATAATATCAACAGTGAAGGCAAAATAAGATGAAGTGAAGTGATAAAAATGGGTCCGAGAATGTTTACCCTCAGAATTTATATAGTGAGGAAACGATGTCTCAATCCGTCCCCCTTGTCGAGTTTGCAGTGATAAACATAAAAAATATTTAAGAACAAAATTTGAGTTTTTAACACACAAAAAACTTAAGAAAACGATTTTTGATGTAGTGACTGAACTAAGGAATTAATTTTCCTTACTCAAGTCAATCCAAGATCAAAAGGAAAAAGAAGAATTAAATCTCAAAATTTTTTAAAGTTTTTTCCGTCTGCCTTTCTTTTTTTGCTAAGAAAGAAGAAGACTATTTCTTTCGAGGAAGCAGACTTCTGGAAAAAGATCCTCGAAAATAAAATAGTGTTTTTCTTTCATTTCTCCCGGTCTCCCATAATGGAAAGGACAAAAAACACTTTCTTAAACCCATTTATCCAAAAAATCATTAACACATGAAAGAAACAACTTTTTTCAGTCCCTAAAAATAGATTTTGCAGGTGGAAAAGGACAGGACAGCGCGGAGCAGGAGTGCCCGCAGGTGGATGGCCGCACCTCGCGGGAGGTTGTACATGACGTGGGACTCAATTAATGCCCTGGAATCATCCCGGTGGGACCTCCATTTCTTAACACCACAAATGCAAGAAAAATAGTTAAACTCACAAATTTCAGAGAACACGTTAATGAAATAATTAAACAACAATAAGTATGATAAAATAAATAAAGATGAAGAAAAAAAATAATAAAAAGGAAGTGAAATAAGATAAAGAAAATGAGGAAGGAAGGCCTGGGGATGACCAACATCGCGCGAGCGACAGTAGTCCTTGGGCCGACCGACAGGCAGAGGTGAAGTTTCACGACTGCCGTCGGTGGACCCTCAGCCCGTTGGTCATCCCTGATCCGCGAAGAAACCAAGAAATCCGATTAAAATCCAACTTTTACGATTAAAATTACCTTTTTGAGCAATTAGATGCAAATAAATTAATATAAAACAAGAAAGTGAATTAGAAATTGGTCCAGAATATTTACCTTCAGAGTATTACCTTCTGAAGGTGAATGTCGCATGATTTCTGCCCTTGAATTCTACAAGGATTAATCAATAATGTGTAATTTCGGAGAATTTTCTACTGCAAAATTTTATTTTTGAAATTAGATCAAAAAAAGAAAATTGTACTTTTCCTACTTGATTTTCCGTGATAATCGTGGATGTTAAAAGGATAATAAAGGAAAATGAATTGATTTCGATTTCCCGAGTTATTTATATTTTTCCTACTTGATTTTCAGTGATAATCGTGGATGTTAAAAGGATGATTGAGCAAAACGAATTGATTTCAATTTCCCGAGTTGTTCCTTTCTTTTCAAAAAGATTTGATGAAGTTTTGATAAAAATAAAGGAAAATAACCTTTGTGGAAATTCTTTTTGAGATTTTTCTGTTTTCGAAAAGTTTTCTAGCCTTTCTCCCAAAACTTTTTCCAACCCTTGAAAATGAACCTTAGCTCCCTATTTATTGGTTAAGGGAAACAATTCAAATTCTTTTAAATTTTAAATTTGAATTTGAAGATTTATGAAATCAGAATCAAAATCGACTGATTTACAGAATATTTTCAAAATCAAATCCAAAATTTGAAAAGATTTGGAAATCCCTGAAAAATCTTGGAAAGAGATTTTGAAATATTAGGAAATATGGGAGAATCCCATGAAATAATGCTGCAGATCCCCTACCGACGGGTATCGCTCAGAGTCCGATGGGCATTGGTCACAGGGGCACGCCTGGCCTTTCGAGTCACGGGTCATTTCGTGAGAGAAGAGATGATGAGGGATAGCCATCACTCGCGAGGGAAAAGTCCCTCATGCACGAGCGATGGGCGTCGCCCCCTGCGAGAGATGGGCCCTCGCGTGCAAACAATGGTCGTCGCTCCCGCAAGAGACGGGCCAGTCCTGAGCCAGCCATGGCCGTCGCTTGTGTGAAGGGAGGCTGTCTCTCAGCACGAGCGACAAGAGTCCCTCTTGACTGACGGGTATCCCATCAGTGAACCAAAGTAAAAAATTTCCCACTAACGAACTCCTCTTAACCTATAGAAACCTCATATTATCGAAAAATCTTCAATCTTTGTGAATTCGAAGGGCGAAAACCTATAACTTTCATCCATTTCCCCGGAAATAAGTATTGATATCTTCATCAGGTAACTCTGATCTGGACTGCCTCAGGACCCTGTGTCTACAGTTGCCTCCAATTTTGGGGAAACTAGTACACTAGTGTCTAGATGAGCTAAAATTCAGAGAAGAAGGAAATAGATGCGTACCTGAGGAAGTCCTTAGCTTTCACAGTGCAACATATTTAGAGCCTGCTACCGACGATCTGTAAGGTATACTGCTACTACCTCCTTCACAATTGTTTTACTGATCACCATTCGATCAGCATGGTATGCCCTCGCTAACCCCTATTCAGTCCGCGAGGCGTCTCATTACTACCATTGAACTATAGTATATTCCACTGTGGCTCGTTTGATATACCACATTAGTCTTACCGGCCACCATTCGATCTGCACGGCATCATCTTTCTAATCCCCATCTAGTTTGTAAGGGATGTGACCGTTGTTGACCACCTTCCGATCTTCGTGGCATCTTTTTGCTAACCCCCATCAGGTCTGCAAGGGATGTGACTGTTGTTAACCACTGTAACAGCCCGCATGTCACCCTAGGAGTAATATGTCTTTAATTGTGCAAATTGGTAATGGCATGTTGTAGAATTCTAAAATCTGGAATTTTAATGTGTGTTCAATTAGGACTTAATTGCATTAATAAGATTTTGCTTAAGTGATTAAAGTGTAATAGGGCATAACTAATTGATTAGTGGGCTGGGTTGCATTTACAGGGGTCAAGTGGGTTTAAGGAAATCAGGTTTGTATTTTGGGCTTAACCAAGATTAATAAGGATTATGGGCATAAGGCTAGAATTGTATGAGAGGAGCAGATTTTAGTGGAGCCCATAGACAATTCTGCATTGCCACCTAGGATTGTGCATGATTGTGAGAGAAAGTGCCAACTTGGGCCTTGCATGTAAGGGAGAGAAACTCATTTAGTGGCTACATGTAGTCAGCTGCCTCTCTCTTCTCTCCACTCATCTTTCTTCTCTACTAGCACGAAATTCTGCATTTCCCTTCTTTCTCCACTTTTGTTTTTCTTCTTCCTTGGTTCCTCTAAAATAGTTTCTGCTACATTGAAGGTTAGAAAGGGGTTGCATGTGTGTATTTCTTCATCTTAGGAGGTAAGTGGTTTCATTAATCCGAATTCTTCTTCTTCTCCTTTCTTATTCTGAAATTTTGAGTAATTGAGATTTTGATTCTTTGCATTTCATTTATGGAAAATGTGGGTCTTGGTTGAAGTAATAGAACCGAGAAAAGACAAGGGGAAAGCTAAGTTAGGTGAGACAAGCACCAAGAAATCTTAAGTGGAGCAAAGGATTTGAGGTTTGAGAAACATGTGTTTGTGCATAAATTGATTTTAGTATGTTTGATGTTTAAGATTTGTTTGACTGAAATGAGTAAGTTACTCTTACATGGGATAATGAAATGTAATATGTAATGATGATGAGATTGTTGATTGTGATGGGTGAAACAATCATAATATCTTGTTATGAATATTCGACTTTTGGAACTATGTATATATTGTGTTGATATGCTGGATGGATTGGGTATTGTCGAGGGAATTGTGAGAATGTGGGTAGTAATATGTGTTTCATGGAGGTGTCTTAAATTGGTAAATTGAATGTGTTTAAGTTGTTAATAGAAATAGGTTTTGGTAAGATAATTAACTTAGGGAATTGTATGAACTGTAAATTGCAAATTCTAGGTCTATCTTTAATTTGGATATAAGAATTCTAACGTCAAATAAAGTAATTATAGAGTATAGAAGTAACCAAGTTGAATTGGGGACTATAAGGTCTTCAATAGATGTGAATAGTATTGATTATCGTGGTAGGGGAGCATTTGGAGTAAGTGTAGTTCCATTGACCAAAACTCCTAATATAAGTGATGATAATTGATAAAATTAGTGTCATTTTGTTCGTATCATGAAATTTAATAAGTTGTTAATAAATCAATTTGGCTAATAAAGGGTTTAGAATGGGCTATGAGAGTTACATGTGAAAAGGGTGGAAATGGGTCATGCGAAGAGAAGGGTTGAGAACGTGGAATGTGAAATCTTGTTCTGTCGTGATCGCGACGGAACTCTCTCTTTGTCTAGGATTGGTTTTTGTCGCGATCGCGTGCCAAAGTGCGCTCAAAACATAATCGAGGGCTGCGTTCTATCACGAGCGTGATGATCATCGCGATCGCAATAGAAGCTTTCTATCGGGTCTGTCTCGATCGCGACATGCGTTGCGAGTACGATTCTCCTATTTGCTTGAGATGACTTCTTTAATGCCAAAAATGTATCAATTTAATATGTATGAATGCTAATTAAGCATGTATATGATTTGAATTTTATTATTGGCATGTGATCATGAATTCATGTATATGAGATTTATCTTTAGTAAATATATATATATATATGCATATATGATTTCATGCAGTTACATGTTAAAGTAATTACGATGCGAATTTCAAGGTATGTGAACAATGTGATGAAGTATAATTGAACGATGTTGCAATGATAAACTTGTTATGATAATGAAATGAATCGGACTAATAATTTAGCCAGCAAGTCAAGTAGTGGATAGATAGGCATGCCTATAGGGTCTAAGTGCTGCAGCCAAATGCGTCTGATTCCTTTGGAATCATTAATGTAATTTGAATTCAACTTGGATTCTCCAATGCGAATTATTGTATATATATTATTGATTAATTATGTACATTCGGGTACCAATGCGAATAATGCGTATCTACGGAGATAATTGTGATTTTTGTACCTTCGAGTCCCAATGCAATACTCGTTATTTGTGTCATTGAAATACAGGCAAGGCCTAATAACTAAAGAAACTATTCAGTAAAAATGTATTACGATGCAATGTGATATAATATGGTGCAATGTGAAGCGTATTCTTACCATGAGATGATACGTCAAGTGTTGTAATTTATCGTTATGCCTTATAAATGCCAATAGTGTACTAACTATGATGATGCGAGCATGTCATATATATATATATATATGAAATATGAGTGATGCCATGTATACTATGCTTAAATCAATTATTAATAGTTATATATATGTGCATGCATCAATATTGTGTATATCATTATTGTTTCTCCACTAAGCGTTATCGCTCAGCACGGGTTCTCGACCCATGTAGGTTTGACAGCCAAGTGATCCGAAGGTCGTCCCCGTATTCTGAGTTAATCAACACATTAGGCTCTGAGTCCTAGTGTAGATGTTTGGATATTTTAATAAGTCATGTAATTAATAAACTTTATTGGCATGTAATAGATATTATATAACTTGGTCTAGGATGTAAGGTAATTGGACTACATTGATTTATGTATGCAAAGTGAATGCCTTCCGATATGAATGAAATTAATTGATTGATAATGTTGTATGATGATATAGTGTACGTGATGGTATATTGTATGTGCTTAGTATGAGCTGTGCATGTGATGTGTGTTGTAACAACCGGTTCCAACCGTCATAGCGAAGCTATGTGAGTGGTTGGGATTGGGGTGTTACAATTTAGTGGTATCAGAGCCTTAGTTTAGTCGATTCTGGGCATAGTGTAGATTAGGATGCGTGTAGATGTGTTGATCTAATACGGGAGTCCTTGTTTATTCCTCAGATTGATGGATCCGTCACATGACGCTAGAGAAGAGACCACAGAAAGCGTGAACCCTAGAGATTTGGATGTGTCTCAATCCAGTCAATCTGCTCCAGCTAGTGTGGGGCGAGAGGTGCCCATGGTTCCTTTGGAAGCGCTGCTCAAAATGTCGAAAGACATGGCGAGGGTGCTTGACCGAGTGACAGCATCGAGGGCTCCATTGGAATCTATGAGGAAGCACGGGGTAGAAGAGTTCTTCGGAACTAGCTTGGATGAATCTGTTAAAGCTGAGTATTGGATAGAGAGGATCCAGCGGGTGTTGGATGAGATAAGGTGCCCGGTTGAGTAAATAGTTGAATGTGTGGTGTCTCTACTACAAGGATCCGCATATGGTTGGTGGAAGTTGGTATTGAGGAATGCAATGCTTCCAAATCCGATTACTTGGGAATTCTTCGAACAGGAGTTGTAAAATAAGTATATTACCAAGGCGTATAAGGAAGCAAATTGGAAACAATTTCTGAACCTAAGGCAGAGAGCCATGTCTATGGCCATATATGAAAAAGGGTTTTATAGATTGAGCAAGTATGCACCACCTAGGGTGCTTACAGAGGAGTTCAGATGTCAACAATTTGAGGAAGGATTGATTAAGCAGATCAAGGCATTACTGATCTCAATGACCACATCCCAGAATGTTACTTATTACCAGATAGTGCAGGTGCCTTTGAGAGCTGAAAGATCTCTTGAGGTGCAGAGAGAGAGAATGCTAAGGAGGAATCCTAGTCGAGGTGGGGCACATTCGGGAAAAATGTCAAGAAATTCTCCTACAGCACCTCCAGCTAAATCTGTGAATAGTCTTGCTACTAGAGGTAGAAGGCAAGGATCATCTCATGCACTTGGTTCTGGTAGGGGTACATCGGGTAATAAGGGGAGTGTTGGAAGGTGACTGGGGCTTGCTTTAGATGTGGTAGTAGTGAGCATTACTTGGCTAACTGTCCTAAGGCCTATGAAGTAGTTGAGAATCGGCAAGAGGCTAGCCATGGTGGGTCGAATTTGCCTCAAGCTCACTGAGGTAGAGGTAGAGGACATGGTCGAGGTAACTAGTCCAAAGGTAAAGCTGAGTCAGAAAATGTGAATAGACCTCCAACTACACCGGCCTGAGCTTACGTCATGAAAGCTAGAGAGGATCAGGATACATTTTTTACTTTATGATACGAAAATGCTTGCATTGATCGATCCCGGATCCACTCAATCATATGTATGTTCTAAAAGCCTATTGCTAATTGTTTGAATTATGATATATGCATAACTAGTCCTTTAGGGAGTATAGTGAAAGTGAATAAAGTGTATAGGGGGTTGTCCATTAGCGATGTAAGAATGTGTGTTCCCGGTAGACTTGATTGAACTACCCTTTGATGAGTTTGACTTGATTTTGGGAATGGACTGGTTGAGTAGGCATAGTACCATAGTTAACTGTAAGAGGAAGACTGTTGTGCTCAATAGTAAGGAAGGAATTGAAGTGACCGTGAGGGGTCTTTGTGCCAATCCCTTAACTAATATTGTGCTCAATATCAAGGAAGGAATTAAAGTGACCGTGAGGGGTCTTTGTGCCAATTCCTTAACTAATGTTTTGTTGGCTATGCAAGCATGTCGATGGTTGAGAAAGGGTTGTGAGGCTTTCTTTGGTCTTGGATTCTAGAAGGGATCAAGTGAGAATTCATGATATTCTGACTGTGAGGGAATTTCTCGATGTCTTTCCTGAAGAGTTGGCTGGTGTGCCGCCAAGGAGAGGATTAGAATTGTCCATTGATATTGTGCCCGGTACAGTACCTATGTTTAAAGCACCCTATCGGATGGCTCTGAGTGAGTTGAAGGAATTGAAACTACAGTTGCAAGAATTGCTGGATAGGGGTTTCATTAAACTGAGTGTGTCTCCATGGGGAGCACCAGTGTTGTTCGTCAAAAAGAAAGATGGATCTATGAGGATGTGTATTGATTATAGACAACTGAATAAAGTGACAGTGAAGAATAGATAGCATTTGCCATGAATCGAGGATTTGTTTGTTCCATTGAAGGGAGCTGGTGTGTTCTTTAAGATTGATCTGAGATCGGGATATTACCAGTTGCAAGTAAAGAAGGAGGATGTTCCTAAGACTGCATTTAGGACTGGATATGGCCATTATGAGTTCCTCGTAATGCCATTCGGGTTAACAAATGCACCTGCTGCATTTATGGACCTAATGAATAGGGTGTTTAGACCATATTTGGATCAGTTTGTGATCGTATTCATAGATGATATTTTTGTGTATTCGAAGAATGAGAAGGAGCACGAGCAGCATTTGAGAACTGTGCTTCAGACCCTAAGAGAAAACTAGTTATTCGCAAAGTTAAGTAAGTGTGAATTTTGGTTGAAGGGATTGTCCTTTTTGGGTCACATCATTTCTGCCAAAGGTGTTAAGGTGGATCCGGCTAATATTAACGCGGTGGTGAATTGGAAACCACCTAAGAATGTGTCAGAAGTACGAAGCTTCTTGGGTTTAGCGTGGTATTACAGTCGCTTTGTACAAGGATTTTCAGTTATTGCTTCTCAGCTAACTAAGCTACTGCATAAAGGTGTTAGGTTTGAGTGGTCTGATAAGTGCCAAGCCAGTTTTGAACAGTTGAAGAGAATGTTAGTTGAGGCACCAATCCTGATTCAACCAATTTCGGGTAAGGAGTATGCTTTGTATGGTGACGCTTCTAGAATCGGATTAGGATATGTGTTGATGTAAGAAGGTAGGGTAGTGGCTTATGCTTCCAGGCTGTTGAAGCCTCACGAGCAGAATTATCCTACTCACTATTTAGAATTGGCTGCAGTAGTGTTTGCTTTGAAGATATGGCAACATTATTTGTACGGCGAGTAGGGGTGTGCAAAACCCGAACCGAACCGAAATATAAATTTGGGTAGGGTTATACGGTTAAATCGGTTCGGTTCGGATGGGATAATTTATCAAATTTTGGGTTCGGGTCGGGTCGGGTGAAAATCACTATAAAACCGACCCGCCCGAACAAACCGAAATAGCTATGGCATATAAAAGGCAAAAAATTGGTCTACCCCTCATTTTCCCCCTTTCACGCAGCAAATCCCTAGCCTCAACGATTCTGCTCCAGTGCGCCTCTACTCCATCATTGTGCCGATTGTGTTCGCCGCCGGTAGCCTCAACGGAAGTAAGTTCTTCCTCCTCTTCTTCTTCTTCTTCCTTATCAATTTTATGTATTTATGTACATCATGTGGGAAGAGCTGGGTGTCTGAGTCGGCACCCTTAATCTTTTTTCATGGTGACTACCTTGAGATCACATGGGTGTCCCTCATCCCCCTATCTATTCATTATTGTAGTTATGATTTGTTGGAGCCTTTGGTCAAATAGAAATAATGTCGTTTAGAATGGTAAGTTTTGCAAACCGCAGAATGTTCTTACAGTAGCTCTTTCATGTTCAAACCAATATTGCTTAACTAAGTCTCCTTCTCAGTTAGTGAGTTCTGATAATCTTTTCACCCTTCTTCTGTTGTTCATTGGCCTAGACCTCCTCCAGATTAGCCTAAGATGAATGTTGAGGCAGCCGTTTTTGATTCGCAGAATAGAGTGAGTTTTGCTTCTTTCATGGCTCTTTTGATGGAAGTATGGCTGAGTGTCTTGCAATTAAAGAAGCTTTAAGTTGGTTAAAATCCAAAATTATTCAAGGGTCCGGTGGAGTCGAATTTCCAATTGATTATCAACTGTTTGAATTCAACTTATGCGAATGATTCCAACATACGACTGGTTGTTGTCGACTCTGTTTCTCTTTGTGATTCTTTAAGCAATGTTAAGTTTTGGGTTTGTTAAAAGGTTTGAGAATTTGGTGGCCCATTATTAGCAAAAGCCACCAATTATTTGTGTCAGGTCTTCATTTTTCGTTGGATGATCCACCAAATTTTTTGTATTATGATAATTAGTAATGAAATTCCTTTTATTTTAAAAAACAGAAAAGAGTACAAGTCCAATTATTGAATGATATCCACCGATTCAATTATCGGGCCAATTTATAAAAATAATCAAATATTAATTTTTATATTAATATTAAAAAATTTTAATAAAATTAGGGTAATTCGGGTTATTCGGTTCGGGGTCCGAAATATTTCGGGTTATTCGGTTCGGGACCTTACTATAAATTAGGGTCGGTTCGGGTGTTAGAATTTATAAAAAATTGATTTTCGGGTTATTCGGGTTTGGGTCGGGTTGACCCGAACCCGACCGATGCACAGGCCTAAGGGTGAGAAGTGTAAGATCTTCACGGACCATAAGAGTCTTAAGTACTTGGTCAACCAAAAAGAGTTGAACTTGAGACAAAGAAGGTGGCTGGAATTGTTCAAGGATTATGATTGCATAGTGGATTATCGGGTAAGGCCAATGTGGGAGCGGATGCTTTGAGTAGAAAGTCCATTTCAGCTTTGCTATTGCAAAGGGTTAGGTGGAAATTTGATTTGGATGGTCCTTTAGTGGCACAATTAAAGGCTAGTGCTAAAAGATGAGTTGGTTAGTGCACAAAAGAGCGATCCCAAGTTGCAGTAAACTGTACAGTCAGTAAGAAATGGGGAAAAGACTGATTTTTTCGGTAAGTGAAGATAGTGTGTTGTGCTATCAAGGGCGATTATGTGTTGCCAATGATAAAGAATTAAAGAAGTTTTATTGGTGGCCTGGTATTAAAAAGGATGTGGTGGATTATGTTTCTAAGTGTTTAACTTGCCAGCAAGTGAAGGCAGAACATCAGGTTCCACATGGTCTATTGAATCCCATTCCCATTCCACACTGGAAGTGGGATAATATAACCATGGACTTTGTTTCGGGTTTGCCAATGACGTCAAAATAGCACGATTCCGTGTGGGTAATAGTTGATCATTTTTCAAAGTCGGCTCATTTTACATCGATTCGGCTTGACTACTCAATGGATCGGTTAGCCGATTTGTATGTGAAGGAGATTGTCAGGCTGCATGGTATTCCTTTGTCCATTATTTCGGATAGAGATCCGAGGTTTACCTCAAAATTTTAGAAGGGTTTACAAGCTGCTTTAGGCACAAGATTGAATTTAAGTATGACTTTCCAACCGCAAACTGATGGACAGTTGGAAAGGGTGATTTAAGTGTTGGAAGATTTTCTTTGAGCATGTGTGCTTGATTTCCCAAAGAGTTGGGATAGGTATATTCAATTAATGGAGTTCGCCTATAATAACGTTTATCAAACGAGTATTAGTATAGCACCATTCGAAGTTTTGTATGGTAGGAAGTGTAAAACTCTGATTTGTTGGACTGAACTGACTGAGTCCAAGGTTATTGGTCCAGATTTCATAAGGGATATGGAAGAGAAAGTGAAATTGATTTAGCAACGGTTAAAAGCTACAAGTGATAGGCAAAAATCTTATGTTGATTTGAAAATGAAAGACATTGAGTTTGATGTGGGTGATAAAGTGTTTCTTAAAGTATCCCCTTGGAGGAAAGTGTTAAGGTTTGGCAATAAAGGAAAGTTAAGTTTTAGGTTTATCAAGCCATATGAGATATTGGAAAGAATGGGATCTGTAGCTTACATATTAGCTTTGCCTCCAGCATTGTCTAAGCTCCATGATGTATTTCATGTGTTAATGCTTCGAAGGTATCATTCGGATGAATCCCATGTCATTCCAGTGCAAAATGTACAAGTACAACTAGATTTCTCTTATAATGAGAAGCCTATAGAAATTTTGGCTAAAGAGGTGAAACAACTGCGAAGCAAGGAAGTTTTATTGGTTAAGGTACATTGGCAACATCACGGGATCGAAGAGGCAACATGGGAACCAGAAGCGGCGATGCAAGAGTTGTACCATGGCAACATCACGGGATTGAAGAGGCAACATGGGAACCAGAAGCGGCGATGCGAGAGTTGTACCCTAATCTTTTCGATTCAGGTATTAATTTTGCGGACGAAATTCTTATTAAGAGGGGAGAGTTGTAACAGCCCGTATGTCACCCTAGGAGTAATACGTGTTTAATTATGCACATTGTTAATGGCATGCAGTAGAATTCTAAAATCTGAAATTTTAATGTGTGTTCAATTGGGACTTAATTGCATCAATAAGATTTTGTTTAAGTGATTAAATTGTAATAGGGCATAACTAATTAATTAATGGGCTGGGTTGCATTTACACGGGTAAAGTGGGTTTAAGGAAATCAGGTTTGTATTTTGGGCTTAACCAAGATTAATAAGGATTATGGGCTTAAGGCTAGAATTGCATGAGAGGAGTAGATTTTAGTGGTGCCCATAGACAATTCTGCATTGCCACCTAGGATTGTGGATGAAGGAGAGAGAAAGTGCCAACTTGGGCCTTGCATGTAAGGGAGAGAAACTCATTTATTGGCTGCATGTAGTAAACTGCCTCTCACTTCTCTCCACGCATCTTTCTTCTCTCCTGGCACGATATTCTGCATTTCTCTTCTTTCTCTTCCTTTGTTTTTCTTCTTCTTTGGTTCCTCTAGAATAGTTTCTGCTGCATTGAAGGTTAGAAGGGGGTTGCATGTGTGTATTTCTTCATCTTAGGAGGTAAGTGGTTTCATTAATCCGAATTCTTCTTCTTCTTCTTTCTTATTCTAAAATTTTGTGTAAATGAGATTTTGATTCTTTGCATTTCATTTCTGGAAAATGTGGGTCTTGGTTGAAGTAGTAGAACCGAGAAAAGACAAGGGGAATGCTAAGTTGGGTAAGACAAGCACCAAGAAATCTTAAGTGGAGCAAAGGATTTGAGGTTTGAGAAAGACGTGTTGTGCATAAATTGATTTTAGTATGTTTTATGTTTAAGATTTGTTTGACTTAAATGAGTAAGTTAATCTTGCATGTGCTAATGAAATGTTGTATGTAATGATGATGAGATTGTTGGTTGTGATTAGTGAAATAATCATAATATCTTGTTATGAATATTTGAATTTTGGAACTATGTATATATTGTGTTGATTTGCTGGATGGATTGGGTATTGTCGAGGGAATTGTGAGAATAGGTGTCTTAAATTGGTAAATTGAATGTGTTTAAGTTGTTAATAGAAACAGGTTTTGGTAAGATAATTAACTTAGGGAATTGTATGAACTGTAAATTGCAAATTCTAGGTCTATCTTTAATTTGGATATAAGAATTCTAACCTCAAATAAAGTAATTATAGAGTATAGAAGTAACCATGTTGAATTGGGGACTATATGGTCTTCAATAGATGTGAATAGCATTGATTATTGTGGTAGGGGAGCATTTGGAGCAAGTGTAGTTCCATTGACAAAAACTCCTAATATAAGTGATGATAATTGATAAAATTAGTTTCATTATCTTCGTATCATAAAATTAAATAAGTTGTTAATAGATCAATTTGGCTAATAAAGGGTTTAGAATGGGCTATGAGAGTTCCATGTGAAAAGGGCTGAAATGGGTCATAGGAAGAGAAGGGTGGAGAGCTTGGAATGTGAATTCTTGTTCTGTCGCGATCGCGATAGAACGCTCTCTTTGTCTAGGATTAGTTTCTATCACAATCATGCGCTAGAGTGCGCTTGTGACAGAATCAAGGGCTGCGTTCTGTTGAGATCGCGATAGAAGCTTTTTGTTGGGTCTTTCTCGAGTACGACATGGGTCACGAGTACGACACTCCTATTTGCTTGAGATGACTTCTTTAACAACAAAAATGTATCAATTCAATATGTATGAATGCTAATTAAGCATGTATATGATTAGAATTTTATTATTGGCATGTGATCATGAATTCATATATATGAGATTTATCTTTAGTAAATATATATATATGCATATATGATTTCATGCAGTTACATGTTAAAGTAATTACGGTGCGAATTACAAGGTATGTGAACAAAGTGATGAAGTATAATTGAAAAATGTTGTAATGATAAACTTGTTACGATAATGAAATGAATCGGACTAATAATTTAGCCTAAAAGTCAAGTAGTGGATAGATAGGTATGCCTATAGGGTTTAAGTGTTGCAGCCAAATGCATCTGATTCCTTTGGAATCATTAATGGAATTTGAATCCAACTTGGATTCTCCAATGCGAATTATTGTATATATATATTATCGATTATTTCGGTACCTTCGGGTATCAATGCGAATAATGCATATGTACGGATACAATTGTGTTTTCTGTACCTTCGGGTCCCAATGTGATACCCGTTATCCGCATCATTGAAATGCAGGCAAGACCTAAAACTAAAGAAATTATTCGGTAAAAATGTATTACGATGCAATGTGATATAATATGGTTTAATGTGAAGCATATTCTTACCATGAGATGATACAACAAGTGTTGTAATTTATCATTATGCCTTATAAATGCCAATAGTGTACTAACTATGATGATGCGAGTATGTCATACATATATATATATGAAATATGAATGATGCCATGTATATTATGCTTAAATCAATTATTAATAGTTACATATATGTGCATGCATCAATATCGTGTATATCATTATTGTTTCTCCACTAAGCGTTATCGCTTAGCATGAGTTCTCGATCTGTGCAAGTTCGACAGCGAAGTGATCCAAAGGTCGTCCTCGCATTCTGAGTTGATCAACACATTATGCTCCGAATCCTAGTGTAGGTTTTTGGATATTTTGATAAGTCATGTAATCAATGAACTTTATTAGCATGTAATAGATATTATATAACTTGGTATGGGATGTAAGGTAATCGGACTATATGGATTTATGTATGCAATGTGAATGTCTTCCGCTGTATGTGAACGAAATTAATTGATTGATAATGTTGTATGATGATATAGTGTACGTGATGGTATGTTGTATGTGCTTAGTATGAGTTGTGCATGTGATGTGTGTTATAACAACCGGTTCCAACTGCCGTAGCGAAGCTATGTGACTGGTTGGGATTGTGGTTTTACAACCACCCTCCGATCTTTGTGGCATCTTCTTGCTAACCCCCATCCAGTCTGCAAGGGATGTGACTGTTGTTGAGTTGTAATGTATTCTATTGTGACTCATTTGTCTTGCTGACGACCATCTGGTCTGCATGGCGTCTTCTTGCTAACCCCCATTCGGTCTGCAAGGGATGTGATTATCTCTGACCACCCTCCGGGCTACGTAGCGTTTAACTGCCAACACCATCCGGTTGACATGGTATTTGATTTGCTAACTACCATCCAGCTAGCATTGCATCTAATTGCCAACCACCATTTGATCGGTATGGTATTTGATTTGCTAACTACCACTTGGCTAGCATTGCATCTGATGACGAACCACCATCCATTTGGCATGGTATTATGTCCCTATAGTTGTAGAAGATCTCATTAATTCATTATCAATTGATCCATCTCAAAATGTAAATTCCATATACATTTTTTTTATGTTGTCCTTTATTTTTATCTTTCTTGATTCTTTACTTACTGTGTTATCAAACATTTTGGGAGTGCAAGTAAAATGTTAACAAGAATGTACTTATGCAAGGTGAAACATAAATTTAACAACATAAGTTTCACTAATAAAATGTAAATTTTGTACATCAAATATACAAATACATAAAACACTCCCTGAATACGCTAGAGGGGAGAATAATCTGTGGGCTCCTCCGGGTCCTCGTCATCGTCAGATACGTGTATGGGCTGATCACTATATGAGGACACGGATGGCCCGACTCTGGAGGCAGAGGGCTGGCTACTAGGCACTGAGGGTCCAGCCCCTATGGTTGGCTGTGTCGGAACGATGACTGGTGCGCTTGCTAGGTATTCCGTCGCTCGGGAGGCCCGCTGGAACTGGACCTGAGGGTACCCATCCAGCAATGGCTGAGCAAAAATCCTAAGAAACTCTAGAGTGTCCCTGACTATGCCACCCGGCTCCATGAAGGCCTTCGACAGGCTCGTGGTCTAATGACTAGCTATGTCTTCGATACCTGTGAGTGTCGTCTCCACCTGCTCCCTAAAATCCTTGATAGATGCAGATATGGTTGGTATGGAGCCCTCTAACACCTCTATCCAAAATCTGAGAGCAATGATGGACTCGTCGATCATCTGAATGGCCTCATCCACCCTCTGGGTTGTTGCGGCCTGGGAGGCCCCTACACCATGCCTCAACTCCTCTATGAGCCTTCCCTGCTCCTTTATGATCCTCTCCTACTGGCCTAGATGCTCAAGGAAAGCTCGATCTCTCTCCTCCTACCAATCGGTGCTCTTGTTGAGGTGCTATGGTGGTGGATCTCCCCGGGTGTCCTGGCCTACTGTAGGGGTGGAACCTCTCGATCTCCTAAAGCTTGTAATGATGGACCCGTGATTGTGGTGGTGGAGTAAGGCTCTATGCTCTATGCGATGGAGGGGTGCTCAGCAAGTAATCGATATTGAACTCGATACCCATGTCAAATGGAGTCTGAGTCGGCTCCTGCTCCGGCTGAGGCTACTGTGGAGGTGGCTGTGGAGCCTGATACTCCTGAGACTGGGGTTACAACGAGGGCTGATCCTCCTCTGGGTCTACTCCCTGATCATCTCCCTTTGGCTGGATCGGAGGTAAGTGGAACATCCGTCGAGTATCTTCTATAGTAAGTAAACGAAACTCCTCTGGGCAACCGTGCACTGGTGCAATCATGCCCATAGTCTGAGCCGCTGTGGCATCCACAAAAATAACCTCATCGAGTGGGGGACCATATATGCCAGGATCAACTCTCAGGTGTAGAAGCAGCCTGGTGATCACCCCGCTTGCCCATACAGTAGGGGCTATCCTCCGTGAGGCCCTGACAAAGTTTGCCACTATCTCGTGGCTAATATTAAGGCGTCGTCCTACTGCCATCACCCACAAGCTCCAAATCTTGGCCCCATTCATCGACCTCAGGTTACCTGCTTGACCCAGGTATGAACTAGAGAGCACCCTGTGTATGTATCGTAGCGCCTGAGATGAGAGCACCGTACTCTTCGCCGTATCATGGTCATATGGCACCCCTGGTATGGCAATAACCTCCCTATGTTGTCTCCAAACAACTCTCTAGGGAATCATCACATCAGCTCCATGGGGAAGCCCCATGGCCTCCACAAAAAACCAGCGTGTGATGCTATAATGGTATCCTATGACCCAAAACTGGATGACCACCTCCTCTGTGTCCGTTCTCTAGAATCCCTCGTAATGAAGAGTGGCCAAAAAGTCTCTGACAACATTGAGATGGGTCTTGAAAGGGGGCCACAGAAACTCTATGCACCCTGCCACCCCTATGAGGGCATCGACCTCCTCGAGTATCCCCATGCTCTGCAGAAATGGCATAAAGAAGAAGCGGCTGGCACGAAACTATATGTGTACCAAGGCCTGAAACCTCCTCCTAGCCTCGTCGCCCATCCACTCGGGAGCCTGAGGCTCAGCCTGATCCTGAGGGATGTTATGTCGTGGAGACATCCGAAAAAGAATTAAAGTTAGCTTTTCATCACAATCAAAAGTAAGCTAATCCAAAGATTGAAAATTTTTGCAAATTTCAGCATCATTTCGGCTAAAAAATGTGCCTCCTAAAGAAAAATTAGGCAGCATCCTGGCAAGGATGTGCCTACCCAAAAAATAAATGAATAAAAAAATTTGGGCAGCATCTCGAAAAGGGTGTGACCAACTCCCTGCATGAAAATAAAAAATAATGGGATAGGCCTCAGGCCCCAAGCAGCAGTTTTATTGGTGCACTTATTCTAAACGGTGATTAAACATTCAATTTAATCTAACTTGGTTCTTAAATTTTAGTTAGATGGGGGCATGTTCATAAGTCCATTATCCTTTCCCTTTTTGTTCATTATTTGCTTATATATATATATATATATATATATATATATATATATATATATATATATATATATATATATATATATATATATATATATATATTAATGTTTAACATGGTTTACACTTAGTGGTCAGTGCATACAGTCCCAAAATGCTGAAAATAAATTGGCAGAATTTAGTCCTACATTTAGAGAATATACATTTATCATGCATTTTAAATGAAAATATACCTAAAAAGAAGCAAAAAAAAAAGTATAAAAGATGATAAACTAACCTGGTAGTCGACAAAATACACTATAAAGAAACTTGATGAATTTGCAAAAAAAGTAGTTCTAAATGTATGTGAGGGTGCAAGGATCATTTTCGCACAAGTGGTGCACAAAATGGGTTAGAAACGAGTGAGAAAATGGGCAAAAACCATGGGGTGGCATTGGTTTCGCGATGAAGGAAGAAGAAGAAGAAAATAAAAAGTAAAGGAAAAATGAACTGGAGTAAAATGGGGGCCGTTTTATAGGAATCGCGTGAAGGGCAACCCGTCGGATAACCAAGTGACGGGATGCCCGTCCATCGATCAAAATATCCCTTTGGTTTTCTTTTTTTCGTTTTCTTCTAGATTCTCAAATAAAAAATACTCCTTGAAAACTTTGCCTCCTAATTTCCGCATGCGACATATTTTTTCTCAAATTCAATTCCCTATAATACTTGAAATGGCCAAAATACATGTAAAATATTTTATGCGCGTGAAATGCATGGGAGATGCAGATGAAAATACCAAAAGGTGGTCAAGAGTTTGACCGACAGGCACGCCGACGGTAGATGGAGCGACGGGCAGCCCATCCCTCATGATTTGCTATAAATGCTCATCTTTTCCTTAGGATTCGTGCATTCTTGATCCTGGACTTCAAACAGAGCTTCCTTTCTCCGGTTTTTTTGCCTCTTTCCTTCCTTCCCTTTCTTGTTAATTTTAATTTTTAGCCGTGATATTTAGAGAATGTCCTCGTCTGTTATTACTAAGATGTACCGAGTTCTGAAAAACCCCCGAACTTGGGAAAATACCACCATAGCCCCACTTTCTGGCTTGAAATTCCTAAGAAGAGTTAGGATAGACCAAAACCTTCTTCTGGCTACAGCTCGCTTCTAGGACCCCCGTTTTCACGTCTTTAGGTTTACCTACCAAGAATTATGCCCCCTACCCAAAGAGTTTGCTGTAATCATTGGAGCATGGTTTCCTCCCAGTACATTGCCCTGCATTTGACGCTATGGCTTGACTCACACGAGGGATATTGCATAAGCTTTAGGCATCCCTCCTTCTATTGCCGCCAGGCTAGTTCTTTTAGGTGCTACCTTTGCTTTGGCTCCACTGATTAAGGCTCTGGAGGACTTTTTCGATGTTCCCCCATTTCAAGTGGGCGTTATTCTTTTGTTTTGTCTCATGAAGTATCTGATCGTGACTTCGGAGGAACTGACTGGTAATCTCAGGCTGTTCGGGATCATAGATGATTTTCACTGCAGGTTGACCCCTTTTCCCTTGATTCTTGCTGAGACCATCTTGGGCTTAGATTTCGTCTATGCTTATCCCTCTGTCGCCTTTACAGGGAACCCCTTATTACTCCAGGTACGTCTTTATTTTGAAAGGTAGTGTGTCCCTTGTGGATTTTCACACTAACTTTTCTTAACGAGAAATGCGTCCTTTCGGATTTGCACATAGCCCTATTGCCTTACTTTTGCCTAGAGCAGACCCAACCCATTCTAGCAGCTTTTATTTTATCTTTCTTATATTCCGGTTTTTTTTTTTTTGTTCCCCCTCTTTTTTTCTTTTTTTTTCTTTTTTTTAGATATGGCTGCAAAAGAAGCTGAGGCTGCTGTCAGAACCTCCTCCCAAGGTGATCGGCCAGTATTCCTTGAGGTTTTCCTTTCTCGATTGTGACTGTATTTTTTTGCCTCCCCAGACGAGAGCACTGCTCGATTTAGCAAGATGGCTGATGAGGATATCAATTTCATGAGCCCCTGGCTCTATCATACTACTGTGACCACCAATGGCTCCTCAAGGGTGTGTTTCGGTGTGTGGGCTTCATTAGGCTACTTTTTACATTACTGGCCTGTTGTACTCAACAGTTTGGTGTGACTACGGACATCGTGAGACTCCCTTTAGCTCTTCAAGGTGGTGTCCTATCCTCAGCCTTTATGTCTAGGTATCATAGTCTTTGGGCCAGGCTGCCGGTGAAGACCATCCTACCTTCTATTAAAGATTGCTCCACCATTTCAACAAGTGTTTACAAGAGATGGTTGCTTAGCCCTACAGTTGACAACAGGACCCACCGACTTAGGCATATGGCCGGCGAGAGTAGTAGTTGAGTATAGTTTTGATTTTCATACATTCTGTAATGGAAGATGTCTTTCTTTTTATAAAAAAACTAGAAAATAATGAACATGTGATCTGAATGATTTATGTTTTATTCCTTTTGCAAAAAATTGTGTACATTTCGATATGATTTCACCATACATGATCAACATTTGACACAGATTTACAATACAAAACTACACCTAATCTCAGGGTAGATCTTAACAGCATCAAACTCCTGTTACCAATCAGCCCTTGTGGGTTTTCTTGATTGGACATTTTCTCTCAAGCCTCTAACTTTTGCCCAGGGTGCCTTTTTTGATTTTCACCCTGATGAGGCGTCCAATTCTAGCAAGGCCGCCTTTTTAGGTTTTCGAAGGGCATTCATTCTCTTCTTTTGATTTTTATGTCTTTAACCATGGAACCTCTTTAGTCTGTCGATGTTGACTGGTTCCTTGAACTCATTCCCTTCGCTATCTGACAGAATTGCTGCTCCCTTCGACATAAGCTTCTTGAGAATAAAGGGACCTTCCAATGTCAGTCTGAACTTACCCCATATATCTGGCACGCCTGGTCTCATTTGCTTGAACACCAAATCTCTCTTTCAGGGGGTGTCTTCTAACCTTTTTCTGAAATGACCTGGCAAGCCTTTTCTGATAAATCTGATTGTAATAATAGGCCTTGAACCTATTCCCATCCAGCATATTCAGATGTTGCAACCGCTGCTGTGCCCAATCAGTTTTTGAAATCTGAGCCTCCATGACTACCCTCAATAACCTGAGCTCCACTTCGACTAGTAATACAACTTCCATCTCATACATAAAAGAATACAGCATGGCTCCTGTAGAAGTCCTGACAATAGTTCTATAGCCCTAGAGTGCAAAAGGCAACTTTTATGCCCAGTTTTTGTAGTTCTGAACCATTTTGGCCAAGACCTGCTTAACATTCTTATTGGTGGCTTCCACCTCTCTGTTGTCTTATGGGCGATATGGAGAGGACTTGTGATGCTCGATGCCATATTTCTAGAGTAGCTTCTTCATTTTAGCCATAAATTGTACTCCATTGTCAGACACCACATGGTGGGGGAGGCCATATCTGCATATCAAATTCTTTTTTATGAACTTGGCCATATCCCAAGTGTCGACCTTCTTCAAAGACTCAGCCTCTACCCATTTAGTAAAATAGTCGATAGCGATTATGATGAACCTATGTCCATTAGAGGCGGCGGGGTGTATTTCCCCAATAATGTCTATCCCCCAAGCTGCAAACGGCCAAGGCTACATCAGGCTGTGTAACTCCAAAATCGGTAAATGCCTCAAGTCTGCATACTGTTGGAACAACTGACATTGCTTCACGTACTTTGAGCAGTATGCATCCATAGTAAGCTAGTAGAACCCTTGTCTCATGATCTTCTTTGCCAGCTTAAACATTCATGTGGGCTCCACAAAGCATGAGTTTCTTCTATTATTCTATCGGCTTCTTTTTCATCCAGGCATCTCCGTTGAATGCCGTCGACTTATCATTTGTATAACACACTATCTATACAGATAAACTGAGTGGATAGCTTGTGGATCAGTCTTTGGTCTTTTTCGGTAGCCCCTTTTGGGAACGTTGTGTTTTCTAAGTAAGTCTTGACGTCGTGATACCATAGCTTCTCATCCACAACTTCAATTTCAATGACCCTATCGAACTCGAAACTGGGCTTCTCAGAATTGGAGATCAAAATAGGTTTCATGACTACCCCCTCTTGATTTTCCCATATTGATACTAAGGTTACGATCGCAGCTGCTAACTGATTTTCATCCCTCGGGACAAAGTGGAAAGTACATATCTCGAAGTGGCTGCTCAGATCCCTTAAGTGATTCACATATGGTATCAGCCACTCTTCCTTAATAGCCCATTCACCCCAAATCTGATTGATCACTAGTGATGAATCTCTAAATACCTCTACTATTTTTGCCCTAAATGCTATTAAGGCTTCTATCCCGACGGTGGAAGCTTCATATTCGGCTTCATTATTAGTGGCCTTATATCTCAGTTTCTTAGCCAGCAGGAGTTTTTCATCGTTCGGGGTCATAAGAATGACTCTTACTCCTGCCCCCTTACTATTTACTGCTTTATCAAAATGTAATTCCCAACCTTGTACCGCAATGGCTGCAACGTCCTCATCTGGGAAGTTAAACTCAAATGAATCTCCTTAGATAAGGTGTTCTACTAAAAATTTTGCTATTTCACGTCCTTTAATAGTATTTTGAGTGACGTACTCAACGTCAAATTCTTGTAAGAGGAGCAACCATCTCCCCATTTTCCCTAACAAAGATGGAGCTTCCTGCAGGTATCTAAGAGGATTCCATTTTGCAACTGCTTGTACCTTGTAAGAGTGGAAATAATGTCTCAACTTTTTAGAGGCCCAGATTACTGCAAGGCAAATCTTTTCCACTTTTACATACTTAACCTCATAAGCAAGGAACTTCTTACTAAGGTAATAGACCGCAAACTTAACTCCAAACTCATCCTCTTGGGCCATCATGGCGCCTACAGAGCTATCATCTATGGCTAAGTACATGATCAGTGGCTTAACCGGCTGAGGTGGCCTCAGAACTGGGGGATTCAGTAAGTACTCCCTGATGGTGTCAAAGGCCTTCTGGTAGTCTTCATTCCATACCATAGGCTTATCTTTTTTGAGCAACTTAAAGATCAGCTCACAAATTGAAGTGAGCTTGGCGATGAACCTGCTGACATACTGCAACTTACCCAAAAAGCTTCTAACGTCCTTTTCCTTCTGAGGTACTGGCATCTCCCTGATGGCTTTAACCTTATTTGAGTCGATTTCAATCCCTCTCTAACTGACTACATGTCCTAATAGCTTTCCTGAGGTGACACAGAAAATTCACTTCCTAGGGTTCAACTGCAAGTTATACTTACTGATCCTCTGAAAGAACTTCTCTAAAGCCTCCAAGTGACCTTCCCTCGTGGCCAACTTGATCATCATATCATCTACATACACCTTCACCTCTTTATTAATCAAGTCATCAAGGATCTAGGTAGCCATTCTCTAATAGGTTACTCCTACATTCTTTAGCCCAAATGGCATCACTCTGTAAGTGAATGTACCCCCCCGGTGATAAAGGCTGTCATGATTCGATCGACTATCTTGTTGAGAATCTGATGGTATCCTGCATACACATCCACAAAATTGTACATCATGCAAGAAGCTACACTGTCTACTAGCACGTCAATGTGCGGTAGTGGAAAGTCATCATTTGGACAAGCTTTACTCAAATCTCGGTAGTCCACACATACACGTACCTTGCCATTCTTCTTGGCTATCGGAATGACATTGGCCATCCAAGTTGGATACTGCACTTTAATCAAGAACTGGGCCTCAATTTGCTTATGGATTTCTTCCTTTACTTTCTCTGCCCACTCTGGCCTAAGCCTCCTAAGCTTCTGTTTGACCGGCTTGTGGTCAGGATACATTGGGATGGCATGCTCAACAATTTTGTGATCTACTCCTGGTATATCTTCGTAGGTCCAAGCAAAGACTTTTTCATATTTTCTTAAAATTCTATCAAATTTTGACCTCTCATCAGGAGTTACATTAGACCCTATTAAGATTTCTTTCAGATTTTCTGAAGTTCTGAGATTTAATGGAGTGGAATCAGTTGAATCAATGTCAAATATGAATAAGTTATAATCATGATTAAGCATAATGAAATCATTAGAAACATCGCACGAGTAAGCAAAATTGTTCATATTATTGATTGAACTGGAAAAGTCATCAACATTATTAAAAAGGTCTGGCATAAAAAGAAAGTCTAAATTATCATCTTCTTCGCTCTCTGTCGATGCAGATGTTGCATTCGATAGTGGTGTGTTGAATGGGCATTTCAGAGGCACTGTAGCAACCCCATGTGTAACTTCACTCTGTTCCCCAGTAGCTTCATCTTCTACCTTCTCTTTCCCCTTCACTCGGGCAGCCATCAACCTCTCGGTGATAATCTCTTTGGGTGATTCTCGGTCCCAGATGGTCCCCTTGGTTATGATTTATTCATCCCAATAACCCTCTATTGGCTTGATTACTCCAATGTCCCAATTAAAGACATCATTAAAGATCTTAAATCCCAGTACAATTCTTCCATCCACACTTTGAGGCTCGACTTCCCCTGGGATCCCACTTGCTGCCCTCTTGCTCTTCATTGTACTACCCGCATATCCAAGACCCTTCCTATCCTTCTGACCTCTTGTAGTTATGGCAGTTTACGGCCCTGAGAACTTTTGCCCAAACCGGCCCCAGGGAGGAAAGACATTCTCTTCATCATGTTTACCACTTGAGGGCTCCCCTCGATGTGCTCTTCGTTGTCAATCATGGCTACATGAAACACATTGAAAGGTTGCCTAGCAATATCAAAAATGGAAACCTAATTCTCCCTAGCCACTTTGATCGTCACCACTTGACCCTTATAGGGAATCTTGATCATCTGATGTAGAGTGGATAGCACACCTCCAAGCTTGTGGAACCATGGCCTACCCAGAAGTGCTGAAAAGTTGGCTAGAATGGGAAGAAATACAAACTCTGACTCAATCTTAATTGGCCAAGTCTTGACCATCGCCTTGAATGTCCCCAATGCTTATCTGCGGGAGTTATCATAGGTTGTGATTGTGAGGTCAGACTTACTCAGCATTTCCTCTAATACTCAAAAAGCCGCCACCGTCACAAAAGGGCAAACATTTATGGAGGAACCATTGACCACCATGACACATGCCGTGTTCTTCTCATTCACATGGGCCCTTATGTACAATAGGTGATTATGGTTGCGGCCTTCAGCCGGCAAATCTGCACTTGAGTAAACAAAGTTCTCCCCAGCACTCCTTTTTACTATGTCTAGCAGCTCGGTGGGGGAAATGGTAGTAGCTGCCATAGACTCGCATAGGGCTTCCACCAACTTTTGCCTATATGAGGAAGACTGCCTCAGAAAATCCCAAACTAAAATCTGAGTCGGCGACCTTTTCAATTGCCTTTTTATTGGGTCCTCCTCTGACTCCTTTTCCTTTTGCATAGCCATGGGATCTTGTGGCTTTTCGGCCTCTAGAACCACCCTTCCGCTCCGGGTCATGACTCCGACTTCTTTATCATCGTCCCTCTTCAAATCATTCTTCCTCTTATCCTCTTCATCTTTGTCTAAACCCCATGGGTCTGCAGACTCTTTATCACCAAAATTATTATTTTCGTCTCCACTATCATCAGTGGACCAACAATATACTACAGCTACGGGAATCCCTTCCTCATTTTCCCCCTTTGAGCAAATGATAGCAGCGTTCTCACTTCCATAAAAATCTCCCAAAACATACCACTCGGGCAAGCAAGACCCAATCATAAACACGGGTGCGGGCACATTATTGTACTCGGGCTTCTTCTGGTTTCCCCTCTTCTCTGGATCTATGATTTGCTTTGAGTTAATCAGATCCTAGATGGCATGCCTCAGTGCCTTATAGTCTTTTGTTGCATGCCTGGTGTGCTGGTGGTAATAGCAATATTCATT
The DNA here is from genome assembly GCA_947683425.1 of Excoecaria cochinchinensis. NCBI lineage: Eukaryota > Viridiplantae > Streptophyta > Magnoliopsida > Malpighiales > Euphorbiaceae > Excoecaria > Excoecaria cochinchinensis. The sequence goes on along the minus strand of CANTUQ010000146.1, from coordinate 5,384,176 downwards.
GTCCTTATGCCCCGGTTGTCCCTAGGTCCATGTAGGTCTAGATGCTAGAGGTTGTAATTTCCCCTCATTCATTAATCTTTTCAGCACCCAGGAGAGAGACCTCCCCAAATGCCTCGGACCGGCGGTATCTGGCTTTCTTTTCATTTCCATCAACCAGTTCCTCCATCGAGTCAGATATTCGTGAAATGACTCTTTAGACTTTTACTGTAAAAGTTCTAAATCTTTCAGCGACACTTCCATCCATATACTGCAGTCATACTGCCTCAGGAACTCTTCTGTCAATAGGTTCGAATCCTTCTTGGTCTTCTGTAGACACCGGGTCCCGAGGCGGTCCAAGATCAGGATTACCCGATGATGAAATAGAAGACCGATTTTCGGCAAGAAAGGTGAGAATCGATCGTTCCTTATCAAAAGATGTGTTTTTCAGAAAATAATTAAAATATATATTTTTGGGGAAATTAAAATTAAAATGGAGTAAAAAATATATTAATTTTGTGTCAAAATTTAAAATAAAAAAAAATAATAATAATAAAAAAAAAAGTCGCGAAGGCCGCCTGCGGCAGCGCGGGGCTGCCCGCACGGCAGGCTGCCCCAGCGCGCAGGGGCGCCTGCGCGCAAGGCAGGCGCCTCGCGCGTAGCCCCTGCGCGGGAGGCGGGGGGCGCCGCGCACCCCCCCGGTGCGCGAGGCAGGGGGCGCCGCGCGCCCCCCTGCGTGCGAGGCAGGCTGCCTGCCGCGCGCGGTGCGGGGGCACCACGCGCGCAGCAGGCTGCTGCCGCGCACGCCCTTGCCCTCTCCGCGCGACCTGGTCTTCGCCTGTCCATTTTTTTTCGCTGTTTTTTTCAGTCTGCTATTTTTCAGTCTGACATTTCCGATGTTTCACCATTTTATGCTATTTTGGATTAACTAAAACTAAAGTCTCTTTTGTCCCTTGCCATTTTTGGCCAAGACAAGCTTAAATGAGGAATTTGCCCTCATTTTGAAGAGGACGGCAGATATTGGGAAAAAAGGATCTTTGGCTTTTCTTTTAGTTTTTGGCTACTCTCCAGGAAGCTTTTCTTCTTTTTCTTGAAAATTCTTCAAAAATTCTTCAAGCCTTATTCACACATTTTAGTTTCTGCTACTAAAACCTTTGATCTTGGGTTGATTTGAGCAAGAAAAATCAATTTTATTGGCTTTCTCATCCCACAAAAAATATTTTTCTCAAATTAATTCATTTAGAACACAGATTTTTATATCTTCCCTAAATATTTATCACCAAAATTGACAAGAGGAGCGGATCGGAACGCCGCATTTTCCAATCTAAAAAATTCTGAGGGTAAACATTCTTGGACTCGTTCTCATTATTTTTGCATATTATTTATTGTTGTTCAAAATATTTTTTTTGTTATCAATATCATGTCTATTATTTACTTTTAGTATTTTACTGTATTAATACCACCATTAATATGTTATTTGTTGGCTTCAAATAGATTTTCATGTCCAGGTGCTAATATTATCATCATTTATCGTCATCACTATTTATGTTTGTGTTCATGTTTAGGCTCATGCTATTATTTGTCACTATCATTTTTATTATTCATTATTATCACATGTAGTTATTACTATTGTTTATTACTAATTGATTATTCTGTTTTCAATACTACTCATCATTCATTATTGTTATTATTTGCATTATCACCATCCTATTATCACTATTATTATCATTACTATTATAGTGGTTGTTATTAACTTATTTTCTGTTTTTTACATTTATTATTATTATTATTATTATTATTATTATTATTATTATTATTATTATTATTATTATTATTATTATTTCGTTGTCATTATTTGTCCTAGAATTGGTCATCATTATTATTCTTGCAATTATTTGTTTCATTCACTATTTTTATATCGTTATTGTTAGTAAAGATTTCATTTGTTTTATTACTATTATTATTATTATTATTCAATATCCTATTATTATTATTGTTATTGCTTATCATTATTATTATCATATTTGTTCATATTATACTCACTATTATTTATTATCGTTGTCCATTATTATTATTATTATTATTATTATTATTATTATTATTATTATTATTATTATTATTATTGTTGTTATTATTATTATTATTATTATTATTATTATTATTATTATTATTTTGTTGTTGCCGCCATACCATGATTATTTGTTATGATTCTATTATTGTCATTATATTGTCTTCATTTGATTAATTTTTTGGGGTTGTTACTAATATTATTTTTTATGTTAATTTTTGTATGAGTTTAACTTGAATCGAGTTATTTGGGCGTCCCCGCGACTCCTCGGATGGGTCGCGACGCGTAGGCGGGTACTCCGGTTCGGTGAGATCTTTCTTAACCCTTTCTTTATGTCGTGTTATTTATAAATATATATTTTTTATTCGTGCACGCGTGCGATAAAAAATCACAAAAATATTTCTATAATTAAATTGGAATTTTCACTAATAAAATTGGGACCAATGTCCCTTGTTTTAGCCGAACTATAAAAATATCACAATTAAAATCAAGAGTCAATTTTCAATAAAATGGGATCACTCATCTCGGTTTTCACCAAACAATCAAAACGACTCTTCGAACCCTCTTCAAATTAATGCGGAGGAACCAATGTTCCTAAATTTCGAACAAGCGCGAAGGAACCAATGTTCCCAAAATAATGCCCCGATTTATGTATGTTCTTTTATTTTAATCTTGGGTGAGTGTTTTAAATTCAAGTTCATTTCTTTTTTGGGCCCTTGTAATTAATTTTGGGGCAAATTTATTTATTTTTGGGGATTGTATTCTGTCCCATTTATAGCTTTATTTCCTTCCAAAGGGGGTTGTATTCCGCCCCTATTTCTCTTGTAATTGCGTGCTTGCGTGTTTATCGCTTTCATTTACCGCTTTATTTTTTTTTTACTGCTTTCGTTTATTTTCCTTAAATGCTTGAAATGCGCTTTACTTTTAATGCATTAATCGTGTGGGATGAGAGATATAATTTTAAGAAGATAAAAACCCATTTATATTTAACCAAAGTATGAATAAGAGGGGAGTTCCGGACACCATATCTCTGGTTTAGACCAATAGAGGTGAGCAACCTTTTCCCAATTTCTCGCAAATTGGGTGGCGACTCCAAATACCTCAAAGGTGCCTTTAGGCGTCAATAGGCTAGGTTGTTCTCCCCAATGTTCTATTGGGAGGAGCATACCGATGATGTCTCATGGCGCCCATGATCAAGAGACGCGAACCTTCATACCTCGAATCCCAATGGCGGATTCAAAGCGAGGGCCCTTGCTGGGTTGTCGGGTTCGGCGCGCGTCACAGTGGCGACTCCACTGGGGACTTTGTGTTTGAGACTTCACTCCGAAAGTGCTTTGGTTAAAAGTTATAATTGGGTTTTTGAAACTTAAAATTCTATCTCTTTTCGAAAATTGCATCATATCATTTTAGAGCCTTAGACTTACGCTAGTTGGTCCCTATTTTACCCCGGTGCGTTCCCGAAGCACGACCCTACTTTCACTCATTGTGGGGAAGTGTTAAGGATAATCACCAGCCCAAGCCTTGTACCTTTTGGTATATCAAAATAGAGACCCGATCGGTCGTTATGCTCGTGATGAGTTAGACCCATTGGCGCGAACCATGCTTAGGTAGCCTAAGGAAAATCATCCTGACTAAAGCCCATATAATTGCAAATAGAAACTTCCACTAGGTGGTATGCTCCTTAATACGATGCTTGTGGTATGGGTCGTCACGTATTAAACGAAACCAACCAATTTAAGTGGTCTTTTATCAAAGGCTTTCATGCCCCGGTAAGCCCACCTTAACTTGATTGAATTGTCCAAATACGTAAATGGCCAAAACTCATACGCGTGTACATTAGACTAGAGTTGTTATGCTGCCGGCTTTCCGCCGTGCACGTTGCGTGTTCATAGGGTCCCCTGTTGACCCATGAACTAAGCCCACCTAGGAAAGAGACCACATTGCCCCGTGTGCGGGAGTAATAAGGTCGGAAGGGTCTGTTTGCTTGCATGTGGTTGTGGATGCTGCATCAACACAGCCATGCATTCTTAATGCCATCCATGCATCATGCTAACGAATTGGATTTTTTCAGCCATCATAGATCCATTTGTGTGGTCCAGAGATCCTAGCGGGAGGTTGGTCAGAAATCAAGTAGTTGAGCCATCAAGTTTGGCATCAGCATCGGGTTCAGATTGGGATAGAAACTCAGACTCTTATTCAGAACAATCCTCCGGATCAGTAATGGCAGAATTACCGCAAGATTCGGGTGCTGTAACAACACAGGACTTGGATAAGAGATTCGAAGACTTTGAAAGGAAAATGCTTGCTATGATGGGGAACCTTGTCGCCCAGATGATGCCACACGCTGGACAACCGTCCGGAGCTCCAGCTGTTGACCCGGTCGAAGCACCTGTTGTAGAGACCACTATACCAACTACCACTGTACCACAGCCAGTCACTGAACCTAGAGTGGCGGCACCAGTTGAGCAACCGAGGGTGAGAATTCCAGATCCAAGGGATGATTTCTTAGGGGAAGAGGAAGATGAGCCAGTAGTTCCCCAAGCTGCGAGGTGCAAATCTCCTAAGCTAGAGGATGATGTGGTGAGGAAGATGGAGGAAAGAATGGAAGCCATCGCACGAATGGTGTCGGTCGGAAAGGGGGTCATCCCCGAAGATGTAGACTTGGGTGAGGAGGAGCTGCTGCCTCAGAGATTTAAGATGCCAGATTTACCAAAGTTTGATGGCACGTCTGACCCTTCGGCCCATCTTAAGCAATATGCCTTAATCATGAAAGGCACAGGTCTTACCAGGAAGCAAAAAGTGGAGTACTTCTGCCTTAGTTTAACGGGGTCAGCGGTTGATTGGTACCACGGTTTGGACAGCAGGTCAAAAGAAGATTGGGTTTTGCTTACAAGTGATTTTATGAGGCAGTACGATTGCAGCACCCGCATGGAAGTGACGTTAAAAGACCTCGAGCTCCTGCAACAAAAGTCTGGTGAATCTTTCCATGACTACCTTACGCGGTGGAGGAATCGCGTTATGGAGATGAAGAGGAAGCCCGATACCTCGGACCAAATCAAACTATTTATCAAAAATGCAAGCCCATACTTGAGGGAGGGGCTTAAGATGAAAGGGCTCAAGGATTGGGAATCCTTAAAAGACATAGCAATTGAAGCTAAATCGGAGTACTTGGCAAGGAAAGCCAATAATGACAGTTTTGCTCGAAAGAACTTTGGGAACTAAGGGGGAAATAGGTCGAGTGTCGCTGGAAGCAGCAGTAACAGAGTGGGCAAAATAGCGAAAGTTTCAGCCACGGATGCGAACCAGAGGCACTATTCAAACTTGGGAAGACCATTGTCCTGGGTCCTAGAACGATTAATGAAAGAGGGAAAACTTCAACCGTTGCCAGCTAGACAAGCTAAGACCTACCGCCAGCCAAACCATAGAGGAGACCAATACTGTGCTTTCCACCAGCACACTGGTCACCTCACTGACTCTTGCAGAACTTTAAGGGATCGGGTCCAAGATCTTATTGATAGTAAGCATATCTCCGACCCTGAAATGAGGGAAAAGAAGAAGAATACCGGATATAATGTCGTTCCTCCTCCAGTCTTCATGATAGGGTCAAGCTTGCCAGAATGGTATGTACTGAGGGATCTCTATGGCAATGACTACATGGCTATCGTCCGCCCCAAACAGGAAGTCAATAGGGAGAAGCCCCAAGTCAACATGATAGAATGTTGGGACTCAGCCAGTAAAGGTGAGACTGAAGAGGCCGACGAGCCGAAGGATGTATGGAACTTTGGGGGTGAAGAAGACAAAGTGCAAGAGGTACAGGCTATTACTCGCAGCGGAAGAGTGGTACCGGAAATTGAGAAGCAACAGGACCCGATGCCTCCGACGGTGGAGCAAGAAACAGAAGAGAATCAGATCCTAAAGCAACTGAAGAAGACGACAGCACAAATATCCATCTGGGACCTATTGAGGCAATCCCCGAGCCACAGGCAGAAGCTAGTTGAAGCCTTATGTGAATCGACAGTCGCCACCACTATCTCACCCTCTGAACTATTGGGCATTGTGAAAGGGGGATCTGAAGAAAACATAGTCTGCACCGAAGCCGACTTGCCAATCGAGGGTCGTAATCACAATCGCCCTCTATACATCCGAGCTCAGATCAATGGTAAACACACGGCCTGTGTCATGGTGGATGATGGTTCCTCCATTAATGTGTGCCCGCTGGTGGCGATACCTTCACTTGGATTGAATGAGAGCATGTTGAGTGAATCTGATCTGATTATCACTGCTTATGACAACTCGAGAAGGCAAGCTGCTGCGACTTTTAAGGCTCAAGTCAAGACCAGTCCAGTTGAGATAGAGGCTGAGTTTGTTGTCCTGCCAATACCAGCTAACTTTGCAGTGCTGCTTGGAAGACCTTGGTTTCACAAGTTGGGAGGGGTTCCATCTATGCTCCACCAAATGATTAAGATTCCCCATGAAGGCCAGATTGTAACAATTAAAGCAGCTAGTGATAATCAAGTGTCAGTGCTCGGAATTTCCAATCAACCCTTTAGTGGTTTTCACGTGGCTATGGTGAATGAGGAAGGTGAGTCGGGGGTAAGCCCCCAAGTTGTCAATATGATGAAAAGGATGAGCTTCCTCCCCGGGGCTGGTTTGGGTAAGAGCTCACAAGGGATTCAAGAGCCCGTCGCCACAAGGGGGCAAAAGGATAGGCGAGGTTTGGGTTACGCTGTTGATGCCAAGAAGAACAAGCCCGCAAGGAAGCCTACGGAAGTGCCGCACATTTTGGAGACTTTTGTACCAGCCGCATCGGTGTGTGCCTACTGTGGGGAGGCAGAGCCTCAGTGGATTGATGGCAAGATCACCCCAGGTTTTGAAATCTTCAATGATGTGTTTGACTGGTCCGAGGGGATGGTCAAGACGGTGGAAGCCTTCTGGGATGAGGAAGTCTTCAGTCAGACTCTGGCATGGGATCGAGAAGTTTCCAAGGAAGTTATCACCAAAAGCCTGCTGGCTGCTCAATCAAAGGGTAAAGAGAAGATGGAAGACGGAGCGGCAGTGCCAGAATTGAAGAGTTTGAATGCAGCTGAGGTTCAAGATGAGGGGCCGTCGGCTTTAGCACCAGCACCAGTGGAAGATGATAATGATAGCTTTGCTGATGTACCTTTTATTCCCGAACTATTTGACAATTCTGTCTGTAATTCTGAGTACTTTAATAATATGAATGACTTTGCTTACTTGTGCGATGTTTCTCATGATTTCATTATGCATGATCACGAGCATAAATCATTTATATTTGACATTAACTCAACCAATACCACCTCATTTAATCTCGGGACTTCGGAAAATCCAAAGGAAATCTTGATAGCATCCGACGTAACTCTTGAGGAAAGGATAAAATTTGAGAGAATTTTGAAAAAATATGAAAGAGTCTTCGCTTGGACCTATGAGGATATGCCAGGGATTGATCGGACAGTTGCCGAACACGCCATTCCGACCTACCCAGAGTGCAAGCCGGTCAAACAGAAGCTCAGAAGACTGAGGCCAGAATGGGCAGAAAAGGTAAAGGAAGAGGTGCACAAGCAGATCGAAGCCAAGTTCCTAGTGGAGGTTCAATACCCCACGTGGTTAGCCAATGTTGTCCCCGTAGCCAAGAAGGATGGGAGAGTCCGAGTATGTGTTGACTACCGAGACCTGAATAAAGCCTGCCCAAAAGATGACTTTCCCCTACCCCATATTGATGTACTAGTGGATAGCGCGGCCGCTTGTATGATGTACAGCTTTGTGGATGGGTATGCGGGATACAACCAAATCCTTAACAAGATTGTGGATCGAATCAAGACAGCTTTCATCACAGAATGGGGGACGTTTGCCTACCGAGTAATGCCTTTTGGGTTGAAGAATGCCGGAGCGACGTACCAAAGGATGGCTACCAAGATCTTGGGTGACTTGATCCACAAGGAAGTTGAAGTGTATGTCGATGATATGATGATCAAGTCAGCAACTCGAGAAGGACATTTCGAGGCCTTGGAAAAGTTCTTTCAGAGGATCGACAAGTATAATCTTCGCCTCAATCCTAAGAAATGCATTTTCGGAGTCACCTCGGGTAAGCTGTTAGGCCATGTGGTAAGCCAAAGGGGAATAGAAGTGGACCCTGATAAAATCAAGGCAATCAGAGAGATGCCAGCGCCCCAAAAGGAAAAGGAAATTCGGAGTTTTCTAGGCAAATTGCAGTACATCAGTAGGTTCATTTCCAAGCTCGCTTCAGTGTGCGAACCAATTTTTAAGCTCCTCAGGAAGAATCAGCCAGTCAGGTGGAACGACGACTGCCAGAAAGCTTTTGATGTCATTAAGGATTACCTCCAACATCCCCCAGTACTACGACCGCCATGGCCCGCGAAACCTTTGATTCTCTACCTAGCAATAGAGGAAAATTCTGTAGGAGCCATGATGGCCCAAGAGGATGAATTCGGGGTCGAATTTGCGGTTTACTACCTCAGCAAGAAATTCCTCCCTTATGAAGCCAAGTATGTTGAAGTGGAAAAGATCTGCCTGGCAGTAATCTGGGCATCGAAGAAACTGAGGCATTACTTTCATTCCTACAAAGTGCAGGCTGTTGCCAAGCAAAATCCCCTCCGATACCTGCAACAGGCACCCTCTTTACTAGGGAAAATGGGAAGATGGTTGATATTGCTACAAGAATTCGACGTGGAATACATTACTAGAAAGACCATTAAAGGTCGAGCAGTGGCCGAGTTTCTTGCTGACCATCCAATTGAAGGAGACCAGCTATTGTATGAATTCCCCAACGAAAACGTGGTAGCCATCACCGTGCAGAAGTGGCAGATGTATTTTGATGGGGCAGTAAATAGCAAGGGAGCTGGAACAGGAGTGATTCTAGTAACCCCAGACGGAGAGAAGCTTCCCTTAGCCAAGAAACTAAGGTACAGAGCCACCAATAACGAGGCTGAGTATGAAGCCTGCATCTTTGGGTTAGAAGCGCTCTCAGCCGTGGGGGCAAAAGTAGTAGAGGTCTTCGGGGACTCATCCTTAGTAATCCACCAAGTCAGGGGTGAATGGGTCATCAAGGAAGATCGGCTATTGCCATATGCGAAGTGCTTGAAAGGACTTAGTGGCCGGTTTGAAATTTGCACTTTTAACTACGTGCCCCGAGATGAGAACCAATTGGCAGATGCCCTAGCTACCTTGGTATCCATGTGGGATAACCCCGAAGGAATAGTTATAAAGCCCGTGCTCATTTCCAGTTCGAGCAAGCCATACTTTGAGACCGAAAAAGTCGGGGATGTTGAAATTACTGATGGAAAGCCATGGTACTATGATGTCCTGAATTATTTGGAGGGGTCAATATTCCCAGAAGAAGCCACTGAAAAAGACCAAAGGCTAATCCGCAAACTGTCCACTCAATTCATCAGTGTAGACGGGGTGTTGTACAAGAGACAAGCCGATGGCATACAACTAAGATGTTTAGATGAGAAAGAGGCTAAAAGGGTTATGGAGGAAACCCATGCAGGGGTCTGTGGGGCCCATATGAGTGGTCTGGCCCTAGCAAAGAAAATAATGCGACAAGGTTTCTTCTGGTTAACAATGGATACAGATTGCTCTAAATATGTGAAGGAGTGCCAATTATGCCAGCAATATGCTAATCTGAGACACCTGCCGGTGTCGGAATTGTGCAACCTGACGTCGCCGTGGCCATTTGTAGCATGGGGGATTGATATTATAGGAGAGATACACCCGACAGCCTCTAATGGGCACAGGTTCATTGTAGTCGCCATTGATTACTTTACCAAGTGGGTTAAAGCTGAATCCTTCAAGAAATTAGGCCCCCGGGAAATGGCCAGGTTCTTCGAGCGACATTTGATCTGTAGGTACGGTCTCCCTCATCACATCGTGTTAGATAATGGGGTACAGTTCCAAGCTGAGACTAAGCAGATGCTCAATAAGTACGCCATCCAACACCATAAGTCCTCTCCATACCGACCACAGGCCAACGGGGCGGTCGAGGCAGCTAATGAGAACATCAAGAAGATATTGGCTAAGATGGTGCAAACCTATAAAGACTGGGCCGAGAAATTACCATTCGCACTATGGGGCTACAGGACCACCGCCAGAACTTCCACAGGGGTTACCCCTTTCTCCTTGGTTTACGGGACGGAAGCAGTTCTACCAGTAGAAATAGAACTCCAATCATTGAGGGTGGTGACAGAAACTCAGCTACCAGAAGCCGAATGGGCCCAGCAGCGGCTACTACAGTTGAACCTATTGGACGAAGATAGGATGCGGGCATACTACCACAACCAGATCTACCAGAAAAGGCTAGCCCGCTCATTTGGGAAGAAAGTAAGAAAGCACCCATTGAAGGAAGGAGACCTAGTCTTCAAACAAATGAGGCCAGGAGTTCCGGATTTTCGAGGCAAGTTCAGGCCAACTTGGGAAGGACCCTTCATTCTGAAGAAGCTTTTGTCTAAAGGAGCTGCGATCCTGACAGATAGTGATGGGAATGAATTCAGGGAGCCGGTCAACGTCGACAGATTGAAAAGATTCCACGGCTGAAGATAAAAAAAAAAAAAAAAAAAAAGAGAGAGAGAAAAATGTTCAATTAAGAAAACCCGAGAGGGCTGATTGATAACAGGAGTGTGATGGTTTTGAGATCTATCTCGAGATTAGATGTGGTCTGGTATCTTGGGGCCTAATTGTGACACGCGCCGGATCCCCGCGGCAGCCCGTTCGGACCGCCCGCACGTGGGCGATCGAGGCAATTGTGGGTCCGTCAACAGCTTGCGATAAATCGCAAGTGCGTCTATGTTGGGCAACAAAGAGGTTTCATGGAGTCGCCACCCAATAGAACAATGGGAAAGTTTCTCTCGCCTCGGAGAGCCTAAGACTTGCGCATTTTATCCATATTGGGCCATGAGGCCTAGGATTAACGTCTAAGTCTTGTGACACAAGAGGTGTCTTGGAGGATAACCTCTAGCCTCTTGAGCCCAAAGATCAGAGCAGGGTTCGGGACTTCTCATTTATTCGTACCTTGCTTAAGTTTACAATTGAGTTTTGAATTTATTAGTTCGCTCTCTCTCCACACAATGCAAGTTTGGTTAAAGCACAATTTATTCACGTATGTAAAACAATAGATAAACAAATAAATAAAATAATAAAGGATTAAATCAAATAAATTACAATAATACTAGGAGCGGAATACAACTCCCATTTATAAATGTGCTATACATGCATAAAACGGGTTATTCATTTATTTTGAGGACTTTGGTCCCCGCGTGTGTTTATTATGGAAAACGATTTTTATGTGATGATTTTATTGGGTAAAATAGGACATTGGTCCAATTTTATTTAGCAAACATTCTTTTTAGCGGGAAACATCTGTGTGGTGGTTCTTTTTAGTAGAGGTCGAAAATCATTTTATTATTACAGACCACAAATACATACAATAATAATTACATATTTCTAAATAAATAAATAAATGAATACATAAATAAATAACTAAATTCTAACAATAATCAATAATGATAATAATAATAATACATAAAATTAAATAATCACAAATCAATTAAATAATAACATCAACATAAAATTAACACAAATTAGACAATAATAATAATAATATCAATGATAATAATAATAATAATATTAACATAATAATATTAAATAAATATAAATAATAACAATAACAAATAATAATAATAATAATAATAATAATAATAATAATATTAATAATAAATCAGAATAATGAATAAATATAATAATAATATTACAATGATAATAATAATAATAATAACAGAAATTAAATAAATAAATATAATAAAAACAGAAATTAAATAATAATAATAATAATAATAATAATAATAATAACAATATTAATAAACAGAAATTAAGTAAATAAATATAATAATAATAATAATAATATTAATAATTCAGAAATTAAATAAATATTAATAATAATAATAATAAATAAATAAATAAATAATATTAATTAATATTAATTAATAATATTTTAAAATAAATTAATATAAAATAGGCTTACCGGATTTAGGTCGCCGGAGATTGCCCGGAGCGACGGTTGACGGCACCGCCAACACCGGACGGTAGATCGCATCGTCGGGAGTCCAAATCCGGTGTCCACGCGTCGATCGGAGGTCCACCGTCGCCGGAAAACGCGATAAAGCGGTCCGGGTCCTTCTCCCACACGCGCCGGTTGCCGGAGTCCGATGGAGAAGCGGCGGCGACGACTGGGTGCGCCCGGACGTGGTGGTTCTTCCGGTGGGGCGCGTGCCTGAATCCGGCGTCGGAGGTGGCCGGCGGAGGCGACGCCTTCTCCCTCTCTCCTTTCTCCTTTTTCTTCTCTCCGGTCCGGCGTTGGGTTCCTGGGTCTGCTCTTCCTCTCTTCTTTCCTTTCTTTTTCTTTCCTTTTTCTTTCTTTTCCTTTTTTCTTTCTTTTGCTTGGCTTTTCCTCTCTTTGATCTGCCGACCCCCCTTAATTTTTGCTCTTCTTATTCATTTTATACCCCTAAATTAGGGCTAAGGGCATACAAGTAATTTCCTCAATAATTTCCTCCATTTTCTCATTTTTTAACTTTAATTAGTTTAACTTAATTAAAACTAATACACACACATACACATACTAATTAAACATTCACATATTAATTAAACATTACACATTAATATATTCAATTAATTAAATATTACAATAATTAAACATTACACACATCACATATTAATATAATTAATCTACTCAATATATAATTTATCTAATTAATTAATCCATTACACTAATTAATCCATTTAAATTATCCTATATATTTATCTATTTATCTAATTAATTATACACTTTAAACTTTAATTATACCATAATATTAATTACTCAAGTAACTAATAACAAAATTAATTAATTTTACACACACATATATTTATATATATTTTTTATTTATATTTTCTTTTTGGTTTTTCTTTCGGAGGGAATAATCAAGGATCACAAAATCACCATTGCCATTTTTATGTTGAGCTCGGGACCCGGTGTCTACACTAATGTCAAATGACGATCGTGTGTAATGAAATCGCACGAGAAACGTGTACATGTATGCAATTATGCACTCGGAGAAGTTCTTTTATCCAATTAATGTCCATAGTTCTTTTCAGAAGAGTAATATGTCACTTCCCGTTCGAATGAGCACAATTTATCCGTGCAACCGACAGAAATTTTAATAAAAAAAAAATAATAATAAAAATAAGGCCGTTAGAGATGAAAACCGTGACTGGCGCTCTAAGCAAAAGTTAGGCCAAAGGGCAGGGTGAAAACCAGGTAACAGGCAGTCTGCCCTACAAAAAAATGAAATAAATAAAAGCCGCTGGATTGGGTTGGGTCCATTCCAGGCAAAAATAAGGCACAGGGTTATGTGAAAATCCGACAAGGACGCATCTCCCGCTAAGAAAAGCTAGTGTGAAAATCCATGAGGGACGCACTACCTTTAAAACAATGACGCTTGGAGTGATAAGGCAGCATTACCTTGGGCAACCCCTTTCAAGCAAAGACACACATCGGGTAATCCTCCCTGAAGAATTATGAGTCAGAGTCCATAAAGCAGGACATCGCCTTCAGACACTTGGGGGCATAATCGACCACACGGAGCTATGAGTCGCTTCGGCAAAAGTTATCGCACCTCGACCCCTAGACCACTCAGATGAATGGTGTCACCTGCATTCTGCATAACATATGCACATGCACATGCATAACTTACCCTTGCATACAAGTTTTTTTTGTTTCTGCAGGAAAGTCTGGCGCCTTCACACACCGACAAGCTGGTGTTCATCAGTCGCTCAGCCGTGGTTTCACAAACCGACAAGCTGGTGTTTCATCAATCACGTCCTCCAAAGTCTGGCGCCTTCACACACCGACAAGCTGGTGTTTATCAGTCGCTCAGCCATGGTTTCACACACCGACAAGCTGGTGTTTCATCAATCACGTCCTCCAAAGTCTGGCGCCTTCACACACCGACAAGCTGGTGTTTATCAGTCGCTCAGCCGTGGTTTCACACGCCGACAAGTTGGTGTTCTATCAATCACATTCTTCCAAGTCTGGCGCCTTCACACACCGAAAAGCTGGTGTTTATCAGTCGCTCAGCCGTGGTTTCACACGCCGACAAGCTGGTGTTTCATCAATCACGTCCTACAAAGTCTGGCGCCTTCACACACCGACAAGCTGGTGTTTATCAGTCGTTCAGTCGTGGTTTCACACGCCGACAAGCTGGTGTTCTATCAATCACGTCCTCCAAAGTCTGGCCCCTTCACACACCGACAAGCTGGTGTTTATCAGTCGCTCAGCCATGATTTCACATCGACCAGCTGATGTTCCTCAATCATGTGACTAGTAGTAATCATATGATGCCGACAAGCTGGCAAGACCAAGTCCCGGACAGTGACCGCCTCAGGTACGCATCTCTCCCTCTCTTTTCTGAATTTTGGTTCACTTAGGCACCTAGGTTCTAAGTTCCCCAAAATTGGGGGCAACTGTAGACACCGGGTCCCGAGGCGGTCCAAGATCAGGATTACCCGATGATGAAATAGAAGACCGATTTTCGGCAAGAAAGGTGAGAATCGATCGTTCCTTGTCAAAAGATGTGTTTTTCGGAAAATAATTAAAATATATATTTTTGGGGAAATTAAAATTAAAATGGAGTAAAAAATATATTAATTTTGTGTCAAAATTTAAAATAAAAAATAATAATAATAATAAAAAAAAAAGTCGCGAAGGCCGCCTGCGGCAGCGCGGGGCTGCTTGCACGGCAGGCTGCCCCAGCGCGCAGGGGCGACTGCGCGCAAGGCAGGTGCCTCGCGCACAGGCCCCCTGCGCGCGAGGCAGGGGGCCTCGCACGCAGGCCCTGCGCACGAGGCGGGGGGCCTCGCGCGCAGGCCCTGCGCGCGAGGCTGGGGGCGCCGCGCGTCCCCTGCGTGCGAGGCAGCTGCCTGCCGCGCGCGGTGCGGGGGCACCACGCGCGCAGCAGGCTGCTGCCGCGCGCGCCCTTGCCCTCTCCGCGCGACCTGGTCTTCGCCTGTCCATTTTTTTTCGCTGTTTTTTTCAGTCTGCTATTTTTCAGTCTGACATTTCCGAAGTTTCACCATTTTATGCTATTTTGGATTAACTAAAAATAAAGTCTCTTTTGTCCCTTGCCATTTTTTGCCAAAACAAGCTTAAATGAGGAATTTGCCCTCATTTTGAAGAGGACGGCAGATATTGGGAAAAAGGATCTTTGGCTTTTCTTTTAGTTTTTTGCTACTCTCCAGGAAGCTTTTCTTCTTTTTCTTGAAAATTCTTCAAAAAATCTTCAAGCCTTATTCACACATTTTAGTTTCTGCTACTAAAAACCTTTGATCTTGGGTTGATTTGAGTAAGAAAAATCAATTTTCTTGGCTTTCTCATCCCACAAAAAATATTTTTCTCAAATTAATTCGTTTAGAACACAGATTTTTATATCTTCCCTAAATATTTATCACCAAAATTGACAAGAGGAGCGGATTGGAACGCCGCATTTTCCAATCTAAAAAATTCTGAGGGTAAACATTCTTGGACTCGTTCTCATTATTTTTGCATATTATTTATTGTTGTTCAAAATATTTTTTTTGTTATCAATATCATGTCTATTATTTACTTTTAGTATTTTACTGTATTAATACCACCATTAATATGTTATTTGTTGGCTTCAAATAGATTTTCATGTCCATGTGCTAATATTATTATCATTTATCGTCATCACTATTTATGTTTGTGTTCATGTTTAGGCTCATGCTATTATTTGTCACTATCATTTTTATTATTCATTATTATCACATGTAGTTATTACTATTGTTTATTACTAATTGATTATTCTGTTTGCAATACTACTCATCATTCATTATTGTTATTATTTGCATTATCACCATCCTATTATCACTATTATTATCATTACTATTATAGTGGTTGTTATTAACTTATTTTCTGTTTTTTACATTTATTATTATTATTATTATTATTATTATTATTATTATTATTATTTCGTTGTCATTATTTGTCCTAGAATTGGTCATCATTATTATTCTTGCAATTATTTGTTTCATTCACTATTTTTATATCGTTATTGTTAGTAAAGATTTCATTTGTTTTATTACTATTATTATTATTATTATTCAATATCCTATTATTATTATTGTTATTGCTTATCATTATTATTATCATATTTGTTCATATTATACTCACTATTATTTATTATCGTTGTCCATTATTATTATTATTATTATTATTATTATTATTATTATTATTATTATTATTATTATTATTATTATTATAATTATTATTTTGTTGTTGCCGCCATACCATGATTATTTGTTATGATTCTATTATTGTCATTATATTGTCTTCATTTGATTAATTTTTTGGGGTTGTTACTAATATTATTTTTGATGTTAATTTTTGTTTGAGTTTAACTTGAATCGAGTTATTTGGGCGTCCCCGCGACTCCCCGGATGGGTCGCGACGCGTAGGCGGGTACTCCGGTTCGGTGAGATCTTTCTTAACCCTTTCTTTATGTCGTGTTATTTGTAAATATATATTTTTTATTCGTGCACGCGTGCGATAAAAAATCACAAAAATATTTCTATATTTAAATTGGAATTTTCACTAATAAAATTGGGACCAATGTCCCTTGTTTTAGCCGAACTATAAAAATATCACAATTAAAATCAAGAGTCAATTTTCAATAAAATGGGATCACTCATACCGGTTTTCACCAAACAATCAAAACGAATCTTCGAACCCTCTTCAAATTAATGCGGAGGAACCAATGTTCCTAAATTTCGAACAAGCGTGAAGGAACCAATGTTCCCAAAATAATGCCCCGATTTATGTATGTTCTTTTATTTTAATCTTGGGTGAGTGTTTTAAATTCAAGTTCATTTCTTTTTTGGGCCCTTGTAATTAATTTTGGGGCAACTTTATTTATTTTTGGGGATTGTATTCTGTCCCATTTATAGCTTTATTTCCTTCCAACGGGGGTTGTATTACGCCCCTATTTCTCTTGTAATTGCGTGCTTGCATGTTTATCGCTTTCATTTACCGCTTTATTTATTTTTTTACTGCTTTCGTTTATTTTCCTTAAATGCTTGAAATGCGCTTTACTTTTAATGTATTAATCGTGTGGGATGAGAGATATAATTTTAAGAAGATAAAAACCCATTTATATTTAACCAAAGTATGAATAAGAGGGGAGTTCCGGACACCATATCTCTGGTTTAGACCAATAGAGGTGAGAAACCTTTTCCCAATTTCTCGCAAATTGGGTGGCGACTCCAAATACCTCAAAGGTGCCTTTAGGCGTCAATAGGCTAGGTTGTTCTCCCCAATGTTCTATTGGGAGGAGCATACCGATGATGTCTCATGGCGCCCATGATCAAGAGACGCGAACCTTCATACCTCGAATCCCAATGGCGGATTCAAAGCGAGGGCCCTTGCTGGGTTGTCGGGTTCGGCGCGCGTCACATCTTCCTATCTAGCCCATGGTACCAATCTATTGCTGGGCCTACTAAGCTCAAACAGAAGTACTCTATCTTCTGCCTCTTGGTCAAAGTAGTACCTTTCACTACCAATGAGTATTGCTTTATATGGGCGATGGGATCTAAAGTGTCATCGAATTTTGGGATATCATCTTGAAATTCTACGGAATCAGACCTTGTCCCTCCAATTCCGTGTCCTCGGGGTTCATCCCTCGCTCCTTTATCAACGTCCTTGCCATTGCCTCGAATTTCTCTTCCATCTTCCTCCAGATGGCTTCCTCCGTCTGAGGTGCCTTTCCTTTCACTGATACGGGCTCCTCATAGTCATCCTCTTCCTCCAATTATTCTATTCTATGGACTGCCCCTCTTCTCTGTACCGCAGACATGGCATCCCTCAAGTCGATCAGTAGTGGACGAACTTCCTCAATCAGGTCTTTCCTAACCTACCCCTATTTATTTTGCCTCATTGGAGGGGCTGCTAGGTTTTGTGCGGCAGGTTGAGCCATTGTCGCCATCATGGCGAACATTCTGTTCTTGAACTCATCAAACCTTCTCCCTACCTCTTTGGCTATTATGGACCTAGTGGCATCTGTTCCTCTTGGTGAATTGGCCATTTCACAATCTATGTAAAATTGAGAAGAGGTAGCGTGATTACTATAGGAAAGTAAATCTAAATATTCTACCCTTTCTGGTAGCTTAAAAAATGGATTTCTATGTAGTTGTCCACAGGGACTTCTTGACCACCTAGGTAGCTCTATGATGGCTGCAAAATATATCCGGTTAGGATGATGCATGAATAACATATAATGCATGGTCGTGTTATGCAGCATCCACAACCACATGCAAGGAAGTAGATCCTTCCAACCTTATCACTCCCACACTCGAGGTCGTGCGATCTCTATCCTAGGTGAGCTTGGTCCATGAGTTAATAGGGATCACAATGGACACAAATGGTGCATGGTGGGAAACCGGCAGCATAACTCTCTTATCTAATGTGTATACATATGGCTTCTGATCATTGTGTATTTAGGCAGTCCGAATAAATCGACATGGGCCTACCGGGCCATGAAAGTCTTTGATTAGATGACTAACCAATTTATTTGGGCTTTGTCCATTACGTAATTGTAGACACCGGGTCCCGAGTTGGTCCAAGATTAGGATTACCCGATGATGAAAATATTGCTTGCTCACAGGCAAATATGTCGAAAATGATATTTCGCTTACCAAGACCTTTTTTTAATTAAAATAAAAAAAATAGATAAATATATATAATAAAAAAATTAATTAGAAATAAAAAAAAGGGGTAGAAACTATTATTTTTTATATATCAAAAAATTTTGATTAAAAAATATATATTTAAAAAGGAATTAAATTAATTAATTAAAAAGAATAAAAAAATTTAAATTTGATTAAAAGATTTAAAAAAAAAGAAAAAAAAATGAAAGAAAACGTTGGAAGTTTTATTTGTAAAAAGGAAAAAAAAATAAAAAATTAAAATAAGTTGATTTTTGAGTTACGGCCTCACTTGAGGCCACAACTCACAAATCACTTGAGGCGCAACTTAAATTTGTCACTGAGGCCGCAACTCAAATTTGTGAGTTGTGGCCTCACACGAGGCCGCACCTCCGGTTGCTTTCTTACCTGGAAAACGCAGTCTTGGGACTGCAAAAATCATGTGTTTTTCATGTTTTAGTGTAATTTTGGAAAAATAAAATTAGAAAAGTGAAATTAAAAGGGAATTAACTTTCATTTGAGGAGGGGGTGGCTTCCACAACAACAAAAGGTTTTTGCTTGCTCAGGGAGATGCAGACAAGAAAAGAAAAAATGGTTTTAAAAATCTGAGATTTAATTTTCTTCATCTAAAAAAGATTTTGATTCTTGATTTGACTTGAGCAAGGAAAATTAATTTTCTTGGCTTGATCACTCCATCAAAAATCATTTTTGAGTCTTTTTTGTATTAAAAATTTAGGTTTTCTTAAATATTTTCTGTATTTTGCCACCGCAAACTCGATAAGGGGACTAATTCAGACATCCTATTTCCTATTTATAAACTCTGAGCGTAAATATTTTTGGACCCATTTTTTTCAGCTTATTTTATTTTATTCATTATTATTATTGTCAATATTCCATCATTAATGTCAATATCATCTTTTGTCTCTATTTTTGCTATTATTATCATTTATTTCTATTTTTAATGTGATTATCATCACTGTTGATATGTTCTTTATCATTTTAACTTGATTATTATTATTCTTATTGTTTCCTACTGTTGACTTTATTATTGCCATTAGTGTTGTTGTCATTAGTATCACTATTATTATTATTATTATTATTATTATTATTATTATTATTATTATTATTATTATTATTATTATTATTACGTTCACTGTCAATGTTTTTATTATTATTACTATTATTATTATTATTATTATTATTCTCCTATTGCCATCATTTTTATTATTATTATTATTACTCTCCTATTGCCATCATTTATTATCATCAACATTATTATTATTATTATTATTATTATTATTATTATTATTATTATTATTATACTTTACTTTTGTCTTTCCCATTATATTGTTATTATATTTGAAGCTATTATTATTATTATTATCTTTATTGTGTGAATTGTGGTGGTTATTATTATTATTATTATTATTATTATTATTATTATTATTATTATTATTATGCTGTAATTACCATCATCATCATCATCATCATCATCATCATTGTTATTATTGTTATTATTGCTATTATTATTATTATTATTATTATTATTATTATTATTATTATTATTATTATTTTTATTATTTTTATTGCTATTTTTATCATATTATCACTGTTGACCATGTCTTATATTTATCTTGTATTTATATTTATTTGGTTGATTTTAGAATTATTACTAACATTTTTAATGTTATTTTTTGTTAGGGGTTTAAATGTGATTTGCCTTGTGTGAGCATTTTCGTGACCACACGGAGAGGTCACGACGCGTAGGAGACCACATCGTTTGGGTGAGACGTTTCCTATTCCCTACTTGTGTTTGTACTTACTTGTAAATAAAATATTTTATTTTATGCACATGTATGATAAAAAATCACAAAAATGTCTAATAACCAAATTAGGACTTTTATTAATAAAATTGGGACTAATGTCCCTCATTTATCCAAGAAATGAAAAATTTCATGAATAAAATGAAGAATTAAGTTTTCTAGAATGGGATCACTCATCCCGATTTTTAAATCAACAATCAAACAACTCTTCGATCCCTTTTTAAGTGAGCATCAAGGAATCAGTGTTCCTGAACCAAAATGAATATCTCGATTTATGTATGTCATTTTTTCTGCTTGGCTTTGTTTGTTTGTTTTAAATTTATGTTCATATATCTTGTGGGCCCTTGTAATTAATTATTTTTGGGGCAATGTTATTTAACTTTCATTTGGGATTGTATTATGTCCTAAATTCCACTTTGATTCTATTTGGCTTTCTTTTATTTGGGATTGTATTCTGTCCCAATTTCTCATTTGTAATTAGGTGTTTGATGTGCTTACCGCTTTCTTTATCTCTTTAGTTTACTGCTTTCTTTATAGCTTTCATTTACTGACTTCGAATGCTTGCAATGCGCTTTTTAATTAAATGCATTAATCGTGCGAGATGAGAGATAGAATTTTATGAATGTAAAAAACTCATTTATAATTATCCAAGACATAAATAAGAATGATATTCCGAACACCATCTCTAGTTTAGACCATAGAGGTTAGACGACCTTTCCCAATTTCTCGTAAATTGGGTGGCGACTCCAAAATACCTCAAAGGTGCCAAAAGGCTTCATGGGATTAGATGATCTTTTCAGTGTTTTATTAGAAGGGGGTGTCAAAAATATCCTATGTTGTCCAAGATCAAAAGACGTGAACCATTTCGTCGAGCCCTAAAAGTGGGTCTCGCCTACAAGGGCCTTTGCTAGGTTCAGCGCGCGTCACAGTGGCGACTCCGCTGAGGACTTCGTGACTTTGCTTTGAAAGTGTCTTGGTTAAAATGTATAATTGAGTTTTTAAAAAATTAAAATTCTATCTCTTCTTAAAAATTGCATCACATCATTTTAGAGCCTTAGAATTACGCTAGATTGGTCCCTTAGTTTACCCCGGTGCATTCCCGAAGCACGACCCTTCTTTCACTCACTGTAGGGAAGTGTTCAGGATAGTCACCAACCAAAGCCTAGTATCTTTTGGTATATCAAATGGAGACCCGAATGGTCGCCATGCTCACAATGAGCTAGATCCATTGGCAGTGACTATGATTGGGTAGCCCTAAAGTATCATCACCTTGACCAAAGCTCATGTAATGGAAAATAGAAACTTCCATTAGGTGACATGCTCCTTAATACGATGCTTGTGATGTGGGCCGTTGCGTATTAAACAAAGTCAAGCAAATTAAGTGGTCCCCTGTCAAAGGCTTTCATGCCCCGATAGGTTCACCTTATTTTAATTCAAGTGTCCCAATACGCAATGGCAAAAGCCCATATGCATGTGCTTTAAAGAGTGTTATGCTGCTGGTTTTTCACCGTACACTTTGTGCGTTCATATGGTCCCCTATTGACCCATGGATTAAGCCTGCCTAAGAAAGAGATCGCACCACCTCGTGTGTGAGCGTGATAAGGTTGGAATGATCTATCTACTTGAGTGTGGTTGTCTATGATGCATCAATACGACCATGCATTTTTAATGTCATTCATTCATCATTCTAACAATCTAGATCTTTCAGCCATTATAGATTCATCCAAGTGGACTAGGGGTTCTGACGGTCGACTAGTGAGGACAAACTTGCTCTTTAGATCATCAAAATTAGTGCCTATTTGGGATTTTGAGTCACTATCAATGACCAGTGAATCATCCTCGATGGCAGTAGAGATCAGAGCTTTAACCACTCAAGAGCTTGCCAGGAGATTAGAGGATTTTGAGTGGAGGATGTTAGAAATGATGGGTGCAATGGCCAAAAGGATTGTTCCTTCTCCTGTTGCACAACCACCCGTCGCTCCACAACCACCGGTAGCCCCTCCTCAGGGGCGAGTTGAACTGCCTATTGATGAAGAGGTCCCCATTATAGGTAATGTTGCTCGCCAACCTGTCAATGAGAATGAAGCTGTTGCTACGTACAATGAGCCGAGAAGGGCAAGGATCCCTAATCCTGATTAGGATTTCATAATGGAAGATGAGGTTGAGGAGCTAGTAGCCCATCAAGCTGCAAGGGGTAGAGCACCCAAGGTAGAGGAGGAGGCTATGAGAGGAATGAGGCAGTAGATTGAGGCGATCAACCGCTTGTTATCAGTCGGCAAGGGAATCAACCTCGAGGATAGAGATTTGGGGGACGAAGAGCTGCTGCCCCTAAGGTCTAAGATGCCTGAGCTGCCAAAGTTATATGGTACTTCGAACCCATCTGCACACATGAAGTAATATACCCTGGTGATGAAGGGCATAGGGTTGACCAAGAAGCAAAAAGGTGGAATATTTCTGCCTTAGTTTGGTGGGTCCGATAGTAGACTAGTATCATGGGCTAAAAAGGAGATCTAAGGAGGACTGGGACCTTTTGTCTAATGAATTCATGAAGCAGTACGACTGCAACACTAGAATGGAGGTCACCCTAAAGGACCTCGACTTTTACAGTAAAAGAGCGATGAGTCATTCCATGAATACCTCACCAGGTGGAGGAATAGGGTTATGGAGATAAAGCAGAAGCCTGACACTGCTGACCAGATCATACTATTTATCAGGAACTCCTGCCTTACTTGAGGGACTTGCTTAGCTTTAAGGGGCTCAAAGATTGGGAGTCACTTAAAGACATTGCTGTAGAGGATGAGGCGGCTTACCTAGCAAAGAAGGTAAGCCAAAATAACTTTGCTGGGAAAAGCTTTGGGAATCAGTCAGGGTACAGATCAGGTGAAGCTGGAAGCAGTAATGGTAGAAATGGCAAGATGGCCTAAGTTTCAGCTACCAGAGTGGAAGAAGGCCAGCAACACTTTTCTAATTTGGGCCAGTCTTTATCCTGGGTATTGGAGAGATTGACAAAGGAGGGCAAGTTGTAACCATTGCCACCCAGGCCAGCCATGAGTCAGGGACAGCCGGGGCATAAAAGTGATCAATATTGCACCTACCATCAACACACTAGGCATTTAACAAATTATTGCCAAAGTTTGAGAAACAAGGTCCAAGATCTCATTGACTCCAAAGAGATCAGCAACCCTGCGAAGAAGAAGAAGAAGAAGACAAGCTCTAATGCAGTTCCCCCACCATGTATTTGATTAGGTCTAGAGATGAGTACGTCGCTATCACCCATCGGGAGGCGAGTGAAGAAGGGATTCCCGTGGGGACGGTAGATGGTGGATCCTCTAGTGAGAGTGGAGAAGAAGATTATATTTTCAGATGCTTTGTTATTTCAAGAACTTCTTATGATAATGTTTGCAATTTTAATATGATGGACAATTTTTGCTTATTTCTATAGTGTTTCTAATGATTTCATTTCTTATGAACACGATGCATTCATTCATTTTTGACATTAATCCAGCTAATACGACTTCATCTAATCTCGAAACTTTGGGAAATCCAAAAAAAATCTTGATAGCATCTGATATGACCCCTGATGAAAGAAAAATTATGAGAGATAATGTCAAGAAAAAACAAAAATGAAAAAGAGAGAGCCTTTGCCTTGACCTGGGATGACACGCTAAAATTTGACAAGGACATTATTGGGACAACGCTGCTTCAACATGCCAACATGAAGACGAGCATAACTTTAAAAAAACAGCCCTTTGTCCCCTCAAAGTCTAGGACGTATGCCGTACAGCTAAATCAAACTCCGAGGGCTACATCAGAAGTTAGACGAATGAAACTCTGGACCTTCACAAGAAATATGTAACTCATTAGAACCAAGACTTGTGACTCCCTTCCTCCCAACCATTTAAAATGTGTACCCCAAAGCCAATCATGATTGACCTCTAATCATAAGAGACCGAGATAAGCAAAGCATGAACACTTATAGCCAAATTCAGAAGGAGAGCCCATTACCTCTACCCAAAAAAAAAATAAAAAAACACAAAAGAAAACCCAAAAGAAACATAAAAAAAAAACAAACAAACAAACAAAAGAGAAGCAAAAAAAAAGCACAAAAAAGGGACAAAAAAAAAGAGAGAAAAAAAACAAACAAACAAACCCCAATTTTGCCCTAAACCATCTGAGCCTAACCTATAACGCAATCTCGACCACTAAAGCCTAACTTGTAACCCAATCTCAGCCAATCTCAACCTAATCTCAACCACTATAGGATACATTAGAAATTGAGCCACCGAAGCCAGCAAAAGGAATATACAGACTTTCACGGTCAAGATTCAAGTGAAGAAACTCAATACCTCAGCCAGTTTCCATGAGGGCCAAGAATAAGACTTTAATGCTAAAAAGAATCACTCTCAGAAGGAGCAGCCTCCCTGACTAATGAAGATGAAAGTAAATTCAATCAACACCGATGGACTGAAGATGGGTTCATGGCAAATGCTAAAAAAAAGAAAAAAAGGGCAGAGGGAAAATCTTCAATCGTGAAAACCCAAGAGGGCTGATTGATAATAGGAGTTTGATGCTTTCAGGATCTATTCTGAAATTAGATGAGGCCTCACATTTACGAGTTAATGCCAAATAGTGATCATATTTTATGAAATAAAAATGAAATATATGCATTTATGCAATGATATATTGATGTGACTACAGCAGTTCATCGTGCACACTCAAAGTTGTCTAGTTCCGGTATAAAATCAGCACATTGTTATTATCTACCCTTCGATACTCTCGCCACTCAAGCGCTTTAGCCAACTCATCCTGCTATCAACTGTGAAGCAAATTCTATAGCATTTTCATGATAAAAACCAAGCCCAAGCAACCATGATCTAAGACATAAGTACATGCCAATCACGCTAAGAAGATTTTTGACGACAGCTCCAGCCTCCTTTACAATCTAAAAAAAAGGGCCGTTAGAGATAAAAACCGTAACTGGCACTTTAAGCAAAAGTTAGGCCAAAAGGCAGGGTGAAAACCTTGAAATAGGCAGTCTGTCCTACAAAAATTGAAATGAATAAAAGTTGCTGGATTGGATTAGGTCCACTCCAGGCAAAAAATAAGGCAGAGGGTTATGTGAAAAATCGAAAGGACGCATTTCCCGCTAAGAAAAGCTAGTGTGAAAATCAACAAGGGACGCACAACCTTAAAAGAATGACTATAGGTATCAGAAGAGAACCTAATAATCCCCAAAGGCATGAAATTCAAAAGCAATTCCAGAAGGCACCAGTCCTATTGCAAATTGCGACCAAACCGGCTATCGCCTCCAAATCCACTTAGATGAATTCTCGTCCTGCATTACTGCATGACACATACATTTCACGTGCATGCTCACAGGTCTTCCTGCATATTTAGCTTTCCAAGTTTTTGCAGAAAGAGAGATTCGATGCAGATACCAATAAAAGGCAAGTGACGACACTAGCCAAAGACCGCTCAGGGGGCAACCAGCCAAAGACCTCTCAGGGGGCAACCAACCGAAGACCTCTCAGGGGGCAACTAGCCAAAGAACTCTCAGGGGGAGATCAACCGAAGACCTCTCAGGGGGCATCAAGCTAAAGACCTCTTAGGGGGTGATCAACCAAAGACCTCTCAGGGGGTAACCGATCGAAGACCTCTCAGGGGGCAACCAGCCAAAGACCTCTCAGGGAGCAACCAGTAGAAGACCTCTCAAAGGGCAACCAGCCGAAAACCTCTTAGGGGGCAACCGGCCGAAGATCTCTAGGGGGACGATCAACCGAAGACCTCTCAGGTGGAAGCCAGCCAAAGACCTCTCAGCGGGCGATCAACTAAAGACCTCTCAGGGGCAGCCAGCCAAAGACCTCTCTATTGGGTTTCAATGAAATAATTCAAATTAAATGCAGCGGAATAAAATCAAAACCTAAAGATAGGATCCATGTATTTTCGATTGATTGAAAAGGAAGAGATTAAGATTTACCGACCTTAGAACGAAAATAACACCTTATCTCGGACTTTAGGTGCTGCTTCAATCACGAACACCCTCTACCGGTATCCACACGCACGAACCAACGAATAGAACTCGCAGGGGTGCTAGCTCCCTTATGTTGAGAATGGATTTTTGATTTTTTCTTTTCTCAAAGAAATGGTGGCTAGGTTTTCTTTTTCTTATTCTCACAAGAAAAGAGATGTACAGCCACTCTAAATCTATTCCTGCTTCAAGAACGTGATTAGAGTTATCATATGGGTTAATCTCTTTTCTTAACATATATCTATATATATGTAAATAAGTTTAAAACCCTAATAGGTAAATAATGATATTATCTCTAATTCAAAATTAAGAGATATTTACATTATATATATATATATATATATTTATTTATTTATTTATTTATTTCTTATTCAAAATAATAAGAAATATTATATTAATACATACTATTATCTCATATTCAAAATAAGAGATATATGTATATGTACATATATAAATATATATACATATGTAATTTCGAAATTAAATATAAATACATTTATTTATATATTATTCCGAAATAACCTAATAAAATCCATTTTGTTCATTTTGGTCTTGGTGTGTGACCCAATAGGTTTATATTATGTTGGCAGTGGGCCTAATCCCATAATAAGCGCACAAGTCATAATTGGTCTCTAGCGAGACATTATGACTACCCAAATAATATAAATATCGTTAGTCCGATTTTAACCTGACAATAAAACATGCTATTATCCTTTTGTCACACGATATCTTGTTTGAACATAAGTCATGGTACATGTCAAACTTATATTGTTCAAATATATAATTTCCCGATCACTAAGTAGACTGATAAATTCATATGGCATTGATGACACTATCAATTCATTCGAGCATGGCCATGCTTTTTATAGTCTTACTTATCAAGGAGCCCAATAGATATCTCTCTCATTAGAGAGGGGCAAATTCCATCTTGATTATTCACTTTCCTCCGCATAATTCTCATTATGTCCGATCATAAACTTTATAATTATCCGATTAAAGATAACGTTTGATTATGTCAAAACATAATGTTAATTATGTAGGAAACCGTGATAACCTCAGGTCAACGGATTCAATAACATATCTATTATAAGATCACTTATGACACTATCCCATGTAATGATCTTACAGTGGGTCTATCCAGTACTTTGTTCTCTAACAAATACTTATAGATTTGATTTATATCATCATATATAATCATCCCATGATTATCAATGCAAATCTATACTAGTCTTAATTTATCTTTATGCCCATTAGTGATAAATGACTAGGGATAATATGAATAACATTGTTATTCATAAACATTACAATAATGTAACACGCCAATAATATTATCGTGAAGAAAACCATTATACAAATGAAAATGTAATGATTACATCAAGGTCCAAATGTTTCGCCTAGGGCATAACCACTAACACTCTCAGGGGGCGATCAACTGAAGACCTCTCAGGGGGCAGCCAGCCAAAGACCTCTCAGGGGGCCATCAACCGAAGACCTCCCAGGGGGCAACCAGTCGAAGACCTCTCAGGGGGTAGCAAGCCGAAGACCTCTCGGCGGGCAACCAGCCAAATACCTCTAAGCGGGCAGCTAGCCAAAGACCTCTCAAGGGGCAATCAATCGAAGACCTCTTAGGGGGTAGCCAGCCAAAGACCTCTCAGGGGGCAATCAACCGAAGACCTCTCAGGGGGCAGCCAGCCAAAGAACTCTCAGGGGGCGATCAATCGAAGACCTCTCAGGGGGCAACCAGTCGAATACCTCTCAGGGGGCAACCAGCCAAAGACCTCTTAGGGGGCAACCAGTCGAAGACCTCTCAGGGTGCAGCCAGCCAAAGACCTCTCAGGGGGCAACCAGCCGAAGACCTCTCAGGGGGCGATCAACCGATGACCTCTCAGGGGGTAGCCAGCCAAAGACGTCTCAGGGGGCGATCAACCGAAGACCTCTCAGAGGGTAGCCAGCCAAATACCTCTCAAGGGGTGATCAACCGAAGACCTGTTAGGGGGCATCCAGCCAAAGACCTCTTAAGGGGCGATCAACTGAAGACCTCTTAGGGGGCAACCAGTCGAAGACCTCTTAGGGGGCAACCAGTCGAAGGCCTCTCTTGGGGCAGCCAGCCGAAGATGTCTCAGGGGGCAACTAGCCCAAGACCTCTCAGGGTTAAGCCAGCCGAAGTCTTCTCAAGGGCAACCAGCCAAAGACCTCTCAGGGGGTAGCCAGCCAAAGACCTCTCAGGGGGCAACCAGCCAAAAACCACCCAAGAGGCACCATCTCAGAAGGGTTAGCATGATGGCAGCACTACAACTTTATGGAGAGTTAGTATGATCACGGTACTACCACTTCAACAAAGGATAACACGCCGACAATATGGCGACAACCGCTCCAATAATATCATCCAGTCTAGAAAAGCGACCACCTCAGGTACGTGTCCCTTTCCTTCTTTTTTGAATTTTTGCTCACCTTGGCACCTAAGTTTTAGGTTCCCTAAAATTGGAGGCAATTGTAGGCACCAGATCCCGAGTCGGTCCAAGATCAGGATTACCCGATAATAAAAATAATGCTTACTCACAGGCAAATATGTCGAAAATTATGTTTCTCTTATTGAGACCTTTTTTTTAATTAAAATAAAAAAATAGATAAATATATATAATAAAAAATTTAATTAGAAATAAAAAAAAGGTGTAGAAAGTATTATTTTTTATATATCAAAAAATTTTGATTAAAAAATATATATTTAAAAAGGAATTTAATTAATTAATTAATTAAAAATAATAAAAAAAAAATTTGATTAAAAGTTTTTTTTTTTTTTAAAAAAAAAGGAAAGAAAACGTTAGAAGTTTTATTTGAAAAAAAAAATTAAAATAACTTGATTTTTGAGTTACGGCCTCAGCTAAGGCCGCAACTCAAATTTGTGAGTTGCAGCCTTACACGAGACCGCACCTCCCATCACTTTCTTACCTGGAAAACGCAGTCTTAGGACTGCAAAAATCAGGTATTTTTTTTGTTTTTGTGTAATTTTGGAAAAATAAAATTAGAAAAGTGACTTTTGTTTTTTTCCATTTTGGGAAGACAGTGAAATTAAAAGGGAATTAACCTTCATTTGAGGAGGGGGCGGCTTCCACAACAAAAAAAAAGGGTTTTGCTTGCTTAGGGAGAGGCAGACGAGAAAAGAAAAAAGGGTTTTAAAAATCTGAGATTTAATTTTCTTCATCTATAAAATATTTTGATTCTTGGTTTGACTTGAACAAGGAAAATTAATTTCCTTTGTTTGATCACTCCATCAAAAATCATTTTTGAGTCTTTTATGTATTAAAAATTTAGATTTGCTTAAATATTGTCGGTATTTTGCCACCACAAACTCGACAAGTGGACGAATTGAGATATCCTATTTTCGATTTATAAACTCTGAGGGTAAAAATTTTCAAACCCTTTTTCTTCAGCTCAGTTTATTTTATGCATTATTATTATTGTCAATATTCCATCATTACTGTGAATATCATCTTTTGTCTCTATTTTTGCTATTATTATCAATTATTTCTATTTTTAATGTAATTATCATCACTGTTGATATGTTCTTTGTGGTTTTAACTTAATTATTATTATTCTTATTGTATCCTACTGTTGAATTTATTATTGTCATTAGTACCACTATTATTATTATTATTATACTTTACTGTTGTCTCCTTTATATTGTTATTATATTTGAAGCTATTATCATTGTTATCATTATTATTATCTTTATTATTATTATTATCTTTATTGTGTTATTAATATTATTGTGGTAGTTATTATAATTATTATTCTATGTTTATTATTAGTATTATTATTCTACTGTAATTACCATCATCATCATCATCATTATTATTATTATTATTATTATTGTTGTTGTTGTTGTTGTTGTTGTTGTTTTTATCATATTATCACTGTTGACCATGTCGTATATTTATCTTGTATTTATATTTATTTGGTTGATTTTAGAATTGTTACTAACATTTTTAATGTTATTTTATGTTTAGGGTTTAAATGTGATTTGCCTTGTGTGAGCATTTCCGTGACCACACGGAGGGGTCACGACGCGTAGGAGACCACATCGTTTGGGTGATACTTTTCCTATTCCCTACTTGTGTTTGTGCTTGCTTGTAAATAAAATATTTTATTTTATGCACATGTATGATAAAAAATCACAAAAAGGCCTTATAACCAAATTGGGACTTTTATTAATAAAATTGGTACCAATGTCCCACATTTAACCAAGAAATTAATAATGTCACGAATAAAACGAAAAGTTAAGTTTTCTAAAATGGGATCACTCATCCCGGTTTTCAAATCAATAATCGAACAACTTTTCGATCCCTCTTTAAGTGAGCATGAAGGAACCAATGTTCCTAAACCAAATGAATATCCCGATATATGTATGTCATTTTTTATGCTTGGCTTTGTTTGTTTGTTTTAAATTTATGTTCATATATCTTGTGGGCCCTTGTAATTAATTAATTTTGGGGCAATGTTATTTAGCTTTCATTTGGGATTATATCATGTCCTAAATTCCACTTTGATTCTATTTGGCTTTCTTTTATTTTTGATTGTATTCTGTCCCAATTTCTCCTTTGTAATTGGATGTTTGATGTGTTTACCGCTTTCTTTACCACTTTAGTTTACTACTTTCTTTACAGCTTTTATTTACTGCCTTCGAATGCTTGCAATGCGCTTTTTAATTAAATGCATTAATCGTGTGAGATGAGAGATAGAATTTTGTGAATCTAAAAAACTCATTTATAATTAACCAAGATATAAATAAAAGTGTAGTTCCGAACACCATCTCTGGTTTAGACCATAGAGGTTAGATGACCTTTCCCAATTTCTCGTAAATTGGGTGGCGACTCCAAAATACCTCAAAGGTGGCAAAAGGCTTCATGGGATTAGATGATCTTTCCAGTGTTTTATTGAAAGGAGGTGTAAGCACCGTGTCCTGGAGCGGTCCGGATCAAAGGTTACCCTATGATGAAATCAGTATTCGAGCCTGTATAAATGGTTTGGATTTGGAGGTTTTAGTCCCGCGTTCCACGAGAAGTGAGTCTTTTTACCTTTCATAGGCAGAGGGGGAGAAAACGGGGGATTTTCGAGTCGAAAAGGTATATTTTTCCTCCACAGATGGCCAGCCCATCTTTGAGGCCAGCCCGTCGCCTAGGGTCACCGACGGCCTGTGGTATTTTTCTACGCCCGTCGGAAAATCATCGCCCCTGTCAGAGCGCAGCCTGGTTTCCCGGAGCACGCAACCTTTTCGACGCCCGTCGGTGGATGTGGCAGGGCCATCGGACGAATCCTTGTGTCATAAGGATTCTTCTGACGCCCGCCTCCATACACCGACGTCCGTCGGTCGTGTCTGGCTTATAAAAGCTCCGTATTTTCACTTAAAAAGGGTTCCAAAAATTTTCAAGAGGAGAAACTCTGCCGAAATTCAAGCATATTTTCTCTCTCTTCCAGCAAACACATTTCATAAAGAAATCTCTTTCAAAAGAGGATCAAATCAATCGAAAGGAACTAAAAACTAATTAGTTTTCTTTAGATTTTGATTCCAAAGACAATCTTTTGAGGGGTTGAGGAGGAAACAGTTCATTTTCCTTTCTTTGATCGCGGAAGATGTGGGCCGGCGATTTGAGGAATTCGAGGGCAGAATGATGAATATGTTGACCGCCCTGGCACATCAGAATGCTCCACAGAACCCTGCTCCATAGAATCCTCCTCCTCCCGTGAGACAGCATGAGCCAAAGGAAGAAAGAGCAGAGAGGTGAGAAGAGCCCATTAGGCCGCCGCCAGTAGAGTTGAGGTCAGTGGCCTCGGGAGAGCAAAGAAGAAGGCCTGTGCTGAGGATTGATGATGATAGAGATATCGAGGATGATAGAATGAGAATTGCATCTGAGAGGGGGAAGGCACCTCAGACGGATGATTTCATTTTAAAGAAGATGGAAGAGAGGTTCGAAGCTATGGCCCGTATGCTGAGCAGGGGTCAGGGGATGAATCCAGAGGATAAGGAATTGGAGGGGGAGGACCCGATTCCCTATAACTTCAAGATGCCAGACGTGCCAAAATTTGATGGTACTTCAGACCCGACCGCTCATGTGAAGCAATATTCTCTGGTCATGAAAGGGACCACGCTGTCTAAGAAGCAAAAAGTAGAATACTTTTGCCTGAGTCTGACCGCTCATGCCATTGACTGGTATCATGGTCTGGACCGTCGTACTAAAGAAGATTGGGATCTGCTCACTGAGGAGTTTTTAAGACAGTATGACTGCAACACCAGAATGGAGGTGACTCTAAAAGATCTCGAACTGCTCCAGCAGAAGGCCGGGGAATCTTTCCATGATTATCTCACCCGATGGTGGAACCGAGTAATGGAGATGCGGAGAAAACCAGACACCCAGGACCAAATTCGTTTATTTTTCAAGAACGCAAGCCCGTACTTGAAAGATGGGTTGAAGATGAAGGGATTGAAGGACTGGGAGTCTCTCAAGGACATAGCCATCAAAGCAGAGGGATAGTTCTTGGCTCGAAAAACTAGCAATAATAATTTTGCCAAAAGGGCTAATCCCGGTCAAGCAACTAGTAGGCCAGCAGGTCCCAGTAGTAGCACCTGAAGAACAGGCGAGGTGTCTGCTACTGAGGTAACCACCCAGAGGAAGTTTTTGAACTTGGGGAGACCATTATCTGTGGTCTTGAGAAGGTTAATAAAGGAGGAAAAATTGCAGCCCTTAGCTCCTAGGTCTGCCATGACGCAGGGGAAGCCTGGGCACAAAGACAATGAATTCTGTGCGTTTCACCTGCACTCAGGCCACATCACAGACAAGTATAAAGTGTTGCGGCACTCTATCCAAGACTTGATTGATAGCAAGCAAATTTCTGACCCTGAGAAGAGGGAAACTGAGAAGAAACCCGATTATAATGCCGTACCACCACCCGTGTTTATGATCGGATCTAGCTTGCCAGAGTGGTACGTGCCACGAGATCTTTATGGAAGCGAGAATTTTGCTGCTGATTGTTCCGAGGATAGAGAGGAGAAAGCAGTCGTGGCGACCCTTGATTGTTTGTCTAGTAGCGAGAGCGGTGGAGAAGCCGAGGTGGAGGGAGAGATGAACCTTGATTTGTGGGGGTTTGATGAAGACAAAGAAGAGATTGGGGCTGGAACGAGGAGCGGAAGAGTGGTCCCTGAGATTACGAGGCTACCTGAACCAGTGTAGACGCCAGCAGAAAAAGAGCCAGAGGAGAATCAGATTGTCAGACAGTTGAAGAAGACTGCAGCTCAAATATCCATCTGGGATTTCTTGAGACAGTCCCCCTCTCATAGGCAGAAGGTAGTAGAGGCTTTGGTTGAGGCCACGGTCGCCACCACGATTTCCCCATTAGAGCTTTTGGGCTTAGTTAAGGGAGGATCCGAGGAGAGATTGGTCTTTGCTAATGCCGACCTACCGGTCGAAGGCCGCAATCATAATCGACCCCTGTACATTAAAGCATAGATTAACGATAAGCACATTGCTTGCGTTATGGTAGACGATGGGTCCTCTATCAATGTGTGCCCTCTGATAGCTCTGCAGGCTTTTGGTTTAAATGAGGATATGCTCAGTGGATCAGATCTGACTATCACAGCCTATGATAATTCAAGGAGGCAAGCCTCGGGAACTTTCAAGACTCTAGTCAAGACAGGACCCATTGAAGTGGAGGTAGAATTTGTAGTTCTGCCCATTCCTGCTAACTTCTCAGCTCTGCTCGGAAGACCCTGGTTTCACAAATTATGAGGAGTGCCATCCATGCTGCATCAGATGATAAAGTTCCCACATTGAAGGGGAGGTGGTGACTATCAAGGCAGCCAGGGAGAACCAGGTCTCAGTGCTTGAAATAGCTAATCAGCCATTCAGTGGCTTCCATGTGTCTATAATAAGAGAAGAGTGCGGATTAGTGGATAACCCAGCTGTGGTTAATATGTTGAAGAAGATGCACTATCTCCCTAGGGCCGGTTTGGGCAGAAACTCTCAAGGATTGCAAACTGCGATCACCACTCGAGGTCAGAAGAGCCGAAAAGGTCTTGGGTACAGAGGCGGCTTTGGCAAGAAGAAGGCAACAGATCAGATCCCTCACATTTCAGAGAGCTTTGTGCTAGCATCCTCCATTTGCGCTTATACTGGCGAAGATGAACCGCAATGGGTGAAGGGAAGGATTGTCCCTGGGTTTGAGATCTTTAATGATGTATTTGACTGGCATGTCGAGTTTATCAAGACCGCTGAGAACTTCTGGGATGAGGAGGTCGTGACTCAGGGTATCACTTGAGATAGATGCGAGCTTGAAGAGGTCGTTACCGAGAAGATGTTGGCTGCCAGGCTGAAAGGAAAAGAGAAGATAGCAGAATTAGAACTGAAGATGGGGGATTTGAAGATTTCCTCCGACATGCCTGAAGGGCCTCTGTTGAATCAGGAAACCAATGAACAAGCTGCAACAGCATCAACCTCTAGAGTGGAAGAAGAGGACTCTAGCCTAGACTGTCTTTTTATTCCAGAACTCTTTTATGATGTAAATGACAATTATAATATTATCAATAAGGCAAATGATTTCTCTTACTTGTGCGACGTTTCTAATGATTTCAACATGCATGAACATGATCATATTCCATCAATTTTTGACATCGATTCCACCGATACAATGCCTTTTAATCTTGGAACCTCGGAAAATCCGAAATAAATTCTAATAGCATCAAATATAACTCCTGACGAGAGAAAAAATTTTGAGAGAATAATAAGAAAACATGAAAAAGTCTTTGCCTGGACCTATGAGGACATGCCAGGGATTGACCGAGACGTGGCAGAACATGCTATCTCGACTTATCCGAACTACAAGCCTGTGAAACAGAAGTTGAGAAGGCTCAGGCCAGAATGGGCTGACAAGGTCAAGGAGGAAATTCGACAGCAGATAGAAGCCAAGTTCCTTGTTGAAGTGCAGTATCCTACATGGTTAGCAAATGTGGTCCCTGTAGCGAAGAAGAATAGAAAGGTCAGGGTGTGTGTGGATTATCGAGATCTGAACAAGGCCTGCCCTAAAGATGACTTTCCACTGCCCCACATCGATGTATTGATAGACAGTGCCGCCAATTGCGTGATGTACAGCTTTGGAGATGGTTATATAGGCTACAACCAGATCCTGAACAAAATAGCCGACCGGGTTAAAACTGCTTTCATCACAGAATGGGGGACCTATGCCCACCGAGTCATGCCTTTCGACCTGAAGAATGTAGGGGCCACATACCAGAGGATGGCGACCAAGATCTTAAGCGACCTGATCCATAAGGAGGTGGAAGTATATGTCGATGACATGATGGTCAAATCAGCCACCCGAGAGGGGCACTTTGAAGCTCTAGAGAAGTTCTTCACGAGGATCGACAAGTATAATCTGCGGCTTAACCCCATGAAGTGCATTTTTGGAGTAACTTTAGGAAAACTATTGGGACATGTCGTCAGCCAGAGGGGAATAAAAATTGACCCGGACAAGGTGAAGGCCATCAGAGAGATGCCCGTGCCACAAAAGGAGAAGGATGTAAGGAGTTTCCTGGGCAAGCTGCAGTATGTCAGCCGATTTATTGCTAAGCTCACTTCAATATGCGAGCCTGTCTTTAAGCTGCTTAGGAAGAATCAGCCTGTGGTCTGGAACGAAGACTGCCAGAAAGCCTTTGACAGCATCAGGGAATATCTATTGAATCCGCCAGTGCTAAGGTCGCCGCAACCGATCAAACCGCTTATCCTGTATCTGGCAGTAGAGGGCAGTTCTGTGGGCGCCATGATGGCTCAAGAGGATGAATTTGGGGTAGAATTCGCAATTTATTACCTCAGCAAGAAGTTCCTGGCTTGCGAAATTAAATATGCTGAAGTAGAGAAGATCTGCCTTGCAGTGATTTGGGCATCAAAGAAATTGAGGCATTACTTCCACTCGTATAAAGTTCAGGCAGTGGCCAAGCAGAATCCGTTAAGATATTTGCAGGAAGCGCCGTCTTTGTTTGGTAAGATGGGGAGGTGGCTGCTCTTACTACAGGAGTTTGATGTGCAATACATCACTAGCAAAACCATCAAAGGGTGAGCCGTAGCCGAATTTCTTGCTGAGCATCCTATTCAAGGAGACACTCCCGAGTTCACCTTTCCAGATGAGAGCATAGTCGCGATTTCTGTCCAAGGATGGCAGTTACACTTCGACGGGGCAGTGAACAACAGAGGGGCCAGAGTGGGAATCATCTTGATAACCCCAGATAATGAGAAGCTTCCCCTAGCCAAGAAACTGAGATACAAAGCAACCAACAATGCAGCCGAATATGAAGCATGCACTTTTGGGTTGGAAGCTTTGGCTACATTTGGGGCAAAGAATATAGAAATCTTTGGTG
This sequence comes from Excoecaria cochinchinensis, assembly GCA_947683425.1. Classification (NCBI taxonomy): domain Eukaryota; kingdom Viridiplantae; phylum Streptophyta; class Magnoliopsida; order Malpighiales; family Euphorbiaceae; genus Excoecaria; species Excoecaria cochinchinensis. The sequence goes on along the minus strand of CANTUQ010000146.1, from coordinate 5,347,097 downwards.
ACTCATCCTTGGTGATTAACCAGATTCGAGGTGAGTGGGCTGTAAAAGAAGAAAGGTTGGTACCCTATGTCGAATATCTGAAAGAGGTATGTGGGCAGTTTGAGACTTGCACTTTCCACTTCATGCCGAGAGATGAGAATCGTCTAGCTGATGCGTTGGCAACCTTAGTATTAATGTGGGATAATCCTGAAGGGGTAGCTATGAAGCCAGTACTGATTTCGAGTTCTGAGAAGCCCAGCTTTGAGATCAAGCCTGTGATGGAAGTGGAAGTGGCGGATGGGAAACCATGGTACTTCGACATCATGAATTACTTGGAAAACAATAAATTTCCAGAGGAAGCTACTGAGAAAGACCAGAGGATGATCCGGAAGCTATCTGCTCAGTTCATATCCTTAGAAGGGGTGTTGTACAAAAGACAGCCAGATGGGATTCAGCTCAGGTGCTTGAATGAAAAAGAAGCCCGCAAAGTGATGGAGGAGACCCATGCAGTCGTCTGTAGGGCCCACATGAATTGTTTGACTTTGGCCAAGAAGATTATGAGACAAGGCTTCTATTGGCTTACGATAGACAATGACTGCTCGGAATATGTCAAGCAATGCCAGCTGTGCCAACAATACGCAGATGTGAGGCACCTGCCAGTATCAAAGCTACATAACCTGACATCACCTTGGCCTTTCGCTGCTTGGGGGATATATATCATTGGAGAGATTCGCCCTACGGCATCCAATGGGCATAGATACATCATAGTCGCAATTGACTATTTTACCAAATAGGTAGAGGCGGAATCCTTCAAGAAGATTGATGCAAGGGATATGGCCAAGTTCATAGATAGGAATCTGATCTGCAGATATGGCCTCCCTCATCACATAGTGTCTGACAATGGGGTGCAGTTCATGGTGGAAACCAGGAAGCTCCTCGAGACGTAGGTGTCGAGCACCATAAATCTTCCCCCTACCGACCACAATCAAATGGAGCAGTAGAGGCCGCGAATAAGAATATGAAGAAGATCCTGTCCAAGATGGTCCAAATGTAACACCCCCATACCCCCGGTAAGGAATATCGGGGCGCTACGCGGACACTTACGTATACATGTACATGCATTAGCGGAAGCGATAGCATAAACATATCCATTTAAAAGTAATTAAATACTACACTAGGGCCTACTTGCATTTCATATTAACTACATATACATTTACATGTTCATATTACATCTGTTTTCATTTAGCTTTACATATACATTTACGTGTACCCTTACTTGTGCTTTTTCTACTTATATTACATAATGATGTTACTCAAAATGTAAAACTCTAACTCTATCTTATACAAAAAGGTATAGCAAAACTCCTAGTGGCCGTGACCTGCAGATGCCTGCTCACTGCTCCGAACCTGTAACCTACACGGAAATAAACATCCGTGCTAAGCGATAACGCTTAGTGGGGATGAAAATACTATAAAGGACTTCTTTACGAAGTCACAGATAAATCACACAATCATATATCTCATGCATATAACTCTTATACGTATATAGTTTGCATGCTTAAATATCAAATACTCTGAACTCACATATAAATAACATCTACTCTTTCACTAATTCATGTACACTACATCTTGTACATCTCATTTATGCAAATATACATTGTCATGTAATCACATTCATGTCAATACACTCATGTAATCATGTACTTGTATACAGAACTGTAATGTACTTAAACATTACTTTCATGTATTATAACACTTATTCAAAACAATACTCTGAATCGTCTCCAGCTCACTACACAACATTAATAAGACAAGCCTGAATTTCCTTTCATGGTGGATACGGGTAACTCTGGATACTGTTTACAGTATCTTACATGTGGAGAATTAACTCAAACTCTATGGAATACACGAGATATTCTGAACTCTGGGCACAATTAAGGCCAACATGTAGCAGCTGCACTCTAGCCCTTTATAAGCATGCTTATCTATCCACTATAACGGTAATCAGGCTCAATAACAACTCAATTATACGCTACTCTAATGCCAAAGCATAGATTATAACTCAAGTGCACTCATCAACTTCAAAGGCATTTAATTCATATACAATCTTTATTAATCATGTTCAACAACTAAAAGCATGTAACATTTAAATTCCATGTATAAACTCTTATATCACATCATCATATACAAGCACTCATAAGTTCACACATTTTTATCATTCCATTTACTATCTTTCATACAATTGTACATTGTTACTTTATTAGTTAAATTACAAATCTTAAACATACTCAAATGCATTTCCCCGTTGATAACTACTTTATAGTCATTTGCTAACTCTAAACATGCATAATAAGCTAAGGGGAAGGGTAAGGGGTTGACCCATGACAACTAGGAGCTCCAAAATAAGAAGAAAAAGCCTGAAATTAGTTGTTCTGTCGCGAGGTCGCGTCATGTGTCGCGCTCGCGATAGAGGTTCGCCTCTGGTGCCCAACGGCACTGCTTTTTACCCTAAACTTTCATCGCAAAAATCACCATCTAGACCATATTTTTAGGAAATTTGGTCTTCATAAAAATTGTTCCGTAGGATGTTACCTTTCAAATGGGACAATTTTCATGTCATTTGGACATCCACAACGTAAGATATGATCTAAACAACCTATACTGTTCAAATAACTCGACCCAAACAGGGACACTATGGATTTAGCAAATTTTCAAGGTCTTAGAGCAAGATTCTGCTCAAGGCCATTTCTGTGACTTTTAATGGTATTGAAGTCATGGTTCTAGTGGTTGAACAATCACTCAATGCAGAAGTATATAACTATACTTATGACAAAAACTCTTCATAGAGGTCGAATGACAAATAAGCAGAATTTCACAAAATCAAACTCTATCATCAACACACACACTCAAATGATCAAGTTACATACTTATAAACATATATACACATGTCATGGGCACTACAAGCAATCAAAACGAACATCTTGAGCTAATTAAAGCTCAACAAGCATCTCTTTATTTCCACATGTCTTTGTTCAAGCATTTTTCATGTAAACACATGCAAAATTAACACAATCACACTCGATCCCTACCTCTAGGAAGCTCGAACTAAGCTCTCTATTCAGCTCCAACCCCTTTCCTTTACTTTGTCCCATTTCTTGTTCATAGCTTCCACAAATCACATAGAAAACATTTTGAGTTAGACTTTTTTTCTCACTTTTAATTAAAAACAGAAAGAAAAAAGGAAGTTAGAACGGAAAACCAACTAAACTTACCCTTTTCAATGATCAACTCTAGTTTTCTCAACTCTCTCTTTAACTAATCCAAGAGGCTCACTCAAAGAGCAAGGCAATTGGAGAAGGAAAGGAGCAAAAGCAAAATAAGAGAGAGAGAGAGGACGGCAAAAGACCAAAGAAAAAGAAAAGAAAAGCAAAAACCCAAGGCCACAAGGAAACCAACGGGAATAAGAACCAAAACAACTAGTCAACCCTCATCCAAATTCAATTACCATTATAAATGCCAACAAATCTCACTTAATGTCACTTACCCTTCATTAATCCATCTCAATCTAAAAGTCCCATGCCACATGTCACTCTCTCTTGTAGCCATGTGTCACTTCCCTACAATGACACTTGGCACACTCCTACAATGCCACTTGTCAAACTCTCATATGCCGCCACTTGTCAAACTCTCATATGCCGCCACTTGTCACTCTTCTATAATACCATGTGTCAACTCACTACAACTCCAAGTCTCTTAGTCCCACTTATACACACATCTCGCGAGGGGTTTCTGTCGCGCTGGCGACAGAACGCTCATGCCCGCACCAATCAGCTGAAGTTTAAAAATCGCTAGAGGGCTCTGTCGCGCTCGTGACAGAACTCTCGCACATAAACTTACCTTTTTCGAACAAAACTCTGTAATTCTTCTAGGGCCACTTTGGGGTGTGACACCAAACCTACAAAGACTGGGCTGAAAAGTTACCCTTCGCCCTGTGGGGATACAGAACAACGTTAAGGACGTCTACAGGCGCTACGCCATTTTCCCTGGTATACGAAACGGAAGCAGTATTGCCAGTTGAGATAGAGCTCAAATCACTGAGAGTGGTCATGGAAACCCAAGTTCTGGAGGCCAAATGGGCGCGGCAGAGGCTACAGCACTTGAACTTACTGGATGGGACTAGGCTAAAAGCTTATTATCAGAACCAAATTTACCAGAAGAGAAAGAAGGTGAGAAAGCATCCGCTGAAAGAAGGAGACTTGGTGTTCAAGCAGATGAGGCCAGGCATACCAGGTATCAGAGGAAAATTCAGACCTACCTGGGAAGGGCCTTATATCCTTAAAAAGCTGCAATCTTGTCGGATAGTGACAGAAATGAATTCAAAGAACCAATCAATGCCGACAGACTCAAAAGGTTCCATGGCTAAAGACCAAATAAAAGAAGAGAATAAGATGACCTGCAGGTCGAAAACCGAAAAAAGGCGGTCGTGCTAAAATTGGGCGCCTCGACAGGGTGAAAACCAAAAAAAGGCATCCTGTGCAAAAATTAGAGGCATGAGAGAAAATGTCCGATCGTGAAAATTCGAGAGGGTCGATTGGTAACAGGAGTTGATGCTGTTAAAATTTGGTTTCATGTATTAACAGCGCATGAGCGGCTGAGTAAGTGTCAAAACTGATCATGTATGCTGAAATTATATGAAAATGTACACAATTTCGTGAAATAGAGTGAATATTATTCTTTTCATTTTTGTCATTTTCTAGTTCTGCATTAAAAAGAAATGTAGCACCAAAAAAAATACATATGTAAGCTAAGCTAAGTCCCAATGCTGCTCTCGCCGACCAGATGCTTGAGACCTCGTGTCCTATTATCAGATGCTGGACTGAGGATCCACTTCTTATACTCGCTAGTTGAAGACACAGAATGATTATCGAACCTCGAGATTACAGTCTTCACTGGTAGTTTGCCCCACAGCTCATGATACCTTAAGACGAATGTAGCTGAAAGAGCCCCTCCCCGGAAAGATAAGGGAACCCTCACTACGTCCTGGGTCATCCTGAACTGACGCGTACATCGAGAGGTGATGCAGAAGGTGGCTCGACGGAGCCCACAGAGGGGAACACACCCCGATGGCCCATCAATGACCACATGAGATAGTGGGAGCCAGGCAGATATGAAACTGATGTCATCATCTGACAGTTCGCTAAATCTAGTAATGCCTTTACCAGTAGTGGCACACCCGCGCAATCATCGACGCGGAAGGAAGTGGCTCGAAGAGTATTGTGGGGTAACTCGAGGAGGTGGCTCAGACAGCATCCTCAGCTTCTCCTACAGCCAGATCTAAAAAAAAAAAAAAGAAGAAGAAGAAGAAAAGAAAAAGAAAGAAGAGAAGAAAAAGAGAAAAAAAAGCCGTTGGAGTAAGTAGGGTTACTTCAGGCAAAAATAAGGCACAGGGTTGCGTGAAAAATCCGAAAGGACGCACCTCCCACTAAGAAAAGCTAGTGTGAAAATCCATAAGGGACGCACTACCTTTAAAATAATAACGTACCTGGAGCAATAAGGGGCTACCAGTAAAGGTTGTAGTGGATCCAGAGCTCACAGCGTCCAAGCCCAGGATGGTCTCAGCCAGAATGAGTGGTAAGGGTGATAATCCCAGATGAAAGTCGCTCAGGATTCCGAACAGGCGAGAGTCACCTGTCAAACCCCCTGGAACAACGGTGAGGAAGTTCACCATGCAAAACAAGAATATGATGCTTACCCGGTAGGTGGGGATGTCAGTGAACTGATCCAGAGCCTCGATCAGCGGCCCCAGAGCAAAGAAAAAGCCCGAAGGAATCAGCCGGGCGGCCTCAGAAGAAGGTATGCCAAGAGCCATAGCGGTGTCTCAAGTCTGAAATAGGCCGCAGCAGGGGACGCAAGGCAGAGCGCTGGGAGGGAACCAGGCTCCAAGAATGGTAGCTAGCTCTTCAGGCAAAGGGCAAAATTCCTGGTAGGTGAACCGGAAGACGTGAAACCGGGGGTTCCAGAAGTGAGTCGCTGCTAGAAGGAGGTTCTGATCGACTTTGACCCGGCACAGGTATTTCAGCCCAGACAAAGAAGAAAGGGCGCCTTCTTCCCAAGTGTGTTTGTCGTCTAAGATATGGTGCATCTTTTGGGCTAGAGGGGAAGACATGCTAAGAAATATGAAAGGCTCAAGATGTTGGAAAATGAAGAGACACAAGAGGAGCAAAAATTTTGTAAGAATTTATAGGCAAGTGTCACCGACGGCCTACCCGTCTCTCCTAAGAGACGGCCTGCCCGTCGGTAGAGATCCACTTGGCAGACGTATACGTCAGCATTGCATTCATCACGCACATTAACTCGCATTTATTAGGTGACAGACGGCTAGCCCGTCGGTCGCTCCTACAGACGCCCAGCTCGTCGGTCACGAAATTCTATATAAGGGCGAGTGACAGACGGTGCAGCGCCTGCTGTCCCTTTCTTCTTCCCTCTCAAACGGTTTCTTTTGCGTTTTTTTTAGTGTTTTACAAGCATTTCTTCTTCTTTTTTCGCGATTTCTTCATATTTTTGCATTCTCTACTCACCGGGTGCTCGTATATTTATATTTCTTCAGTTTCTACACTTCTCGCGGCTATAAGTAAGTAAATAATTACTTTTTTTTGAATTTTTATTCAATTTATTTCTTCATTTCTTCTTCCTTTAACCTTAGAAACAGTTAGGATGCTTTAGATGCCTTAAAAATTTAGGGAGAATGCTGCCCATTTTCTTTTTCTAGTGCAGTTAAATCTGAACCTTTGCATGATCACATAGAAATTGAATTTTTCTATAACTTTGTTGCTTTAGGAAAAGATTTTTTTAGCACATTATTCTGTGTATATACTGATTCTGAGGCCTGAGGCTATTATTCTTATGTTGTTGGGGACACACTCTTGCCGGGGTGCGTCCCATTTATGTGCATATATTGTTGTTGGGGCCTGAGGTCTATTTTATGCCTTTTTATGCAGGAGGTTGGGCACACCCCTGCTGGGGTGCTGCCCAATTTTTTTTTTATTATTTTTATTCTGAAAACTGAATATTTTTGCGTATAATGCATGCCTTGGGGCCTAGAAGGCCCATTTTTATTCGCTTTAAATTATTTCCATGCCAATTGCATGTTGCTTTTGCTATGATATGTGCGAGGCATGTTGGACAACTTCCTTTGACAGGACGTTCGCCCTTTTCATTAGTTATCAATTTTCTATCTCGTTTTCGGGCCGCCATTGCCCTGGTAAGGCCTAAATGGGCCTTCACCTTGAAAATAAGTCTAATAATATTTGTTTTGTCAAATTTTTGCTATCTGATTTTTTCTCCTTTGCAGGATGCCTCCTAGACGTAGAGCACCGCAGGCCCAGCCCGAGGTCGTAGTTCCGGGTTGGATGGATGATGAGTCAGCTCAGAGGTATAGAGCGTTGGCTCAGGTAGAGCTTCGGACCAGCCGTTTCGTGTCCCGGCCGTTCCTAGAGGCCCTAGGGATGGCCCCAGAGTTTGATTTGCTTGTAGAGGGTGCTGGGTGGACAAAGTTCCTTGAGCCCTCCTTCTAGACTTTTCCAGAGGCTACTCGCCAGGTCCTAGCCACTCTCCGCTATGCCGGTTTTCAGAGTTCGGATACCGAGCCAGGGGTGGTCAAGTTTTGGTTCGACAGCGACCATTACAGTATTACCAGGCAGAGATTCGCACAGGCCATGGGGCTCCCTATAGAGGAGGGGGTTGAGATCCCACGGCGAGCTGTGAGACGCACCCATTGGGTGGCTATTGCCATACCGGGGTGCTGTATGATCATGATACATCAAAGAGCACCGTACTGGTGTCTCAGGCACTCCGGTATTTGCACAGAATGCTATCCAGTTCGTACCTCAGTCGGGCTGGTAATCCAGGGTCGCTTAGTGCAGCTGAGATCTGGAGCCTCTGGGCTATGGTGGCAGGCCAGTGTCTCAACATTAGCCATGAGATCTTGGCCAACTTGACCAGAGTCGGCAGGGGATTGACACCGGTGGTGATAGTGGGAGGAGTTATCACCAGGTTGCTTTTGAGATTGGGAGTTGCCCCAGACAGGTTGAGAGGACCCTTGGAGGAGGGGATCCATGTGGACGCCGCAGCGGCAGTACAGATGGGGATGATCTCCTAGATATCAGGCCAGGCAGAGGCCTACAGGGTGCTGACCATTCACGAGACCCGGCGGATGTTCTCACTTCCACCCCTGGGTCCAGATCCAGACCACCCAGAGCAGCCAGAGCATCAGCCTCCTCAGCCCGAGCCTCAGCCCGATCCTCAGCCAGAGCACCAGCCTCACCCCCCACACCCAGAGTCGGAGCCTCAGCCTCCTCAGCCTCAGACGGTGCCACCTCCACAGCAGCAGGAGCAGCCCAGGACCCCCTCAGACTTCGACATGGAGTTCACGATGGATGAGCCCTTTGCCGCCTCACCAGCATCTCGAGCACCGACTCCTGTCCCGTCGCCGAGTGTCAGGGTGCAGAGGACCACCCACGGACCACCCGAGAGGTATCATCCGTATTCTCGAGGCGACCCAGGGGCATCCACCTCCGCAGCACCGCCTCTAGAGCCACCACAGCAGCAGCCGGCACAACCTGACTTCTCTCAGCTCCTCACTTCCATGTTCACGACCTTAGAGCGGCGACAGGATGAGAGGGACAGAGCTATTCACAAGAGGTTGGATCGCCAGCAGGCTGCCATTCAGGAGCAGTCCCAGTCGGTGGAGCGTTTAGCTCAGGAGCAGGCTGGCTACATCTAGCATACGACACGGGAGCAGGCTCGGATCATGGATGCTTTCAGGGATGAGCAGGCTCGGGTCATAGAGGCCTTCAGAGGTGAGCAGGCGAGGCTAATCGAGCAGATTGCTCAGGGTCAGAGGGAGCTTAGGCAGCAGCTCGCTCATGATTTGAGGTCGTCACAGGACCAGGCGTCTCAGAGGGTTGACATGACCCTACAGATGATCGACGAGTCACTTGACTCTCTGAGATCCCGTGTCCAGGCGATAGAGGAGATCCTCCCACCCTTGTCTCAGAACATGAGGGAGTTCAGGGACCAGACAGAATAGCGCCTAGAGCACATGAAGAGGGCCGCCAGTGAGCAGACCACTCAGTTGAGCCAGGCGTTCAAGAAGTTGGGAGGCACAGTATCGGAGACGTTGGAGTTCATGAGGACTTGCACCCAGCCTTTCTTGGATGGCCACGCTTAGATCCGATTCAGGCAGACCCACGACGCTGAGGCAGGACCCTCCACAGCTCCGCCTCCACCTCCGGCACGGCCAGCTCCGCCTCCACGTCCGCCAGGGACAGTGCACATATCCGATGATGAGGATCTCGATGAGCCCTCTGACTACACACCCCTATGACATTCAGGGAGTCATATTTTTTGTATATTTATGCTTTGTATATACGTTGTACAAAATAGATATTTCTAGTGAAAAACTTTTGTTTTCAAGATTTATGCATTTACGCAGTTATTTATGATTCATTCATATAACAGATGAACGTATGCCTTCACATTCACTCATATTCCAAAGCAAAAATGATAAAAAGTGATGAATGACAATTCAATAAAAAAGAATATGAATCACGCCATTAATAAACATGTTGAAAGATAATAACTCAAACATGAATTAACAAAACCCTTTTTTATCACACAGGTACAAAGAAACATCGATCCGAACACAGGCATCTATTAGAAATCCGAACAAGGGCGCCTAAGATCCATTGTTTTTTTCGCAACAGAGAACCCAGCGAGGTTTCCTCCTCTTCACATCGAGTTTGTAGCCAGAGAGCGCTACATCTCTTCAACCCTGCGCAAGCCAAGATGAGGCCAGCAGAAGCAGAAGCTGCGGTTAGAGAAACACTGCTCTTCACATCGAGGTTGTAGTCAGAGAGCACTACATCTCACAAACTCCGCGCAAGCCGAGATAAGGCTAGCGGAACACTCGTGGTAGAATAGACCACAGATCGAGGTTACAGAGAGTACTGCATCTCACAAACCGAAGTTGCAGTTAGAGAACACCGCTCTTCATATCAAGATCACGGTTAGAGAGTACCTTGTCTCACAGTTCGCGCAGCAGCCAGAGAGTGCTACGGACCTTGTAGATCAGACGGGGGTTAGCAAGGGAACTTCAGATCGAAGTCGCGGTTAGAGAAACACTGCTCTTCACCAGACCGAGATTGTGGCCAGAGAGTGCTACATCTCACAGATCACGCGGCAGCCAGAGAGTGCTACGCACCTTGCAGATCGGATGGGGGTTAGCAAGGGAACTTCAGATCAAAGCTATAGTTGGAGAAACACTGCTCTTCACAAGACCGAGATTGTGGCCAGAGAGTGCTACATCTCACAGTTCGAGCGACAGCTAGAGAGTGCTACGCACCTTGCACGTTGGATGGGGGTTAGCAAGGGAACTTCAGATCGAAGCTGCAGTTGGAGAAATACTGCTCTTCGCCAGACCGAGATTATGGCCAGAGAGTGCTACATCTCACAGTTCGCGCGACAGCCAGAGAGTGCTACGCACCTTGCAGATCGGATGGGGGATAGCAAGGGAACTCCAGATCGAAGCTGTGGTTAGAAAAACACCGCTCTCCACCAAATCGAGATCATGGCCAGAGAGTGCTACATCTCACAGACACCTACAGGTCGAGACGAGACCGATAGGGGTATCTTCGCATTACCAAGCAGACCGAGACGAGATCTACCCGACAAGAAAGCACGGAAGGTAAGAACTGTCGCAGGTATGCCTTCTTTCTTTCTGTCCTTTCTCTGAGTTTTGGCTTATCTAGGCGCTTGTGCACTAGTTTCCCCAAAACTGGGGGCAACTGCAAGCACCGTGTCCTGGAGCGGTCCGGATCAGAGGTTACCCTATGATGAAATCAGTATCCGAGCCTGTATAAATGGTTTGGATTTGGAGGTTTTAGTCCTGCGTTCCACGAGAAGTGAGTCTTTTTACCTTTCATAGGCAGAGGGGGAGAAAATAGGGGATTTTCGAGTAAAAAAGGTATATTTTTCCTCCACAGATGGCCAGCCCGTTGCCTAGGGTCACCGACGGCCTGTGGTATTTTTCGACGCCAGTCGGAAAATCACTGCCCCTGTCAGAACGCCGCCTGGTTTTCCGGAGCACGCAACCTTTCCTACGCCCATCGGTGGATGTGGCAGGGCCATCGGATGAGTCCTTGTGTCAGAAGGATTCTTCCGACGCCCGCCTCCATACACCGACGCCCGTCGGTCGTGTCTGGCTTATAAAAGCTCCGGATTTTCACTTAAAAAGGGTTCCAAAAATTTTCAAGAGGAGAAACTCTGCCGAAATTCAAGCATATTTTCTCTCTCTTCCAGCAAACACATTTCATAAAGAAATCTCTTTCAAAAGAGGATCAAATCAATCGAAAGGAACTAAAAACTATTTAGTTTTCTTTAGATTTTGATTCCAAAGACAATCTTTTGAGGGGTTGAGGAGGAAACAGTTCATTTTCCTTTCTTTGATCCTTCATCTTGCTTTTCGTGGAACACGCGGGGCTCTAATCAACACAAGAATCTCACCCAAAGCGATTATCTGAGGGTAAATATTCCGGATTCCTTCTCCATATCATTTCATATTTACTCCTTATTTTGTTGATTCTTTCAATTCTGTCATTATATTTTATTTATTTTGACTCTCTTTATCTCATTTTATGATAAAACCTCTTTTCAGCTTTAAAATAGTTTTCTTTTTTGGGTTTTTGGAGACAGTGGTGACCGACGGGTCATCTCCATCACCGACGCCCATTGGTCACCCCACTCACATATGCCTTTCTTGAGTGAGCGACGAACATGTCGGTCATTTTGACAGACGCCCGTCGGTCACCTAAGAAAGGACGTCCGTGGGTTCTGCCTCCACATTTTTAAATCATTTTCCACCTTTTTAAGTCCTTTTGGCTTCCTTCATGTCGATTTTATGTATATTTACATCTTTTAAATTTCTATGAGTGTATTGATTTCTCTTGGACTACCCGAGCTTGAGGGGCTATCTACCATATTCGGAGGATTTCGTCCGGTTTAGTTTCCTAACCTTATTAATTATTTCTTTCATTTGTTATTCATTGACTATTTCATGTATATGGATATACTCTTTTTTGTATCTCGTTAAGTGTAAAAATGGATCAATGTTTTATACTCAATAAAAATGAGGTTTGTATAAATGCAAGGGTCCAATGCCCTATTTTTATCCAATAAAAATCATCACAAATCAAATCAAAACATCCAATTTTGATAATGATGCATGCGAGGACCAAAGTCCTCATAATAAGCAATGCCCCGATTTGTGTATGTATAGCACATTTATAAAAGGGAGTTGTATTCCGCTCCTTGTATTATTGTAATTTATCGCTTCACTATTTAGTTGCTCATTTACGGCTTTCCAAATATGAATAAATGCGCCTTCGATTAATTGCATCGTGTGGAGAGAGAGCGAATTAATGATAATTAAAATTTGATCATAAAATAATCGAGGTAGAAATAGATGAGAAATCTCGGACCCAGCTCTGGTCTTTGGGCTCAAAGAGGCTAGAGGTCTACCCTCCAAGACACCTTTTTGTGCCATGAGACTTTATCGCTAATCCTAGGCTCCTTAGGGCGAGAGGTTTACCTTCCAAGACCCCTTTGGCTGGCCTAAAATGGATACAAAGCGCAGTCTTAGGCTCTCCGAGGCGAGAGAAACTTTCCCAATGTTCTATTGGGTGGCGACTCCATGAAACTTCCTTGTTACCCAACATAGACGCACTTGGATTTATTACAAGCTGTCAACGGACCCACAAATGCCCCGATCGCCCTCAAGCGGGCAGTCCCATGGGCGGCCGCGGGGATCCAGCACGCATCACAGGAGGTGTCCAAAATATCCTATGTTGCCCAAGATAAAAAGACGCGTCACAGTAATGATCCGCATAGCAAGCATAGTATTATGGTGCATACCACCTAGGGGAAGTATTTACTTTCAGTACATGAGCTTTGTCTAGGGTGATAATACTTTAGGTCTACCAAAGCATTATCCCTGCCAACGAGTCTAGCTCGTCATGAGCATAACGACTGGTCGGGTAATCATTTGATATACCACATGGTACTAGACATGGGCTAGTGATTATCCTTAACACTTCCCTACATTGAGTGAACGTAGGGTCTTGCTTCGGGAATGCACCGGGGTTAAAGAAGGGACCAAACTAGCATAGATCTAAGTCTCTAATGATATGCAATGAAATTTTGAAAAAGGGTGAAATTTTAAATTGAAACTCAATTATATGTTTTAACTAAGGTACTTTCGAAGTGAAGTCTCATTTAAGTATCCCCAGCGGAGTTGCCATTTTGATGCATGCCGAACCCCGGGTTGCCCCAGAAACCCGCTTTTAGGGTATTCGAAAGAGGTCCATAAGACTTGCAAAAGATTGCAAGGGCGTCTATTTTGGGCAATAAGGAGGTGTTTTGGAGTTGCCACCCAATAAAACATTGGGAAAGGTCGTCTAGCCTCACTGAGCCTAAGACAGCGCATGTGTAACGGTCGGTTTTTATACCCTCCCCAGAACATATCCCGTCGGGAGCCTCCCCGCAGGGAATCCGAGCCGCTACTCACAGAACTTTACACCCCCCTTGTGCGATTTTGCCTTTCGTGGGATTCGAACTCAGGACCTGGGGATAAGTCCTTTAATTCTTAGAATACCACTACCATTAGGCTACTAGCCTAATGGTAGTGGGATTCTAAGAATTAAAGGACTTATCCCCAGGTCCTGAGTTCGAATCCCACGAAAGGCAAAATCGCACAAGGGGGGTGTAAAGTTCTGTGAGTAGCGGCTCGGATTCCCTGCGGGGAGGCTCCCGACGGGACATATTCCGGGGAGGGTATAAAAACCTACCGTTATAATAAAAGGCGCCTTTTATTGTAACGGTCGGTTTTTATACCCTCCCCAGAACATATCCCGTCGGGAGCCTCCCCGCAGGGACTCCGAGCCGCTACTCACAGAACTTTACACCCCCTTGTGCGATTTTGCCTTTCGTGGGATTCGAACCAAGGACCTGGGGATAAGTCCTTTAATTCTTAGAATCCCACTACCATTAGGCTAGCCTAATGGTAGTGGGATTCTAAGAATTTAAGGACTTATCCCCAGGTCCTGAGTTCGAATCCCACGAAAGGCACAATCGCACAAGGGGGGTGTAAAGTTCTGTGAGTAGCGGCTCGGATTCCCTGCGGGGAGGCTCCCGACGGGATATGTTCCGGGGAGGGTATAAAAACCGACCGTTACAATAAAAGGCGCCTTTTATTGTAACGGTCGGTTTTTATACCCTCCCCGGAACATATCCCGTCGGAAGCCTCCCCGCAGGGAATCCGAGCTGCTACTCACAGAACTTTACACCCCCCTTGTGCGATTGTGCCTTTAGTGGGATTCTAAGAATTTAAGGACTTATCCCCAGGTCCTGAGTTCGAATCCCACGAAAGGCACAATCGCACAAGGGGGGTGTAAAGTTCTGTGAGTAGCGGCTCGAATTCCCTGCGGGGAGGCTTCCGACGGGATATGTTCCGGGGAGGGTATAAAAACCACCGTTACAGCATGTGTCTCTATTTTGGGCAGTTAGAGATATTTTGGAATCCTCCTTCCAGTAGATAATTGGTAAGATTCATATAATCTCATGAAGCCTAAGACGATGTATATACGTCTATTTTTGGCAAACCCGAGATATTTTGTTGTCCCCACCCCAATAGAACATTGAGATGGTTCGTCAAACCTCATGGAACCTAAGACAATGCAACTTGGGCCTATTTTGGGCAGCAAGAGATATTTTAGAATTTCTTCTCCAATAGAACATTGAAAGGTTCATCTAACCTCATTGAACTTAAAGCCAGAGATGGTTCGGGACTTTCCATTTATTTATACCTTGATTAAATTATGATTGAGTTTTAGAATTTAATCTTTCATCTCATTTTCTCACTCAGTTCAATGCAATAATTAAAGCATCAGATCAATCATAAAAGCAAAACTAAAATAAGGTAAACAAAAAGTGTAATAAGTTACAATAAAACTAGGGGTAGAATGCAACCCCCAATATTAAATAAATGCTACTAATTCATAAAATGGGGTATTCATTGAAAATGGGGATATTGGTCCTCACATACATGTTTAAATGAAAATTGTGTTAAGATATTTATTTTGATTGGATAAAAAATCAGGACATCGGTCCCTCTTTATTTGAGGAAAAATTCGCCTAATTTGTATAACTGTTATGCCATTCTTGCATTAATGGGCTCACGAAAATAACATATAATAAATGGTAAATAAAAATTGAAATAAAAGGAAATAAGATAAAAAAAAAGAAAATAAGATAAAGAAATAAACCTAATTAATGTCCTCGAATTATCCCGGTGGGACCTCCATTTCTCAACACCCCAAATCCAAGAAAAATAGTTAAACTCACAAAAACCAGAGAACACGTTAGTGCAATAATTAAACAATAATAAGTATGATAAAATAAATAAAGATGAAGAAAAAAAAATTAAAAGGAAGTGAAATAAGATAAAGAAAATGAGGAAGGAACGCCCAGGGACGGCCCACATCGCGTGAGCGATGGCCGTCCTTGGGCCGATTGACGGGCAAAGGCGATGTTTCGAGATATCCCATCGCTCGATTGAGCGACGGCCGTCAGTGGATCCTCAGCCCGTCAGTCATCCCTAATCCACGAAGAAACCAAGAAATTCGATTAAAATCCAACTTTTATGATTAAAATTACCTTTCAAAGCAATTAGACGCAAATAAATTAATATGAAACAAGAAAGTGAATTAGAGATTGGTCTAGAGTATTTACCCTTGGAGTATTACCTTCTAAAGGCGAATATCGCGTGATTTCTGCCCTTGAATTCTACAAGGATTAATAAATAATGTGTAATTTCGGGAAATTTTCTACCGCAAAATTGTATTTTTGAAATTAGATTAAGAAAAGAAAATTATATTTTTCCTACTTTATTTTTTATGATAATCGTGGATGTTAGAAGGATAATCGAGCAAAATGAATTAATTTTGGTTTCCAGAGTTGTTCCTTTCTTTTCAAAAAGATTTGATGAAAATAAAAGAAAATAACCTTTTTGGAAATTCTTTTTGAGATTTTTCTGCTTTTGAAAAGTTTTCTAGCCTTTTTCACAAAAAATTTTCCAACCCTAAAAATGAACCTTAGCTCCCTATTTATAGGTTAAGGGAAATAATTCAAATTCTTTTAAATTTTAAATTTGAATTTGAAAAAGATTTATGAAATCAGAATCAAAATCGGCTGATTTGTAAAATATTTTCAAATCAAATCTGAAATTTAAAAATATTTGAAAAGATTTGGAAATCCTTGAAAATGTTGAAAAGAGATTTTAAAATCTTGGGAAACCTAGGAGAATCCTATGAAATAATGCCGCAGATCCCCTACCGACGTGTATTGCTCAGAGTCCAACGAGCATTGGTCATGGGGGCACGGCTGGTCTTTCGAGCAGCGGGCCATTCTATTAGAGAAGGGATAATGAGGGATAGCCATCACTCACGAGGGACTGTCACACCCCGTTTGCCCCCTAGTTGAATGAGCCATATATGTATGTGTGTGCAATTGCATGAGTTTTGGATCATAAGGGCATTTTGGTAATTTTTGCATGTTAGAAGAGTTTTGCTTGCATGTGGGTGCATGCATGGTGCCTTGGTGTGTATTAGTTGGGTTAGAGTTGTGTGTGTGCATGAGTGCACCATAGTAGGATATGCACTAGTGGGTTATGGTTGTGTATGTTGTGCATACAATTGTAGAGTATGTGTTAGTTGGGAGAGTTTTGTGTGTGTGTGTGATGCACTTAGCTAGGGTGTGAGTGACCAAATCCCTCCATTAGGATCTTGACATGTGTCTAGGGTTAAGAAAAGAAAAGGAATAGAAAGGAAAAAGGGAAAATCAGATTTCTTCACTTGTGTTTCCCGTTCCTCCCGCGGCCCTTCTTCTTTCTTCTTCTTTTCTTCTTCACTTGGACCTTAGTTAAGATTCTAGAGTTCTAGTGGGGTTTGATCATCTCTTAGTAGTCATTGGTAAATTTTATGCATTCATTTTTACTTTTGTTTAAGTTTTCCATCTTCTTCTCTTCTCTTTTTCGGAATTGGGTTTGAAGTTTGGATTTTGGTTTTGTTTGCTTGTTCTTGGTTGGGTTTCCTAGTTGAGCCTCCCCGGGATCCTAAAGGCAAGGAAGTTGCTGGATCAAGTGGAACTAAACACTAGGAGCTAAGGATTTTTGAGGTTGGGGAATTTCTTCCTTTTTATGTGAAAAATGTTCATGAGTGTGTTCTTGATGGGTTCATGGAATTAGGTTGTTAGATGTTCTTTATTTTGATGTATATGATATGGGTAATTGCTTTGAAGTGTGAATCTTGCAAAAGCATGAGTTATTTATGGGAATTTTAGAATTGATGTGGTTTGATGCATAAATTGGGTTTTTGATTGATCCTTGAAATTGAATGCGTAAATTGATGGATTTGATGAAGTTTATTGTCAATAAATATTGTTTTATGGTTGTTGATGTTAATCGATGGCTGGATTTGAGGTAAGTAACTTTGGTTTGATAATTGTGTGGTTGAAGGAGGATTTGGAAGAAGAAAATCTGTAGAATTTCTGCAGATTTTAAAAATCCCAACTCTGTCGCGATCGCGACGACTGTCGCGACCGCGACAGAGAGCGGTGTTGGGAGCTTCGCTGCCGCGAGCACGCGACATCCGTCGCGAGCCCGCGACAGTCGAAGTGTTTTATACCTTCTGTCGCGAGCGCGACGACTGTCGCGATCGCGACAGAGAGTATTGCTGCCAAGTGCTATCGCGAGCACGCGATCCGTCGCGAGGTCGCGACAGCACATTTTTGTCTTCTGTCGCGATCGCGACACCTGTCGCGAGCGCGATAGAGCCTGGCCCTTCCGTCCTCCCCGCGGTCGCGAAATCCGTCGCGCGCGCGCAGCGAAGAGACTTTGGTCTCTGTCGCGAGCGCGATAGTCTCTTGTATGCTGAATGAGTTTTCTCTCTTCGTTTGCGTCTTGAACTTCAGTTTACTCTATCAATTATGAGATTTATGTTTGGCATTCTATGAATAATATGCAAGTGTGCCCATGATATAATTATGTTCATGTATGATGTTGATTTTGAAAGATATGAATTGGAATGAATGGCTTATGTATGACCTGCTAGAGTCTAGTAAGTGGATAGTTAGGCATGCCTAATAGAGTCTTTGCTGCAGCTTCTGTATTTCTGTTTGGACCCCGATCAGGTCCCCGAATGGTTCCACGTGAACCCTTTAACGAATGGATCTTGTTTAAGGTCCCTTTGTAATGTTTTGTAAAAGTTAAATGTAAAATGAATTTCATCGGCTCGTACCCGTAAAGTACTGTCCGTATCGGCTCGTACCCGTAAAGTACTGTCCGTATACTCGTTATCCACTACCTTGAGTCAGCAGGCGTTTTAGTGTTTCAATGCTTACAGTACTTGTATGAATTGTCATATGAGCAAACACATGTTTTATCCTTGTGGACTCAATGATGAAAAGTACAATCTGTTATGAAAATATGATTATTAATATGAACCTTCTTATGAATGGCTATATGTATGTACGCATGTGAATTGCCTTGACGACCGTTGTGAATGGTTGTCGTTTTGCTGTATGTGTGTTTCCCCACTAAGCGTTTATCGCTTAGCACGGTGTGTTTACCCGTGCAGGTGCGGAAGGAGTCACTTGGGAGAGTCGTCGCCATCAAAGCCAACACAGCAGGGTCTTAGTGTAGGGCTTATTTTTGTAGCTTTATGATTCTTTTTGTATAGAACTCTCTTATGATTCTGTAATAGCTTCCGCTGTTGTATATGTAATATTGGGATTTGTAATTATCTTTTATACCCCTCAGTTGATCAGAACAGTAATGTAATGCTTCTATTATATTAATGCATGATCAGCTTTTATGAATGGTCTTGTAAAGTTTTAAATTACCTTGTATTTTGTTATGTATGTTTATGGGTGAGTGTACGTATAATATGTATCTGTGTGGTGGCACCTTTACTCCTACGGCATCTCACTCCTTATCGGATGGGATCGCCTGAGTATGGGTAAGGGGTGTTACAGGGACAGCCGCCTCATGCGTGAGTGATGGGCATCGCCCCTTGCGAGAGACGGGCCCTCAGGTGTGAACGACGGGCGTCGCTCCTGCGAAAGACTGGCCCGTCCCGAGCGAGCAACGGGAGCCGCTAAAGCAAAGGGAAGCTGTCTCTCATCATGACCGACGGGCGTCCCTCTTGATTGATGGGTATCCCATCGGTCAACCAAAATAAAAAATTTCCCACTAACGAACTCCTCTTAACATATGGAAACCTCCTATTATAAAAAAAATCTTCAATCCTTATGAATTCGAAGGGCAAAAGCCTATAACTTTCATCCATTTCACCGAAAATTGGTATTGATATCTTCATTGAGTAACTCTGATCTTGAATGACTCAGGACCCGGTGTCTACAATGAAGGATTAAAAAGGGAGTTTGACATAAAAAATTTAAAAAGGACCAATGGGTTGGTGGCACTTGGCATTTGGGGATAAGTTTGGAGAGAATGGGTATAAAAGAAGTGAGAGAGAGTGTGAGGGAGGGGAGCTTTTTCTGCTCACCTCCCTCGTTCCCCATAATCTTCCTCTCCTTCTTCTTCTTCTCCTTCTTCTTCTTCTTCTTCTTCCTCTTCTTTTAACACTATTTCCTCTTCCCAAATTCAAGCTATAAGATGGAAGTGAAGAAATCTGCAAGTCTAAGTGTTTCAGTGAGAGATTTGAGGTGGAAAGGTAAGTTATGAGCTTTTGATTTCTTTAACCATTCTTTGAATAGCTAGAAACCCTAACCAATGTTATGTATGCATTTGAGGAGGAAAATTGTATGATTGTGAATATGGAAGAGTCTGTGAGCTAGGAAGTGTAATCCATTGGGCTTATAGCAGCAAAAGAAGTCAAGTTTGTTAATTATGTGAAATTTGTTTAAATTTATTTTTGTGTTATTGACATAAATTTCTGGAAATTTGAGAAATTAAGTATGTGTATATGCCCAATTGAGTTGGGTCTTGGTGAGTTGAATAGAAATTTGAAGTTCTTGGTGTATGAAAGTTTGGAAGTGGTTTAGATGAATTTTGTTTTTTTAGAGAAAATTCTGGGTTTTGAAGCTTGGTAATCTAATTGTTCAAGTTTTCCATTTCTAATTGCTTTTAATGAGTTTAATCTTGGGCAAAGTGATGAATAAAATGATTGGAATGCTTTTTTATGATTTGGTTGAAGTTTTGGGTTAATTGTATGAGTTTGGAGAAGGATTGTGTGAAGAAGAGTTGTGTAGAACAACATCAGGGGCGAGAAGCTCGACTCTGTCACGAGAACGATAGAGTTCGGTCAGCCGATCTTTCACCGAGGTGTTCTTTGTCATGAGCGCGATAGAGTGTTCAATAGCCGAGCCTATGTCGGGCTGTCCGTGGTCGTGAGCGCCTTTGAGTGCACGAGCGCGATCGAAGGCCTAATCGCCTTCTATAGCGAGTGCAACAGAGATCAGCCATGCCTCTCTCGCGAGCGCGGCTGGTCATTGCGAGTGTGCTTCCATGGGCTATCCTCCTTTGTTGCGGGCCAGACAGGTCGTCGCGAGCGCAACCATTCCCTTTGCCTTAAGAATTTTTTTTTATTATTCTTTGCATGGTTTCTCACTTATGCTATGCATATATAATTTAAAGTATGAATTATAAAATGTTCCACCATATGATTAATAATTGGAATATGAGATCTAATACGCCATTGTTATTTTGTGAATGTATATGTATAAAGAAGTGTAAACTTATTTGTTAAGTTTAAATACATGCAAGATATTTAATAGTTTGAATTTGTTTAATATGATTATATGAATATGCTGACCCTTGAAAACGTGCATGACTATTTATAAATAAGATAAGTATGACTAACATGCTAATAAATGACTCGACGTATGAATAATAATATGTTATATTATCGAATCCAAATTGATTTAATGTTTAGCCTGCAATAGTCAAGTAAGTGGATAGATAGGCATTCCTATAGAGTTCTGTTAGCTGCATCCTATGCGTTTTGGACCCTTATAAGGTCCCCGTTTGGATTCTCGTGATCCCTATGAGTTTGGATCTTATTTAAGATCCCTAATGTGAAAATGTTTTTGAAAGAAAATAAATGAAATTGTTTTTGTACCTATGGGTACCAATGTGTTCACTCGTTATCCACTATTCTGAATTTTCAGGCACAGTTATGTGTTATGAAGTATTGTGAACCGTTATTATGATCTGTCGACTGATCTATGATTAAGTGATATGACAATGCATACCTTACGATTTTTCATGTTATGTAATGGCCTCATAACCAGGTTAGCCGAAAATAAATTTTTCCCGATAGTAAATAATGATACCAAGGTAAATAGTATCTACCTGAGTCAAAAAATATTTTATTTGATTATTGAAAAGTATAAGTTACAATGAGTTTGAGGTTAAAATATGGAGTGAAATCAATGTCAAGTATGGGCTCAAAAGTCAAAAATAAGAAAAAGTCACGAATTCGGTATGAATAATAACTAGTTTGACTAAGTGTTTGACCGGACCGTAGAGGATGCTACGGAACTTAGAAAAATAATCTAAAAATATAGACACACTCGTTTGAAAGAGTAGAATCATATGGTAATGAAAAATTAATTTTTGGTGACACTGAAAAATTGGATTACCGAACTGATAAATAATTACCAGACCAGGCAATAATTTTCGATTGAGTCTAATTAATATGTGTTAAGAATCATGGAGTCATTTTTATGAGGAATTAAGCTTAGAATGTAAGGAAAAATAAAATGATTTCGGTTTAAATAGTACACAGTTGACCGAAAGTTTGACCAAAACTTTAAAAATAGCTAATGATATCCAAAATTGATGAAAATTTTCAGATTGGCTGTAGATAATATGTATGAATTTTTGGTAGTAAAAAGAGAATTTTTTGAGGACATTGAAAATTTACTGATCGGACTGGTTTGAGTGAACCGGTCCTAAAACGGACTTCGATTGAGGTAAAATTTTCTGTACATCCTAGTTTTTATATGATATGAATTAGAAAATTAATTTTGGGAGAATTTGAGCGTGGTAAATGAGAAAATTAAATAAAGAGTGCAAATTGAGCCATAAAAGTTGTTTGAGTTTGGATTGGTTGGCGTAGCGTGGTTGGACCTTGAACCAACCCAAAAATCCACTATAAAAGCCCCAAACATTTGTATGCTTGCCCAGATTTTTCCTGTAGCCCATTCTCCTTTCTTCTTTCCCTTACCCGAAGCCATTTTTTCTTCCTCTTTAATGTGATTTCTTTCATTTTTCTTCCAATTCTTCTTCAATCCAAGCTTTTAGCTTGATTAGTAGCCCCTAATTAAGGTTATTAAGGTTATAACAACCATAATTTCTAAAGTTGCTGAAGATTGAGAGAGAAATCAAAATTCTAGGTTTTGGGGAAAGAAGAGGTAAACTAGAATTGATGAATTTAATTGATTTCTTTAGTTCTTATAGCTAGATTAAGTTGTGTAGTTGCATCTCTTCTTCTTCTCTATCGGTAAGATTTAAGATTTATATGGAAAGTATGGTTAGTAGAGATGCTAACATGTAATTTTATGGATTTTGATAAGGAATTTGGATGGTTATAACTACGAAAGAATGAGAAAGCAAGAAAGAAAGAGCTAATGAAGATGAAGGAGCCATCAAATGAGGTTTGGGAATTGTTGTGCTAATTTTTGTGTTATTAAATAGTTACTAATAAATTGGATGTTTGGAGATGTTTATATATGTGTTATGTTGAAGTAGGTTGAATTTGATGAATTGATGGTGTCAAATTAAATGATTATAGGTTTATTGAATTACCTAGTGCAACTCTGCCCAAAGGGTGGATTGACCTTTGGTGACTGTTTTTGATATAAGTAGAGTTTCAAAACTCCAAATTAAGTGATTTTAATTCCATTAGAACCATGACTTCCATACCTACAACAATTTTAGAGATGGTCATAAGCTAATTCCCACTCTAAGACCCCTAAAAGTGGCCAAAGAAGAAGGATTTCTATTTTAGTTAAGTGACTGTAACCAGTTCTGTCTTTGTTAAAATCTGACATTAGTCAAGTTTTTAGGCTATATATTGAGCTAGGAATCTCCAAATTGGGTGATTCTAGATGAGACTGAACCATAACTTCTTTACCTAAAAATGTTTTAGAAATAGCCATAATTTATTTCTAGCTCTAAGGTCTTCAAAATTGTCCAAAACAGTAGTCTTTTTCCTAGAATAGGGCTTTGGAGCAGTTTCTGTTTATGATGTCAAATCTCCTAGGTTACAGCTCCAAATGACATAAAATTTATTCTATTAGACAGCTAACATCTTGGGGATCATTTGTTAATAAGATAATATTGGCTAAAAATGACATTTACTTGTTGATTATGAGTGGATAATTAGGTTGAAAATACTATGTTTCCTAAAAACACAGCTGTGCCCGATAAGCATAGCTATGCTCCCGAAAACACAACTGTGCTTTCAGTAACACAGTTGTGCCCGAAAAAGAAAGCTTTGTATGCTGAAACACAACCTTGTTTTACCATGATTTCTTTTATTTATGATCTAACTTATGAATTTTGCTACCAAATGAACTCGGTTTTAAACCAAATTAATTTTGATGATTATTTAGCAATAATAAATTATAATTGTTAATTTTTTGTGTTATTTTATGAATTATTCGTATGATTTAGTTTTTGTCTTAAATCTTCTTTTAACCTGAACTCCTTGAAACTTGTTTGGTATATTCGAACGACTTGTGATTAAAGGATTGACCAGGAATGTATTGGACTATAATATAAATATTATAATAGGTATTAAATTGATGATATGCAAATAACATTATGCGGGATATTATTTAGTAAATATTTAGCAATATTAAATAATATTTATCCAGACCTTACACTATTAAATAGGGAATTTCAAGAAATACGCAGATTAGTATTTTATGATGTTTAAAAGTCGAATAAAATGTTTAAAAGTCGAATAAAATGTTTTTGAATGTATTTTAAGACAGGGGTGGTCCTTCAGGGTTCCTCTAGTATGTTTGTGAGCTTTTGGGGTTCACGTCTCGTTTATCCAGTGCATAGATTTCTACCAGCTTTATACTAGGGGCATAAATGAGTATAAATGATTTGAAAGTGATTAACTGCTCAGATAATGAGTAGGCCTTTATTGATTGCCTGACTGAGGAGCCAAGTGTAATGAACTTTTAATTACATAAGTATGTAAATATAAAGTTAAGCTATCATATGTGTAAAATTAATGATAAATAATAAGTGCCGATTGAAAGAAGGTTATAGAGTATGTTAAATGTTTTAAAAAGGTATGGCTAATAAAATGACTGGGTAAATGTATAATGAGTTAATAAGTAAATGATTGTATGCGATGATTGTATGTTCAAATATTTGTTAGATGTTATGAATGTGGAAATGCCTATCTTATTGAATGAAGTAAGGTTATAAAACTGCTAAGTGCGTATTAAATGAATGTTATGTTGATGACTACTGTGAGTGGTCGTTTATATTTTGTTTATGTATTCCCGACTAAGCTTTAAGCTTAGCACGGGTGTTTCATCCGTGTAGGTTTGAGGATAGAACAGTCGCCAGGGACATTCCACAGCAATCAAGGCCAATTAGTTTGTAGGAGTATTTTAACAAAATTGGAATTGTTAATTGTAATGTTATGAACTATGGCTTCATTAGTAAAGGATCTGTATATAATATGTCTATAGTAAAAGTATTATACGTGTAATGCCCCAAAATTGGCCCTAGTAGTATGTTCGCTTGATTAGGGTAGCTGGGTAAATTTAATAGCGAGTTTGCTAATTTGGATTTAAGAGTAATTGAGAAATTGAGGACCCAATTGCATAAATAAAATTGTTTAAGTGACTAAAGTTTTAATGGGCTAAATATTATGTAGAGGGCTGGACTTGCATTTGAGTGATCAAGTGGGCTTAAGAAATCAGATTGGTTTGTTGGGCTTAACTAGGAATAATGTGGTTGTGGGCTTAGTTCTAATTAGGATGGTTCAATGGGCCTAAGGCCAGATTTGTATTAGTAGAGCCCATCATCCATTACTGTAAATGCCACCTAGGCTTGTGCATGAGGGAGAGAGAAGGTGCCAAATAGGATTGGCATGCATTAGAGGAGAAAGAGGTGGATTGGCATGCATTGGTGAGTTTAGCTGGCAGCTTTCTGTTCATCTTTTATTTTTCTGTCTTCCTCCACTCTCCCAAAAATGTCCCTTCCTCCATCTTTCTCTCATTTTTTGTATTTTCTCCTCTTCTTTTACTTCATTCTTTCACTCTCTCCTAGTTTATCAAATGGTAACTTCCGTTGCATTTGAGAGGTTTAGAAGAGTACATGTGCGAGTGCATGTGTTCATCTTAGAAGGTAAGTAAGCAATCCTAATCGAAAATCCTTTCTCTTCCATCTTCTTTTTGTGTTTGGAAATGCGATTCCGATTTTTGTTCTCCATTTCTGGAAAAATGGGTCTTGGTTGGAGTGGTAGAACCTAAGAGGGGCAAAGGAAAGAAATAAGGTGCTTGATCAAGAATGATGAGATTTCTAAGGAGCTAAAGAAAAGAAGTTTGGGAACTAAATTGCTTTGTGTATATTAAATGATTTTTTTTTGTATAAAAGTGGGTAAATTATATTATGTGAAGTGTCAAGTGGATGAAATGAATATGATGGTATATCTTGCATATTATGAGTTTGAGTGATCAAAGATTGAACCCTAAGTTAGAATGAGCTATGAATTGTTGTGTTTATTCTAAGGAATGAACTTTGTTAAGAAAGTGTAGGTGTTGTTATGTATGTAATTGACTTGGGGAAGTGTATTATGTGGGTGATGATAAAATAATACTAAATAGGTTAGTTTGTTAATGAACTAGAAGTGAAAAATTGGGTTGAGGTTTATTTGACCTACCTTAATTATAAGTGTTACAACTTGAGTTAAATGACAGTAAAAATGAATGGGGATGATGGGATTAGGTTCCTATAATATGTGTCTATAAAGGTCTTTGAAGTGATTATAATGAATTTAGGGCTTAAAGTTGCAAAAGTGAATTTAGGTGTAGCTAATTCTGTAGGAGGGCCTTTCGGAGCATGTTAAGTTCCTTTGGCCATAACTTATTGTACTTTAATCAGATGGAGATGAGGATTATGCCTACTACAAGTTAACACATATATAAACAAATGATTAGTTGAGCTTGTTGTCTAAAAATCTCATTAAAGTTGAATTTAGAAGTCATATTCATAAAGTAGGAAAAATATGTATTTAGGGTGAGTTTCTGTGTAGGTCGCTCCTGACCTTTAGTGACTATTTTGCCGATAGATCGAGTTTTAGTGCTCCAAATGGGTTGATTCAAGTTGCATTTGAAACTTAACATCCATACCTAAAAATGTCTAAGAATAAGGTCGAGCTAATTGTGGATGTCAGTGTTTACAAATGTTGCCATAACAAAGGTATCCCTATTCTGGTGGTTCATCAGAATAGTATGCAGTGTTTAGGTCATATATTATGTTTTAGATGTTCAAATGACCTAAAAATTATCCCATTGGAAACTTAATATCCTAGGGAACAATTGTATAGAAGGAAGTTTTAATTGGAAATGCCGATAACCATGTGAAAAATGCAGTACAATTTTTGAGCATGAAGTCTATCTTGTGTCTGCCTTGTGCTTTGAGGCAGAATAGGTTTACACGGCCGTAAAGACTTTCATGCCGCCCTGTAAAACCATTCTGCCCCATAAACACCCATTCTTAGCATCCTACACGGCGGTATGGAATATATTACCGCCTTGTGACCCCAACTTTTAGCTAAAAATGTACTTTTTCCTTCCCGAATCGAACCCGAACTTCGTCGGAAGTTCTTACCACTTGTCGAACTCATGTTTAACATCACGAAATGAGTATTATGATGTTTATGAATTGAAATTACATGCAAATGATGCTATGGCATAATAGTTTAATTATGGAGTTAAATATATATATGCTTTTTAATTATTGAACATGACATGATATGCGAAATTCATCATAGATGATTTAATCATATTGTATTGAGCCTGTGAATAAGCATGATGAAGTGTATACTTTGTAGATGAGTTTGTTAAATCTAACAACATTAAATTGAACCTAGAGTGTGTATTTATATAAGAAAATGTGAGCATGATGTAGACCTACTTGTACTAGTGTATGTTAACTTACACTATGATATAAATCTATGAGATTAATAATACTTGATGAGGAACATAATGTGTAAAACCTAGTAAATAAGTGTGCATATACGAATGAGAATTACTATGCGAATGTGAGGTACCCTTGTTTTATACAATGAACTATAGAACTTGAATAAATGATATATTCATGCATAATCAATAATGAAAACATGTCTAACATCATCTATTGTGGATTATTATGTGTCAAATGCTATGATTAAGTATGATGAATGAATGTGATTGACTAATGGGTTTTTGCTTGATAAGCCATGTGAATGCATAAATTACAGTTTATAAAATGTTGCTTTATGCGTTATGATTTGAATAAGATAAAGTTGGAACAAATGAACAAATAATCGGATTAATAATTCAGCCTGCGAGTCAAGTAGTGGATAGATAGGCATGCCTATAGGGTTTAAATACTGCAGCCCAATGTGTCCAATTCCTCTGGAATCACAATGCGAGTCAAATCCTTATTGGATTTCCCAATGCGAAATTATGTTGATATTTTGTACCTTAGGGTACCAATGCGAATGTGAGGTATCCACCGATACCAATGTGATTACTGTACCCATGAGGTACCAATGCGATACCCGTTATCCACATTTTTGAATTGCAGGTAGGAAAACTATAATGATTGTGTTAATAAATAAGAAATGATTATTTTGTATTATGCATATATTGATAAGAATGTGATTGCATGTGAAGAGAAAGTGACAATGCGAATCCAATGTGATTATTCAACATGTACTTTATGTATTAAATATAAAGCATGATAGTTAGCATGAAACTTGATGAGAATATATTTTTATATTGGCATGGATAATTGTTAGTAATTGTTTGAGCTTAATGCTCAAGGAGTATGGTTTGTGGTATCAAGTAAACGATTTTAACATGAAAATGGATTTGGCAAATATGTGATATTGCCATAAAATGAATAAAGTATGCATTATACGGTTTGTATTTTTAATTTTGAGGTGTGATGTTTGTATACATAAGTAAGTGTTATTTGATATTCTGCTTTAGGTGATCATGCTGATTTAAATATGACTCTGTGCATAGAGGTATACTTAGAGTTTCAATGAATGAATAGTAGTATGCAAAAAATAAGTATTATGACAAGTGTGAATGGGGAATATGAGATAGTGAACTAAAAATGACTTTTATGATATCGATAATTACTTGTTATGCAGTCGTTGATGGTTAATTTGAAATTATATATGTGGGGTGATATATGATTATATAGATGTGATCGCTGATTTATTATATGTATGTGATAATGCAAGGCCTGCTCAAAATTGGATGTAATGGCTTTTATGTATGATTATTTTATTTTATATTGTATCTTGTTCTCCACTAAACGTTATCGCTTGGCGTGGATGTTTTATCCATGTAGGTATCTGAATATAGTGTTTTGGAAGACAGTCCTACATCGCCAACGGCCAACACATTAGGAACCGCTGTAAATGTAGAATATTTTTAATATTATAAGATGTGTAACTATAGTTAGTATTGTGTGAGGGGACTAAGTATTATATTAAGAAAGTTATATTTTGTAAAGTGAATTATAAATAAAGACTATAAGGGTTTTGTAATGTAACGCATGGATTTTCAGAGTTAAATTGAGTGTTGTTTTGAAAGAAAAATTTATTAAACCTGAGTTTTATGTGAATGTTAGTTCGTGTTCACGTGTTTTTGTGTGTGACACTCCATAGCCATCATAGTAAAGCTCTACGGATGGTTAGGGGGTGTTACAATACGAATTGGTATGTAAAAGTATTATGTATAAAAAAAATTATAATTCTATTTTTTATATTGTTTCTATAGTATTTTGTCTGGTACTATCCTTTACTTGTCATTGTGCTCCGACCATAGTACTGTGTGGATGGCCACGTATGGGTAAGGGGTGTTACAATTAGTGGTATCAGAGCATAGGCTTAGCCTATTTTGGCCGACTAGTAATTTAGAACTATGTCTACAAACTTTTGTGTTGGCCAAAGCGGATGTCCTTATTTTCTGTGTAAGTGATGGGAATAAAAGTCTTCTGAATAGGACAAGGTGTATAGTTAAAGTATTAACCCAATAGAACTTGATTTTCTTGCTTCAAGATATTTTTTCATATAAGATCTAAAGGGTGTATATCAGATGAGTTACAAGAGATTCTGCTAAAAATTCTCTTCAGCATAGTATGGACTTTTGTAAGACATTTTATTGAGAATTTCTAAGTTTTACCTGTAGGTTCTCGTTCCTTGGGAGAGACGCCCCTCGAGATCATTCTTTGTCCCGATTCGCATATGTTGTGACAGGAATAGTGTCTTAAATAAGGCATAAATGATTATAGAATTGAGGATAGTGTGGAATATACATAGAGAATGTGATGACACTTTGTATACCTGTCAGTTATCTCCTCAGAATCATTTGAACACGGGCATATTGAGACAAGGGGGATGGAAAAGTGCATCATTATTACATAAATTGCATTTGCATCATTCTGCATACATGAACCATCATACATTCATTCCATTTGTATCCCTCATTCATATGTGATAAGCATTTATGTATGTGTTTCCTTTAGAGAGAAAGTTGACGGGGTGTATATTGAGTGTTTGGTGTTAAAAAAAGGGATATATTGAGGAAGAGTAAAGTATTTGTTAATGAAAGTATAAGGTATGAAGAATCAAAGTTAAGTGGAAAAACAAAAAAAGACTATTTTGAGAATTTATATAGGAACGTGTGAGTAAGATTTCAAATGAAGAATAAGTAATATGAAAGAAGAAAGTAACATGTATATCTTATAAATTTGAGGTGTTAAGGAATGGTGTAATAGGATGATATGTATAGAATGATTTGGAAACAAAGTGTATACATTTGAGTTCTGAATAGTGAATAAAATAGTAATTGTTATGGTTATTTTAACTGATCTAGAAATAAGTTAGATAAGAAGAGAGTTAAGTGTGATGTGATGAAATGGCTATGTAAAATGAAGGTGATTTAAGAAAAGAAATTGTATTGATTACGTAAAATTATTTTGTTAGGAGCCAAATATGATTATAAATCAAAAATATCTTATTACTCCTATGGTTATTAGGATTAAGAAAATCCGTTTGAAATACTACTAAATAGAAGTATTCAGATGTTAAGAGTTTTGAAGTTGACAAAAGCAAAAAAAAAAAAGGAAAATAAAAAGTTCAAAGAAATATTAAAATGGTATGTAATTTGGCTAGGAGACAGGAATTAGTAAGATATATATGATTGGATTTCCGAATAGTGATAAGGAAAACAATTGTTATGATGATTATGATTAACTTGGAAGTAGCTTAATGGATGAAAATTTATACATGGGACTTGATTAAATTGGTTTTCATAAGTTTGTGCATAATAGTGGATAAGAAATGTGTTATGAATTTTATATTTATTTTGATCAAAAGAAATTGTTTGAGGAAAGAAAAAATTAAAGTACTCTGAAGTTAAGAGATTTAAAGTATATTAAGAATGAAGTGAATGTAAAGAAATACAATAAGGAATTAGGTAAGAGTACAGTAAAAGAAGATAGAAAGGTATAGGACAAATAAGTGTACCGAAACGAGTAGAGTGTATATGTTATGAGTATACAATGTCAGTGTTATATGATTATATAGAAGTAATACGTATGAATAGTAATGATATAGAGTATAGTAGATACACTATTTCATTTAAGTGAATTTCGAGGAAGATATTATTTAAAGAGAGGAGAATTGTAATGGCCTCATAACCGGGTTAGCCGAAAATAAATTTTTTCCGATAGTGAATAGTGATATTAGGGTAAATAATACCTACCGGAGTTGAAAACCATTTTATTTGATTATTAGAAAGTATAAGTTATAGTGAGTTTGTGGTTAAAATGTGGAGTGAAATCGATGTCAAGTATGGCCTCAAAAGTCGAAAATAAGAAAAAGCTACAGATTCGTTATGAATAGTAATTAGTTTGACTAAGTGTTTGACCGGACCATAGAGGATGCTATGGACCTTAGAAAAATAATCTGAAAATATGGACGTGCTCGTATGAAAGAGTAGAATCATATGGTAATGAAAAATTAATTTTTGGTGACACTGAAAAATTGGGTTACAGGACTGATAAATAATTACCGTACCAGTCAATAATTTTTTATTGACCCCAAAATATTATTGGAGTCTAATTAATATGTGTTAAGAATCATGGAGTCATTTTTATGAGGAATTAAGCTTAGAAAGTAAGGAAAAATAAATGATTTTGGTTTAAATTGTACTAAGTTGACCGAAAGTTTGACCAAAACTTTAAAAATAGCAAATGATATCCAAAATTGATGAAAATTTTTAGAATGGCTGTAGATGATTTGTAGGAATTTTTGGTAGTAAAAAGAGAATTTTTTAGAATATTGAAAATTTACTGATCGGACTGGTTTGAGTGAACCGGACCTAAAACGGACTCTAATTGAGGTAAAATTTGGTGTATAGCCTAGTTTTAATATGATATGAATTAGAAAATTAATTTTGGGAGAATTTGAGCGTGGTGAAAGAGAATTAAATTAAGAGTGCAAATTGAGCCATAAAAGTGGTTTGAGTTTGGATTGGTTAGCCCAACTTGGTTGGACCTTAAACCAACCCAAAAACCCACTATAAAAGCCCCAAAAATCTATATGTTTGCCCAGATTTTTCCAGCAGCCTGTTCTCCTTTCTTCTCTTCCTCACCCGAAGCCATTTCTTCTTCCTCTTTAATGTTATTTCTTCAATTTTTCTTCCAATTCTTCTTCAATCCAAGCTTTTAGCTTGATTAGCAGCCCCTAATTATGGTTATAACAGCCCTAATTTCTGAAGTTGGTGAAGATTAAGCGAGAAATTAAAATTCTAGGTTTTGGGGAAAGAAGAGGTAAGCTAGAATTGATGAATTTAATTGATTTCTTTAGTTCTTATAGCTAGATTAAGTTGTGTAGTTGCATCTCTTCATCTTCTGTATTGGTAAGATTTAAGATTTATATGTAAAGTATGGTTAGTAAAGATGCTAACATGTAATTTTGCGGGTTCTGATGAAATTGGATGTTTGGAGATGTTTATATATGTGTTATGTTGAAGTATGTTGAATTTGATGAATTGATGGTGTCAAATTAAATGATTGTAGGTTTATTGAATTACCTAATGCAACTCTACCCAAAGGGTGGATATACCATTGGTGGCTTTTTTTGATATAACTGGAGTTTGAGAACTCTAAGTTAAATAATTCTAATTCCGTTAGAACCATGAATTTCACACATACAAAAGTTCCAGATATGATCCTGAGCTAATTCCCGCTCTACGACCCTTAAAAGTGGCAAAAACAGAAGGCTTTCTATTTTAGTTGAGTTACTGTAACCAGTTCTGTCCTTGTTAAAATCTAACATCAATTAAGTTTTTTGGCTGTATATTGAGCTAGAAATTTACAAGTTGGGTGATTCTAAATGCAATTAAATTGTAACTTCTGTACCTAAAAATGTCTTAGAAATAGCCATAATTTATTTATGGCTCTAAAGTCTCCAAAATTATCCAAAACGGTAGCCTTTTTCCTGGAATAGGGCTTTGGAGCAATTTCTATTTTTGATGTCATATCTCCTAGGTTATAGCTCCAAATGACCTGGAATTTGTTCCATTAGACAGTTAACATCTTGGGGATCATTTGTTAATGATAATGTTGGCTATAAATGACGTTTACTTGTTGATTATGAGTGGATGATTAGATTGAAAATACTATATTTCCTAAAAACACAGCTGTGCCCGATAAGCACAGCAATGCTCTAAAAAACACAGTTGTGTTCTCAGCAACACAGTTGTGCTCGAAAATAAAGCTATTTTCGCTGAAACATAGTCGTGTTTTCGAATGATTTCTTTTGTTTAAGATCTAACTTATGAATTTTGCTACCAAGTGAACTCGTTTTAAACCAAATTAAATATGATGATTATTTAGCAACAATAAATTATATTTGTTAAGTTTTTGTGTTATTTTATAAATTATTCGTATGATTTAGTTTTCATTTTAAATCTGCTTTTAACCTGAAGTCCTTGAAACTTGTTTGGTATATTCGAACGACTTGTGATAAAAGGATTGACAAGGAATATATTAGACTATAATATAAATAATATGATAGGTATTAAATTGATGATATGCAAATAAAATTATGCAGGATATTATTTAATAAATATTTAGCAATATTAAATAATATTTATCCGGGCCTTACACTGTTAAAGAGTGAATTTCAAGAAATACGCAGATTATTATTTTATGATGTA
Source organism: Excoecaria cochinchinensis (assembly GCA_947683425.1). Taxonomy (NCBI): domain Eukaryota; kingdom Viridiplantae; phylum Streptophyta; class Magnoliopsida; order Malpighiales; family Euphorbiaceae; genus Excoecaria; species Excoecaria cochinchinensis. Next base: position 5,313,503 of record CANTUQ010000146.1, on the reverse strand, counting down.
TAATTTATTATTTGATCTACTACCTGATTATATGTGCATTATGTTTTTACACAGCAGATTAGACTATGTAGAACTACATGGTTCTGATTCCCAATTCTTGAAATACGTAGGAAACTTGGAATAATTATTCCAAGTCCGAACCAAATTATGAGAAATAGATGTGAGCCTAGAAATGTACAAGTTCTTGGAAGTGTTAAAATGTGAAAGACCTGATTTTTGATGTGTTTTGACGTGATTTAATGGTATGGCTATATTAATCAACATGTAATTATGCTAAATGGATGATAAATGATATAAAAAGAATTTATGGTGAATTATTGACATGTTGGCCGAATGGTATACATGTGTGTATCCATGTATATCATAATAACATAACGAGTTAATGACATGACATGGCATAAGAATAAAAAAAATTAATGGAATAGTATGATGAAATTCCATGAAAAGTATGATTGTATGAAGCTTTTCATTTACTGGTATTGAAAGTGCTAGTGTATGTGAAATTAGAACGCATGACATGATAAGACTTGGTATCATTTAAGTTGCAGGCTAAAAATATATGATAAAGGATAACAGGTGAGAACAAAATAATTGAACTTAGAGAATAAATTAGGTTAAATTGGAAAATTGTACACTATAATTATTTAGTAGAACTATGTGGTTCTGATACCCAACCCTAGGACACGTAAGAAGTTTGAAATATCCATTTCAAGCCCGAACCAAAGTGTATAAGGTTGCTTCATGTTTAAAAGTTTTGAAATGTGTTATGTCTGGAATGAATGAAATGTTTCCATTTAAAATATCAAGGTTATTTATAAGCATGATTTTGGAATCCGTGTGGAGATGAGAACTTCTAGGGTTTTAATATGACAAGTAATACGAATATTTGTGGTTTAAAAGAAACTAGCACTAGCAAATATTTAAGAAAATAAATGTATTTGGTTAATAATAGTCAATTTTAAGTATATATATATATATTATGCTTAAAATGTGTACCATTAAATGTATTTAATGGTTTATGGATGTTTTGGCATGTAAACTTCGATGTGTACCTACAGTATTATGTCTTCTTATATACTCTGAATAGATATTAATTATGCATGTGTTTTGCTTCAACAACCACTGTGAGTGGCTATTTATTATTATTATTTTTCCCAACTAAGCCTTTGCACTTAGCACGGGTGTTTGTCCATGCAGGTCAAGGAGATAGAAGTTCTATTCGGGCACTCCGTAGTGGTTTTGGCCAATGAGTTCATAGAAATTATTATATGAGATTATTGTAATATTTTGTAATGTAATTAAGTTTTGTTCTGTAACAATTTATGGATTGTAATATGATTAATGGGTTTAGGGTGTAGAAATGTGTATGAGTGTATCGGTAAGGTTTGTTGCTAGAAATTTTAATAGTCCATTTATTTTATTGATATGTTTATGTCTCTATCTAGTAACATTCTCCACTCTTTGTCACACCCTACCTATGTTATCATGCAGTGTGCGATGTGCGGATTTGGCGTGTTATAATTAGCGGTATCAGAGAATAGGTTTAGTCGGTTTTGGTCGACTAGGTGTTTAGAAGTTTGTATAGTTATGCATTGGCCAAAGCAGATGTCCTCGTTTTTTGTGAATGTGTTGGGAATAGGGGTTTCTTAGTAAGATAAGGTGTTTAGCTAAAGTGCTAGCTTGGTAGATCATGATTTGCCTATTTTGAGCTTTTATATGTATGTATGAGTAGAATGTGTGCTTAATGAGGTACAGAGATTTTGTTAAGAATTTTCTTCAGTATAATGCGAACGTTTAAAGGAAAATTCGATGTGCATTCTTAAAATTTTTATAATTTATGACCGTCTCTTAGAAAGAGACGTTTATTGATGATAGAATTTGAGAATAGTGTGATTTATATGAGGATATGCAAATGATATGAGAATGTGGTAACACTCTGTATGCCTGCCAGCTATCTCCTTGAAAATTGTATGAACATAAGCATACTAAAACATGGGGATAGGGAAACTGCATTGTTATAGCACAAATTGCATTTCTGCATCATCTTGCATACATGAATCATCATATCTTCATTTCATCTGCATCCTTTGATCATACATGAAACGCATTGGTGTATGTGTTTCGTTTGGCGAGAAAGCTGACAGGGTGTACATCGAGTGTTTGATGTTAAGAAAAGGCATTTTGCTAAAGAGTATAGTGTTTATTAAGGAAATTGTAAAGTGTATATAGTCAAAGTTAAGAAAAAATGAATATTTTGGAACCTTGTGCAGGAAAATGGGTTGAGTTATTAGTTAGGATATTAATGTTATGAGTAAAAAAGGTAACATATGTGTCAGGTATATTTGAGGTATTAAAGAATTGTGTAGTGAGATGTCATAAGTAGATTGGTTTATGTGTGAAGTGTGTGTATGTTGTGGTTTTTGAATAATGATAGTGGTAGTGAATGTTCCAATGTATATATATGATTGATTTTGACGAAAATTAATAAAAGGAGAATCATGGAATGTGATTACATCAGTTTTATAAGTTTGGATTGGAGTATGAATAAGGAGACATTATGACTTGCATAATTATTTTGACTGAAAGAAAGAGTTCGAGGGAATAGTAGATTAAAATAAGCAAAAATAGATAAGTATGTTAAGAATGAAATGTACAAGTATGAGTAAAATGTATGTGTTACAAGTGTAGAATGTAAGTGTTATATGAGGATATAAAAGTAATTTGCATGTATGATAATGATATGGAGTATAGTCTATGGACATTTTCGATGTAATTGAATTTGAGGATGAAATTCTTCGAGGAGGAGAGAATTGTAACACCCCGATAAGTACCCTAGTCGGATTCGTATATGTTGGAGTGCTAAAGTGCGTGAAGTGCTTATTTGATCTATCGAAATGACTAAAAGTAGTTGAGGACGTGTTTGGTATTAAAGTAAAATTTTTTGCAAGTGTGCCCAATTTTAAATTTGTGAAGTATAAAATTAGAACTTAATTGAAGGAATAAAATAAATTATGTGGGCTAAGGTAGAGAATAATAAAGTTATTTCCCAATTGTAAGAAAGGAAAAAAGATGATGTATTAAAAAGGAAGTTTGACATAAAAATCTAGAATGGACCAATGGGTTGGTTACACTTGGCATTTGGGGATAAGTTTGGAGAGAAGGGGTATAAAAGAAGAGAGAGAGCGTGAGGAGGGCAGATTTTTCTACTCACCTCCCTCTTTCCCTATGATCTCCTTCTCCTTCTTCTTCTTCTTCTTCTTCTTCTTCTTCTTCTTCTTTCAATGTTATTTCCCCTTCCCAAATTCAAGCTATAAGATGGAAGTGAAGAAATCTGCAAGTCCAAGTGTTTAAGTGAGAGATTTGAGGCGGAAAGGTAAGTTATGAGCTCTTGATTTTTTTAACCTTTCTTTGAATATCTAGAAACCCTAACCAATGTTATGTGTGCAATGAGGAGGAAAATTAGATGATTGTGAATATGGAAGAGTCTGTGAGCTAGGAAGTGTAATCTATTGAGCTTATAGGAGCAATGGAAGTCAGGTTTGGGAATTATGTGAAATTTGTTTAAATTTTGTTTTTATGATATTGATCTAAATTTCTGTAAATTTGAGAAACTAAGTATGTGTATATGCATGATTGAGTTGGGTCTTGATGAGTTGAGTAGAAATTAGAAGTGATTGGTGTATGAATGTTTGGAAGTGGTTTAGAAGAATTTTGTTTTTTTGGAGAAAATTCTGGGTTTCGAAGCTTGGTAATCTAATTGTTCAAGTTTGCCATTTCTAATTGCTTTTAATGAGTTTAATCTTGGGCAAAGTGATGAATAACATGATTGGAATGCTTTGTTATGATTTGGTTGATGTTTTGGGTTAATTGTATGAGTTTGGAGAAGGATTATGTGAAGACACTACAAGAAAATTGAGTTTTAATGACCAAAATTTAGCGAAGGGATAAAAATCTGGTTGTAAAAAGATACAAGCAACAAAGGGAATTTAATCCGGTTAAAACTCAAATTTTATTATTATTTAACAAAGGGTTTAATTTCGGTCAGTAAAAAGCACAAAATTCAATCGTTATTGCCTTAACACAAAATGGCGCCACTTCAAACCATTTACCTCCAAAAATTACCTAAAATCACAAATTACATTTTCCCATATGCTAACTACTTCAACTCTCCATGCCTCTCCCTCACGTTGGCCCCTCCATCATGCATCCCCCCCTCACGAAGCACTAGGCGACATATCCGAAGTTGCCCCCTACCCTCATCGCCCCTCACCCCCACCCCACCATCGGAGATGGTTTCGCCACTGTTGTTGCCTCACACGCTATCTCCCTTCCTCGATGTCAGTTTTTCACCATCACCTATCACAACTCGCCTTTCGCAGTCGTCATAGATCACCCCTTGTCTTTTGCTCGCCGACGACTCCTCCATCTCTCGCACTGGTTAGTGTTCTCTATCTTTCTATCTTAAGTTTTTATTTATTTATTTATTTTCATTTTATTTCATCATCATTTAAAACATGACTGTAACACCCCAATTTTCACCCTAGTAGTTTTGAGCATATGTGTGGATGTGGTTTTAGTGTGGTTGTGGTGTTTTATGTACTTGCATGTGCGTATTAGTAAGTTTAAGGGTATTTTTGCATGATAATGTTAAGTGTGTGACTTAAGTTGTGTTGGGGAAAAGAAGAAGCATTGGAAGGGAATTTGCCAGACCCACTATTGGATCTTGACACTTGGATGGTGAAGATAAAGGAAAGAGAAAAGAAGAGTTTGACTAAGGGAAAGAGAGAGAAATCGTGAGGGACAACTTACTGCCCCTATTCCCGTTCTAGCCATCTCTTCCTCTTCGTCTTCTTCTTCTCTTCTCCTCCTTTCTTGCTTTTTGATCATCTCCTCAAGCTTCTAAATTCTAAAGTGGTTTTGGCAAATTCTAGATTTTGAGTAGGTGTTTAGTTTCTTCTTCTTCTTCTCTACCTCTTTGTCTTTGCATTTGCTGGGTTGTGTGTGTGCTTAGGGTTTTGAGTTTTTGGTATGTTTTTGTTGTTGTGTTCAGAGATTCTTGCTAGAGATCCCAAGGGGAAGGAGAAACCAACTAGTAGTGCGGTGGATTGAAGTTCTAGGAGCTAAGGAGCCAAAGGTTTGGGAATTTGATTATGATTGTGAATGTTTGTCTTTTGAAGTTTTATTTGAAATTTTGGAAAATTTGTGGAACTAAACTTGTTATATTTACATAATTGATATGGGTTTTGACAAATTTTGAGTGGAATTAAGAGGGAAATTGCATATTGAGGGAAAGATTGAATTTATGTGGTTCTTGGAGGAAAATTCTTGGTTTATGAATGTTGATGCTCAAGTTGTTTTCTTTGTCTTTTTGATTCTCTATTTATGTGTATAATTTAGATATTTCCATGGGTAACATGATTTGGATGCTTGTAATTGATTGTGTCCAAGATTGGTGGGTTGATTGTATGATTTTGAGATGGTTGATGTGTGTGGAAGGTGATGTGCTGATCGGTATTGGGAGCTGGAACTCGACTCTATCAGGAGCGTGACCTCGGTCGTGAGCTCGACAGAGCTCCGTCATTTGAGCTTCAGCCGAGGAGTGCCTCAATTGTGAGCGTGAACTAGGTCGCGAGTGTGATAGAGAGCTTGGTTATGTAGGGTTGATTACTGTAGCGAGGGTGCTTGCGCGCTAGCGCTGTAACACCCTTACACCTGTAAATGTTACGAATACCGGATGTCACAACACTGTACTGCTTTGACAGCTATCACTACAAAGCACTCGATAATTCTATAAAAATCTTTTTTGCACCAATAACAACATAAACATACATACACAGAACCATAACAATACACTAACATACAAACCACATATTTATACCATACAACTGCTTCTCTCTACTATGATCATAGACATGCCATGCCAATCCTTCTATCCCCACTGTCGAACATTTCTTCTGTTGTCACTACATCTTCGGCCACGTCAAAACTATCACAACCTGCGCACTGAGCATTAAAAATGCCATGTGGTGGATAGATATCCTAAATTTTCCACACTAATACTACATACATGCACGGATACAAACATATTTCTTTATTGAATTATGGGAATATTAATTTCGAAATCTTTTAGACGGTTATTACTTATTTTTATATCAATCATTATCTCTACCTTTGTCATTATCACTGCAATTAGTAAAAATTATTTCAAGCTTGTACACTTCTCACATTACACCCTTTAAAGCTCAAAATCATTTTCTAAAAATTTGGTCAAACCTTGGTTAAACTATGGTTCAATTGAACCAAACCAAAGGCTAACTTCAGAAATACTTTCAGAGGCCTATTTTACTCCATTTTCACTCCAAATTATACCACCAGACTCCTTATCATTTGCACTTTCCAATGGTCCAACAAAATATTTTTCACTACTGGCTTTCCGGGGGGTCACCCATTAGGGGCTTCCCTAGCCAGAGCATGTTTAATCTTTCTCTTTTACTATTTTTTAGGTCCCAATTACTGATATTTCCTCCTAAAATTCACACTACATACTCTACAGATTTCACTGATCACTACTGACTCGGTATTCGGGCCATTACAATTCTCCCCCACTTATAAAAATTTCGTCCTCGAAATTTTTCTAATGTACCACAAGCACAAATCATTACCACTGTGTTGTGAGAACATTCAATTTAGGAAATCCATGTACTTTTCATCAACCATCATACTCTGCATACTCTTACAATTCTGTGAACTTATGCTATCCTTATGTCTGCTCAAATACCTTTACAAACTTCTATCATTAATACCTATTTATGGCATGTATACGTATCACTTCGTACTCACTACACTATCCCCGATCTTAGGGCTGCCTAAACCTTCGCTCTGATACCAAAAAAAAATGTAACACCTATATACCCGTAAATGTTATGGATATCGGATGTCACAACATTGTACTGCATTGACAGCTATCACTACAAAGCACTCGATAATTCTGTAGATTTTTTTTCACCATTAACAACACATATATACTGCAACACCCCAATGCCCCTTGGGAGGATAAGGGAGTGCTACGCGACAATCATGCTATAACTAAATCCAATTAACATTGCTTAATCAATATTAATTGGACAAGGGGGGCAACAGTGACGTGATTTGAAGTTCTCAAACTACACTTATGACCAAATCAGCACACGGAGGTCTGATAAAATCTGAGTAGAATTTTTCGTACAACTCGGGTTCATACTTGATCACATACTATACTCATGGCAATTCAAATAACACTTCAACAAACTTCCATTTTACATTTCAAATATATCAAATATCAATTAACACATACAAACACATATAATTTCTCCCCACTACAAAAACACATTAAACATGCATCAATTCAAATACAATCCCAAACCCCTTGAAGCTCTCCTTCACTTTCACAAGTCAAGTGGCTTTCTCTTTTCCCTTAGCTCTTCTACTTGATTCTCTAACACAATAGGAGGATTTTGTTAGTGGCTCAGTTTCTTTTGCATTTAGATACTCTTGACGAATAATTTTTGGTTTATAACTAATTTGGTATTATGTAAGTTCTCAATTTTGTAATTATGTAAGGTGATATTATAAACAGTGATGTAATGTAAATATTTTGATATATCAATGAATGAATATTGATTAATTCAGTTTGGGCTCAATTGTGTTTCTCTCTGAATGTATGATTACATTTATATATAATTGTTGAATTTTATGATTCTCGATTATGTTATCCTGTATGTATGTATCGGATTATGTTAAGATTGCATAGTGCGGGTACTCACTCCCCCATGTGGGTGAGCTCCCCTACTTATAGGTAAGGGGTGTTACAATGACACTCCTCTTCTTTCTCAACAATCTTTCGGTGAATCACGTTTCGTGCATGAGAGTCACTTTGACTATTCAAGCTTCAATGAAAAGGATTACTATGTTAAAATTAGGGAGTTTAGATTCTTTACTATTTCTAAAGGCTCCTTTTATGCATAATTGCCATGTATACTAGCTTTAATAATGTAATGGCATAAAATGTTATTATTGTCATAAATTTGCAGATCTTGAGGGCAAGAAAGATTTTAAGATTCAAGCTGTGGAAGAGGTAGAGAAACTCAGAACTGCAAGAGCAGAGAAACACGTACTATTGTGCTGCTAAATTTGCAAAATTGCTATAAGAATCACCTGTATTGTTGTATTCCACCCTCTTTCATTTGATAAAAGGGTTTGAACATTAAATAACTTTCATGGTAGACAAGTTATATTGGATATGCAAATTTTCGTGGATTTAATTATTTTTTGTATCATATCATATAAAATTAGCGAGGTTCTTCATGTGTAACTATTCAATTCTATGTTTTTGTTCAAATACAGTTCTTACAGTTCTCAATGCTTTTCGCATTCTTCAGGTGAACAAGGAATGATAGATGAGGCTTAAAAAGCACTGGAAGACTTATATTGAGTGATGGTATATATTTTGTCTTATAGGGACATGGCAGACTTATATTATGCAAGACCACAGTGTCTGGTACAAAATCAATAAAGAGTCACCATGGAATATGCTGCAACAACCACTGTTAATCCTTTGACTACTTTAAGAATGCTTGAAGACTTCACTATGTACCTATACTATGACATTCTAAATTGTTAGTTCTTTTCTATGCTTTTCTCTGACAATGGTGCGTGCAAACAGGAGATGCTGTTGTCCAAAATGGAGCTACAAGTATTGTAGGGAAGTGCATCATCCAGATTGCAAAATTCAACGGCATCTATATCATTAATATGTTAAGGGGCAGGTAGCGTAAGATTTGAAGTTAAAAAATATAACCTGCATTCATAAAACTTTTTCAAAGTAAATATTAGTTTTTTATGGTGTCTAGACTGCTTATCCATTTTTAGTTTGCTTTTATTTGTTCAATTTTCCTAAAACACTCTAAATTAATGAATGAGCAATGAAATGGTGTCTATATCTCATAAGAGAATATTAGTGATTTCATATTGACTTATTAATTAAAATTTAAGGTTACATGTTTTGTGGTTTAGTCACAGTCTAAACTTCTCCCGAGGCAGGGGAAGTTAAAAATATCTTAAAGGTTCGAATTTACTTTTGGTCATGCTATTTAAGGTTTTTGTATTTGTATTTATTCAGTATTTATGACACTCTTATGTCCATGCCATTGATTGTTAATTGAATCTAGGATTGCTTTTTCAGTTAATATTTTAAACTTTAGAGTTGCATGAGTTGGTGCCCCAACATAGAATTATTTTATTTTATTTGTATGTTTTAATGTTTCCTTCTGTAATGCGATTGTTGATGGACGATAAAAGTAGCTTATGCCTTGTTGCATTTCTTACTACTTCCATTATAACATTGCCAGTCAGAAGAAATAAATAAATGTAAGGAACTTTCTGATTATGCAAAATCATAGACTCATCATGGTGTTGGATGCATCACATAATGAAGTGCTAATGTAATGGTCGGGAATTTACCCTAGTGGTATTGACATAGTTTGGGATGTGTGTGATTGAATGTGAAGTTTGGACTTAATTGAAAAGAAGGAAGGACTTGATTGAATAGATGAGTGGAAGTTTAGTGGCCAAATAGCAATTATGCATGACTGAATTAATAGTGAGTTAGTGGCTGATTAATTAAGAAAAAGCAAGCATTACGGGTGTTTTCTGGGTGTGGTCATTTCACACGGCTCTATGGGGTTCCATACCACCGTGTAAAAGCTCTCTGGATTGCTTGTCACACCCCGAAAAGTACCCTAGAAGGATTTGTGCATATTGAGGATGAGTAGCGACCGAAGTCGTGCAAGTTGAAGTGTTTTGTATGTCAGACGGATAATTTAAGAATTTAAGTGAAAGTTCCGATAAGTGCGGCCAATAGTAAATTATGAATATCAATGTTTGAGGTTATAAGAGTTTAATGATTTAAAAGATAATTTGACATAAACATCTATTTATGGGTTTTAATAGAGTGCGGATGTATAAAGGGAAGTAGTGTATGTGTTAGTGGAGGTAACCTTGTGTGTAATGTTATGTATTGGTGTAGAGTGTGAATGGTCAAGTTCCACCCATTATGTGGTGACATGTGGCAATGATTTAGAGAGGGGCATTTAAGGGAAGGACAGAGAAAGGAAGAGCATAATTTTTCCAAGCTCTCCCGTTCTCTCTTCCTCACGCCTCTTTCTCATCCTCTTCTTCTTCCCACTTTGCTCCATCATGATTCTTCCTCTTTGGCTGTGTTTCCTTGGTGGAAATTGATCATCACAAGTGAGATTGGTAAGTTTTATTGGGACTTTCTTCTCCTCTTTTATCTCTTCTTTAGATTTTATTTGAGTGTGTTTTGATCTAGGGTTTTTGTTGTTTGTGTGAGTTTGATGAGGGTTTTGGTTGGGAAAGATCTTGGATGGGTTTAGGAGCATGAAAGAGCAACCAAGAAAGCTAATAAGAGCAAAGGAGTTAAAGGTTTGGGATCTTATTTGAGAAATTATTGATTTTGTGCATTTTGTGATTTTTGTGTTTACATGAGAATTTCTGGAAAATTGATGTTTGATGAGGCATATTATAGTGTTAATGTTATGGGTAATTATTTGATTTGAATTATGATGCATGAATGTAGATGTATTTAACAATTATTGAAGTTTGATGAACATCTACTTAAATTTCTGGGTTTGTGTTCTTGAGAAGTTTGATTTTGCTAAGCATGATTTTGATTGTGTAAATTGTGGATTTAAGTCATGTTTTATGATATATGTGATGATGGAAGGCTTATTTGAAGGTAAGATGAGGTTTGGTTTGATTTTGGGTCAAAATGAGTTTTGGATTGCAAATTCTGGGTTTATCTGCATTTTTCTGGGATTTGGGAGTCACAATTCTGTCGCGAGCGCGACAGAATCATGAAGTCGCATTCCACGTTGATTTTGCACTAGAGAATGACGGGCATCTGACTCGTGTCAAGCAGCACGACTCGTGCAGTCTTCGACGTGCACGATTTATGCCGCTGGGCAGGGTGCAACGAGGAAGCAAGCCTTCATGAGTCGTGAAGAATTTTCACGACACGTGAAGGCTGTGTCTGACTCGGAGGGACCAGCACGACTCGTGCTCTTAATTGGTGGCCGCAAGTCGTGCTTCAGAACACGACTTGCTTTGGGGAGCAAGGCATTGACATGAGTCGTGTCGACTTGCACGACTCTTATCCGATGCCCTTCTGTCGCGATCGTGACAGTGAGCTTCCCCTGCCTTATTTTTTTCCGATTTTTCCCTTCTCTTCTAAAATGAATTTCAAATGGTTTTTTCACTGATTTTTACCCCTGTATGCAATATAATATGTTTATTTATATGGGGAATATTATGATAATTGTAATGTAATTGTTGAGACTGACTATGGACATGATATTTAATAACATAGATATGCTTAAGATGTTCATATGAAATGTTATACGTAAATGAATGCATGTGCCTAATTAAAAATGAAAGCATGTTATGCGTATTGTGGAATGTGTATGTATGTGGAAATGAGACGAATTCAATAATGGTATGGAAAATTTATCCTGCGTGAGTCGGTCGTGGATAGATAGGCATGCCTATAGAGTTATGTTAGCTGCAGCCTCTGTACTATTCTGGACCCTAATCAGGTCCCTGTTTGGTTCCTTGCGAACCTCTATATGTATGGATCTTGTTTAAGATCCCCTCTGTAAATGTTTTGATTGAGAAAATGTGATGTTGCTTTTCGATTCATACCCGCTAGGTACCGTCACTGTTCCATTCATACCCATAAGGTACCATCACTATTTACTCACTTGTCCACCCCTAGGACTTAGTAGGCAATTAATGAAAATAAAAGTATGTGATTGAATTGATAAATTCTATAATGATGTACAAAAGTTATGTGAATAAACATTTTAATGCAATTGTGATTAATGCCATTTGGCTGGTGCTCTACGTACCCCTCTGTTCTAGAGCTATTATGGACTCAAATGTGAAATTGTGTGGTATCTTCGGATACTTAAATAGTTTTGTATCTGAACCTAATGTTAGTTAATCGAAAAGAGATATAGCAAACGATGTTGTGCTAATAAGTATGCATGAATGAATACTGTTTGCATAAAAATTCGTATGTGAGAGATGCCTGTTATTAATCTGTTCATAAGTTATGAGTATAATTGTCTATGTAAAGTTGGTGTAAGAATTTTTGAAATGATTGATATGCTTATTTGCTATAGTTAAGTACTCAGTAAATGAACTCTATGAATCTATCTGTTTATATGTTTAAATTGAGAATACACGTATGTATTGTGTTATCTACCTTTTGGATCTTAGCCTGGATAATTACTGTACACTTTTTGGTAAGGAATTCATGTGCCTTGCTGTTAATTTTAATAAATACAATAAGTTATATATGTCTTGATTGGTAAGTAAGAGACAATAAAATATTAAGCATGATATAGATAAATTGATTTAGGAAATGGGTTAAGATTAATTTGGGATATGTGTGCATAAGTTCTTATAGAACTACGTGGTTCTAATTCCTGACCATAGGGATACGTAGGAAGCTTGGAATACTTATTTTTAGCCCGAACCAAATCTAAAATCTAAATGTTTTGTCTAGCTTTGATCAGTAATGGTTTAAACAAATAGAATGTTCTAATGCAAGCACTGATACTTTGATATGCATGATTTTGGAAATATTAGTGTAAGCATCGTGCCCTGAGGCAATTCAGATCAAATATTACCCGATGAAGAAATCAGTGTCCGTTTTCGAATGATGGATGAAATTCAGTAGTTTTTGGTCCTCCGGATTCACAAGGGTTAAATTTATTTATTTACAGCGTAAAATCTTCATGGAGATTGGGAAAATTTACACTCAAAATGTTTTCTTTCTCCACGGATGGCTTACCCGTCGTTGGAAGGACGCCCATCGGTAGTTGAGACAATCCGTCTCTCACTATGAGAGATGGGCCGTTGATGAGGCCAATGACTGCACGAGCCCTTTCAACCGACTCTCGTTGGTGGGCTTCAGACGCCCGTCGGGTATTTCCTAATCCTAGTAGGAAAAGGATTCTTTTTAACCGATGCCCGTCTGATGGCTTCAGACGCCCGTCGGTTCTTTCCTAATCCTAGTAGGAAAAGGATTCTTTTTAACTGACGCCCGTCTAATGGCTTCAGACGCCCGTCGGTTTTTTCCTAATCCTTGTCGAAAAGGATACTTTTTAGCCAACACCCGTCGGCGAGCTTCAGACGCCCGTCATCCTATTTCCTGATCCTACCAGGAAAAAGATTCTATTTTCTTATATAAAGATAAAAAAAACCAATTTGGGGGGTTGGACAATTTTGGATTAGGGGATTTTATTTTTCTCAGAAAGAAAATATTCTCTAATATTTTTCTCAAAATCATATATTTACAAAATAAAAATAAAAATCTTTTAATTTCTTTTCAAAATCTTATTTTGGTGAATCCGAATAAATTGGGGTAGTAAGATTAATTTGTTTCCGTCAATTTATCGATTCCAACATTTGAATCACTATTAATTTTCAAGGGAGAAATATAAATTTTCTTTTCTTGATTTTTATTAGATCTTCGTGAAGCACCTGGGACCAAAAGTTATCCTACATTCATCCAAAAAGGTATAATCCGAGGGTAAATACTATAGATCTGACCTCTTGTTGATTGAATTTAATTATTTGTGTTTCTTTTAAGTATTTTATCTAAAATAATTCAATTTTTGTCAAAAATCTGCTGTTTTGTCAATTTTTTGAGGATCAGGGGTGACCGACGGGCAATGCGGTTGCCGACGCCCGTCGGTCGATTGAGAGACGGGACATGTTTAGCGCACTTTACTGCCCGCCGGTCACATTTTCGACGCCCGTTGGTCACGTCTAAATGGCCGTCCCTAGGCTCTCCCTCACTGTTTTATTTTTTTTTTCATTTACTTATGTTTTCTATCATTTGTTTTCTTTATTTTGTTTGCCCTCTTATTCGAAAACCCTTTTTAGCTTTAATTTTATCATTTTATTCCATTTCTGAATTATCGTACTAATGTATTTGTTTTTATTTTTGTGAGATATCCTTTTATTATTTTGGATGGGTTCAATTTGAGGATGATGATGGCCACTCAAATCTAAGGATTTATACTTGGTTTATTCCCTTTAATCCTCATCTTTATTATTATGATTTACTTAATATTGATTGAAGGTTTATTACTATTTTTTCGCTTATTATTATTATTATTGCTAGTCTTATTATTAGTTTTAGTATTTTATTATTATATTAATCGCATGGTTGTTGTTATTGTTATGGTAATTTATTTATTTCCCTTTGTAAAATTATTTTTTGTCGCAATAACAAAAATGGCTAATTGTTTTATAATAATCAATTTGGGAATTTTCGCAAAATCAAGGACCAAAGTCCTATTTTATCCAATAAAATCATTACATAGAAAAATCATTTTCTTATAATAAATGCATCTAGGACCAATGTCCTCAATTTTAATAAATATCTCGTTTTATGCATGTTTTGTACCTTATTTACAATGGGGGTTGTATTCCGCCCCTAGTTTTATTGTAATTTACTTTCCCATGCTTTATTTTAATGTTACTTTATTTTTCGCTTTTATGTGAATGATTGCGCTTTTCAATTAATTGCATTGTGTGGAAAGAGAGTGAAATAATAAATTCAAAACTTAATTGTAAAATTAATCAAGGTGCGAATAAATGAGAAGTCCTGAGCCTACTCTGGTCCTTGGGCACAACGAGGAGAGAGGACCATTTCGATGCTTCATTAGAATGGGATCTCCAAGACACCTCTTGTGTCCCATCAAAAGACTCAATTTACAATCCTAGGCTCCTTAGGGTTAGAGGGTGATTCCAATGTTCTATTGGGGTGAATGCCTCCAAGACCCCTTTGGTTTGCCCAAAAAGGATAATATGCGCCATCTTATGCTCACTGAGGCAAGACAAACTTTCCTAATGTTTTATTGGGTAGCGACTCCATGAAACCTCCTTGTTGCCCAAAATAGACGCACTTGTAAATACCTTACAAGTTCTAATGAACCTCTCTCGATCGCCCTAAAGTGGGCCTTCGGGAAGCCGACGGGGTTCGACGTGCTTCACAGTGGCGACTCCGCTGGGAGTATTCGAGACTTCAATTCGAAAGTACCTTAATTAAATTTACAATTGTGTTTTAGTTTAAAAATTTCTATCTCTTTCAAAATTGCATATTATCTCGTTAAAGCCTTAGATTATGTTAGTTTGGTCCCTCTATCAGCCCCTATACGTTCCCGAAGCATGACCCCTATGTTCACTCATTATAAGGAAGTGTTAGGGATAATCACCAGCCCAAGTCTCGTACCATCATATATCAAATGGTGACCCGATCGGTCGTTATGCTCGTGATGAGCTAAACTCGTCGGCAGGGACCATGCTTGGGTAGCCCTAAAGCAACACTACCTTGGCCAAAGCTCATGTAGTGGACATAGACACTTTCCCTATGTGATATGAACCTTAATACTGTGCTTGCTGTATAGATCCCTACGTATTGGGTGAAGCCAGATGTCTTGATCGGTTACCTAACTAAAGGCTTTCATGCCCCGGTAGGATCATGTCGATTCAGTGGGGTCACCTAAATACATAATGATAATAATCCATGCGCCTGTGCATTAGTTAGGAGAGGTTATGTTGCCGATTTTTCACCGTGCACCATGCGCGTCCATCGGGTCCTTGTTAACCCATGGGCTAATCCCGCCTAGGAAAGAGACTATGGCCTCATGTGTGGGAGTGACAAGGGTGGAAGGACCTATGTGCTTGCATGTGATTTGTGGGTGTTGCATAGCACGATCATGCATTTTGTCGCATTCATGCATCATTCTAACTTTTTTGTGTTTGCAGCCATCATAGAACTGCCTAGGTGGATAAGAGGTCCTCGAGGGCGGTTGGTTCGGAATTCTATTTTTGAGCCACCAGAAAGGGTAGAATATTCGGACACTACTTCAGAAGCTAGCTACGCTACTTCAGAAATGGCAAACTCACCGAGGGGGACCGATGCCACCAGGGCTATAGTTGCAGAGGAAGTGGGCCGTAGACTTGAGGACTTTGAAAATCGTTTGATGAACATGTTAGCCACGATGGGCCGGCCGGCTGCTCAAGAGAACCCACCACCTCCTCCCGTGAGAAGCAATGAAACGGAGGAGGTCCGAGCAAACCCACTAGGAGAGAATCATCCACCACCGGTGCATTTTAGAGCAACTACTTCAGGGGTTCAGAGGGGTAAACAAGTCCTGGGGTTAGACGATGATTCAGATGAAGATTATGAGGAACATGTGTCTCAGAGAGGGAAGGTACCCCAAACTGAGGAGGCTATTTGCAAAAAGATGGAAGAGAGGTTTGAAGCAATGGCTAGGACTTTGACAAAGGGTCAAGGGATGAATCCAGAAGATAGGGAGTTATATGGAGAGGACCCTATCCCGATAAGATTTAAGATGCCAGATGTTCCAAAGTTCGACGGTACTTCTGACCCTACCGCACATATCAAGCAGTACTCGTTAGTAATGAAGGGTACTACTCTGACAAGGAAGCAGAAGATTCAGTATTTTTTCTTAAGCTTAACCGGCCCAGCAATGGATTGGTATCATGGGTTGGATCTTCGGAATAAAGAAGACTAGGATTTATTGATGGAGGAATTTTTGAGGCAGTACGACTGTAGTACGAGGATGGAAGTTACCCTGAAAGGCTTGGAGCTACTACAGCAGAAGGGAGGCGAGTCCTTTCATGAGTATCTAACCCGATGGAGGAACCGGGTGATGGAAATGAGAAGAAAACCGGATACTCAGGATCAAATATGGCTGTTCATCAGAAATACGAGCCCATATTTGAGAGAGAGTTTGAAGATGAAGGGATTGAGAGATTGGGAATCTCTGAAGGATATCGCCATAAAAGCCGAGGCAGAGTACCTGACTAAGAAAGCGAGTGTTGAGAGTTATCCTAGGAAGGGTGCTAGTGGAGCAGGCAGGTCGGCTGGCCCTGGAAAGACCGCGAAAGTATCAACTACCAACTTTACTCCGAGACGATTTTCGAACCTCGGAAGGTCTTTGTCATGCGTGTTAAGAAGACTAAGGAAGGAGGGGAAACTGCAACCCTTACCTCCCCGACCGGCTACAATAGTGGGCCAACCAGGGCACAAGGATAATGAGTATTGTGCATATTATCAACATACTAGACACACTATTGATGATTGCAAAGCCTTGCGATATGTAATTCAGGATCTCATCGATTCAAAGTAGATCACGGACTTAGAAAAGAGAGGAGGTCAAAAGAAGGCATGATACAACAATGTGCCCCCACCGGTGAATGCGATCGGGTTAGGTGTGTCTGAAGAATTTGTATTAAGGGAGCTGTATGGCAATGATGCGCGTACTATCAAGACAAGTGAAAAAGGGTTACTCGTGTCTATTATCGATTGTTGGTCCACCGATGAAAGTGGAGAGCAGGATGATGGTGCCGAGTTCGCCGACCTATGGGGTTCGGAAGAGGATGAGGAAGGGAAGGAGAAGAGCAAAGTGGGAGCTGTGACCCAGAGCGGAAGGGTAGCTCCAGAACTGGAGAGACCTAAAGAACTAGAAGCAGGTCAAAAAGAGAAAGAGTCGGAAGAAGATTTGATTGTTAAGCAGCTGAAAAAGACACCGGCTCAAATCTCTATATGGGATCTCTTGAGGCAGTCTACATAGCATAGGCAGAAGGTAGTGGAGGCTTTATGCGAAGCAACTGTGGCCACAACTATCTCGCCTACCGAGCTTCTAGATGTCGTGAAAGGGGGAGCGGGGGAAAATGTCATTTTTACCAATACTGACTTGCCAAGAGAGGGCCGCAATCACAATCGCCCTTTGTGCATAAGGGCACAGATTAACAATAAGCACACTGCTTGTGTAATGGTGGATGATGGCTCGTCGATAAATGTGTGCCCCAAAGTAATAATGGCAGCTTTTGGAGTGACGGAGGACATGTTGGCCAAATCTGATCTCACTATCACTGCGTATGACAACTCGCGCAGATATGCTTCAGGCACATTTATAGCAATAGTAAAGACGGGGCCGGTGGAATCTGAAGTGGAGTTTGTAGTGCTACCTATACCTGCCAACTTTTAAGCTCTTTTGGGTAGGCCATGGTTTCACAAGTTGGGTGGAGTCCCTTCTACGCTTCATCAAATGGTAAGGATACCCCACGAAGGTCAATTCGTAACCATAAGGGGAGAACGCAAGGCAGCCATTCAGTGGGTTTCATGTTGCTATGATAGGGAATGAAGAGTGGATGGGAAAAACTCCGCAAGTGTTGAGCATGATGAAGAAGATGTCATTCCTCCCTGGTGCGGGATTGGGAAAGAAGTCTCAGGGGATGCCAACGGCCATTGCTACTAAAGGTCAGAATGATAGAAGAGGTTTGGGTTATACTAGTGCTATAAAAAGAGGTGAAAAGTCAGACATGGAAATTCCCCATATTTAGAAAAGTTTTGTGCCGGCAACCGCAGTAAGTGCTTACACAGGGGAAGCTGAACCGCAATGGGTAGACAGGAGAATAATGCCAGGGTTCGAGGTCTTTAATGATGTCTATGACTGGAATATTGGATTGATCAAGCCAATAGAGGGCTTTTGGGATGAAGAAATCATGACCAGTTAGACGATTTAGGACCGTGACATGCTAGAGGAGGTGATCACTGAGGCGATGGTAACCACCCAGCTGAAAGGGAAAGCAAAGATGGAGGAAGCCATTCAAGAGATGATTGAGGAGCCTACGGAGAACCAAAGCGACGCAGGGCCATCAACTGCAGCAGATGCGCTAGCGGAGGAAGAAGAAAAAGCTAGTCTAGATTGTCTTTTCATTCCTGAACTTTTCAATGATGTTAATGACAATTTCAATTTTATTAATAAAGTGAACAATTTTGTTTATTTGTGCGATGTTTCTGATGATTTCCTCATGCATGATCATGATCATAATCCATTCATATTTAACATTGATTCAACTGATGCTACCTCGTTTAATCTCGGAACCACGGAAAATCCAAAAGAAATTCTGATAGCATCAAATATAACTCCTGAAGAGCGAGGAAAATGTGAGAGAATATTAAAAAATATAAAAAAGTCTTTGCCTGGACCTACGAAGACATGCCAGGAATTGATCGGGAAATCACAAAACATGCTATTCCGACGTATCCAGATTATAAACCCGTAAAGCAGAAGTTGAGAGGACTCAGGCCAGAATGGGCAGATAAGGTAAAGGAGGAAATTCGCCAACAGATCGAGGCCAAATTCCTAGTTGAGGTGCAGTATCCGACCTGGTTGGCCAATGTCGTCCCTGTGGCCAAAAAGAAAGGTAAAGCAAGGGTATGTGTGGATTACCGAGATCTAAATAGGGCCTGTCCGAAAGACGATTTTCCGTTACCCCACATAGATATATTGATAGACAGTGCCGCCGCTTGTGAGATGTATAACTTTGGGGATGGTTATGCGGGTTACAATCAGATTCTCAATAAGATAATTGATCGGATCAAGACGGCTTTCATTACGGAATGGGGAACTTATGCGTATAGGGTAATGCCTTTCGGCCTTAAAAATGCAGGAGCCACTTACCAAAAGATGGCAAGAAAAATCCTAAAAGACTTGATTCATAAAGAGGTGGAAGTGTATGTCGATGATATGATGATCAAATTCGCCACCCGAGAAAGCCATTTTGAAGCATTGGAAAAGTTCTTCTAGAGGATAAATAAGTACAACTTGCGGCTAAAACCTAAGAAGTGTATCTTCAGGGTCACATCGGGGAAGTTGCTGGGACATGTGTTTAGCTAGAGGGGAATTGAGATTGATCCAGACAAGGTTAAGGCCATCAGAGAGATGCCAGTGCCTCGGAAGGAAAAAGATGTGAGGAGTTTCTTGGGCAAATTGCAATATGTCAGCATATTCATCGCCAAATTAACTTCGATTTGTGAACCAATCTTTAAACTCCTCAGGAAAAATCAGCCTCTAGTATGGAACGAGGATTGCCGAAAGGCCTTCGATACCATCAGAGAGTACTTGTTGAATCCATTGATGTTGAGACCACCACAGCCAAGTAAACCCCTGATTCTGTACCTAGCCATAGAGGATAGTTCTGTAGGCGCCATGATGGCCCAAGAGGACGAGTTCGGTGTGGAATTTGTTGTTTACTACTTGAGTAAGAAATTCTTGGAGTACGAGGTATAGTACGCTGAAGTAGAGAAGATCTGTCTTGCAGTAATCTGGGCCTCTAAGAAATTGAGACATTATTTCCACTCTTACAAAGTGCAAGCGGTGGCAAAGCAGAATCCCTTAAGATACTTGCAAGAAGCACCATGCTTACTAGGGAAAATGGGCAGGTGGTTGTTGCTGCTACAAGAGTTTGATGTAGAGTATGTTACTCGAAAAACCATCAAGGGGCGTGCGGTGGCAGAATTCCTAGCAGAACACCCAATTCAAGGGGACTCCTATGAGTTCAACTTCCAAGATGAGGATGTGGCAGCTATTGTAGTTTAAAGTTGGCAGCTACACTTTGACGGAGCTCTAAACCACAAAGGGGCAGGAGTAGGAGTTATTCTGACAACCCCGGAAAATGAAAAACTCCCTTTGGTAAAGAAGTTAAGGTTCAAGGCGACCAACAATGAGGTTGAGTATGAAGCATGCGCTTTCGAGCTGGAAGCATTATTAGCCTTGGGGGCAAAGAGCGTTGAGGTATTCGGAGACTCATCCCTGGTGATCAATCAAATTCGAGGTGAATGGGCTGTTAAAGAAGAAAGGCTAATGCCATATGTTAAGTACTTAAAAGATCTGAGTGGTCAGTTTGAGGTGTGCACGTTCCATTTCATCCCAAGGGACGAGAACCAATTGGCTGACGCGCTCGCCACTCTGGTGTCAATGTGGGACAATCCAGAAGGGTTAATCATAAAGCCAGTGTTGATTTCCAGCTCTGATAGACCTAGTTTCTAGTCACAGTCAGTAACATAAATAGATGTAGCAGATGGGAAGACGTGTTATTATGATATTATGAACTATCTAGAGAATGGGACCTTTCCCGAGGAAGCTACAGAAAAAGATCAAAAGATGATTCGCAAGTTGTCTACTCAGTTCATCTGTATAGATGGCACTTTGTACAAGCGACAGGACGATGGTATTCAGTTGAGGTGCCTGGACGAGAAAGAGGGTAAAAGGGTAATGGAAGAAACTCAAGCCGGTGTGTGTAGGGCTCATATGAACGGTTTAACATTGGCCAAGAAGATCATGAGGCAAGGGTTTTTCTGGCTTACCATGGACCATGATTGCTCGAAGTATGTGAAATAGTGCCAGTTACGCCAACAGTACGTGGATCTAAGACACTTGCCCATTTCGGAATTGCATAATCTTACGTCACCTTGGTCGTTCGCAGCTTGGGGGATTGACATTATTGGCGAAATTCGGCCCACGGCCTCCAATGGAAACAGATATGTCATCGTCGCCATTGACTACTTTACCAAATGGGTAGAAGCTGAGTCCTTTAAAAAGATTGATGCACGGGACATGGCAAAGTTCATCGAGAAAAATCTGATTTGCAGATACGGCCTTCCGCATCACGTGGTGTCCGATAACGGAGTCCAATTCATGGCTGAAACGAAAAGACTGTTCCAAAAGTACGGCATTGAGCACCACAAGTCATCTCCATATCGCCTTCAAGCCAACGGGGCAGTAGAAGCTGCTAATAAAAATATCAAGAAAATTCTGGCTACGATGGTGCAGAACTATAAAGATTAGACGTAGAAGTTGCCTTTCACACTATGGGGGTATAGAACAACCATCAGAACGTCTATGGGGGCTACGCCATACTCTTTGGTATATGGGACAGAAGCAGTGCTGCCAGTTGAAGTTGAACTCAAATCATTAAGAGTGGTTGCGGAAGCCAAGATTCCAGAAGCTGAATGGGCACAACAGAGGTTGCAACACCTGAACATGCTAGATGAAAATAGGTTGAAAGCTTATTACCATAACCAGAACTATCAGAAGAGACTTGCTCGGTCTTTTGGGAAGAAGGTCAAGAAGCACCCGTTGAAGGAAGGGGACTTAGTATTCAAGCAGATGAGACCAGGCGTGCCGGATATCAAAGAAAAGTTCAGACCAACCTGGGAAGGACCATTTCTCCTCAAGAAGCTATTATCGAAAGGAGCTGCAATCCTATTAGATAACGATGGCAATGAATTCAAGGAACCGATCAACATCGATAGACTCAAAAGGTTCCATGGCTAAAGGCTATAAAATAAAAAGAAGAGAATAAGTACCCCGCGGGTAGAAAGTCGAAAAAGGCGGCCTTGCTAAAACTGGGCGCCTCGTCAGGGTGAAAACCGAAAAAAGGCATCCTGGGCAAAAATAAGAGGCTTGAGAGAAAATATCCAATCAAGAAAATCCGAGAGGTCTGATTAGTAACAGGAGTTTGATGCTATCAAAATTTGGCTAAATTTGGTTCCATGAGCGAATGTGGTTTGCATATTTGAATTAGTGACAAATAGTGATCCTGTGCGTCAAAATCTTGCGGAAATGCACACAACCTCGTGAAATGAAATTGTAACACCCCTTACCTATACGTAGAGAACTCCCCCCTATAAAGAAGATGAAGGTCCCCGCTAAATAAGGGTTGTCACCCACAGACGCACAAATAGAACCAATTGTACACCCATATATATATATAAGCGGGTAAATTAAAATTTACAACTCAACAGAAAAAGAGTCATAGAACAAAATATTGCATTACATTAATATAACAAAGACGGTCTTACATATCTCAAAAAGATACAAAAGTGCCTCAGCACGACTGAATAGTTACATATAATTAATGTCAAAACAACTTACAAAGGATTCTTTATATAGTTTCAAGAGTATAAAACTATAAGTCATACAAAAAGAATACAAGGCCTAAACTTCAAAATCTTCTATCCACTAGTTGTGTTGGCCCTGCTGATGCGAAACCCTTGAATCAACCCTTCAAAAAACCTTCCACGCCTGCACGGATAAACACCCGTGCTAAGCGAAATCGCTTAGTGGGGAACAAAGATGCACAACGACCACTCATAGTGGCGTCAACAAATAATCACAAGCGAATGGCAAAATTAATTGATAAGATGTTAATAAATTAACTTAATACATAACCGTATTGTAGTCATACTATTTCCAATAAGCACTAATTCAGAAATTCACATATAATAACAAATAACACTGTTGCACCTGATCTATCAAAACAGTGGATAACGAGTACGCATAGATACCCGTAGGTATTAACAATATTCTCATAACACATAGACACCCGAGGGTATCAAAAGAATCTTCTTAATTTTTATTCCAAAAACATTTTCGCGTAGATTCGGTACACAGGGATCACGAAGATCCAATCGGGGGACCTGATCAGGGTCCAAATCATACACTAGCTCTATTAGGCATGCCTAACTATC
Organism: Excoecaria cochinchinensis; assembly: GCA_947683425.1. Lineage (NCBI taxonomy): Eukaryota > Viridiplantae > Streptophyta > Magnoliopsida > Malpighiales > Euphorbiaceae > Excoecaria > Excoecaria cochinchinensis. Next base: position 5,290,024 of record CANTUQ010000146.1, on the reverse strand, counting down.
CGCTTATTCGACTCTAGCAGGTCATGCATAATCCAATGCACATTTCCATTCAAAACATATGTTTGCTTTATGTTTTAATCATAATATGGTAAGCATATAAACACATTCATATATATATATATAGACTATATATAAGTCTAGGAGTAATGCAAATTGGAAAGTTAAATATGGGAATCATAAACGAGAAGTCAAAAAGGAATGCTAGGGAGTGTCGCGTTCGCTTGGAGATGAAACAGATCTCACTGTTGTGCCCGTGACAAGCGTCGCGCTCGCGACAGTGAGTACCCGCAAAAGTTGTCGCGGGCTCGCGACCAGCACGTGCTCGCGACAGAGGCTTTGGCCAAACATTTAGCTCTCTGTCGTGATCGCGACATACATCGCGCTCGCGACAGGGAGTTTCTGCTGCGCACGTCGGGCCGCTCACAGCTCAGTGCGCGATGGGACAAAAATCACCGAGCTCTGTCGCGACCTCGCGACATTGTCGCGCACGCGACAGAGTCGGGATTTCCACTCCCAATGCCAAAATCTGCAGAAATTCATTCTCCACTTCACCCACTCATTCACTTGGTTCCAAAACTCAGTTCTAAGTAAAATCTTTCACTCAAGCCAATACACACAACATAAAACATACCCTTTGAGCTCATTATTATCATTAAATCAAGCAAATCACAAAATCAAATCCAAAAATTCTGAAACCAGCAATTTCTAGGAAAAATGAAAATTTCCACAATTTAACCCTATTCTTCACAACCCATGGTTCTCAACTCAAATTAAACAATACCCATAACTCATAGAAGCCAAAACACACAATCAACCTCATTAATTTCAGTCATAACACAGAAATCATCAAAATACACAATATGCATAAAATACACAAACGTTCCCAAACCTCAAGAATATGGCGTCTCAATCTCGAACTCCACTACCACTAGCGATCTCCTTGCCTTCGGATTCTTTAGGAGGATTGTCTGAACCAGAAAACCCAAAACACGGAACAAATTCAAAATCCTAACTTGCAATTACAAAAGCTGTTTAAATCAAGATAAGGAAAATAAGAAAACTAATACCCCATCACTTACCACACCAGCTTAGATTACCCCAAACTCACTTAAATTTGTAGCAAAAAGGAAGAATTCAAGAAGAAAAGAAGAAGAATGGAAGAGAAGAAGCAAGGCAACGGGAAAGGGAAGAAGAAAGAGAAGCGTGAAGAGGAAATGGGAATTAGCTAAAAATATCTCTCTCTCTCTTCCAATACTTATCCTCTCTTGACTTTCTTGCCACATGTCAACTCCTCAATGGGCCACCTACTAACCACACCTAACTCCCATCCTTCATGACACACCCAAGACTAATCTCTTAATCACACCCTACTCCCATACACTCACTCATGCCTAACCATAGCCCTCAACCCACACTACTCTAATACACTCACTCACACTAAAACACAACCCAACTAAAGCATAATAACAAATTAATTTAATAAAAAATAAACACATGCTTAAAATAAACCACGCATATATACACACACAGACAAGGCTCACTCTACTAGGGTGGTTCCGGGGTGTTACAATACTCCCCTCCTTAAAAGAATTTCATCCTCGAAATTCTCACCTGATCCAAATAGTTGAGGATACTGAGTTCTCATTGTCTTTTCCGGTTCCCAGGTCACTTCCTCAATACCATGATGTTCCCAAAGCACTTTAACTAATGGTATTTGCTTGTTCCGAAGCTGCCTGATCTCTCTAGCCAGAATCTCCTTCGGTTCTTCATCAAAAGAAAAATCTGACTGAACCCGAATATCTTGCACTTTATGCACATGTGATGGATCTAATCGGTAGCGACGGAGCATAGATACATGAAAGACATCATGTAACTTAGCTAACTCGGTCGGTAACGCTCACCGATAAGCCACTGGACCAATCCTCTCCAAGATCTCATAGGGTCCAATGAGCCGAGGGCTCAATTTTCCTTTCTTTCCAAAACGAAGAACTTTTCGCCATGGAGAAACTTTTAAAAAGACCTTATCACCAACTTCATACTGAATATCTCTGCGCTTCAAATTAGCATACAATCGTTGTCTGTCTTTAGCTGCTTTCAGATTCTGTTGCACACATCTAACTTTCTCTTCAGTGTCTCTCACTAACTCCGGGCCTATCAAAGCTCTTTCTGATAATTCAGTCCAACATACTGGCGTTCTACATTTTCGTCCATACAACACCTCATAAGGGGCCATTCCAATGCTTGTTTGGTAGCTATTATTATATGCAAATTCCATCAGAGGCACATATCGATCCCAACTTCTAGAAAATTCCATAGCACAACCCCGAAGCATGTCCTCAAGAATCTGGATAACTCTCTTAGATTGACCATCGATCTGAGGATGAAATGCTGTACTGAAATTTAACCGAGTACCCAAAGCTGACTGAAGTTCTTTCCAAAACTTGGATGTGAATCGAGGGTCTCGATCCGACACAATAGATAATGGAACTACATGAAGTCTGATTATCTCACTCACATATACCTCTGCCAACTTGTCCATAGAATAATCCAACCGAATAGGCAAGAAATGCTCTGACTTTGACAACCGGTCGACTATAACCCACATTGAATCATGCTTGAGCCGTGTTAATGGCAATCCGGTTACAAAATCCATTGTCACCTCATCCCATTTCCATTGATGAATGGGTAAGGGATGCAGCAAACCCGATGGAACCTGGTGCTCGATTTTTACTTGCTGACATACTAAACATTTTGAAACAAACTCTGTAATATCCTTTTTCATACCCGGCCACCAATAGAATTGCTTGTGATATTGATACATTTTATCTCCACCTGGGTGCATAGTGAAGATTGACGAGTGAGCCTCTTGCAAAAGCTTCTTTCTCACATCATCCACATCCGGAACACACAACCGATCACCATGCCAGAGCACTCCCTCACTGTCTACTGAATACTCTGTCCGCTTACCTTCTCTCACTGCTTGACAAACTCGCTGTAACACATGGTCTTGCAACTGAGCATCCACTATCACTTGCCTCAAAATTAGCCTACCCTTTAATTGAGCAATCAATGCTCCCTCCGAATCAATTCTCCACCTAGCTCGATTAACAGATAAAGCTAAAACTGACTTTCTATTGAGAGCATCCGCCACTACATTTGCCTTGCCTGGGTGGTAGTTGATAATACAGTCGTAGTCCTTCAAGAATTCTAACCATCTTCATTGCCGCAAGTTCAACTCTTTCTGAGTTAACAGATACTTCAAACTCTTATGATCGGTGAAGATTCGGCGCTTCTCTCCATACAAATAATGCCTCCACACCTTAAGTGCAAACACTACTGCTGCTAGCTCTAGATCGTGTGTCGGGTAATTTTGCTCATGGGGTTTTAACTGTCGGGAAGCATAGGCAATTACTTTACCATCCTGCATTAGAACACACCCTAAAGCCACTCCAGAAGCATCACTATACATTGTGAACTCCTTACCCGACACAGGCTGCATAAGCACAGGAGCCTTGATCAACATCTCTTTCAGCTGCTCAAAACTCGCTTGACATCTATCAGACCAAACATACTTAACTTCTTTCCGGAGAAGTCTAGTTAAAGGCGAAGCTATTACTGAGAATCCTTTGACAAAACGCCTATAGTACCCAGCCAAACCCAGGAAACTTCTTACTTCTGGCACATTCTTAGGCGGTAACCAATTCACAATTGCCTCCACTTTGGATGGGTCTACCCGAATACCTTCAGCTAAAACCACATGTCCCAGAAAAGTTACTTCTTTTAACCAAAACCCACACTTACTGAGTTTAGCATAAAGCTGGTGCTCTTTCAACACTTGTAATACCAAACGGAGATGTTCTTCATGTTCCTTTTCATTCCTCAAATAAACAAGGATATCATCGATGAACACTACCACAAACCGATCAAAATACTGTCTGAAAACCCTGTTCATCAGATCCATAAAAGCTGCGGACCCGTTGGTCAAACCAAATGGCATCACTAGGAATTCATAGTGACCATAACACGTTCGAAAAGCCGTCTTCGCCACATTCGTATCCTTTACCCTCAACTGGTAGTAACCTGATCTCAAGTCTATCTTGGAAAACACTCCTACCCCTCTTAACTGATCAAAAAGGTCCTCAATCCGAGGTAACGAGTACTTATTCTTTACCGTAACCTTGTTGAGTTGTCGGTAATCTATACACATTCGCAATGTCCCATCTTTCTTCTTAACAATAGAACCGGAGCACCCTAAGGGGACACACTGGGCCGGATGAATCCTTTATCAAGAAGTTCTTACAGCTGACTCTTCAGTTCTTTCAATTCCACTGGAGCCATCCGATATGGAGCCTTAGAAATCGGAGATGCTCCTGGTACAATCTACACTGACAACTCTACCTCTCTCTTCGGAGGTAACCCTGGTAACTCTTCCGGAAAAACATCCTCAAAATCCCTCACAATTGAAATATCTTGAATCTCCACTTGTCTTCTCCGAGAATCCAGAACTAATGCTAAATATGCTTCACATCCCTTTCTGATAAACCTCTTGGCCTTCATGGCTGAAATAACATTATGCAACGGACTACTCCCTTCACCTTTCAAAATTACTGGTAACTGATCTTTATTTTTTAGAACCACCACTTTCCTATGGCAATCCACTATAGCTTGATGCTTGGCTAACCAATCCATCCCCAAAATTACATCAAACTCATAAAATGGTAACCGAATCAAATCAACTGTAAACTCCATGCCTTGAATTCTTAAGGGACTGTAAGCACCGTGTCCTGGAGCGGTCCGGATCAGAGGTTACCCTATGATGAAATCAATGTTCAAAGCCTGTACGGGAGGCTGAAGTTGGAGGTTTTAGTCCCGCGTTCCATGAGAAATGAGGTTTTTCTACACTTCAGGGGCAGAGGGGGAGAAAACGGGAGTTTTTCGAGTCGAAAAGGTTTTTTTGTCCTCCACAGACGGCCAGCCCGTCTGTAGAGGTAGCCCGTCGCTTCGAGTCACCGATGGCTCAGGGTATTTTCCGACGCCCGTCGGAAAGTCACCGCCCCTGTCAGGAGCCGCCTAGTTTCCCGGAGTACGCAACCGTTCCGACGCCCGTCGGTGGATGTGGCAAGGCCGTCGGAAGTGTCCTTGTGTCAGTAGGATTCTTCTGACGCCCGCCCCTACGCACCGACGCCCGTCGGTCGTGTCTGGCTATATAAGGTCCGGATTTTCATTTGAAAAGGGTTGGAAAATTTTTCAGAAGAGGAAACTCTGCCAAAATTCGAGCACGTTTTCTCTCTCTTCCAAAAACACCTTTTTCCAAAGAACTTTACTTAATCAAGGATCAAATCAATCAAAGGAACTAAAAGCTAATTAGTTTTCTTTAGATTTTAACTCCTAAATCGATTTTCTGAAGGATCGGAGGTGAAATAGCTCATTTTCTCTCTCTAATCTTTCATTCTCTTATTTCTCGTGGAACGCGCGGGGATCTAACCGACATCAAAATTCTACCCAAGGCAACTATCTGAGGGTAAATATTCCGGATTCTCTCTCCATTTCTATCTCATATTTAATCATTTATCATTTATTTATTCATTCTGTGAAATTTTTGAATACTTGTCATTACTTTTCTTCATTTTGACTACCCCATCTCCCCTTTTTGAAATAAAACTTGCTTTTTGATCTTGAAAGGCCCTTGTTTCCTTTCTGTTTTCTGGAGACAGAGGTGACCGACGGGTCATCTTCATGACCGACGCCCGTCGGTCACCTACCTATAGACGCCCTTTTTGAGTGACAAACGGGCATATCGAATTACCAAACCGACGCCCGTCGGTCAACCAGGAAGGGCCGTCGGTGGGTTCTGCCTCCATTTTCGTGATCATTTTTCATCTCTATTCAGTCCCTTCGATTTTTTATGTGTTAATTTCATGAATATTAACATCTCTTAACTTTCTGTGAGTGTATATTGGTCTTCTTGGATAATTCCGAGCTCGAGCGGTCGCCTACCATGCGTGGTGGATTTCGTCCGGTTTAGTTTTCTTAAACCTCTTGATTTATTCTTCTCAGTTTTTTTTCATTGATTATTTTATGTATTTGAATAAGCTCTTTTTATCCCGTTAAATGTAAGAATATATCAATGATTTGTACTTAAATAAAATTGAGTTTTGTATAAAATGCAAAAGGGTCCAACGCCCTATTTTCATTCAATAAAGATCATCACATATTAAATATCCCCTTTTTAATAATGATGCATGAGAGGACCAAAGTCCTCAAAATAAACAATGCCCCGATTTGTGTGGGAATCGCACATTTACCAAAGGGAGTTGTATTCCGCTCCTTGTGTTATTGTAATTTATCGCTTTTGATATTTATTCTGCTCATTTACTGCTTTCCGAATGTGAATAAATGCGCCTTTTAATCAACTGCATAGTGTGGAGAGAGAGCGAACTAATGACATTAAAATTTGATCATAAACTAATCGAGGTAGAAATAGATGAGAAATCCCGGACCCAGCTCTGGTCTTTGGGCTCAAGAGGTTAGAGGTTATCCTCCAAAATACTTCTTGGGTCACGAAACTTTAGCGCTAATCCTAGGCCTCATGGCCCAACATGGATACTAAGCGCAAGTCTTAGGCTCTCCGAGGCGAGAGTAACTTTCCCAATGTTTTATTGGGTGGCGACTCCATGATACCTCCTTGTTGCCCAACATAGACGCACTTGCGATTTATTGCAAGATGCCAACAGACCCGCAAACGCCCCGGTCGCCCACGTGCGGGCGGTCGAACGGGCGGCGCTCACCGGGGTCCGGCGCGCGTCACAGTGGCGACTCCGCTGGGGACGTTTATGGTTCGAGATTTTGATTTGAAAATACCTCTTTTAACATTTATGATTAAAAGTTAATTCATAAGTTCGTTTTCTCTCAAATTTGCATTTGCATATCATTAGAGCCTTAGAATACGCTAGTTTGGTCCCTCTTCTAGCCCCGGTGCGTTCCTGAAGCACCTCCTCATTTTCACTCAATTTGGGGAAGTGTTAAGGATAATCACCAGCCCAAGCCACGTACCTCAATGGTATATTAAAATGGTGACCCGATCGGTCGCTACGCTGGTGATGAGCTAGACCCGTCGGCAGGGATCATGCTTGGGTAGCCTCAAAGAAACATCTCCCTTGTTCAAAGCTCATGTAATGGTTGTAGTCACTTTCCACAGGTAAAATGAACCTTAAATCTCATGCTTGCTGTATGGATCCTTACGTATTGGATGAATCCAAATATCTCACTCGATAACCTAGCCAAAGGCTATCATGCCCCGGTAGGGCCATGTCGAAATTTATGGACCGTCCGAATACGTGACGATCATTATCCATCCGCTTGTACATTAGCATAGGAGTGTTATGCTGCCGATTTTTTGCCGCGCACCATACGCGTCCATTGGGTCCCTCATTGACCCTTGGGCTAATCCCACCTAGGAAAGAGACTGCACGACCACGTGTGTGGAAGAAATAAGGGCGAAAGGACCTACTTGCTTGCTTGTGCTCTGTAAATGTTGCATACCACGATCATGCATTATACCTACATTTCATGCATCATTCTAACTTTTGTCCCTGCAGCCATCATAGATCTGCCCAGGTGGACTAGATCACGAACCGGGCGACTGATCCGAGTTCCTACTCCTGAGCTGTCAGATAGAGAGGGTCTGCCGGAGATTTTATCAGAAGTCAGTGGCACAGTATCTCAGATGGCAAACTCACCTAGGGGGGAAGATGCCACCAGGGCCATGATTGCGGAAGAAGTGGGCCGCCGTTTCGAGGAATTCGAGGGCAGGATGATGAATATGTTGGCCTCCTTGGCACAGCATAACGCTCAGCCGAATGCTCCCCAGAATCCTCCTCCTCCTCCTCCAGTGAGACAGAATGAGCCTGAAGAAGAAAGGGTTGAAAGGCGAGAGGAGCCCGTTAGGCCGCCGCCGGTAGAGTTAAGATCAGTGGCTTCGGGAGAGCTGAGAAGAAGGCCAGTGCTAAGAATTGATGACGATAGAGATATCGAGGATGATAGGTTGAGCATGGCATCTGAAAAGGGGAAGGCGCCTCAGGCTGATGATTTTATTTTGAAAAAGATGGAAGAGAGGTTCGAGGCTATGGCTCGTATGATAGGCAGAGCTCACGGGATGAATCCTGAGGATAGGGAGCTGGACGGAGAGGACCCGATCCCTTATAACTTCAAGATGCCGGATGTGCCGAAGTTCGATGGTACTTCTGATCCCACCGCACATGTGAAGCAATATTCTCTGGTCATGAAGGGGACCACATTGTCCAAGAAGCAGAAAGTAGAATACTTTTGTCTTAGTCTAACCTCTCATGCCATAGATTGGTATCACGGCCTTAACCGCCGCACTAAAGAAGATTGGGATCTGCTCACTGAGGAGTTTCTAAAATAGTACGACTGTAATACCAGAATGGAGGTGACTCTGAAAGATCTTGAGCTACTCCAACAGAAGGCCGGGGAATCCTTCCATGAGTACCTTACCCGATGGCGGAACCGAGTAATGGAGATGCGCCGAAAGCCTGATACCCAAGATCAGATTCGTCTTTTCATTAAGAACGCGAGCCCGTACTTGAAGGAGGGATTGAGGATGAAGGGGTTAAAGGACTGGGAGTCTCTCAAAGATATAGCCATCGAAGCAGAAGGGGAATTTTTGACCCGAAAAGCTAACAATGATAATTTTGCCAAAAGGGCTAACCCCGGTCAAGGAGCCAGTAGGCCGGTAGGTCCCAGTAACAGCACTAGAAGAATGGGTGAAGTGTCTGCTACTGAGGTAGCCACCCAGAGGAAGTTTTCGAACTTGGGGAGACCATTATCCTGGGTCTTGAAGAGACTGATGAAGGAGGGAAAATTGCGTCCTCTAACTCCTAGGCCAGCTTTGACACAAGGGAAACCGGGACATAAGGACAACGAATTCTGTGCATTCCACCAGCACTCAGGCCATATCACTGATAAATGCAAAGCGCTTCGGCACTCTATTCAAGACTTGATCGATAGCAAGCAGATCTCTGACCCCGAGAAGAGAGAAGCTGAGAAGAAGCCTGGTTATAATGCCGTACCCCCACCTGTGTTTATGATCCAATCTAGCCTGCCAGAGTGGTACGTGCTACAAGATCTGTATGGGAATGAGGAGTCTGCTGTTGGTAATTCCGAGGATGGGAAGGAGAAAGCAGTTGTGGCGACTCTTGATTGCTGGTCTAGCAGTGAGAGCGATGGAGAAGCCGAGGATGAAGAAGGATTGAACCTTGATCTGTGGGGCTCCGATGGAGAAGAGGGAGAGATAAACGCTGTCACTAGAAGTGGAAGAGTGATCCCCGAGATTGCAAAGCTACCTGAGCCGGTACAGCCATTGGCAGAGAAAGAGCCAGAGGAGGAACAGATTATAAGGCAATTGAAGAAAACCGCAGCTCAGATATCCATTTGGGATTTGTTGAGGCAATCCCCCTCTAACAGACGGAAGGTAGTAGAGGCTTTGGTTGAGGCCACAGTCGCCACCACGATTTCCCCGTCAGAACTTTTGGGTTTAATCAAGGGAGGATCCGAGGAGAGGTTGATCTTTTCTGACGCTGACTTACCGGCAGAAGGACGCAATCATAACCGACCTTTATACATTAAAGCGCAGATTAGCGGCAAGCACACTGCTTGCGTTATGGTGGACGATGGGTCTTCTATCAACGTGTGCCCTTTGATAGCTTTGCAAGCTTTTGGCTTAAGCGAGGATATGCTCAGCGGATCCGATCTGACTATCACGGCCTACGATAACTCGAGGAGGCAAGCCTCAGGAACCTTCAAGACTTTGGTCAAGACAGGACCTATCGAAGTGGAAGTCGAATTTGTAGTTCTGCCCATTCCTGCTAACTTCTCGGCTTTGCTAGGGAGACCCTGGTTTCATAAATTAGGAGGAGTGCCATCCACACTGCATCAGATGATAAAATTCCCGCACGAAGGGGAGGTGGTGACTATCAAGGCAGCCAGGGAAAACCAGGTCTCAGCGCTAGAAATTGCCAATCAGCCATTCAGTGGTTTCCATGTATCTATGATAAAGGAAGAGCACGGATCAGGAGATAGCCCGGCTGTGGTTAGTATGATGAAGAAGATGCACTATCTTCCTGGGGCTGGATTGGGTAGAAGCTCCCAAGGGCTGCAGACCGCGATCACCACTCGAGGGCAGAAGAACCGGAAAGGTCTGGGGTACAGAGGTGGCTTCGGCAAGAAGAGGGTAACAGATAGGATCCCCCACATTTTAGAAAGCTTTGTCCCCGCATCCTCAGTATGTGCTTATACTGGTGAAGATGAACCGCAGTGGGTAGATGAGAGGATTGTCCCTGGCTTTGAGATCTTTAATGATGTGTATGACTGGCACGTCGGGTTTGTCAAGACCGCTGAAGACTTTTGGGATGAAGAAGTCATGACTCAGGGGATCACTTGGGACAAGTGCGAGCTTGAGGAGGTCGTTACTGAGAAAATGGTAGCTGCCAGGATGAAAGGAAAAGGGAAGATAGCAGATTTAGAGCTGGAAATGGGGGATTTGAAGATTTCTTCCGATGTGCCTGAAGGGCCTCTGCTTAATCAGAAAGTCAGTAAGCAAGCTGCAACAGCGTCAACCTCGGGAGCGGCAGAAGAAGACTCTAGCCTAGATTGTCTTTTTATTCCAGAACTCTTTTATGATGTAAATGATAACAATAATATTATCAATAAGATGAACAATTTCACTTATTTGTGCGATGTTTCTGATGATTTCAACATGCATGAACATGATCATATTCCATCAATTTTTTACATTGACTCTACTGGCACAACGCATTTCAATCTTGGAACCTCGAAAAATCCGAGAGAAATTCTAATAGCATCAAACATAACTCCTGAGGAGAGAAAAAATTTTGAGAGAATAATAACAAAACATGAAAAAGTCTTTGCCTGGACCTACGAGGATATGCCGGGGATTGACCGAGCCGTGGCGAAGCATGCCATCCCGACTTACCCAAATTGCAAGCCTGTGAAGCAGAAGTTGAGAAGGCTAAGACCAGAATGGGCTGACAAGGTTAAGGAGGAAATCCGACAGCAGATCGAAGCTAAGTTTCTTGTGGAAGTCCAGTATCCTACTTGGCTGGCGAATGTGGTTCCTGTGGCTAAGAAGAACGGAAAGGTCAGGGTGTGTGTGGATTATCGAGATCTTAACAAAGCTTGCCCTAAAGATGATTTTCCACTACCCCATATTGATGTATTGATAGACAGTGCCGCCAATTGCGCGATGTACAGCTTTGGGGATGGATATGTGGGCTACAACCAGATCCTGAACAAGATAGCTGACCGGGTTAAGACTGCCTTCATCACGGAGTGGGGTACCTATGCCTATCGGGTTATGCCTTTCGGCCTGAAGAATGCGGGGGCCACATACCAGAGGATGGCAACCAAGATCCTAAGCGACCTGATTCACAAAGAAGTGGAGGTGTATGTCGATGATATGATGGTCAAATCAGCCACCCGAGAGGGACACTTTGAAGCTCTAGAGAAGTTCTTCACCAGGATCGACAAGTATAATCTGCGACTTAATCCCAAGAAGTGCATTCTCGGGGTGACTTCAGGAAAGCTGTTGGGACATGTCGTCAGTCAGAGGGGGATAGAAATTGACCCCGATAAGGTGAAAGCTATCAGAGAGATGCCTGTGCCACAGAAGGAGAAAGATGTAAGGAGTTTCCTGGGCAAACTGCAATATGTTAGCCGGTTTATTGCCAAGCTCACTTCGATATGCGAACCTGTTTTTAAGCTGCTTAGAAAGAACCAGCCCGTAGTCTGGAATGAAGACTGTCAGAGAGCCTTTGATAATATCAGAGAGTACCTGTTAAATCCGCCAGTACTAAGACCTCCGCAACCTGTTAAACCGCTTATTCTGTATCTGGCAGTAGAAGACGGTTCAGTGGGCGCCATGATGGCTCAAGAGGATGAATTTGGGGTGGAGTTTGCAGTTTATTACCTCAGCAAGAAGTTTCTGGCTTACGAAATAAAATATGCTGAAGTGGAGAAGATCTGCCTTGCAGTGATTTGGGCATCAAAGAAGCTAAGACATTACTTCCACTCATACAAGGTTCAGGCTGTAGCCAAGCAGAATCCTTTAAGATATTTGCAGGAGGCGCCATCTTTGCTTGGAAAGATGGGGAGGTGGCTGCTCTTGCTACAAGAGTTTGATGTGCAATACATCACCCGCAAGACTATTAAGGGGCGAGCTGTAGCCGAATTCCTTGCTGAACATCCTATCCAAGGGGACACCCTCGAATTTACCTTTCCTGACGAGAGCATAGGCACGATTTCTATTCAAGGATGGCAGTTGCATTTTGACGGGGCGGTAAACAACAAAGGAGCCGGAGTCGGAATCATCCTGACAACCCCAGATAATGAGAAGCTTCCTCTTGCTAGGAAACTGAGATACAAAGCAGCCAACAATGAAGCTGAGTATGAAGCGTGCACTTTCGGGTTAGAAGCTTTGGTTGTGTTGGGGGCAAGAAACGTAGAGGTATTTGGTGACTCGTCCTTGGTAATAAACCAGATCCGAGGTGAGTGGGCTGTTAAGGAAGAACGACTGGTCCCCTATGTTCAATATCTAAAAGGGATGTGTGGGCAGTTTGAGACTTGCACTTTCCACTTTGTGCCCAGAGATGAGAACCGTTTGGCTGATGCGTTGGCAACCTTAGTGTCAATGTGGGATAACCCTGAAGGAGTGGCCATGAAACCAGTGCTAATTTCGAGCTCTGATAAGCCCAGTTTTGAAACCGAGCCTGTAATGGAACTAGAGGCGTCAGATGGGAAGCCATGGTACTTTGATATCATGAATTACTTGGAAAGCGATAGATTTCCAGAAGAAGCCACTGAAAAAGACCAGAGGATGATACGTAAGTTATCTACTCAGTTCATATCCTTGGAAGGGGGTGCTGTACAAAAGACGGTCAGATGGGATTCAGCTCAGATGCTTGAATGAAAGAGAAGCGCGCAAGATAATGGAAGAAACCCATGCAGGGGTCTGCGGGGCCCACATGAATGGTTTGACCTTGGCCAAGAAGATAATGAGGCAAGGCTTTTATTAGCTTACGATGGACACTGATTGTTCAAAGTATGTCAAGCAATGTCAGTTATGCCAACAGTACGCGGATCTGAGACACCTGCCGGTATCAGAGCTACATAACCTAACGTCACCTTGGCCGTTTGCTGCTTGGGGGATAGATATCATTGGAGAGATTCGCCCTACGGCGTCCAATGGGCACAGATATATCATAGTCGCAATCGACTACTTCACCAAATGGGTCGAGGCAGAATCTTTCAAGAAAATTGACGCAAGGGATATGGCCAGGTTCATAGAGAGGAACTTGATCTGCAGATATGGTCTCCCTCACCACATAGTATCTGATAATGGAGTGCAGTTTATGGGAGAGACCAGAAAACTTCTTGAGAAATATGGTGTTGAGCATCATAAGTCCTCTCCTTACCGACCGTAAGCGAATGGAGCAGTAGAAGCCGCCAATAAGAATGTGAAGAAGATCTTGTCCAAGATGGTCCAAACCTACGAAGACTGGGCTGAAAAGTTACCCTTCGCCCTGTGGGGATACAGAACGACAGTAAGATCATCTACAGGCGCTACACCATTTTCCCTGGTATACGGAACAGAAGCAGTATTGCCAGTAGAGATAGAGCTTAAATCAGTAAGGGTGGTCATGGAGGCCCAAATCCCGGAAGCCGAATGGGCGCAGCAGAGATTGCAGCACTTGAACTTACTGGATGAGAGTAGGCTGAAAGCTTATTATCACAATCAGATATATCAGAAGAGATTAGCGAGAACTTTCGGAAAGAAGGTGAGGAAGCACCCGCTGAAAGAGGGGGACTTGGTGTTCAAACAGATGAGGCCAGGAATACCAGACATCAGGGGGAAATTCAGACCTACCTGGGAAGGGCCGTACATCCTTAAGAAGCTGTTGTCCAGAGGGGCTGCAATCTTATCAGACAGCGATGGGAACGAATTCAAAGAGCCAGTCAATGTCGACAGACTCAAAAGGTTCCACGGCTAAAGACCAAAATAAAGAGAAGAGAATAAAATGCCCTGCAAGTTGAAAACCGAAAAAAGGCGGCTATGCTAAAATTGGGCGCCTCGACAGGGTGAAAACCGAAAAAAGGCATCCTGTACAAAAATTAGAGGCATGAGAGAGAATGTCCGATCGTGAAAACCCGAGAGGGCCGATTGGTAACAGGAGTTGATGCTGTTAAAATTTGGTTTCATGTATTGATAGTGCATAAGCAGCTGAGTAAATGCCAAAACTGATCATGTATGCTGAAATTATCTAGAAATGCACACAAAACTCGTGAAAGGGATGAATATTATTCTTTTCACTTTTGTCATTTTCTAGTTCTGCATTAAAAAGAAATGTAGCACAAAAAAAATACACATATAGGCTAAGCTAGGTCCTGCTGCTGCTCTCGCCGATCAGATGCTTGAGCCCTCGAGTCCTATTATCAGAGGCTGGGCTGAGGATCCACTTCTTGTACCCGCGGGTTGAGGACACAGAATGGTTGCCAAACCTCGGGATGACGGTCTTCACAGGTAATCTACCCCATAGCTCATTATACCGGGAAGCAAATGCGACCAAGAGATCTCCTCCTCGGAAAGACAGGGGAACCCTCACTATATCTTGGGTCATCCCAAGCTGTCGTGTACATCGCGAGGTGATGCAGAAGGTGGCCTGGAGGAGGCCGCAGAGGGGAACGCAACCCGATGACCCATCAGTGACCGCATGAGACAGCGGGAGCCAGGCGGATGTAAAACTGATATCGTCATCTGACAGCTCGCCAAATCTGGTAATACCTTCACCAGCCGTGGCACAACCATACAATCGCCTGCGAGGCAAGAAATGGCTCGGCGAATACTGCGGAGTGACTCGAGGGGGTGGTGGTTCAGACAGCATCTTTAGTTTTTCCTGTAGCCAGATCTGTGAAAAAAAATAAAAAAGCCGCTGGAGTAAGTAGGGTTTGCTTCAGGCAAAAATAAGGCACAGGGTTGTGTGAAAATCCGAAAGGACGCACCTCCCGCAAAGAAAAGCTAGTGTGAAAATCCATAAGGGACGCACTACCTTTAAAATAATGACGTACCTGGAGTAATAAGGGGCTACCGGTAAAGGTTGTAGTGCACCCAGAGCTCACAGCGTCCAGACCCAAGATGGTTTCGGCCAAGACAAGTGGTAGAGGTGACAATCCCAGATGAAAGTCGCTCAGAACCCCAAACAGACGAAAGTCACCTGTCAAGCCTCCTGGAGCAACAGTAAGGAAGTTCACCATGCAGAATAGGAACGTGATGCTTACCCGATAGGTGGGGATGTCGGTGAACTGATCTAGGGCCTCGATCAGTGGCTCTAGAGCAAAGGAGGAACTCAGAGGGATCGGCTGGTTGGCCTCCGAGGGGGATATGTCCAGAGCCAAGGCCACGTCCCGGGTCTGAAGTAGGCCGCAGCGGGGGATGCAAGGCAAAGCGCCAGGAGGGAACCGGGCTCCCAGAATGGAAGCCAACTCTTCGGAAAGAGGGCACAGTTCCTGATAGGTAAACTGGAAGACGTGAAATCGAGGGTTCCAGAAGTGGGTCGCCGCCAGGAGGATGTTCTGGTCGATCTTCACCCGACACAGATATTTCAGCCCAGCCAGAGAGGAAAGGGCGCCTTCTCCCTAAGTGTGTTTGTCATCTAAAATACGGTGCATCCTTTGAGCAGGAGGGGAAAACATTTTGAGAAGAATAAAAGCCCAAGGTGCTGGAAAATGAAGAGACAAGAAAATCTTGCAGATTTTATAGGAGAGGGTCACCGACGGCCTACTCGCCCCTCTACAAAGACGGTCTGCCCACCTCTCTACGGAGACGGCCTGACCGCCCCTCCATAGGGACGGCCTGCCCGTCGGAAGTCCACCAGGCAGAAACACGCGTCATTATTGCATTCATCACGTGCATTAAATTGCATTTATTGCGCGACAGACGGCCCGCCCGTCGGTCGCTTGTACAGACGCCCTGCCCATCGGTCACGAAATTCTATATAAGGGCGAGTGACAGACGGCACAAACGTTGCTGTCCCTTTCTTCTTCCCCTCCCAAACGGTTCCTAAGCGGTTTTTAGCGTTTTTTTGAGTCTTTTCTCCTTATTTTTTCGCGATTTCTTCAGTTTTTCGCATTATATACTCACCCGGTGCTCGGATATTTGTATTTCTCTAGTTTCTACACTTCTCCGGATTACAAGTAAGTAAATAATTACTTCTTTTTTTATTTTTATTCAATTCATTTCTACATTCTTTCTTCTTTTAACTTTAAGGAGTTTTAGATAATTTTAGAATTTAGGGGGAAATGCTGCCCAATTTTCATTTTTTTGTAATCAAATCCGAACTTTTTGCATGATCACATAGAAATAGAGTTTTTCAATAATATTGGCGCTTTATAAATGCATCTTTTTAGCGCACCATTTTTGTGCATGACTTGATTTTGCGGCCTGAGGTCACCGTTTTTGAGTTGTTGGGGGCACACTCTTGCCGGGGTGCGCCCCATTTACAGGCATTTAATATTGCTAGGGCCTGAGGCCTATTATCTTGCTTTTTCATGCAGGAGGTTGGGCACATCCCTGCCGGGATGCTGCCCAATTTTTTTATTTTTCTTTATTCTAGAATTGAATATTTATTTACTTTCCATGTATAATGCATGCCTTAGGACTTAGGAAGCCCATTTTTATTCACTTTAATTATCTCCATGAGGATTTCATGTTCCTTTTGCCATGATGCGTGTAAGGCATGTTAGGCTACTTCCTTAGACAGGATGTTTGCTATTTTTATCTGTCATTACCTTTCTTTTTTTATCTCATGTTTGGGCCGCCATTGCCCTGTTAAGGCCTAGATGGACCTTAGATTTTGGAAAATAAACCTGATAGTGCTTGTTTTGCCAAGTTTTCGCTATCTGACTCCTTCCCTTTTACAGGATGCCTCCCAGACGCAGAGCACCACAGGCCCAGCCCGAGCTTGAGGCCCCGGCTTGGATGGATGACGAGTCCGCTCAGAGGTACAGAGCGTTGGCTCAGGTAGAGTTTCGGGCCAGCCGCTTTGTATCTCGCCCTTTTCTAGAGGCCCTTGGGTTGGCCCCGGAGTTTGATCTACTTGCCGAGGGAGCTGGTTGGACGGAGTTTCTCGAGCCTGCCTTCCAGACATTTCCAGAGGCCACCCGTCAGGTCTTGGCCACTCTCCGCTACACGGACTTTCAGAGTGCAGATACTGACCCGGGGGTAGTACAGTTTTGGTTTGATGGCGACCATGTCAGCATCACCAGGCAGAGGTTCGCTCAGGGTATGGGGCTCCCTACGGGAGAGGAGGTTGAGATCCCGTGGCGAGCGGTGAGACGCGCCCATTGGGCGGCTATTGCCATACCAGGAGTGCTGTACGATCAAGATACAACGAAGAGCACCGTACTGGTGTCTCAGGCACTCCGGTATCTGCACAGAGTGCTTTCCAGCTCGTACCTCGGTCGAGCTGGTAATCTAGGGTCGCTTAACGCGGCCGAGATCTGGAGCCTCTGGGCTATGGTGGCAGGCCGACGTCTCAACGTTAGCCACGAGATCTTGGCCAACCTGGTCAGAGTTGGCATAGGGTCAACGCCAGTGGTGATGGTGGGAGGAGTCATCACTCGATTACTGTTGGGATTGGGGTTTAACCCCGAGAGGCTGAGAGGACCCTTGCCGGAGGGGATTCATGTAGACGCTGCAGCGGCAGTTCAGATGGGGATGATCTCCCCGATTCCTGGCCAGGCAGAGGCCTATAGGGTGTTGACTATCCACGAGACCCGGCAGATGTTCCACCTTCTACCCTTGGGGGCAGATCCTGATCATCCAGAGCACCAGGAGGAGCAGCCTCCACAGCCAGAGCCCAAGCCTCAGCCTCCGCAGGTACAGCCTCAGCCTCCACAGACTGAGCCTTAGCCACAGCAGCAGGAGCCTCCTAGGACCCCCTCGGACTTCGATTTTGAGATCACGATGGACGATCTCTTCGCCTCTTCACCGGCATCTAGGGCCCCGACTCCAGCCCCGTCGCCGAGTATTAGGGTACAGAGGCCTGCCCGCGAGCCCTCCGAGAGATACCATCCGTACACCCGAGGCGATCCTGGGGCATCCACTTCTTCGGCACCACCACAAGAGCCACAGCCACCGCCAGCTCAGCCGGACTACTTCCAGCTCCTCTCCTCCATGTTTATGGCCTTTGAGCGGCGACAGGATGAGAGGGATAGGGCCATTCACGAGAGGTTGGATCGCCAGCAGGCTGCTATTCAGGAGCAGTCTCAGACGGTGGAGCGCCTATCCCGAGAGCAGGCAGGCTACATGGAGCACACAGCGAGGGAGCAGACCCAGGCCATGGATGCCTTTAGAGATGAGCAGACTCGAGTCCTGGAGGCCTTCAGGGGAGAGCAGATGAGACTGGTTGAGCAGATTGCTCAGGGACAGAGGGAGTTGAGGCAGCAGCTCGCTCATGATGTGAGGACGTCACAGGACCAGGCGTCTCAGAGGGTCGATATGACCCTTCAGATGATTGATGAGTCACTTGACTCTCTGAGATCCCGCGTCCAGGCGATAGAGGGGATTCTCCCTCCTCTTTCTCAGACCATGAGAGAGTTCAGGGAGCAAACGAAGCAGAGCTTAGAGCATAGGAGGACGGCCGCCGCAGAGCAGACCACTCAGCTGAGCCAAGCCTTCAAGAAGTTGGGGGACAAGATCTCAGAGACCTTAGGGTTTTTGGGCACCTGTACCCAGCCCTTCTTGGACGGTTACGCTCAGGTTCAGTTCGGGCGAGCCCACGATCACGAGGCAGGACCCTCTACAGCTCTGCCACCACCTCAGGCCCGTCCACCTCCGCCAGGGACCGTGCATATATCGGATGATGAGGATCCCGATGAGCCTTTCGACTACACACCTCTCTAAGCTTCAGGGAGTTATTTTTGTATCTCTTGTATATTCTTGTATTTTGTATATGCATTGTACAAAAATGACATGTCTAGTGGAAAACTTTTGCTTCATTATTTGCATGTTTTTTCTTTTCGATTAATTGCTTAAATAACACCACAGGAAGTGTATATTCTCATATTTACTCATGTGTCGATAAAAATGACAATGAAAAAAATAACATGAAACAAAGACAAACAACAAAAGAATAATAATCAATAACAGGTCAAAAGATGACCATTCAAACGTGAATTAACAAAATCTTTTATCTCACAGGTACAAAGGAATACCGACCTGAGCATGGGCATCGATTAAAGAGTTTTTTTTGATTTTTTTCAAAACAAGGAAACCAACGCAGGTTCCACACTCACCCCGAAGCTGCGGTTGAAGAAACACTGCCCTTCACCAGATCGAAGCTGCAGTTGAAGAAACACTGCCCTTCACCAGATCGAAGCTGCAGTTGAAGAAACACTGCCCTTCACCAGATCGAAGTTGCAGTTGAAGAAACACTGCCCTTCACCAGATCGAAGTTGCAGTTGAAGAAACACTGCCCTTCACCAGATCGAAGTTGCAGTTGAAGAAACGCTGCCCTTCACCAGATCGAAGTTGCAGTTGAAGAAACACTGCCCTTCACCAGATCGAAGTTGCAGTTGAAGAAACACTGCCCTTCACCAGATCGAAGCTGCAGTTGAAGAAACACTGCCCTTCACCAGATCGAAGCTGCAGTTGAAGAAACACTGCCCTTCACCAGATCGAAGTTGCGGTTAGAGAAACACTGCTCTTCACCAGATCGAGGCTGTAGCCAGAGAGTGCTGCGTCTCACCAATCGAAGTTGCGGTTAGAGAAACACTGCTCTTCACTTCAGGGGTAGAGGGGGAGAAAACGGGAGTTTTCCGAGTCGAAAAGGTTTTTTTGTCCTCCACAGACGGCCAGCCCGTCTGTAGAGGTAGCCCGTCGCTTCGAGTCACCGATGGCTCAGGGTATTTTCCGACGCCCGTCGGAAAGTCACCGCCCCTGTCAGGAGCCGCCTGGTTTCCCGAAGCACGCAACCGTTCTGACGCCCATCGGTGGATATGGCAGGGCCGTCGGAAGTGTCCTTGTGTCAGTAGGATTCTTCCGACGCCCGCCCCTATGCACCGACGCCCGTCGGTCGTGTCTGGCTATATAAGGTCCGGATTTTCATTTGAAAAGGGTTGGAAAATTTTTCAGAAGAGGAAACTCTGCCAAAATTCGAGCACGTTTTCTCTCTCTTCCAAAAACACCTTTTTCCAAAGAACTTTACTTAATCAAGGATCAAATCAATCAAAGGAACTAAAAGCTAATTAGTTTTCTTTAGATTTTGACTCCTAAATCGATTTTCTGAAGGATCGGAGGTGAAATAGCTCATTTTCTCTCTCTAATCTTTCATTCTCTTATTTCTCGTGGAACGTGCGGGGATCTAACCGACATCAAAATTCTACCCAAGGCAACTATCTGAGGGTAAATATTCCGGATTCTCTCTCCATTTCTATCTCATATTTAATCATTTATCATTTATTTATTCATTATGTGAAATTTTTGAATACTTGTCATTACTTTTCTTCATTTTGACTACCCCATCTCCCCTTTTTGAAATAAAACTTGCTTTTTGATCTTGAAAGGCCCTTGTTTCCTTTCTGTTTTCCGGAGACAGAGGTGACCGACGGGTCATCTTCATGACCGACGCCCGTCGGTCACCTACCTATAGACGCCCTTTTTGAGTGACAAACGGGCATATCGAATTACCAAACCGACGCCCGTCGGTCAACCAGGAAGGGCCGTCAGTGGGTTCTGCCTCCATTTTCGTTGATCATTTTTCATCTCTATTCAGTGCCTTCGATTTTTTATGTGTTAATTTTATGAATATTAACATCTCTTAACTTTCTGTGAGTGTATATTGGTCTTCTTGGATAATTCCGAGCTCGAGCGGCCGCCTACCATGCGTGGTGGATTTCGTCCGGTTTAGTTTTCTTAAACCTCTTGATTTATTCTTCTCACTTTTTTTCATTGATTATTTTATGTATTTGAATAAGCTCTTTTTATCCCGTTAAATGTAAGAATATATCAACGATTTGTACTTAAATAAAATTGAGTTTTGCATAAAATGCAAAAGGGTCCAACGCCCTATTTTCATTCAATAAAGATCATCACATATTAAATATCCCCTTTTTAATAATGATGCATGAGAGGACCAAAGTCCTCAAAATAAACAATGCCCCGATTTATGTGGGAATCGCACATTTACCAAAGGGAGTTGTATTCCGCTCCTTGTGTTATTGTAATTTATCGCTTTTGATATTTATTCTGCTCATTTACTGCTTTCCGAATGTGAATAAATGCGCCTTTTAATCAACTGCATAGTGTGGAGAGAGAGCAAACTAATGACATTAAAATTTGATCATAAACTAATCGAGGTAGAAATAGATGAGAAATCCCGGACCCAGCTCTGGTCTTTGGGCTCAAGAGGTTAGAGGTTATCCTCCAAAATACTTCTTGGGTCACGAAACTTTAGCGCTAATCCTAGGCCTCATGGCCCAACATGGATACTAAGCGCAAGTCTTAGGCTCTCCGAGGCGAGAGTAACTTTCCCAATGTTCTATTGGGTGGCGACTCCATGATACCTCCTTGTTGCCCAACATAGACGCACTTGCGATTTATTGCAAGATGCCAATGGACCCGCAAACGCCCCGGTCGCCCACGTGCGGGCGGTCGAACGGGCGGTGCTCACCGGGGTCCGGCGCGCGTCACAGGGACAATTCCGACAAACCCGATTGACAACAACACTCTGACCCAAAGGACTAGATACACAAATCTCATAATCCAACCTTTCACCACTCCCCAAACTACCACTTAAATTACTAGAACACAAATAAGAATGGGTTGAACCCAGATCTATCAAAGTATACACTTCATAATCGAACAATAAAAACTTACCGGCAATCACTTCCGGTGTGTTCTGCTCATCCCTGGCTTTCATGGCATAGGCTCTACCAGCGGTCGAAATAGGGCGGTCAACAGACTCCGATAACTCTCTCTCCCGAGGCCGTCCACCACGACCCCGTCCTCGACCTCTACCACGGCTTCCCTGGGGAGCATTAGATCCTGCTCGACTACCCTCTGGTTGACCTTGAACATACTCACGCAAATTCGGGCAGTTAGCAAGGAAGTGGTCCGTACCACCACACCTAAAACACCCTCCTGTCAGCCATCGGCACTCGCACCAGTGACGCTTATTACAATGGGAGCATTGAGGTGTAGCATCGCCTCTGCCTCCCTCAATTCCTCGACCCGAGCCTGATCCCCTAGAAGAGTCTTGTCTCCTCCCTCTAGAAGCCAGACCAGCTAAAGACTCATCAGCAGGATTTCCTTGAGATTCCCTTGATCTTTTTCCCGAAGAACAATTGCCTATAGAGGTCCTTCTCCTTAAAGCCTTCTCTCTCAACACATTCTCAGAATGCTCCGCTCTCAAAGCCGCCTAAACCAACTGATAGTAGTTAAAATTCGGAGCCGACATCAAAGAAACTAGCATCGCCTTTAAAGATTTATTCAAACCCGCCTCAAAGTGTTGACATCGAAACTCATCAGTAAGAATTCTTGGCGGTGCATACTCACTTAATCTGTTAAACTCATTCTCATTGTCTACCACTGACATTACTCTCTGCCTAAGACTCAAGAACTGCGCCCATCTGGCGTCTTTGAAAGCCTTAGTTGCATACTTATTACGAAACTCCTTCTCGAAGAACTCCAATGACAAAGGCTCAGGAAGCTGAGGCTGACTAAGCACAAACCTCCACCAATTATAAGCAGAGCCTTGCAACAGAGACACTACACATTCCACTTCTCTATCCGGCGGACATCTGATTTCTCTTAATACCCACTTCACTTTATCAATCCACATCTCAACCTTCTCTGATTCATCTAAACTGGTACCAAGGAAGTCCACCGCTCCATACTTTCTCATGTTCTCAATAGGCGCCCTGGGTGCAGTTACTCTCTCAAGCACCCTAGCCATATCTTGGGACATCTTAAGCATTGCTTCAAAGGGAACCGCAGGGACATCAGGTGACACCCTAGGAGGTTGAGCCGGACCTGAAACCGAGGGATCTTGCTCTTGGGGATTCACATTCTCGGCTGACCCCTCAAGCGATCCACAAGTAGACTCCATAACTACAACACATAAAGCACAAGTGGCATCAGGCCTACACAACTCGAACAGACCTTCTATGATACTCTAGCATAGAAACATCTAAACCTACTGCTCTGATACCACAAATGTAATACCCCTTACCTATACGTAGAGAACTCCACCATATAAAGAGGATGAAGGTCCCCGCAAAATAAGGGTTGTCACCCACAGACGCACAAACAGAACCAATTGTACACCCATATATATATATATAAGCGGGTAAATTAAAATTTACAACTCAAGAGAAAAAGAATCATAGAACAAAATATTGCATTAAATTAATATAATAAAGGTGGTCTTACATATCTCAAAAAGATACAAAAGTGCCTCAGCCCAACTGATTAGTTACATATAATTAATGTCAAAACAACTTACAAAGGATTCTTTACATAGTTTTAAGAATATAAAACTATAATTCATACAAAAAGAATACAAGGCCTAAACTTCAAAATCTTCTATCCACTAGTTGTGTTGGCCCTGCTGATGCAAAACCCTTGAATCAACCCTTCAAAAAACCTTCCACACCTGCACGGATAAACACTCGTGCTAAGCGAAATCTCTTAGTGGGGAACAAAGATGCATAACGACCACTCATAGTGGCGTCAACAAATAATCACAAGCGAATGGCAAAATTAATTGATAAGATGTTATAAAATTAACTTAATACATAACCGTATTGTAGTCATACTATTTCCAATAAGTAGTAATTCAGAAATTCACATATAATAACAAATAACACTGTTGCACCTGCTATATCAAAATAGTGGATAGTACGCATAGATACCTGAAGGTATTAACAATATTCTCATAACACATAGACACCCGAAGGTATCAAAAGAATCTTCTTAATTTTTATTCCAAAAACATTTTCGCGTAGATTCGGTACACAGGGATCACGAAGATCCAATCGGGGGACCTAATCAGGGTCCAAATCATACACTAGCTGCAGCAACACTAGCTCTATTAGGCATGCCTAACTATCAACTTATTCGACTCTAGCAGGTCATGCATAATCCAAGGCACATTTCCATTCACAATATATGTTTGCATTATGTTTTAATCGTAATATGTTAAGCATATAAACACATTCATATATATATATATATGTAGACTATATATAAGTCTAGGAGTAATGCAAATTGAAAAGTTAAATATGGGAATCATAAACGAGAAGTCAAAAAGGAATGCTAGAGAGTGTCGCATTCGCGTGGAGACGAAAAAGATCTCACTATCGCGCCCGCAATAAGCGTCGCGCTCACGACATTGATTACCCGCAAAAGCTATCGCGGGCTCGCAACCAGCACGTGCTTGCGACAAGGGATTTGGCCAAACATTCAACTCTCTGTCGCGATCGCGACAGGAAGTTCCTACTGCGCAAGCCTGGCCATTCAAAACTTGGTGCGCGCGATGGAAAAAAAATCACCGAGCTCTCGCGACAGAGTCAGGATTTCCACTCCCAACGCTAAAATCTGCAGAAATTCATTCTCCACTTCACCCGCTCATTCACTTGGTTCCAAAACTCAGTTCTAAGTAAAATCTTTCACTGAAGCCAATACACATAACATAAAACATACCCTTTGAGCTCATTATTATCATCAAATCAAGCAAATCAAAAAATCAAATCCAAAAATTCTCAAACCAGCAATTTCTAGGAAATCATGCAAATTTCCACAATTTAACCCTATTCTTCACAACCCATGGTTCTCAACTCAAATGAAATAATACCCATAACTCATAGAAGCCAAAACACACAATCAACCTCATCAATTTCAGTCATAACACAGAAATCATCAAAATACCCAATATGCATAAAATACACAAACATTCCCAAACCTCAAGAATATGGCATCTCAATCTCGAACTCCACAACCACTCGCGATCTCCTTGCCTTTGGATTCTTTCGGAGGATTCTCTGAACCACAAAACCCAGAACACGGAACAAATTCAAAATCCTAACTTGCAATTACAAAACCCGTTTAAATCAAGATAAGGAAAATAAGAAAACTACTACCCCATCACTTACCACACCAGCTTAGATTACCCTAAACTCACTTAAATTTGCAGCAAAAAGGAAGAATTCAAGAAGAAAAGACGAAGAAAGGAAGAGAAGAAGCAAGTCAACGGGAAAGGGAAGAAGAAAGAGAAGCGTGAAGAGGAAATGGGAATTAGCTGAAAATATCTCTCTCTCTCTCTTCCAATACTTATCCTCTCTTGACTTTCTTGCCACATGTCAACTCCTCAATGGGCCACTTACTAACCACACCTAACTCCCATCCTTCATGACACACCCTACTCCCATACACTCACTCACACCTAACCATAGCCCTCAACCCACACTAGTCTAATACACTCACTCACACTAAAACACAACCCAACTAAAGCATAATAACAAATTAATTTAATCAAAAATAAACACATGCTTAAAATAAACCATGCATATATACACACACACACAAGGCTCATTCTACTAGGGTGGTTCCGGGGTGTTACAGAAATAAAACTTGATTTGTTCATTTACATCGTTTTCTAGTTCTATTTTGAAAAGAAACATGATGATCAAAAGGTGTACAAAATTACGCTAAACTATGCTCTACGATTACCCTCGCCAGCCAAATGCCTAAGTTGTCGTGTCTTGTTGTTATATGCTGAAGTAAGTACCCATCTCTTGTATTCATTGGTAGATGTGACAGAGTGAGTATCGAATCGAGGTATGACAGTTTTCACTGGAAGTTGGCTCCAGAGCTCACGATAACGACAAGAAAAAGCTACAGAAAGAACTCCGCCTCTGAAAGATAGGGGAGCCCTCACCACATCCTGAGTCATCCTAAGCTGATGAACACACCGAGCAATAACGTAAAAAGTGGCTTGACGAAGCCTGCATAAGGGAACACACCCCGAAGATCCATCGATGATCACATTAGACAAGGGAAGCCAAGCGCACATAAGAGTCAATATCCTCGTCTGATACTTCACCAAATCTGGCAATGCCCTCGTCAAGAGTTGCGAATGAGTACAGCCGTTGACTTGGAAGGAAATGCCTGCGAGAATATTGAGCAATAACTCGGGGTGGTGGTTCTGATAGCAACTTCAGTTTTTCTTGCAATCATATCTTAAAAAAAAAAAAGCCGCTGGATTAAGTTGGATTTACTTCAAGCAAAAATAAGGCATAGGGTTGTGTGAAAATCCAAAAGGACGCACTTCTCCCCAAGAAAAGCTAGTGTGAAAATCCACAAGGGACACACTACCTTTTAAATAATGACGTACCTGGAGTAATAAGGGGCTTCCAGTGAATGAAATAGTGGATCCGAAACGAACAGAGTCAAAGCCCAGGATAGTCTCAGCCAGAATAAGTGGGAAAGGGGTCAGCCCGTGATGAAAATCATCCAGAATCCCAAATAGATGAGGATCGCCAATCAACTCCTCCGAGGTTACAGTTAAGTACACCATCATGCAGAAAAGAAATATGACACCTGAGCGAGAGGAGAGAACATCAAAAAATCTATCTAGTGCTTCAATCAGCGGGCCCAAGGGAATTATGGAGCCCAGAGGAACCAAGCAAGCGGCTTCAGAAGGGGGTATACCCAAGGATAGAGCAATACCCCGATTTTGAACCAGCCCACAACGGGGAACGCAAGGCAGAGCATTAGAAGGGTACTATGTTCTGACAATAGGGGAAAGTTCCTCAGAAAGGGGTCATAATTCTTGATAAGAGAATTTGAAAACATAAAAGCGAGGATCCTAGAAGTGGGTTGCAGCCAGAAGGAGGTTGTGGTCTATTTTTGCCCTTCGTAAAAATTTTAGCCCAGAAAGTGGAATAAGAGTGCTATTTTCCCAAGTATGAGTGTCATCTAAAATACGATACATTTTCTGAAAAGAGGAGAAGTCATTCTTTGAGAAATAGAATTTGAGGTCAGTGAAGGAAATAAGGCAAGGAAATAAGGAAAAACTAGAGAAAAGAAGCTGCTACAAGGTCAAATTAGAAGAAAAGGCACGGATCCCAAGAAAAAGAATGAAATTTATAAAAAAGCCCCACAGACGGCCTACCCGTTCCTCACTTCAGATGGCTTGCCTGTTTGTCATTGTCCACTTGGTAGAGTCATCATTGCATATCACGTGCATTTATTGCATTTAATGAGGGGAATCTGTAGCGACAAACGGTCAGCCCGTCGCTCGGTCCTGGTGATGGGGCGCCCGTCGGTCACGAAAATCTATATAAGCTTGTTAGATCGACGGGCTAACAGTTTCTTTTCTCTTCTTCCTCTTCATTTTCCTGTTCACCAGCACCCAGTTTTTATTTTTTCTTCATATTGTCATCATTTTTGTGCCATTTTGCATTTTGATTGCACTCTTATTACCCTCGCATCGTTGTGAATCTCCCGAAGTAATTTTCTTAGAGTTTCGTCGAGTTTCATCTTTCTACAATTCCAGGTCAGTAACCAACTTTTCTCCCTTTTTACTTGTTGTAAGTGAAATTTAACTCTCTTGTACTCTACTATTGGGATAGATTAATTTGTTTTGAATGATTTTCTTTCTTTTATTATTCAAATGCTGTTTTTTTTTTAGTTTAACACATTATGAATATTGTTCAGCTATTTATTTTTCTTTTAATATTGCTTTTACTTGTTTAGACCCTCTTCCCTAGTTAATATACTCTTTTAATGCCGTTTGATTTTAAGTGTGCATATAAAATTGTTTAATGTGCATAAGTTAGCCTAAACAGTCTAATATGCTTTTCATTAAAATAATAATGAGCTGTTGCTTGGGGCCTGAGGCCTGTCCTTTATTTTTGTCTTCTTATGCAGGAGGTCGGGCACATACTTATCGGGGTGCTGCCTAAATTTTTTTTTTCTGGCAGTGCACATCCTTGCCGGGATGCTGTCCAATTTTCTATCCGCAAAATTAGTCCCGTTTGTGATCATAATATTAAACTAATTGTTTGCCTTCTTTCCAGGATGCCGCCACGATGACATGCTCCGCACGACCAGCCCGAGCCACAGACCCCCGATTGGATTACTCCCCAGGCTAGGGAAAGATATAGACTATTGGCTCGAGTGGACTTCCGAGCCAGTCATTTTATCTCCAGGCCATTCCTTGAGGGCTTGGGGATGGCACACGAGGTTGATGCCTTGATGGCGAGTGCTGGGTGGACCGAGTTCCTGACCCCAACCTTTCTAAGCTACCCAGAGATGGTGAGACAGTTTCTTGCCACCTTGCAGTATCAAGGGTTTCAGAGGTCAGATACAGAGGAGGGCATTATACAATTTTGGATAGAGGGCCATCATTACTCTATCATGTGCCAGCGTTTTGCACAAGCCATGGGGCTTCCTTCTGAGCAGGATGTTATGGGTGCCCCAGAGAGCTGTCCGACGCCACCATTGGGCGGTCATTGCTTTACCGGGGGTGCCGTATAACCATGATACGATGAAGAGTATGACGCTCATATCTCAGGCCCTCTGATACCTCCACAGAGTCTTATCCAGCTCCTCCTTGGGACGGGCTAGTAACCCAGGGTCATTGAATGCTGCAGAGATATGGAGCTTATGGGCCATGTTGGCCGATCAGCGGCTTAGTATTAGCCACAAGATTTTGGCTAACCTAG
Organism: Excoecaria cochinchinensis; assembly: GCA_947683425.1. Taxonomy (NCBI): domain Eukaryota; kingdom Viridiplantae; phylum Streptophyta; class Magnoliopsida; order Malpighiales; family Euphorbiaceae; genus Excoecaria; species Excoecaria cochinchinensis. The sequence goes on along the minus strand of CANTUQ010000146.1, from coordinate 5,261,206 downwards.
TGAGAGTTTCTAGGGGGGCGGCCCTAGTGGTCTATGTTGGCGGGATGATCACCAGATTACTTTAGGATTGGGTGTTCATCCAGGGATCTTTGGGCAGGCTCTAGAAGATAGCATGTATGTAGATGCCCCATCCGCTGTCATGATGGGCATGGTGGTATAGATACAGGGGCAGGCCGAGGCGTACAGACTCCTCACCATTCATGAGACCAGACGGGCATTCAGACTTCCCTCGTTAGAGCAGCCACAGGGGCAGCCTGAGGTACAACCTCCACAGCCACAATACCAGGAGGACCAGCCACCCCAGCATCAAGTCTATCAGGAGGAGCAGCCTCTACAGTAGTAGCCAGAGGATGAGCAGCCTTGTACACCTTCTGAGATAGGGGTGGAGTTCACTATGGACGAGCTGTTCGCTACTCCTCTAGCACCAAGGATACAGAGTCCTACCCCTCCGAGAGTGCAGCGGATAGCCCCTGGACCATTCGAGAGGTTTTACCCTTATGCCAGGGGGGACCCGGGGGTATCTACCTCTATAGCTCCACTGCCAGAGCATACATCGAAGCCAGCCCCACCTGCAATAGCGCAACTAGATTTCATGACAGTTATTTCTGCCATGTTCACGTCCCTCGAGCGTAAACAAGAGGAGAGGGACAGGATCCTTTTAGAGTAGCTCGGAGAATGGGATAGGGCCATATTGGAGAGACTAGACCAGTAGCAGGGTGTTATCCAGGAGTAGGCCAGGCTCATTGAGCAGCTGAGGCAGGAGGTGAGGACATCCTAGGATGAGATGGCTCAGAGAGTAGACGCATCTCTACAGATGGTAGATGAGACAGTGGACACTCTCAGGCTCAGAGTTCAGGGGCTGCAGGGAGAGATACCTCCCATTACTCGATCTCTCAGAGAGTTTAGAGAGCATGCTGAGGATAGATTGAAGGGTAAGGAGACTGCCACTACGGATTGGACACTTCGACAAGGCAATGCATTTAGGGAATTAGGAGGGGTTGTCTTAGATACACTACGATTCATGACAGTTTGCGTACAGCCCTTGCTAGATGGGTATGCTCAGGTGCAGTTCCAGCAGCAGGATCCAGAGAGAGAATAACCCTGGTCTGTACCTGTTGCCGTTCCTCCTAGGTTCCAGTTGCAGGTCAGAGTCTGGGCATCTCAGCAGCCTGGACGATCAGATCCTCCCGGCTAGCCATCTATGTCAGGAGCCGGACCTTTTGCCCCTTCATCTCGATCACAGACAGTTCACATATCAGATGATGATGATGATCCGGAAGAGGAGCCCTCGAACTATCCACCCCTATAGCTATTCAGGGAGTCCTGATATCATTTTTTGTGTTTTCCATTATCATTATATTTATACTACGCTGTACAAAACTGAATCTTTTAGTGAAAAGACATTTGCTGCTAAAGTTACTTCTTATTTCCTTTACCTTTAATTCATTTGCACTAAAGATGAATGATTAATGATCATAACAAGAAAATGATAAGTAACAATGACAATATAAAATGTGCATAAACCTAACAATGAGATTATTTTGCACAAGAATTAACAAAGATCATTTACCATGCAGGAACTTCGCTTCACATCAGCCCAGTGACCAGTGATAAAAAATAAGGATGAACAGAGCAAGCACTTTGTTCTCCAAGATCATACTCAACCAAAACTATCTTGCAGATCGAATGGGGGTTAGCAAGGAAGTTTTAACAAGTGAGACTGTAGTCAGAGAGTACTGCACCTCGCAACTCATGGTGTAGTCAGAGAGTACTACGCACCTTGCTGATCGGATGGGGGTTAGCAAGGAAATTCCAACCAACTGGGATTGCAGTCAGAGAATACTGCATCTCACTTTCCCCGCACAGGCTGAGACGAGGCTACCGGAAGGCCATGTAGACCGAGACGCGGTCAGTAGGGCATCAGTGGGATTGTGGCTAGAGAACACTGCATCTTGCAACCGGGATTGCAGTCAGAGAGTGCTACATCTCACTTTCCCCACGCAGGCCGAGACGAGGCTAGCGAAAGACCATGAGACCGAGATGAGGTCAATAGGGTACCAATGATAGAATACATCGTGGATGGACTGCGGTTAGATAACACCGCATCTTGCAATAGGGATTGCAGTCAGAGAGTGCTGCATCTCACATTCCCCGTGCAGGCCGAGACGAGGCTAGCGGAAGGCCATGCAGACCGAGACGAGGTCAGTAGGGCAAATGAGGTAGCAGTTAGAAAACACTGTGCTTCACATCGAGATTGTAGCTAGAGAACGCTACATCTTAGCATACAGGTAGAGATGAGACCAGTAGGGACCCATACATCAGAACAGATCATGGCTAGACAACGCTATCATTCGCGACACTCACCACCGAGCAGACCGAGATGAGGCCCGCCAGGTGAACAACCAACTGCTCCCTTTCAGAAGGTAAGAACTGCCTCAGGTACGTGTTTCTTTCCTTCTTATTCTTTGAATTTTGGCTCATCTAGGCACTAGGGCACTAGTCTCCCCAAAATTGGGGGCAACTGTAAGCACCGTGCCCTGAGCCAGTTCAGATCAGATATTACCCGTTGAAGAAATTAGTGTCCGTTTTCGAATGAATTGATGAAATTAAGGAGTTTTTGGTCCTCCAGATTCACAAGGGTTAAATTTATTTATTTACATCGTAAAATCTTTATGGAGATTGGGAAAATTTACACTCAAAATGTTTTTCTTTCTCCATGGACGGCTTACCCGTCGTTGGAAGGACGCCCATCGGTAGCTGAGACAATTCGTCTCCCACTATAAGAGACGGGCCGTCGATGAGGCCAATGACTGCACGAGCCCTTTCAACCGACTCCCGTCGGTGCGCTTCAGATGCCCATCGGGTATTTCCTAATCGTTGTAGAAAAAGGGTTCTTTTTAACGGATGCCCATCTGATGGCTTCAGAAGCCCGTCGGTTCTTTCCTAATCCAAGAAGGAAAATGATTCTTTTTAACTGATGCCCGTATAATTGCTTTAGACGCCTGTCGATTTTTTCCTAATCCTAGTAAGAAAAGGATACTTTTTAACCGACACCAGTCGGCGAGCTTCAGAGCCCCGTCGGCTGATTTCCTGATCCTACCAAGAAAAAGATTCTATTTTTTTATATAAAGAGAAAAAAACAAATTTGTGGGGTTGGACAATTTTGGATTAGGGGATTTTATTTTTCTCAAAAAGAAAATATTCTCTAATATTTTTCTCAAAATCATATTTTTACAAAACAAAAAGAAAAATATTTTAATTTCTTTTCAAAATCTTATTTTGGTGAATCCGATTAAATTGGGGTAGCAAGATTAATTTGTTTCCGTCAATTTATTGATTCCAACATTTGAATTGCTGTTAATTTTCAAGGGAGAAATATAAATTTTCTTTTCTTGATTTTTATTTGATCTTCGTGAAGCGCCCGGGACCGAAAGTTATCCTACATTCATCCAAAAACGTATAATCCAAGGGTAAATATTATAGATCTGACCTTTAGTTGATTGAATTTAATTATTTGTGTTTTTTTTAAGTATTTTGTCTAAAATAATTTATTTTTAGTGAAAAATCGGCTGTTTTATCATTTTTTTGAGGATTAGGGGTGACCGACGGGCAGTGCGGTTGCCGACACCCGTCCCTCGATTGAGAAACGGGACGTGTTTAGCGCACTTTACTGCCCACCGGTCACATTTTCGACGCCCGTCGGTCACGTCTGAATGGCCGTCCCTGGGCTCTCCCTCACTATTTTAATTTGTTTTCATTTACTTATGTTTTCTGTCATTTGTTTTCTTTATTTTGTTTGCCCTCTTATTGAAAAACCCTTTTTAGCTTTTATTTTATCATTTTATTCCATTTATGAATTTTCGTACTAATGTGTTTGTTTATTTTTGTGAGATATCCTTTTATTATTTTTGGATGGGTTCAATTTCAGGATGATGATGGCCACTCAAATCTGAGGATTTATACTTGCTATTTATTCCCTTTAACCCTCATATTTATTATTATTATTTATTTAATATTGATTGTAGGTTTATTACTATTTTTTCGCTTATTATTATTATTATTGCTAGTCTTATTGTTAGTTTTAGTATTTTATTATTATATTAATCGCATGATTGTTGTTATTGTTATAATAATTTATTTATTTCCATTTGTAAAATTATTTGTTGTCGCGATAGTAAAAATGGCTAAGAGTTTTATAATAATCAATTTGGGAATTTCGCAAAATCAATGACCAAAGTCCTATTTTATCCAATAAAATCATCATATACAAAAATTGTTTTCTTATAATAAATGCATCTAGGACCAATGTCCTCAATTTTAATAAATATCCCGTTTTATGCATGTTTTGTACCTTATTTACATTAGGGGTTGTATTCTGCCACTAGTTTTATTGTAATTTACTTTCACATGCTTTATTTTAATGTTACTTTATTTTCTGCTTTTATGTGAATGATTGTGCTTTTTAATTAATTGCATTGTGTGGAAAGAAAGTGATAATAAATTCAAAACCTAATTGTAAAATTAATTAAGGTGCAAATAAATTAGAAGTTTCGAACCTACTCTGGTCCTTGGGCTCAACGAGGTGAGAGGTCCATTTCGATGCTTTATTGGAATGGGATCTCCAAGACACCTCTTGTGTCCCATCAAAAGACTCAATTTACAATCCTAGGCTCCTTAGGGTTAGAGGGTCATTCCAATGTTCTATTGGGGTGAATGCATCCAAGACCCCTTTGGTTTGCCCAAAATGGATAATATGCACCGTCTTAGGCTCATTGAGGTGACACGAACTTTCCCAATATTTTATTGGGTGGCGACTCTACGAAACCTCCTTGTTGCCCAAAATAGACGCACTTGTAAATACCTTACAAGTTCCAATGAACCTCTCTCGATCGCCTTAAAGCGGGCCTTCGGGAAGCCCATGGGGTTCGGCGCGCGTTACAATTAGTAATAACGGGAATCAATATGACATAATTGCCTCATTAGAAAATGTATCTTTGGTAACCCGAGGAGGTATAACTATTCATATAGTTAATTAATTAAATAAAACAAACCATGAGTAAGCATAATGTCATCGTAAATTGCTTAGGTAATAACGTAAATTCTGGCTATGGTATGTAAACAAATGTATATAAGATAATGTTTATGTTTTGTATGAGAAGAAGAATATGAATTTATGATAGCATTAAGCAGTATATTTTATGTTTATTTATATATATTTATATATATTGAATTTCATGTGTTTGCCTCGGCAACCACTGTGAGTGGCTGCCCATTTTTGGTTTCGCCCTACTAAGCGTTATCACTTAGCACAGTTATTTATCCGTGCAGGTTAGGAGATTAGTGTCCCGCAGCAGTTCTTTGTGACTTTGGCCAACGATGTCGGTAGAAGTTATAAAATGTTTTTATTAGTTGTCGGCTGTAATTAAGTTTATTGATTTAGCAATTGTAATGAGATGTATTAATCTTCAGTGCGAATGATGGTGTGTGAGTGTTTTGTGGTTTGGATGTTAGGAATTTTATTGTTCTAATTTCTGTATTATCATGAATGTCTTTGTCTGGTAACACCTTCTACTCACCGTAGGTCATTACCCTGCGAAATGCTACGTGTGGGAGCTGGGGGTGTTACATTTTGGTATCAGAGCTCCGATTTAGTCGGTTCTGGTTAATAACGTGTTATGAAGTGCATCTGTATAGTTTAGTGTTGGCCAAAGCGGACGACCTTGTCTTTTAGATATGTTTTGGGGAAGATAAACCTTTTGATTTGATAGAGTGTTTAGTTAAGTGTTTGTTTGGTAGGTCACGATCTACCTGCCTTGAAGTATTATATGTATGTGCAATTTGGAACGTGTTTGTTAGATGAGTTATTGGAGATTCTATTAGGAATTTTGTTTCGATTCTATGTAGTAAAAGGGAAAGTTTGTAGAAGTTTTTGAAGTGTATTGATATGTGGTTACCTGGGAGGAATAGATGTTTTGGTATTTTGAGATGGAAGAGTATGTGGATTTTGTAAGATTATGGTGTTACTCGGTATGCCTGTCAGCTATCTGCAGAAAATTTAGTTGAGAATAAGCATATTGAACTATGGGGATGGGAAAAGTGCATTATCATAGCATCAATCGCATTTTCGCATTATTTTGCATACATGAACTATCACTTCCTCATTGCATCATTATCTTTTGATTGCACATGAGAAACAGTTGCATATGTGTTTTGATGGAGAGAAAGCTAACAGGGTGTACGTTAAGTATTTAATATCAAGATTCGGTGTTATTTAATGGCATAGCATTCGTTAAGGAGAATGTATTGTGTGTATAGTTAGAGCGGAATAGAAAGAGTATTAGGGAATCTTATGCTAATGAAAGTGAAGGGATTTTTGGAACAAGGTATGAGTATGGTTAGTAAGGAAAGTAGCATGTGTGCTAGATGTATCTAGAAGTATTAAGGAATAGTGTAACAAGATATTGTCAGTTAGATGATTTATATGCGAAGTATATGTGCTTTGGTTTTTCGATTGGCGATTAAGTAATGATTATTCTGATGAGTGTAAATGGGTTTGAGTGCTAGATAATAAAAAGAGGATTATGGGTTTTCTTTAAATCAAGTTTATGAATTTGAATTTAGCTATGTACAATAGAAAGTTATGATTCGTATAGCTATTCGGATTTTTAAGGAAGTGGTTTGAGATTATAGTGATGGGGATAAGTAATAGCAAGTAAGTATATTAAAAGTAAAGGTGTAATGGGATAAGTGAAATGTATGTATTATAAGTGTAGAACGTAAGTGTTATATGATGATACGGAAATTATTAGTGTAAATGATAGTGAATTGGAGTGTAGTGTTTGAATTTTTCTGATGTAAGTGAATTTTGAGGACGAAATTCTTTTAGGAGGGAAGCGTTGTCACACCCCGAAAAGTACCCTAGAAGGATTTGTGCATATTGAGGATGAGTAGCGACAGAAGTCGTGCAAGTTGATGTGTTTGGTATGTCAGACAGATAATTTAAGAATTTAAGTGAAAGTTCCAATAAGTGCGGCCAATAGTAAATTATGAATATCAACGTCTAAAGTTATAAGAGTTTAAGGATTTAAAAGATAATTTGACATAAACATCTATTTGTGGGTTTTAATAGAGTGCGCATATATAGAGGGAAGTAGTGTATGTGTTAGTGGAGGTAACCTTGTGTGTAGTGTCATGTATGGGTGTAGGGTGTGAATGGTCAAGTTCCACCAATTATGTGGTGACATGTGGCAAGAATTTAGAGAGGGGCATTTAAGGGAAGGAAAGAGAAAGGTAGAGCAGAATTTTTCCAAGCTCTCCCGTTCTCTCTTCCTCACGCCTCTTTCTCCTCCTCTTCTTCTTCCCACTTTGCTCCATCATGATTCTTCCTCTTTGGTTGTGATTCCTTGGTGTAAATTGATCATCACAAGTGAGATTGGTAAGTTTTATTGGGCTTTCTTCTCCTCTTTCATCTCTTCTTTGGATTTTGTTTGAGTGTGTTTTGATCTAGGGTTTTTGTTGTTTGTGTGAGTTTAATGAGGGTTTTGGTTGGGAAAGATCTTGGATGGGTTTAGGAGCATGAAAGAGCAACCAAGAAAGCTAATAGGAGTAAAGAAGTTAAAGGTTTGGGATTTTGTTTGAGAAATTATTGATTTTGTGCATTTTGTGATTTTTGTGTTTACATGAGAATTTCTGGAAAATTGATGTTTGATAAGGCATATTATAGTGTTAATGTTATGGGTAATTATTTGATTTGAATTATGATGCATGAATGTAGATGTATTGAACAATTATTGAAGTTTGATGAACATCTACTTAAATTTATGGGTTTGTGTTCTTGAGAAGTTTGATTTTTCTAAGCATGATTTTGATTGTGTAAATTGTGGATTTAAGTCATGTTTTATGATATATGTGATGATGAAAGGCTTATTTGAAGGTAAGATGAGGTTTGGTTTGATTTTGGGTCAAAATGAGTTTTGGATTGCAAATTCTGGGTTTCTCTGCATTTTTTGGGATTTGGGAGTCGCGACACCCTCACTAGCGCGATACCCTCTCGAGCGCGACAGAATCGTGAAGTCCCGTTCCATATTGATTTTGCACTAGAGAATGAGAGGCGTCCGACTCGTGTCAAGCAGCACGACTCATGCAGTCTTTGATGTGCACGATCCGTGCTGCTGGGCAGGGAGCAGCGAGGGAGCAAGCCTTCATGAGTCATGAGGAATTTTCATAACACGTGAAGGCTGCGTGTGACTCGGAGGGACTAGCACGACTCATGCTGGAGTAGTACGACTCGTGCTGGAGAAGCAGGACTCGTGCTCTTAATTGGTAGCCGCAAGTCGTGATTCAGAACACGACTTCCTTTGGGGAGCAAAGCATCGACACGAGTCGTGTTGACTTGCACAACTCGTGTCTGATGCCATTCTATCGCGAGCGCGACAGTGAGCTTCCCCTGCCCTATTTTTTTTTCGATTTTACCCTTCTCTTCTAAAATGAATTTCAAATGGTTTCTTCATGGATTTTTACCCATGTATGCAATATAATATGCTTATTTTTATGGGCAATATTATGATAATTAATAACATAGATATGCTTAAGATGTTCATATGAGATGTTATACGTAAATGAATGCATGTGCCTAATTAAAAATGAAAGAATGTTATGCGTATTGTGGAATGTGTATGTATGTGGAAATGAGATGAATTCAATAATGATATGGAAAATTTAGCCTGCGCGAGTCGGTCGTCGATAGATAGGCATGCCTATAGAGTTCTATTTGCTGCAGCCCTCTGTAATGTTCTGGACCCTGATCAGGTCCCCGTTTGGTTCCTCGCGAACCTTTATGTGTATGGATCTTATTTAAGATCCCCTCTGTAAAATGTTTTGAATGAGAAAATGTGATGTTGCTTTTCGATTCGTACCCATTAGGTACCGTCACTATTTAATTCGTACCCGTAAGGTACCGTCACTGTTTACTCGCTTATCCACCCCTAGGACTTAGCAGGCAATTAATGAAAATAAAAGTATGTGATTGAATCGATAAATTCTGTAATGATGTATGAAAGTTATGTGAATAAACATTTTGATGGAATTGTGATTAATGCCATTTGGCTGGTGCTCTACACACCCCTCTGTTTTGGAGCTGTTATGGACTCGAATGTGAAATTGTGTGGTATCATCGGATACCTAAATAGTTTTGTATCTGAACCTAATGTCAGTTAATCGAAAAGAGATATAGCAAACGATGCTGTGCTAATAAGTATCCATGAATGAATACTGTTTGCATAAAAATTCGTATGTGAGAGATGCCTGTTATTAGTCTGTTCATAAGCTATGAGTATAATTGTCTATGTAAAGTCGGTGTAAGAATTTTTGAAATGATTGATATGCTTATTTGCTATGGTTAAGCACTCAGTAAATGAACTCTATGAATCTATCCGTTTATATGTTTAAATTGAGAATACAGGTATGAATTGTGTTATCTACCTTTTGGATCTTAGCCTCGATAATTATTGTAAACTTTTCGGTAAGGAATTCGTGTGCCTTGCTGTTAATTTTAATAAATACAATAAGTTATATATGTCTTGATTGGTAAGTAAGAGATAATAAAGTATTAAGCATGATGTAGATAAATTGATTTAGGAAATGGGTTAAGATTAATTTGGGATATGTGTGCATAAGTTTTTATAGAACTACGTGGTTATGATTCCCGACCATAGGGATACGTAGGAAGCTTGGAATACTTATTTCGAGCCCGAACCAAATCTACAATTTAAATGTTTTGTCTAGCTTTGATTAGTAATGGTTTAAACAAATAGAATGTTCTAACGCAAGCACTGATACTTTGATCTGCATGATTTTGGAAATATTTGTAATAACGGGAATTGATATGACTTAGTTGCCTCATTAGCAAATGTATCTTTGGTAACCCAGGGAGGTACAACTATTCACATAGTTAATTAATTAAATAAAGCAAACCATGAGTAAGCATAATGTCATCGTAAATTGCTTAGGTAATAACATAAATTCTGGCTATGGTATGTAAACAAATGTATATAAGAAAATGTTTATGTTTTGTATGAGAAAAAGAATATGAATTTATGATAGCCTTAACCAGTATACTTTATGTTTATGTATATATATTTATATATATATAATTACATGTGTTTGCCTCGGTAATCACTATGAGTGGCTGCCCATTATTTGTTTCGCCCTACTAAGCGTTATCGCTTAGCACGGTTATTTGTCCATGCAGGTTAGGAGATCAGAGTTGCGCAGCGGTTCTTTCTGACTTTGGCCAACGATGTCGGTAGAAGTTATAGAATGTTTTTATTGGTTGTCTCCTGTAATTAAGTTTATTGATTTAGCAATTGTAATGAGATGTATTAATCTTCAATACGAATGATGGTGTGTGCGTGTTTTGTGGTTTGGATGTTAGGAATTTTATTGTTTTAATTTCTGTATTGCCATAAATGTCTTTGCCTGGTAACACCTTCTACTCACCGTAGATCTTTACCCTGCAAAATGTTAGGTGTGGGAGCTGGGGGTGTTACATTGCTGGTCTGTCGAGCTACACGGCGGAAAGAATCCCATACCACCGTGTAAACGTCTAGAAGGAGCATTGTCAGACTCGTGCTGGCCCAGCATGACTCGTGCTGCCCCAGCATGACTTGTGCTGGCTGGGAGATGTTCTGCGCAAGCCATGTTTTGGTGTAACAACCCAAATAGGGCCTAATCGAAAATTGCGTGATAAGTCAGAAAGTAAGGGTATTTTGGTAAGTTGAGCAAGAGAAAATTTGGATAATAAGGATTTATTGCATAGAAATTAATTCAATAAATTTAGTGGAAGAATTATATAGTGATCATGTAGTGTATGGAAGTAGGATGTTTGATGTGTAGTAATCTAGTGGATTATGTGTGTGGTGCCTTGGAAGTAATAATTTTAAGAGATTATATTGTGTGGGTTGTGTATGGTGCTTTGATATGTAAGTCAAAAGTGGAGTCTTGGGTCCAATGGGGGCATGACACCTAGCATGGGTAGGTTGAGGAGCATTAAAGAAGAGAGAGGAGAAGGGAGCAGATTTCTTGGCTTTCCCTTCACGTTTCCTTCCTCCTCTTCTTCCCTCTTTTTACTTTTCTGCTCTCACTACTCCCTTGTGTGTGTGCTCAACGTGGGTCTTCAAGATTGGAGTTAGAGTTCTGATTTTTGAGCTGGAATCAAGAGGTAAGTTAATGGGTTTATGTGGGTTTCCTTTTTCTTCCTCATCTCCTCTGCATTTTCTAAATTTTAAGTTAGTTTTTGGCTGGGTTTTTGTGCAAGAATCTAAAGAATGTAGAAAGAGTAAAGGGAAAGAGAAAGTGGGGGTTTGAAAGAGAAGATTGAAGCTTCATTTCCAGGTTTGGGAGCTTTGTTGGTTGTGTTTGATTATGAGTTGAAGTTGCTTACTCTGTTAATGGATGGTTTTTTCCCTAGTTCTCATTTGGATTGTGTATGTTTGTGTTATTTTAATTCTGTAATTAATTGAGTGTTTTGCTTGGGTAAATGCATGTGTTGTTAGAGTGAGGAATATTGGTTCAAATGTTAGTGCTAGATGGATGTTTATATGTGTTATTGAGGAATATGTAAATGATATGTGAATGATTTTGGGTTTGTTAGTAGTTTTGATTTCTGAAGTTCAAGGTGTTTGATTAATGTGTTGATTGTGTTTTGAGCAAGTTTTGAAAGCTTGGGAGGTAAGAATTTACATATGTTTGCATGTCAAATAATGTTTGGTTAAATGGGTTTTGTTTTGGTTGAGCTGGGTGTTCTGCGTTTTCTGTAGGAATTGGAAAACACGATCCCGTCGCGAGCGCGATGCTTGTCGCGATCGTGACAGAATTACGTTATTCAGTTTCGTGCACAGCGAGATGTTGTGTGTGTGTTTTTCTGTGATGTGAGGAGAGAGTCACGAGTGGTGACCAAGCATCACGACGCGTGAGTCCTGTCACGAGTCGTGATGGGGGATCACGACTCGTGACCCCTCTCTCTTGTAGAAGAGCTCCGTCACAAGTGGTGACCAAGTATCACGATGCGTGAGTCCCGTCATGAGTCATGATGGGGGATCACGACTCGTGACCCTCCTTGAGGTCCGCGATGCGAGTCCCATCACAAGTCATGATGGAGTATCACGACTCATGACCCCTCTTTCTGGTGGGCATGAGGCAGCTTGTCACGAGTCACAACTGTGTATGCAACTCGTGACTGGCCTTCTTCCCCTCTGTTACTATCGCGAGCGTGACACAAGTCGCGATCGTGACAGTGGCTCCTGCCTGTTTTGCCCTATTTTATCTAGAAATCTTCTTCTTTCCTTTTTTGCATGGCTTTTCATACTGTGTAAGTTATGTTTTGTGGTTTTATGCTAGTGTATTAGTGTTTTGACTTGTGTTTATAATTAACGACTTTGTCTAGTGGGAAATGTTTTAAATATGTGTCTTGAGCCTGAAGTGTCAAGGTAGTGGATAATTAAGTATGCTTAAGAAGGGTTTGTCAGTGCAGCTGCCTGTGTCCGCCCCGTTTGGGCGAAGCGGTCGACCTCCGAGATGGTCATCTTCCGTGTAGTGATAAAATGTTTTGAGACTCCGGTCTCCCGCGCTACCTTCGGGTACTAAAACTATTTTTGAGGCTTCGGTCTTCGTGCCGTGTTCCCGTATCCTCCGCCATTAAAATTCAGGCTATTGTGTGAACAGTTTAGTAATGGTTTAGTGAAGTGTTTGGTTATTGCGTATTTTTGATTCTAGTATTTTCTTCGTGATTTCTATTTTCAATTCTGATTTTATATATTGATTCGTGATATATATGTAAATATTTCTATCCTCTGTTTTTTAGTGGTTTCTGTATTGTTGATGCATGTTATTATTGTATAGTGTTCTGTTGTGTTTTGTTTCCTCCCCACTAAGCGTTATCGCTTAGCACGGGTTCTTGTCCCGTGTAGGTGACAGGATTTTGAAAGCTTGCTCATATCGCGCATCTGTAAGTCAGCCACATAAGAGTAGAGTTATTGTTGTTATCTCCTCCTGTAATTCTTTTTGTATGTAGTATTTTTTTTTTATAGTGGCTCTTATAACTCTTTGTAAAGTTTATGATGTAATATTTTGGATATTATATCTAACACTATATTTTGATTATTTGAGATTTATGTTCTGCCTTTATTATTATTCTTAGAGAATGCTTCCGCTTAGCAGATGTATACGTGTATGTGTGAATGTTGTGAGTGAGCATCGGGTAGCGCGTCCGCCTACGTCCTTCCAATGGGGGCGGCGGTGGGGGTGTTACAGTTTGTGGTATCAAAGCGCTGGTTTAAGCGATTCTGGTTGTCTTTGTTTGTTGTGTGTCGAGTCTTTGCATGTTAGTCGGTTTTGTGTCGTGGCCTAATGCATATGTGTCTTGTCTTGTGTAGTGTCTAGATGGAGTCTGATCCAAGTGATAACGTGGGTGAGACGGCTGGTAGTGCGAGTGTAGTGAGAGGTGAGCAACCTGTTCCTCTGCGTCAGCAAGAAGAGATTCCTGGTATGGGTTTTTGTCCTGAGAATCCGGTTGTCACATCCCAAAAGTGGCCTAATTGGATTTGGCAATTTTAATTGGAAAATATGGATATTTTGGTAATTGTTACAAGGGTAAGTAAAGGCAATTGGGTAATTTTCTAGAGGAAAGAGGATTTTATTGCAAGGAATTAAAAGTATTATTTGCAGATTTTACTTTAGTGAGTAAAAAGAAATTGTTAAGGACCTATTAGAAGATTTGAAGGAGCTGTTAGTAATTGGGATCAAGTGAACCAGTGCATGTGTGCCAAGTGGAGATGTGAGTGTGTGCATGTGGGTGAGATAAAAGAGATGTCTGAGAGTTTTAGCTTCTTCGAAATGAAAAGTTCTCTCTCTTGCTCTCTCTAACGTTAACCACTCCTTTCCTCTTCTTTCTCTATTCTTTCTTTCTGTTTGCATGTGTGTTCTTCCGTTTTGTGCTTTGAGGGGATTTCAAGAGGTAAGTGGCAGAAGTTCTTTAGGTTTTGGTTGAATATCCTTCTTCTCCTCCTTTGGGTTTATAAAGATTATGTTCTTGGGTTAATGGAATGTGGTTTTATCTGTTTGCAAGCCTCTGAAGATAAGAGAAAGGAGAAGGGAAAAGGCAAGGTTGTAGATTGAAATTTGTGGTGGTCATTTTGAACTTCATTAACAGGTTTGGAAGTGTCTGTCCTTTCTCATTTTCGGATCCTGGTTACTGTATGTTGTTAATATAAGCTATGTGTGTTGTTTATTAAAATGTATGAGCAATGTGATGTGTATACATGATTCCTGTAGAAAAGAATGATGTTGAGTATGCAAATGAGATGAATATGCATGAGTTTGAATGTGGAATCCTGGGTTGTTGACGTTCTGTTATTGCATCTGTTTAAATTGTAAAAATATGTTATTTGTATTAAAATTGCTGTACATATGCTCTGGAGACTTAAAGGTATGTATTCGAATAATTATTGCATGAAAAATGGTTTTAAACAAAATCAGGTTTTGAGTTTTGAATGTACTCTGTTTTCACGATTTTCTGGTTTCGACGTTTTCTGGAAATTTTGAGTTTTGAGAAGGAGAAGTAGAAGTAAGAGAAGAAGATCACGTGACATGATGAAGACTCACGCCGTGACCCTCTTCCCTGAAGAGGATCACGAGACGTGATGCAGCATCACGCCGTGACCTGCTTCCCTGGGGAAGTCACGAGACGTGATGGAGAGTCACGGCTCATGACCCTTCCATTCCCTGCGTATCATGAGTCACCACTGCCTGAGTGACTCGTGACATCCCCTCTCTTCTCTGGCATCACGAGACGTGACGGATGGTGACGACTCATGACTGCCTCTGTTTTTGGGGTGGCGCTTGTGAGAAGCCAGCGTCACGAGTCACCGTTGCCTGGATGTCTCGTGACTTGCCTCCTTCCAGCTGCCCTGTTTTAAAAAGCAAAAGTATTTTTCTTTAAAGCTTCTGTTACATGGGTTTTCACTAAATGACTCAAGAACAGGATTAAATCTGTGCTATAATACAATAATTGTTTAATTATGAGATTTGTGTACATGATTTAAATGTTTATAATTTATATGAATATGGATTATATCGATGTGAGTTATATGTTCTTATTATCCCCTGTATTGGATATTTATATATTTATATGTTTCTGAATTAGAACAATATACATGTATACATAAGTTATAAGATCGTATTTAATGCAATTCTCATGATATGATTACTACTTGAGTTTCTTTTTAGGTTGTGACATGTTAAGCCTGAATAGTCATAGTGGTGGATAAGTAAGTGCTTACTTAGGTCAGGGTGTGTGTGCAGCTGCTATATGATAAAATGTTATATGCGGGTCCTGTTTGGATCCTTATTTCGACCCCGTTTGGGTCTATATGGAAATTAATGTGAGATTTCGGTCTCTATATGAAAATCATATGTTTGAGACTCATGTCTCTATATGCTTGGGATACTGTGTTCAATCAGTATCCAAATGACCGCATCCACTTCTAGAGAGTATTTTTAGACTAATCAGGCTATATGTTAAATTGTATTTGCATATGTTGAGATGCATATGGACAGGAATAAAAGTATACGATGCACATGAATTCTTGCATAACTTCATGATATGCACCTTATATCTGTATACTTAGAATGGTGAAAAGTATGTAAATCCTAATTATGATTTGAGTAGTTAATTGCTTGTAATGTATGTTTATGCATGTCAAGTAGAGAATATGGAAATGTGCTTATATGAAATTATGATGCATTTGTTTATGAATCATAGCTTTATTCGACGTTTATGTTGCGATGAAATTATATTTTTGTTGGATATATTGTATATGCATATTGTTCGTTTGTTTTGTTCCTCCCCACTAAACGTTATCGCTTAGCACGGGTTCTTTTCCTGTGCAGGTGGCGAGTTCGGTTTGGAGTCAGATATCTGCAGGTCCGCCACTAGAAGTCTTTTTGGATGAAGTTATTTTTGAGTCTTCCGCTGTTATTTTGTACATGGCTTGTTCATAGCAAAATGAATCTTTTGTAAATGAACAATTATTTTGGTATATGTATTTGCTTACGAGCCCTTTTGTAAAAACGATATTGATATGATATATGTTCAAGGACTTGCTATATTATGATTAAAAGTTTCTTTATTTCTCATATTAGTTTTTGTTTATTAGTGTGTATTTGGATTCGTATATGTGTTTGTCCGCGTGGCACTCCGGTATCCTTCCAACGGGGATATCGGGGCGTTACAGCTCGGTATCAGAGCCCGGTTTGGTGGTTCTGGGTTATGTTGTGATTGTTTGAGTGCAGAGTCGAGTCTATGCATGAGAGTCTGTTATGTGTCGTGGCCTAATGCAGATGTCTTGTGTTTTGTAGTGTTTGTATGGATTCGGATCCAAGTGAGTATATGGGCGACACAATGGACAGTGTCAATGTGGGTCGAAGAGGTGATCCGGCTGGACAGAATAGATATGAACAGGAACCTGCACCAGCTGTGGGTGCAAATAGGGGAGTTGGTTTGGATCCAACATTAGTGCAAGGATTGCTGCAAATGGTTGATAGGTTGACTGCTCCTAAGGCACCAATTGAGTTGTTAAGAAAAATAGGAGCAGAGGATTTTCATGGGACTGCCTTAGATGAATCAGATGTGGCTGAGTTTTGGCTTAAGAGGGTAGGTAGAATTTTGCAAGAGATTAGATGTCCTGTAGATCAGAGAGCTTCATGTGCAGTATCGTTGCTCCAAGGATCAGCATATGATTGGTGGGAGCATGTAATGAGGAATCCTCAGCGACCAGCTGAATTGACATGGGAATATTTCAAGCAAGAGTTTGAGCAGAAATATGTGACAAAGGCATACCAAGAAGCCAAATGGAGAGAGTTCATTAGTTTGAAGCAGCGAGGTATGACTGTGAGTGAGTATGACAAGAAATTCAACCGGTTGAGTAAGTATGTGCCCGAACAGTTGTTGACGGATGAGTTCAGATGTAGACACTTTTTAGAGGGACTGCGTGAGGTGTTCAGAGGTCCTTTGTCTGCTATGATCGTCTTACAACCAGTGGGGTATTATCAGCTTGTGGCAGCGGCAATGAAGTTAGAAGAATCTGAGTTGGTGAAGCAAAAGATAGCACAGAAGAGAAGAGCACCGGATGGGGGAGTTGCGAGTACTAAGAAGTCTAAGGGTGCTCCAGTTGAACAAGGGAATAGAGGGACAATTCAAGTACCTTTAGAAGTAGGAAGTGTAGCCCCATATGGAAATAAGGGAAATCGAGCACCGGAATGTGAGCATTGTCATAGGTACCATTGGGGTACATGTCGCAAGATCACCGGTGCGTGCTTTAAGTGCGGGAGTATGGAGCATCGGTTTGCAAGTTGCCCTAATCGACAAGAGGACCAGAATCAACAAGAGAGTAGAAGATCCAATGTCACCCGAAGCAACCATGATAGAGGTAGAGCTCCGCAAGCACCGTCAGAGACGGTGCAACGACCTGGTGCTACGGAAGATCATAACCGGCATAGAGCATATGCTTTGATTGGAGCTTATGCGACTGATGCCGCAGGTCCTTCTGGTAAGTGTTGATATGTTAAGTTTTGTTTTGTTTCGGTTTTGATATTTGAGATGTTTATGTTAAGCGAGGAAATTTGGAGGACGAAATTTTCTTAAGGAGGAGAGAGTTGTCACATCCCAAAAGTGGCCTAATTGGATTTGGCAACTTTAATTGGAAAATATGGATATTTTGGTAATTGTTACAAGGGTAAGTAAAGGCAATTGGGTAATTTTCTAGAGGAAAGAGGATTTTATTGCAAGGAATTAAAAGTATTGTTTGCAGATTTTATTTTAGTGAGTAAAAAGAAATTGTTAAGGACCTATTAGAAGATTTGAAGGAGCTGTTAGTAATTGGGATCAAGTGAACCAGTGCATGTGTGCCAAGTGGAGATGTGAGTGTGTGCATGTGGGTGAGAGAAAAGAGATGTCTGAGAGTTTTAGCTTCCTGGAAACGAAAAGTTCTCTCTCTTGCTCTCTCTCACGTTAACCACTCCTTTCCTCTTCTTTCTATGTTCTTTCTTTCTGTTTGCATGTGTGTTCTTCTGTTTTTGAGCTTTGAGGGGATTTCAAGAGGTAAGTGGCAGAAATTCTTTAGGTTTTCGTTGAATATCCTTCTTCTCCTCCTTTGGGTTTATAAAGATTATGTTCTTGGGTTAATGGAATGTGGTTTTATCTGTTTGCAAGCCTCTAAAGATAAGAGAAAGGAGAAGGGAAAAGGCAAGGTTGTAGATTGAAAGTTGCGATGGTCATTTTGAACTTCATTAACAGGTTTGGGAGTGTCTGTCCTTTCTCATTTTCGGATCCTGGTTACTGTATGTTGTTAATGTCAGCTATGTGTGTTGTTTATTAAAATGTATGAGCAATGTGATGTGTATACATGATTCTTGTAGAAAAGAATGATGTTGAGTATGCAAATGAGATGAATATGCATGAGTTTGAATGTGGAATCCTGGGTTGTTGACGTTCTGTTATTGCATCTGTTTGAATTATAAAAATATGTTATTTGTATTAAAATTGTTGTACATATTCTTTGGAGACTTAAAGGTATGTATTCGAATAATTATTGCATGAAAAATGGTTTTAAACAAAATGGGGTTTTTAGTTTTGAATGTACTCTGTTTTCACGATTTTCTGGTTTCGACGTTTTCTTGAAATTCTGAGTTTTGAGAAGGAGAAGTAGAAGTAAGAGAAGAAGATCACGTGACGTGATGAAGACTCACGCCGTGACCCTCTTCCCTGAAGAGGATCACGAGACGTGATGCAGCATCACGCCGTGACCTGCTTCCCTGGGAAAGTCACGAGACGTGATGGAGAGTCACGGCTCGTGACCCTCCCATTCCCTGCGTGTCACGAGTCACCACTGCCTAAGTGACTCGTGACATCCCCTCTCTTCTCTGGCATCATAAGGCATGACGGATGGTGACGACTCGTGACTGCCTCTGTTTTTGGCGTGGCGCTTGTGAGAAGCCAGCGTCACGAATCACCGTTGCCTGGGTGTCTCGTGACTGGCCTCCTTCCGGCTGCCCTGTTTTAAAAAGCAAAAGTATATTTCTTTAAAGCTTCTGTTACATGGGTTTTCACTGAATGACTCAAGAACAGGTTTAAATATGTGCTATAATACAATAATTGTTTAATTATGAGATTTGTGTACATGATTTAAATGTTTATAATTTATATGAATATGGATTATATCGATGTGAGTTATATGTTCTTATTATCCCCTGTATTGGATATTTATATATATTTATATATTTATATGTTTCTGAATTAGAACAATATACATGTATACATAAGTTATAAGATCGTATTTAATGCAATTCTCATGATAGATTACTACTTGAGTTTCTTTTTAGGTTGTGACATGTTAAGCCTGAATAGTCATAGTGGTGGATAAGTAAGCGCTTACTTAGGTCAGGGTGTGTGTGCAGCTGCTATATGATAAAATGTTATATGCGGGTCCTGTTTGGATCCTTATTTCGACCCCGTTTGGGTCTATATGGAAATTAATGTGAGATTTCGGTCTCTATATGAAAATCATATGTTTGAGACTCATGTCTCTATATGCTTGGGATACTGTGTTCAATCAGTATCCAAATGACCGCATCCACTTCTAGAGAGTATTTTCAGACTAATCAGGCTATATGTTAAATTGTATTTGCATATGTTGAGATGCATATGGACAGGAATAAAAGTATACGATGCACATGAATTCTTGCATAACTTCATGATATGCACCTTGTATCTGTATACTTAGAATGGTGAAAAGTATGTAAATCCTAATTATGATTTGAGTAGTTAATTGCTTGTAATGTATGTTTATGCATGTCAAGTAGAGAATATGGAAATGTGCTTATATGAAATTATGATGCCTTTGTTTGTGAATCATAGCTTTATTCGACGTTTATGTTGCGATGAAATTATATTTTTGTTGGATATATTGTATATGCATATTGTTCGTTTGTTTTGTTCCTCCCCACTAAGCGTTATCGCTTAGCACGGGTTCTTTTCCCGTGCAGGTGGCGAGTTCAATTTGGAGTCAGATATCTGCAGGTCGGCCACTAGAAGTCTTTTTGGATGAAGTTATTTTTGAGTCTTCCTCTGTTATTTTGTACATGGCTTGTTCATAGCAAAATGAATCTTTTGTAAAGGAACAATTATTTTGGTATATGTATTTGCTTACGAGCCCTTTTTGTAAAAACGATATTGATATGATATGTGTTCAAGGACTTGCTATATTATGATTAAAAGTTTCTTTATTTCTCATATTAGTTTTTGTTTATTAGTGTGTATTTGGATTCGTATATGTGTTTGTCCGCGTGGCACTCCGGTATCCTTCCAACGGGGATATCGGGGCATTACACCGGTCCTAGTGTAAGGTTTACTTCAATTGGTAGAGAGGTTAACTGCTCCTAAGGCTCCGACCGAGTTATTAAGAAGGAGAGGAGCAGAAGACTTTTATGGGACTACTTTAGACCAATCTGATGTGGCCGAGTTTTGGCTTAAGAGAGTAGGTCGGATTTTGCAAGAGATCAGATGTCCTGCAGATTAGAGGGTGCTTTGTGAAGTTGTGACGCGCGCCGGATCCCCGCGGCCGCCCGGTCGACCGCCCGCACGTGGGCGATCGGGCATTTGTGGGTCCGTTGACAGCTTGCAATAAATCGCAAGTGCGTCTATGTTGAGCAACAAGGAGGTTTCATGGAGTCGCCACCCAATAGAACATTGGGAAAGTTTCTCTCGCCTCGGAGAGCCTAAGACTGCGCTTAGTATCCATTTTGGGCCAGCCAAAGGGGGAAGGTAAACCTCTCGCCCTAAGGAGCCTAGGATTAACGCTAAAGCCTCATGACACAAGAGGTGTCTTGGAGGGTAAACCTCTAGCCTCTTGAGCCCAAAGACCAGAGCTGGTTCGGGACTTCTCATTTATTTATACCTTGATTAATATTATAATTAAGTTTTGAATTCATTGTTTCATCAACTTTCCACACAATGCAATTTAAATTAAAGGCGCAATCATTCATATCAAAAGCGGTAAATGTAAGCAAAATCCAAAATAAAGCATTTAAAAATAAATTACAATAACACTAGGAGCGGAATACAACTCCCATTTATAAAGGTGAAATGCATGCATAAAACGGGTTATTCATTAATAGTGAGAACATTGGTCCTCGCATGCATATTTATTATGAAACAGTTTTGATGTGATGATTTATTTGGGTATGAAAAACTAGGACATTGGTCCCCTTTTATTTAGAAAAAAATGTCAAGTTAATTAATAGAAACGTTTTTGTGATTTTCTTTCTAGCGAGCCTAAATAAATAATTTTACAAGAAAATTATATGGCAAAATTAAATAAAATATTACAAATAAAGAAAATAAATATATGAACCAAACGAGCCTTTTTGGACCTCCCGATGTGCTCGCAAAAATGCCCAAGCGAAGAAATGAGTTTAGACATAAAAGCAAATACAAATAAAATAATGTTAGTAATTAAATCAATTAAACATACAAAATAATGAATAACAAATTAAAATAAAATAAGATGATATGAAAAGAATGATAATGGAATCAAAAATATTAACAAAACAAAATAAATGAGAAATATGGATTATATGTGATAAATGATTAAATGATGTGATGAAAATAAAATAAAACATGTTAATTAATTAGTACATGTAAATATGAACATGATAACAATGATGATGAAGATAAAGAATCAAAGAATATATAAAATAATAAAGAAAAGAATAATAAATGAAAACAATTAAAGAATGATGAAAACAAATAAATGGAACAATATGATTAATTAAATATGTTCACAAATGATATAAACCATTTACATGGCAAAAGATCAATTAAAATGAATTTATTAATTACATGTTAAAAATAATGATGAATTAAAGTGAAATAAATTAATTACATGTTAAAATTAATAAACAATCAATATTTATGTGAATAAAGATCATATATATACAAATTAAATAAATCAAATCTGAAATAATAAAATAAAATAAATGAAAACAATAAAATAAAATATACATAAATAAATTAGATATGAACCAAAAGAAATAATAAAAACAAGCCCAGAATGTTTACCCTCAGAGTTTCGGATTCGATGAAGGTAAAAGATGATCGATTTCTTTGTTTGATGATTCACAATATTAGAGTGAAATATGATTAAAATGTTGGAATTTTATTCCAAGAAACATAAAAAATGATCAAAAATTCTTTAAGAACAAAGAATTGACACCTTTGCCTAAAGAAATGATTTTGATCAAAAAAAGTTTTTATTGATTAAAATAAAGAAAAATGATTTCAAGAACAATCAATCACTTTGTTCATAAAAAATTGATTGAAGTTTTATTTTAGAAAATCAAATAAAAATTATATTTTAATGACAAACAATTATTTTATTTGTCTCAAAATCAATTTTTTATCAAAAAGAGATTCAAAACAAAATCAATGAAAAAGTTTTATTGAACACAAAATAAAAGATTAAAAACAATTTTGAGAACAAATAATTATTCTATTTGTCTCAAAAATTGAATCAAACAACAAAACTTCCTCTAAAAAATATGTTTAGAACAAATTATGTTGGGAAAAGAATGAAACATTTGATTTTTTTTTTATTTTTGGTTGGGGAATAAATCTGGAATTTTAGTAGAAGAAGAAGAAGAATTCTGAAAATTTTAGGTCTAAAAAATGTGTGGAGGACTCCAAAAGAAACAATTGGAATAATTAAGTCTTGAAAATTCATTTTCCAATCTCAATTAAACCTTGTTAATTCAAAGAGAAATCTCAAAATGTTTAGAAGAAAAATCAAAGAGGAAGAGAAATGCTGGAAATTCTGATGTAAAAAATAGTAGTGGAGGCTCTCTTTTTTTTTTGATTCATCATAAAGTATTTAAAGAATAGAAAATGTTGCCCTAATTTAATTAAGGAAAAAAAACCTAATTTTATTCAAATTCCTTTATTTTGGGGGATAAAATCAAGTTTTATTAATTAATAATCTATAAAAAATATTTTGGAATTTTATTTGAAGTCAAAAACCCTTAATTTTGGGATAAAAACAGATTTTTTGGTGAAAATATCGGAAAAAGGGCTGAAAAATGGGAAAATAGGGTATCAGACCCTATACCGACGGCCAGGAAGCCGTCGCTAGAGGGACGCCGCCCGTCGCTATAGAGCGAAGGGGACTCACGCGGCGAGGCGCGCGAGATCCGCGCGCAGAGGCGCGGAAATCGCGCGCAGAGGCGCACGGTGCGGCGCGCAGCGCGCAACGCTGCGCGTCGCTCTTTAGCGACGCGCGGCATTGGCGACGCTGCACATCGCAAAATCGCGCCCAGCGCGCTGGGCGCCTGGGCGTCTGCGTGTTGGGCGCCTGGAGCCTGCGAGCTGGGCGCCAGCGCGCCTATGCGCTGCCGCGCCCGACACTTGCGGTTCGAAAATTTTTTTTTTTTTTTATTTTTTTTTTCTATTTTTTAAAATTTTAAATTGACTAAAAACACCATAATTTTAAGCCCCCATTTTTCAAAATAAATTTTTTAAATATTTTCTATTATTTTCTAATTTTTCACTCTAAAATGCAAATTTGACGAGAAAACCATCACTTTTTACCTTTTAAGCCTGTGAAGGCAATTATCATCATTGGGTAACTTCGATCTAGGCTTACTCAGGACCCGGTGTCTACAGTTGCCCCCAGTTTAGGGGAATCTAGTACACTAGTGTCTAGGTGAGCCTAATCTCAAAGAAGAAAAGGAAAAAGACGCGTACCTGAGTCAGCCGTCTTTCCGAACTGGAGAATTCTGAGATGGTGATTATTATCATGGTGTGTTTTCGTTTGTTGAAGCGGTGCTATCTGCGAGCCCTTCGGTTGATTGCCCCCTAAGAGGTCTTCGGTTCATCGATCGTTTGCCCCCTGAGAGGTCTTCCGTTCATTGATTGTTTGCCCCCTGAGAGGTCTTTGGTTCATTGCCATTTACCCCCTGAGAGGTCTTCAGTTCATTGATTGTTTGCCCCCTAAGAGGTCTTCCGTTCATTGCCCCCTGAGAGGTCTTCCGTTCATTGCCCCCTGAGAGGTCTTTGGTTCATTGATTGTTTGCCCCCTGAGAGGTCTTCAGTTTGCTGCTCCCTGAGAAGTCTTCAGTTCATTGATCGTTTGCCCCCTGAGAGGTCTTCCATTCATTGCCCCCTGAGAGGTCTTCAGTTCATTGATCGTTTGCCCCCTGAGAGGTCTTCGGTTCATTGATCTTTTGCCCCCTGAGAGGTCTTCTGTTCATTGCCCCCTGAGAGGTTTTTCATTTGCTGATCCCTGAGAAGTCTTCGGTTTATTGCCCCCTGAGAGGTCTTTGGATAATTGCCCCCTGAAAGGTCTGCGATTTACTGCTCCCTGAGAAGTCTTTGATTTGATTGCCCCCTGAAAGGTCTGCGATTTACTGCTCCCTGAGAAGTCTTTGGTTTACTGCTCCCTGAGAAGTCTTTGATTTGCTGCTCCCTGAGAAGTCTTTGGTTGATTGCCCCCTGAGAGGTCTTCGATTTGCTGCTCCCTGAGAAGTCTTCGGTTTATTGCCCCTTGAGAGGTCTTCGGTTCATTGATCTTTTGCCTCCTGAGAGGTCTTCAATTTGCTGCTCCCTGAGAAGTCTTTGATTTGCTGCTCCCTGAGAAGTCTTTGGTCGATTGCCCCCTGAGAGGTCTTCGATTTATTGCTCCCTGAGAAGTCTTTGGCTGATTGCCTCCTGAGAGGTCTTCGGATGGTGCTTGGATTGATGATTAAGCTGGTATGTGGATTGATGATTTGATCGATGTCTGGATTGATGATTGACTTGAGGCTTGGATATATGTTTTGATCGATGTCTGGATTGATGAATGAGTTGAGGTTTGGATTGATGATTTGACCGATGTCATCACTCGGCTTTTGTCAGTGTCCGCCTCAAGTCTCTCTTTCTGCAAAATAGGGAAACTAAAATATGCAGGGAAAATAGTGAGCATGCAAGTGAAATGCATGAGTCATGCAGGAATGCAGGATAAAAATTCATCTATGTGAACTTGAAGATGATAGCCGGGCTAGCTGCAATTTGCGATATAATTGAAGCCTTTTAAGCTGTTTTTGAATTTCATGCCCTTTGGGATTGTGAGATTCTCACCTGGTACCTGTAGTCATTATTTGAAGGTAGTACGTCCCTTGTGGATTTTCACACTAGCTTTTCTTAGTGGGAGACGCGTCCTTTGCGGATTTTCACATAACCCTATGCGTTATTTTTTGCCTGGAACGGACCCAACCCAATCCAGCGGCTTTTCTCTTTTTTCTTTTTTTTTTAAGGACAGACTGCCTGTTTTCAGGTTTTCACCCTATCCTTTTGCCTAGTTTTTGCTTAGAGCGCCAGTTACGGTTTTCACTCTAACGACTCTTTTCTTTTTTTTCTTTTTTTTTGAAGCTTGCTGAAGTTGTTGGCAAGAATCTTTAGGGAGTCTTAGGACATGGTTGCATGAGCTTGATTTTGCACATCTGATAGCAGGATGAATCGGCTGAAGCGCTTGAGCGGTGGACAATAGGCGACTTTGGTCACACAAAGAGAACTGCTCTGATCACATCATTGCAGAAATGCATGTGTTTCAATTTGATTTCATTAAGCATGATCATTATTTTGGCATTGACTTTAAAAAATACAAGACTTTAGCTAATCTCGAGATAGATCTTGAAAGCATCAAACTCCTGTTATCAATCAGCCCTCTCGGGTTTTATGATTGAAGATTTTCTCTCATCTCTTAATCTTTTTCTTTGAATGCGAATTCTAGATGCAACTTTGGGGACGAGACTTAACTCGAATGCATGAATGCACTCATGGCTCCTCGCTTTAAGCTCAAGAAACACCATATGCCTCTTCTTACGTACCAAACATTATTAGAAGGTCATCTTCGCTAATTGGATAAGACTGAACCAAGAATCAAAAGGTCTTACTTTGGTTGTAATGTCAGGCTTAGGTAGATGGCTATCAAAAAAAAGATCAGGTCGCTAGAGAAAAATGGCCGCGATATTTTCTCAACTGATGGATGAACCGTTCTCAGATCAGTTGCATATACAAGAGGTGTTTTTTTTTTTTTTAATTTGGGTTCGGTAACATTTTAGCTCCTTGAGATCAGAATAACAATAAAAGGGTAATTATTGAAACTAGTCAATTGGTTACTGTTTTGAGGTTTTTTTTTTTTTTTTTTTTTTTTTTTTTTTTTTTTTAGGGAGCTCATGTCTTTGGCGCATGACTGAAACCCTCTTCCCAAAGTGTAAACTCATCCTTACCAAGCCAATTTTGATAACCCACAAAGAAATTATTGATTGTTAAAACGTTCATCCATCCCTGCTAGAGAGGCCACTCTTCTAAGGGGAAGCCAAAATCATTTTAGGCGAGGGGATAGTTTTAACATGTGTAACAACAAAATTGGCACGCATTTAGCATACCCACATAAAGGCTCAATGGGCTAGCAAGCGATTGTGAAGTAAGGGTAGGAAATGGTCATTTAGAGAGCTATACAAAGAAAATGTTGCCTAAATCATTTTCTAGTTCCGTCTTATCCAGGGATCGCTTCGACGGGTAATCAGAAAGGTTCTAGTGCTCTTAGTGAGTTTCCATCCGGTCCCCTAATTGCAACTAGTTTTTTTTTTCTTTTTTCTTTACAGGAGCTATATCAGATGCTATCAAAATTCTCTTTGGGTTCCCCAAAGTTTCCGAGATTAACTGCAGTCATATTATTTGAATTATTGCCAAAGTAAATGCATTGTGATCATACGAAATGAAATCAATAGAAACATTATACAAATAAGCAAAAATTGTTCTCTTTATTACAAACAGAAAATTGTAGCATAAAATGTTCTAGAAAAAAAAAAGAATTTCAGCATCTAAGAGCAATATCACTAGTGGACTGCAAGACACGGTCATGTTCACGGTGGAGGGACTGCGTTGTAGCCTGCCTTTTTCTTCTTTTCTCTCTTCTCAAGATCTGTGATCTGATTGGTGTCAATGAGATCCTGGATCTTGTTTCTCAGAATACGGCAATGGTCAGTCAAATGGCCGGTGTGCTGGTGGTAAGCGCAGTACTGATCACCTCTATGTCCTGGCTGTCCCTGACTCAAGGCTGGTCTGGGTGGCAAAGGTTGCAACTTGTCTTCTTTCATTAGTCTCTCCAGTACCCAAGATAGAGAGCGGCCTAAGTTGGTGTAGTATCTCTGACCCTGCCCAACTCCAGTAGCTGAGACCTCTGTCGTCCTACCGTTTCTGGTGTTGCTGCTCCCGGCACCTCCTGATTTGAATCCCGACTGGTTCCCATAGCCTCTCCCAGCAAAGTTACTTTGGCTTGCTTTCTTTGCTAGGTAAGCCGCCTCAGCTTCTATAGCGATATCCTTAAGCGACTCCCAATCCTTGAGCCCCTTAAAACTGAGCAAGTCCCTTAAGTAAGGGCATGAGTTTCTGATAAACAGCCTGATCTGGTCTGCAGTGTCAGGCTTCCTCTTCATCTCCATGACCCTGTTTCTCCGTCTTGTAAGGTACTCATGGAATGACTCATCATTCTTCTGCTGTAGAAGCTCGAGGTCTTTTAGGGTGACCTCCATCCTAGTGCTGCAGTCGTACTGCTTCATGAATTCTTCGGTCAAAAGGTCCCAGTCCTCTTTGGACCTCCTATCCAACCCGTGGTACAAGTCAACTGCCGGGCCCACCAGACTAAGGCAGAAATATTCCACCTTCTGCTTCTTGCTTAGCCCTGTGCCTTTCATGACCAAGGTGTACTGCTTGATGTGGGCGGATGGGTCAGAGGTGCCATCAAATTTCGGCAGCTCGGGCATCTTGAATCTTTTGGGCATCAGCTCTTCATCCCCCAGATCTCTGTCTTCTGGGTTGACCCCCTTTCCAGCTGAGAGCATGCGGGTGATTGCCTCAATCTGCTGTCTCATACCTCTTAAAGCTTCATCCTCTACTCTGGGTGCTCTGGGCCTTGCAGCTTGGTGGACTATCGACACCTCTTCTTCTTCCTCCTCCATTAGGAAATCATCATTGGGATTGTGAATCCTTTCCCCTCTTGGTTCGATGGGTGCGGCAGCTCTGTGCTCATTGTTGGGTTGACGAGCAGCAGCTCCAACGAAGGGATCCTCCCCACCAGCAGGTGGTTCGGCTTGCCCCCGAGGAGGGGCTGCTTGTGGCTGTAGAGCAGCAGGCGGCTGTGGGGCAGCAGGTGGATGGGCAATCCTTTCAGCCATGGCACCCATCATATCCATCATTCTTCGTTCAAAATCCTCTAGCCTCCTAGCTAGGTCTTGAGTGGTTAAAGCTCCGGTTTCTTCTGCCATTGGTGGCTCTACAGAGGCTTCATTGATTGATGAGGATGACTCAGAATCCCAGTCAGACACTAGTTTCGGCAACTCAAAGAGCAGATTTGTCCTTACTAGCCGACCGTCGGAACCTCTAGTCCACTTAGATGAAACTATGATGGCTGAAAAAATTAGATTGTTAGGATGATGCATGAATGACATATACAATGCATGATAGTGAGCTATGCAACATTTACAATCACATGCAAGCAAGTAAAGCCTTCCAACCTTATTACTCCCACACACGAGGTAATGCGGTCTCTTTCCTAGGTAGGCTTAATCCATGGGTTAGCGGGGAACCCAATGGATGCGTATGGTGCTCGGTGAAGAACCGGCATCGTAACATCTCTTATCTAATGTGCAAGCACATGGGTTATGATCGTTATGTATTTAGGCAGCCCGAACAAGTTGACATGGGCCTATCGGGGCATGAAAGCCTTTGATTAGGTGACCAATCAGATTATTTGGGTTTGTCCAATACAAAATAATCCATATAGCAAGCAAGGTATTACGGTTCATATCACCTAAGGGAAGTAACTATTTCCATTACATGAGCTTTGGTCAAAGGGTGGTGTTACTTTAGGGCTACCCAAGCATGATCCTTGCCGACGGGTCTAGCTCATCACGAGCGTAACGACCGATCGGGTCACCATTTAATATACCATGATGGTACGAGGCTTGGGCTGGTGATTATCCTTAACACTTCCCTAAATTGAGTGAAAATAAGGTCGTGCTTCGGGAACGCACCGGGGCTAAAAGAGGGACCAAACTAGCATAGATCTAAGGCTCTAATGAGATGCCATGCAGATGAGAGAAAGTGAATTTATGAATTAAATTTTAACCATAAATGTTAAACGAGGTATTTTCGAATTGAAATCTCAAACCATATCATCCCCAGCGGAGTCGCCACTGTGACGCGCGCCGGATCCCCGCGGCCACCCGCTCGACCGCCCGCACGTGGGCGATCGGGCATTTGTGGGTCCGTTGACAGCTTGCAATAAATCGCAAGTGCGTCTATGTTGAGCAACAAGGAGGTTTCATGGAGTCGCCACCCAATAGAACATTGGGAAAGTTTCTCTCGCCTCGGAGAGCCTAAGACTGCGCTTAGTATCCATTTTGGGCCAGCCAAAGGGGGAAGGTAAACCTCTCGCCCTAAGGAGCCTAGGATTAACGCTAAAGCCTCGTGACACAAGAGGTGTCTTGGAGGGTAAACCTCTAGCCTCTTGAGCCCAAAGACCAGAGCTGGTTCGGGACTTCTCATTTATTTATACCTTGATTAATATTATAATTAAGTTTTGAATTCATTGTTTCATCAACTTTCCACACAATGCAATTTAAATTAAAGGCGCAATCATTCATATCAAAAGCGGTAAATGTAAGCAAAATCCAAAATAAAGCATTTAAAAATAAATTACAATAACACTAGGAGCGGAATACAACTCCCATTTATAAAGGTGAAATGCATGCATAAAACGGGTTATTCATTAATAGTGAGAACATTGGTCCTCGCATGCATATTTATTATGAAACAGTTTTGATGTGATTATTTATTTGGGTATGAAAAACTAGGACATTAGTCCCCTTTTATTTAGAAAAAAATGTCAAGTTAATTAATAGAAATGTTTTTGTGATTTTCTTTCTAGAGAGCCTAAATAAATAATTTTACAAGAAAATTATATGGCAAAATTAAATAAAATATTACAAATAAAGAAAATAAATATATGAACCAAACGAGCCTTTTTGGACCTCCCGATGTGCTCGCAAAAATGCCCAAGCGAAAAAATGAGTTTAGACATAAAAGCAAATACAAATAAAATAATATTAGTAATTAAATCAATTAAACATACAAAATAATGAATAACAAATTAAAATAAAATAAGATGATATGAAAAGAATGATAATGGAATCAAAAATATTAGCAAAACAAAATAAATGAGAAACATGGATTATATGTGATAAATGATTAAATGATGTGATGAAAATAAAATAAAACATGTTAATTAATTAGTACATGTAAATATGAACATGATAACAATGATGATGAAGATAAACGAATCAAAGAATATATAAAATAATAAAGAAAAGAATAATAAATGAAAACAATTAAAGAATGATGAAAACAATAAATGGAACAATATGATTAATTAAATATGTTCACAAATGATATAAACCATTTACATGGCAAAAGATAAATTAAAATGAATTTATTAATTACATGTTAAAAATAATGATGAATTAAAGTGAAATAAATTAATTACATGTTAAAATTAATAAACAATCAATATTTATGTTAATAAAGATCATATATATACAACTAAATAAATCAAATCTGAAATAATAAAATAAAATAAATGAAAACAATAAAATAAAATATACATAAATAAATTAGATATGAACCAAAAGAAATAATAAAAACAAGCCCATAATGTTTACCCTCAGAGTTTCGGATTCGATGAAGGTAAAAGATGATCGATTTCTTTGTTTGATGATTCACAATATTAGAGTGAAATATGATTAAAATGTTGGAATTTTATTCCAAGAAACATAAAAAATGATCAAAAATTCTTTAAGAACAAAGAATTGACACCTTTGCCTAAAGAAATGATTTTGATCAAAAAAAGTTTTTATTGATTAAAATAAAGAAAAATGATTTCAAGAACAATCAATCACTTTGTTCATAAAAAATTGATTGAAGTTTTATTTTAGAAAATCAAATAAAAATTAGATTTTGATGACAAACAATTATTTTATTTGTCTCAAAATCAATTTTTTTATCAAAAAGAGATTCAAAACAAAATCAATGAAAAAGTTTTATTGAACACAAAATAAAAGATTAAAAACAATTTTGAGAACAAATAATTATTCTATTTGTCTCAAAAATTGAATCAAACAACAAAACTTCCTCTAAAAAATATGTTTAGAAGAAATTATGTTGGAAAAAGAATGAAACATTTGATTTTTCTTTTTGATTTTTGGTTGGGGAATAAATCTGGAATTTTAGTGGAAGAAGAAGAAGAATTCTGAAAATTTTAGGTCTAAAAAATGTGTGGAGGAATCCAAAAGAATCAATTGGAATAATTAAGTCTTGAAAATTCATTTTCCAATCTCAATTAAACCTTGTTAATTCAAAGAGAAATCTCAAAATGTTTAGAAGAAAAATCAAAGAGGAAGAGAAATGCTGGAAATTCTGATGTAAAAAAAAGTAGTGGAGGCTCTCTTTTTTTTTTTATTCATCACAAAGTATTTAAAGAATAGAAAATGTTGCCCTAATTTAATTAAGGAAAAAAAACCTAATTTTATTCAAATTCCTTTATTTTGGGGGATAAAATCAAGTTTTATTAATTAATAATCTATAAAAAAATATTTTGGAATATTATTTGAAGTCAAAAACCCTTAATTTTGGGATAAAAACGGATTTTTGGGTGAAAAAATCGGAAAAAGGGCTGAAAAATGGGAAAATAGGGTATCATACCCTATACCGACGGCCAGGAAGCCGTCGCTAGAGGGACGCCGCCCGTCGCTATAGAGCGACGGGGACTCACGCGGCGAGGCGCGCGAGATCCGCGCGCAAAGGCGCGGAAATCGCGCGCAACGCTGCGCGTCGCTCTTTAGCGACGCGCGGCATTGGCGACGCTGCGCATCGCAAAATCGCGCCCAGCGCGCTGGGCGCCTGCGTGCTGGGCGCCTGGCGCCTGCGAGCTGGGCGCCTGCGCGCTGCCGCGCCCGACACTCGTGGTCCGAAATTTTTATTTTATTTTTTTTATTTTTTTTTCTATTTTTTTTTAATTTTAAATTGACTAAAAACACCATAATTTTAAGCCCCCATTTTTCAAAATTAATTTTTTAAATATTTTCTATTATTTTCTAATTTTTCACTCTAAAATGCAAATTTGACGAGAAAACCATCACTTTTTACCTTTTAAGCCTGTGAAGGCAATTATCATCATTGGGTAACTTCGATCTAGGCTTACTCAGGACCCGGTGTCTACAGTAGTGTCATTGCTTTAAGGGTCAGCGTATGATTGGTGGGAACTTGTGATGGGAAACCCACAACGACCAGCCGAGCTGACTTGGGAATTCTTCAAGCAAGAATTTGAGCAGACGTATGTGATGAAGGCATATCGGGAAACCAAGTGGAGAGAGTTCATCAGTCTGAAGCAACGAGGTATGACCGTAAGTGACTACGAGAAGGAATTCAGCAGGTTGAGTAAGTATGTGCCCTAGCAGTTGCTGATGGATGAGTTTAGATGTAGACACTTTCAAGAGGGATTGCGTGAGGTGATCAGAAGTCCTTTGTCTGCAATGTCAGTCTTCCAGCCAGTGGGGTATTATCAGCTTGTGGCAGCGGCAATCAAGTTGGAGGAATCCGAATTGATCAAACAGAGAATCGAGAACAAGAGGAAAGTACCGGATTGTGGGATTGGAAGTGGTAAGAAGTCGAGAGGTGTCCCGAGTGGCCAAGGTGTGAAGAGTTCGACTTCGGTACGTTCGGAAGTTGGGAGTGTAGCGCCACCTTCTAGCAAAGGAAGTGCGATCCCAGAGTGCGAGCATTATCATAAGAGCCATTAGGGCGAGTGTAGAAGGATTTCTTGTGCATGTTTCAGATGTGGCAGCCAAGAGCATATGGTGGCAAATTGTCCGGATCAAAGAGAGCTTCAAGGTCAACCTGAGAGTAGAGCCAGTGGTCAGAGATCGAGAGGGAATTAGAGTGGTAGAGGCAGTGGACGTCCTTTGCAAGCGCTGTCAGAGACAGTGCAAAATCCACCAACCGGAGAAGTGTATGTGTGCCCGAGAGTGTATGCAATGTTAGGAGAGGATGCAGCGGATCGAGCAGGACCTTCCGGTAAGTTGTGTTATTAGTGTAACACCCCCTACTCATACGTAGGCGAACCCATCCGATAAGGAGTGAGATGCCGTATGGGTAAAGGTGCCACCACGCAAAAACAGGATAAACATGCATTCATATATAAACATATATATACCGAAATACAGGGTGATTAAAAACTTTACAAAACCTTTCATGAAAGAAGCTGATCATGCATTAATATAATGGAAAACGTTACATTACTGTTTGATCAACCCGAAAGTACAAAGGATAATTACATACCCCAAATATATATACATATACATATGCGAAAGCGATTATAAAACTGACATAAGAGAGTTCTATACAAAATGAATCATCAAGTTACAAATATTAAGCCCTACACTAAAACCCAGCTGTGTTGGCCTTGCTGCGACGACTCTCCCAAGGCAAAACTCCTTCAGCACCTGCACGAGTAAACACATCGTGCTAAGTGATAAATGCTTAGCGGGGAACACACACACAAGAAATGGATGGCCATTCACAACAGTCGTCCAGCATAACGCATACAAATGGCATGATCAGAAATGCTCATTCAATACAATAGGAACATGCGAACGCATAGAATCGTACGTTTAATATACATAACCGCATTCGTGTTACCTCATCATGGTACACCTTCGGATAATACTTCTCATAATTATGAAAACAATTCAAAATAATTAAACACCTGCTAACTCAAGGTAGTGGATAATGAGTGAACAGACAGTACTTTACGGGTACGAGCCGATTACAGACAGCACCTTACGGAAGAATCGTAAACCGTTTTGCTTTGTCATTTACAAAACATTTTATTAAGGGACCTTAAACAAGATGCAAACACATTAAGGGTTCGCGAGGAACCAAACGGCGACCTGATTGGGGTCCAAACTGAACTGAGGCTGCAGCTAAAGACTCTATTAGGCATGCCTAACTATCCACTAACTGACTCTTGCACGCTAAAATCATATAGTTGACACCCACAGTTCAATTATAAAAAGCAAAGAATTCACATACTTTTATTAATCAGTACATGCAATTATCATCTGTCTTAATAGTATACAGCTCATATTAAGTGATAATGTGTGAAAATCCATAATTTAACATCCCTAAATTATTTGAAATAGAAGAAATTTTATTGCAAAAATAGGGTAGGTCACGGTGGCTGTAACAACCCCCATACCCCCGGGAAGGGATATCGGGGTGTCACGCGGGCACATACGTATATACATACATACACTAGCGGAAGCGATAATAATAAATAATTAGAATATCTTTAGGGCCAAACAAAACACACTTCTCTTATAACATATATAAACTGTACATATTACAAAAGCTTTATACATATACATCTTCGGTACATATACCAAATAGTTAGCATATACATATAAACACTGTACTTTTTATCTACATAATGATGTTACTCAAAACATCACCAAGTTTATCTCTAACTTATACAAAAAGATGAACAAAAGTCCCTAGTGGCCTTGACCTGAAGATGTCCGCTCACTGGTCCGAACCTGTAAACCTACACGGAGATAAACATCCGTGCTAAGCGATAACGCTTAGTGGGGATGAAAATAATGCAAAGGACTCCTATTTGAAGTCACAAATAAATCACACATTTCATTTGACAAAATCAAATAGCTCATGCATATAGCTCTTATACGTATATAGGTTGCGTGCTCAAATATCAAAAACTATGAGCTCACATGTAGGTAACATCTACTCTTTTACGTGTTCATGCATACTATAACTTGTACATATCATTTATTCAAATATACGCTATCATGTGTTCATGCATACTATAACTTGTACATATTATTTATTCAAATACACGCTATAATGTGTTCATGCATACTATAACTTGTACATATCATTTATTCAAATATACGTTATCATGTGTCCATATTCATATAAATACACTCATGTAATTATACACTTGTATACAGAGCTATAATGTACTTAAACATTACTCTCATATACTATAGCATTTACCCAGAACAATACTCTGAGTCATCTCAAATTCACTACACAACATTAACAAGACAAGCCTGAATTCCTTTCATGGTGGATACAGGTAACTCTGGATACTGTTCATAGTACTTTGCATATGGAGAATTAACTCAAAACTCTACAAAATACACAAGGTATTGCGAACTCTGGGCACAATTAAGGCTAACTCTAGCAGCTGCACTCTAACCCTTTATAAGCATGCTTATCTATCCACTATAACGGTAATCAGGCTCAAAAGAAACAACTCGATTATACTCTACTTTGATACCAAGCATGGATTATAATTCAAGTGCACTCATCAAATTCAAGGATAATTAACTCATGTACTAACATAATTAATCATGTTTAATAGTTAAAAACATATAACATTTAATTCCACTCATAAACTCTTATATCATACTATTATTTACATATAATGTCAATTGGTAACATTCACATGCTCATATGATAAGGTTAAATATGAGTTGGACATGCTATAGGAACTTACCCTGAAGTTCGGGTGCAATACGAGTTCAATTCGGGAAGAAAACACATAAAATGGTCAAAAGAAAAGGGGTGGAGGTTGTCACTACTCATGACAGATGTCACTACTAGTGACAGTAAGCTACTGTCATGACTCGTGACAGTCGTCACTACTCGTGACAGAGCCACGGAAATCCAGACAAAAACCCAACAACCTCAATTTTGTTCAAACTAAACGGACAATGAAACGACATTGTTAGGAAAAACTTACTTCTTAACAAATCTTTCCTAGGATGTTAACTTTCAAATGGGACAATTGTCAAGTCAATTGGACATCTATAACAACAAATATGATCTAAATAATCTGAACTGGTCAAATGAACCGGCAAAGGTAGAGACACCTCTATTTTGGCCAATTTTCAGGGTCTTAGAGCAAGAATTTGCTTAAGCTTATATCTGTGACATTTATAGATATATAAGTCAGTGTTCTAATGGAACAAGAATCACTCAATTTTGACGTCTAAAACTATACTTATGACAAAAACATCACACAGGGCCAGATGACAAATTAGCAGAATTTCACAAAATCAAACTCTATCATCAACACACACACTCAAATGATCAATTTACATACTTATAAACATATATACACATGTTATGAACACTGCAAGCAATCAAAATGAACATCTTGAGCTCATTAAAGCTCAACAAACATCTCTTTATTTCCACATGTCTTTGTTCAAGCATTTTTTCTGTAAACACCTGCAAAATTAACACAATCACACTCGATCCCTACCTTAGGTGGCTTAACCGCTTCTCTCTAATCGATTTCTAGTTTATCCTTTCCCTTCACTAGCCTCTTATCCACAGCTTTCATGCACAACAAACTAAGAGAGCACTTAATCCATGGATTTCACTTTAAATCAAAACAGAAATTAAATAGAAGAAGAAGACCAATGCTAAAATCATGCTACTTACCATCTTCTTAAGAACCCAACTCAACCCTTGACTTTTACTCTTCAAACCAATCTAAGTAGTTCTCTCAAAGAACATAGCAAAAGAAGAAGAAAAGCAAAGAAAAGGCAAGAACAAGGGACACGGCAACTAAGAGCAAAGAGAGAAGAAAAAGGAGAGCAAATGGCCAAAAGCAGAAAAATTACAAAGAATTCACAAGTGTTGGCCGGTCAAACCCCAAAGAAAACCAAATCCTCTCTCATAATGCTCACCTACAAGCCATAAATGCCAACCATTTCCTTTAATTCATCCATATCTTAAGCCAAGCCAAGCTAAGCCAAACCAAACCAAGCCAAGCCAAGCCAAACCAAGTGTCTCTTCCCTACAATGACACTTGGCACAATCCTTTATGCATACAAATTAATTCCTTGCCAAGTGTCACACTTCTACAATGCCACTTGTTAATCTCTTATGCCGCCACGTGTCACTCTCCTACGATGCCATGTGTCCAATACACATCTCAAGATCTCTTAAAACCCACTTGTGTAAGCATCTCGCGAGAGGGTTCTGTCGCGCTCACGATAGAACGTTTACATCTATACCAACCAACTATAGTTGGAAAACCGCTGGAGTGTTCTGTTGGACCCGCGATACTTGTCGCGCTCACGACAGAACTCTGGCACACAACACTTACTTTTCCGAACAAAACTCTGTAATTCTCCTAGGGCCACCTTGGGGTATTACAATGGCAATCAAATTGGTTGTCACCGTGACATACCAAGGATCTAGGCAGAATGCAAGTCTGGGGTACCTCACGGTCACAACAAAAATGGTTGTCACCTTGACGTAATAAAGAAACCAGACAAAAGCAAAAGTCTGGGTACCTCACGGTCACAACCAAAATGGTTGTCACCGTGACGTACCAAAGAAACCAGACAGAAGCAAAAGTCTAAGTACCTCATGGTCACAACAAAAATGGTTGTCACCGTGACGTACCCAAACCCAGAACAGAAGCAAAATCTGGGCACCTCACGGTCACAACCAAAATGGTTGTCACCGTGACATGTCCAGATTCACGGCAGAATGCATCTTGTACATACATCACGGTCACAACCAAAATGGTTGTCACCATGACCCATGCCCAGATGCAATACCCAAGAGACGATTTCCACTTCATTCAAACCAAAATCCCAAAACTTTCACTTCAACCAAAATATCCTTACTCAAACCATCATAATAAACCAATCAAACATCATTAAATCATGCCATAAATAAATCCTACTCATGAATTCAAGGAACAACATCTATTTACATAATCAATCTCATCACTATTCATACCACATCTCCATCAATCTCACATTCAAGGTTTTATGAACAATAAGAATCAAAACCCATAACACACATGCTAAATCAAGAACATATCACAACCCAATTTCCAGAAATCACCAAGAACACATACATGAACACATTTACATACAAAAAGAGGAAATTTCCCAAACCTTGAAATCCTTAGCTCCTACTCACTTAGTTCCGCTTCCTGATGCCTTCTCCTTGCCCTTTGGCTCACGGGGAGGCTCAACTAAACCTCAAACCATCAAAGCACACAAACTCAAAATCTTAACTTTAACCCAAAAACTAGAAAAAGTTAGAAAGAAGAAGAAGAAGAAGAACAAGGTGGAAAAAAAATGCAGAATCTTACCAAATAAATGCAAGATGTGATCAATTACCACCACCAAGAGGTTGAATCCAAGCTTAGAGCACACAAATGGAAAGCAAAGGAAAAGAAAGGCAAAGAGAAGAGGGAAGAACGGGAATGAGGAATGAAAAATTATGATTTCCCAATTCTCTCTCTTCTTCTACTTTTCATTTTCCTAACCTAACTATGTGTCAACTCCTTAGTGGTGGGAATCAACCACACACACACACAATCTTACATCACATACACACAAAACTCTCCCAACTAATAACACC
Source organism: Excoecaria cochinchinensis (assembly GCA_947683425.1). NCBI lineage: Eukaryota > Viridiplantae > Streptophyta > Magnoliopsida > Malpighiales > Euphorbiaceae > Excoecaria > Excoecaria cochinchinensis. Next base: position 5,222,529 of record CANTUQ010000146.1, on the reverse strand, counting down.
CTACATGTGTGTATGCACAGCCCCAAAACACACTCTACAAACATATAAGTAAACACACCCAAGTGTAACCCAACTAAATCACAGCCTAACACCACATGTGCACCTATATGCTAACAAAACTCTTAAAACATGCATTTGTATCCAAAATGCCCTTAACACATGCCAAAACTCACACCATGCACATGCACAAACATGGCTCATTCTACTAGGGGGCAAACGGGGTGTGACAATTAGCTTTTGGTAAGTTCGGTTTGAGTTTTGGGTTGTTTGGATATATGTGGTTAGCAGGGAAATTTCGAGGATGAAATTTCTTTAAGGGGGAGTGATTATAACAACCCAAATACGGCCTAATCGGAAATTGCGTGATAAGTCGGAAAGTAAGGGTATTTTGGTAAGTTGAGCAAGAGAAAATTTGGATAATAAGGATTTATTGCATAAAAATTAATTCAATAAGTTTAGTGGAGGAATTATATGGTGTGCATGTAGTGTATGGAAGTAGGATGTTTGATGTGTAGTAATCTAGGGGATTGTGTGTGTGGTGCCTTGGAAGTAATAATGTTAAGAGATTATAGTGTGTGGGTTGAGTATGGTGCTTTGGTATGTAAGTCAAAAGTGGAGTCTTGGGTCCAATGGGGGCATGACACCTAGCATGGGTAGGTTGAGGAGCATTAAAGAAGAGAGAGGAAAGGGGAGCAGATTTCTTGGCTTTCCCTTCACGTTTTCTTCCTCCTCTTCTTCCATCTCTTTACTTTTCTGCTCTCTCTACTCTCGTGTGTGTGTGCTCAACGTGGGTCTTCAAGATTGGAGTTAGATTTCTGAGTTTTGAGCTGGAATCAAGAGGTAAGATAATGGGTTTTATGTGGGTTTCCTTTTTCTTCCTCATCTCCTCTGCATTTTCTGAATTTTAAGTGAGTTTTTGGCTGGGTTTTTGTGCAAGAATCTGAAGAACGTAGAAAGAGTAAAGGGAAAGAGAAAGTGGGGGTTTGAAACAGAAGATTGAAGCTTCATTTCTAGGTTTGGGTGCTTTATTGGTTGTGCTTGATTATGAGTTGAAGTTGCTTACTCTGTGATGGTTTTTGCCCTAGTTCTCATTTGGATTGTGTATGTTTGTGTCATTTTAATTCTATAATTAATTAAGTGTTTTGCTTGGGTAAATGCATGTGTTGTTGGAGTGAGGAATATTGGTTCAAATGTTAGTGCTAGATGGATGTTTATATGTGTTATTGAGGAATATGTACATGATATGTGAATGATTATGGGTTTGTTAGTAGTTTTGATTTCAGAAGTTCAAAGTGTTTGATTAATGTATTGATTGTGTTTTGAGCAAGTTTTGGAAACTTGGGAGGTAAGAATTTACATATGTGTGCTTGTCAAATGATGTTGGGTTAAATGGGTTTTGTTTTGGTTGAGCTGTGTGTTCTGCATTTTCTATGGGAATTGGAAAACACGATCCTGTCGCGAGCAAGATGCTTATCGCGATCGCGACAGAATCGCGTTATTCACTTCCGTGCACAGCGAGCTGTTGTGTGTGTGTTTTGCTGTGATGTGAGGAGAGAGTCACGAGTGGTGACCAAGCATCAGGACGCGTGAGTCCTGTCACGAGTCGTGATGGGGGATCACGACTCATGACCCCTCTCTCTTATGTAAGAGCTCCATCACGAGTGGTGACCAAGTATCACGACTCGTGAGTCTCGTCACGAGTCGTGATGGGGGATCACGACTCGTGACCCTCCTTAAGCTCCACGATGCGAGTCCCGTCACGAGTCATGATGGAGGATCACGACTCGTGACCCCTCTTTCTGGTGGGCGTGAGGCAGCTTGTCACGAGTCGAATCTGTGTATGCAACTCGTGACTGGCCTTCTTCCCCTCTGTTACTATCGCGAGCGCGACACAAGTCGCAATCGCGACAGTGGCTCCTGCTTGTTTTGCCCTATTTTATCTGGAAATTAAGCATGCTTAAGAAGGGTTTGTGAGTGCAGCTGCCTGTGTCCGCCCCATTTGGGCGAAGCGGTCGACCTCCGAGATGGTCATCTTCTGCGTAGTTATAAAATGTTTTGAGATTTCGGTCTCCCGCACTACCTTCGGGTATTAAAACAATTTTTGAGGCTTCGGTCTCCGTGCCGTGTTGCCATATCCTCCGCCATTGAAATTCAAGCTATTGTGTGAACAATTTAGTAATGGTTTAGTGAAGTGTTTGGTTATTGCGTGATTTTGATTCTAGTATTTGCTTCATGATTTCTGTTTTCAATTCTGATTTTATATATTGATTCGTGATATATATGTAAATATTTCTGTCCTCTGATTTTTAGTTGTTTCTGTATTGTTGATGCATGTTATTATCGCTTAGCACGGGTTCTTGTCCCGTGTAGGTGACAGGATTTTGCGACCTTGCTCGTGTCGCGCATCTGCAAGTCCGCCACATAGGAGTAGAGTTATTGTTATTATCTCCTCCTGTAATTCTTTTTGTATGTAGAATTTTTTTTGTATAGTGGCTCTTATAACTCTTTGTAAAGTTTATGATGTAATATTTTGGATATTGTATCTAACACTATATTTTGATTATATGAGATTTATGTTCTGCCTTTTTTATTGTTCTTAGAGAATGCTTCCGCTTAGCGCATTTATATGTATGTGTGTGAATGTTGTGAGTGAGCATCGGGTAGTGCATCCGCCGACGACCTTCCAACGGGGGCTGCTGTGGGGCTGTTACATTTGGAACACAACTTGCAACAGAAAGAGGGAAGGGACACGAGTCGTGTCCCTCAGGCATGACTCATGCTCCCCAGTTTTACACGGCAGTATGGGTAAACCATACTGCCGTGTAAAATGCTACTGCCCCCCATTTTTAGTAAAAGTTCACTTTTGTCTTTCTCGATCCTTTTTCTTTCAATTTGGGTTTCTAACCTTTATTTGTGCATTATTAATTAGTAAATGATATTAATTTACATTTAAATTTAGTCAAATGATTTTTATGGTAAATTATATCGCATGTTACATGTTGAATATAATTGGATTATGTATGTCCTATTTTCTAGTGCTTGATATACACAGTATGAGATATTTAAATGTGAATGGTATTATGCATGACCTGCAAGAGTCAGTTTAGTGGATAGGTAGGCATGCCTAAAAGAGTCCTTTTGCTGTAGCCTCTATATTGTTCTGGACCCTGATCAGGTCCCCGTTTTGTTTCTCGCGAACTTCTACGTGTTCGGATCTTGTTTAAGATCCCTTTGTAAGATGTTTTGAAAAGAGAAAATATGATATTGTTTTTCGATTCATACCCGTAAGGTATCACTACGTGATGATTCGTACCCGTAAGGTACCTCTACGTGTTTACTCATTATCCACTACTATGAGTTAGCAGGTGTTATGCAAATCTGATATGATTATAAGTATGTGAATCCGTATGAGTATGATTATAAGTATTTGAATCTGAATTATTCTATTATGAGCATATGAATCTGTTGGCATATGAATGTGTTTATTGAACCTTTAAATGGTGATGAATGGAATTCTATTGTGATTATATCTTGTGATATTTGGTATGCCATTATCGTATGTGATTTGCCTTGACGACCATTGTGAATGGCCGTCCATTTATTATTGTTTGTTTCCCCACTAAGCGTTATCGCTTAGCATGGTGTTTTCACCAGTGCAGGTGCAAAAGGTGTTTAGCTTTTGGGAGAGTCGCCGCCAGTCAAGCCAACACAGTGGGATTGTTGATAGGGCATAGTTTCCTTTTTTAGAATGATTATTTTGTAATAGTGATATATCTTTTGTATATCATTTTTGTAAGCTTCCGCTATGTATCTCTGACAGTTGTAATTATTTTGTAATATCAGTTTTTGATCAGAACATTATTGTAATGAATGTAATTATATTCATGCATGATCATTATGATGTTTCCAAAGTTTTTAATTTCTGTTATTTGTATGTATGTTTATATTACGTGAATGAATGTTTTGCACTGTTATGCTTGGTGACACCCTTACTCATACAAGTTCTCACTCCCTTGCGGATGGGTCCTCCTACATATGGGAAGGGGTTGTTACAATTTAGGCCTGGTTCAGATGAAGCAAAGGAATTCTTAAAGAAACAAGTTGCTGATCAAGTATTTACTGAGAGCCATTTAGAAGTGAAGAACGCAACTATGGATGGCAGTGGTTTTAGTTGACTCATTTGCCATTTACTACATGATTGAATGCAAAATTCCATAGAAGGGATGCTAAATATATTTTATTATGGCACCAATATGTATATGATCATATTGAAAAGATTTGCAGCATTATATCATAAAATTCAGTTGTCTTGTGTTACTGGTGCAGTGTTATTATTTTCATAATGTCATTAGATCATTGAGCAAATCTTGTTAGTATACAAGACCTATTTAAATTCCTTCAGTCCTTGTGTTTATGTACAAACTGGATGTTCTCTCTATAAGCATATCATATCCTACAAATTAAAAGCAGTCTTGTCAAGGCACTGTTTCCAGTGGTTCCAACCATTTAGTTCTCTGCACTCTGCCTCCTATATCTATTGTTGGGTCTGTATATTTGCGTAGGTAAATGATTTCTTGGCTGTATTTTATAATTGAATTATTATTTGTTTGATATATTCAATTTCCTATTTTTCATCTAGTTCTAAATGAAACCTTGCACTATTGCAGTCAAATAGATGTGTCCGAAAATCGCAAAGCTATTGTTATTTATGTTTCCTACAGATTAAGGAAGCCTTACCGCAAGATTCATCTCTACCTTGTTAGGGAGTTGTCGAAAAAATTCAGTGGAAAGGTAATTTTGATTTGACATAAAGATTCTTTAAGAAGTGTTACACTGCTAATTTCTTTTGAACATTGTTGTTATTAAATGCATATCTAATCCTGATGCATGGTTACATGTTCTAATATATGCTAATGGTATGTTAAAGACTCGAGTACCTAGGAAGGAGCATTACAAGTTCAGTATCTTGAAGGAGTACTTTTTAATCTATTTTCTGGGAATAAGGCAAAGGTCATTTTCCTTCTATTGGAAATTTTTGTGTACGCGTGCTTGTGTGAGTGTTTTTGTTCTTTTGCTATAAAATTTCATACTTATTTGCTGTCGTATTTGGTGACATGATTTCCAGGTTACTTTAACTCATGGACCTGAGAACGTCAAACCTCAAGTTAGACTGACTATTGTGTCTGCTCTCCCTATCCCTATCTCTCTGTTATTTCTTCATTGCACTTTCTATAAATGTTCAAATAGATTGGAAAAATTCATATCCATAATAAGTAGTACTGAAGAAATTAGAATCCTAACATGCACAAAAACTCTCACATACTGCAATTTTATGAAATGCAAAATACCGATTATGTTGAGCCCATTTTGCAACATTACATAAATACTTCTGGTTTATACTTCACAGTGCTTGCATGTGCTCAGAAACAATCCTAAATTAGTAAAAAATGAAATGTATGACTCACCCTTATCTTTTGTTAAAAAATTTAAGAGCGTATGAGATTATTATAAAATGTATGAATAATAACATAACATAATAGTACTTATGTTCTGCAAAGAACTAGAGAATACGTGGCAACTTTTTAGAATTTCTTTGTTTTGCTTTAAAAGAATTTCTTTACCTTCATAATCTATTGTTCATGGGCTACTATGTGAGTTTGAGATTCTTTTCTTACACGATTGATTGAGTTGCTTTTGTCTAGAGTGGTTTTTTGGTAAAATTTATTCTTTCTTTATGTTATGCTGTGACGCCCCAATGCCGCTTGGAAGGACAAGGGAGCGCTACACAACACTAAGCATGCAATTACCTTATTAATCTTACTTTCATTTTAACATTCACTAATACTTATGATCCTTGCATTCCACTACATTATGCTTAATCACTAGTACTTCACTGTTCACTATTACAGATTACAAGCTTCACTATAATAAGCCACTTATAACACTAAACATATACAAAAAGGTTAACTATTACAAAAATGGAGCTCAATATACAAAATCTGTACACTTAAGAGAAGCCCTTCACGCTCCTATTGTGGCCTGCAGAAACCTTCCAAAATGCGTCGCCAATTTATAACCTACACGGAAGACAAGCACCTGTGCTAAGCGATAACGCTTAGTGGGGATGTAAACACAAGCACTAACACAATAATCACAAAGCACTATGCGAATAAGAACATGCTTAACACACATGGCACATCATGTACACTCACTAAACCAATATTACACTAGCGTGCCAATATACCGTAGTTCATGTTAATCACAAATCATATATTGTCTATAACATACTTTAAATCACTATTCACTTACCAAGTTCAATATTCACTTCACTATGTCAATGAAGAACAATAAGTCATTGTTAATCAACAATCATGTACACTGCTTATTAGTCACTATGCTAAGCCATTTGTAGGCTCACTGCACTATCACTAATTCACTAGCATGGCATAAATATCACACTATCGTTAAAAACAATAATACCAATACATATTTATCACGAACGCTTACAATATCTTTATCATTCATTAATAGCCTATATAGTCTTAGAGATGGATACGAGTACACTAATCAATAAACACTAGAGACAAAAGTCTCGAACACTATATCACTGGATACTCGTCGGTATCAATCCCTAGACACCCGTACGTGTCACAATAGCAGCTGCAATTCACTAGCCCTTCATAAGCATGCTTATTTATCCACGACTCAACTATAGGCTTATAGGTTCATTTGTTCATTCACTACTCATACATGCTCATGGCATCATTCATTCACATATAATTCAATCGCATATTAAAATTCATTCGCATGATTTGATTCTCCTCACATGTTCATAATTCGCATGATAATGCAATCAAGCTTTGTTAGGCTATCATGTATTTCTAATTCACATAGTCACATGTTCACATGATGATGCATTCAAGCTTAGTTAGGCTATCGTGCATCTCTAATTCGCATAGTCACATGTTCGCATGATGATGAATTCAAGCTTAGTTAGGCTATCATGCATCTCTAATTCGCATAATCATCTCAATTATATGCCTATATACTTCATTTATCATATTCGCATCCATGGTTTTCCAGCCTTATTTATACCCATTCACATACTTAATTCATCACCCTTAGATCACTTAAAGCTCATACATATTTATATACATTAGCATGCATAGTTCATCATGCTTAAGATACTCATTTTATAATGATAAACATGGATTGGACAAGCTATGGGAACTCGTAGTGAAGTTCGAGTACATTTCGGGAAGAAAAACACCCTAAACAGACAAAACAGGGAGGGGTCACGGTGGTAACCACTTGGTTGTGGCCGTGAGGTCCATTTGCAAGCGATTCTACCCTCTCTAGGCACTGGTCATGCTGGTAATGAATTGGTTGCCACCGTGACATGCTAAATTAAGCAAAACAGAAGCTAACTTTCAAGACTGGTTCACACTACAATTTTGTACAGCCCAAATGGATGTTGTTTACTCAATTTTAGGCAAAGGTCCCTTCATAAAATTTGTTCCTATATGTCTTATATTTCAAATGGGACAAGTTTCAGATCAATTAGATTTATAATGAAGGAGTTATGGTCAAAATAACACAACTGGTTCTAGAAGCCCTCCTACATAATTTCATCTACGGTTATGGTCAATTTTGAAGACCTTAAAGTTCTCAAATCAACAGAGCTATTTATAGGACATTTAAATCCACGGCTCTTATGGTTCTAATACAATTGGTCTCACCCCTTTTGGAGTTGTAAAACTCAACATACACTATAAACAAGTCAAGGGGGTCAGTATAGTCTTCCAAAACAGATTAACACAATCAATAATTAGAGCTAGTTCACTTATGATGCTAATTCCATGGTTCCTTACTCATCACATGGCAATACACATTCAAATACACTTCTATCAAAGTTCATAATCATGCTCAATTTCAGAAATCACATATTCAATATCAATAACACATTTAAGATAAACAAGCATCACATACACTTGAGCAAAATTAACACATAATACACATATATAGCCCAAACCTCTTGGAGCACTCCTTCCTTTACTCTTCTATATCACTTTCTCTTTCCCCTTTCCAGCTCTACTTGGCTCTTCAACTCATACCATGTAACACCCCAATACCCACTGGAAGGATATCGGGGCGCCACGCGGACACTTACGCATACACGTACATATACATACACTAGCGGAAGCGATAATATTATACACATCCATATAAGAATAATAAATAAAATAATACTGTACTAGGACCCAGCATGTAATTCATATTAACTACTTATATACATATTTATCTTTTTACATGTTCATGTGATAACCTGTTGTCATTTAACATTACATAGACATTTACATGTGATTCCTTTACTTGTATTACATAATGATGCTACTCAAAACATTACCAACTCTATCTCTAACTTATGCAAAAGATATAGCAAAAACTCCTAGTGGCCTTGACCTGCAGATGCCCGCTCACTGATCCGAACCTGTACCTACACGGAAGTAAACATCCGTGCTAAGCGATAACGCTTAGTGGGGATGAAAATAATGCAAAGGACTTCTTTCCAAAGTCACACATAAATCACATATTTCATATAACAAAATCAAATAAATTCATGCATATAGCTCTTATACGTGTACATGTTACATGCTCAACTATGAGCTCACATGTAAATAACATCTACTCTTTTACTTATTCATGTGCACTACAACTCAAGCTTATAACTTTCACACACTTGTACAGATCAATTATTCAAATATACATTATCATGTGTTAACATTCATGTAACACTTCTCATGTGCTATAGCATTTATTCAAAGCAATTCTTTTAATCATCTCAAGTTCACTACACAACATTTAATAGAACGGGCCTGACTTCCTTTAGTTGCGGATACGGGACACTATAAAAACATTTTCGATAGACCGAAGTCACAAAACATTTTCATCTATCTCTATTAATGACCATTCTCGGAGTTCGACCCGCTTCGCCCAAACGGGGCGGAACATGGACAGCTGCACTCGATAATCCCTTTATAAGCATGCTTATCTATCCATTGCTATGGCCAGTCAGGCTAAACATAAAGACTCTATACACTATATCATATACATTGCATGTACTCTACTGTTCATTCAAGAACACTATACACTATTAACATATTGATGGAGCAAACCATATGCATACATATACCCTATGCATATACTCGCATGTAGCCATATAATATCAATGCATCTTTACACTCTACATTACTAACTAATCAAATGCACAATGCCTTTTACATGTTCGTAGACTTCATACATGATCAATATCACATGCATATCATGTTCAATAATTAAAAAGCACATATACATTTAATTTCATTATTAAACTCTTATGCCATAGCTTTAATCGCCTATAATTTCAATTGACAACCACTCACATACTCATTTCATAAGGTTAGAAATGAGTTGGACATGCTATAGGAACTTACCATGAAGTTCGGGTGCATTTCGGGAAGAAAAACACTCAAAATATGCATATTAGGGGGTGGTCACGGTGGTAACCAATTGGTTGTCACTATGAGGTCCAAAAACATTCGATTCTGCCTTGTCTGGACATTGGTCACGGTGGTGACCAATTGGTTGCCACCGTGACATACCCAAAATAGCAAAACAGAACCGAAAACTCAAGACTGCTTCACTACTCTATTTTGTACAGCCTAAACTAATGTCTAGACCTCATTTTTAGGTAAAATGTTCAAAATTTGTTCCCTAGGATGTTAACTTTCAAATGGGACAATTTTCAGGTCAATTGGACATCTATAACATCAGATATACTCTAAATAAGCTGAACTGGTCAAATGAACCGGCCAAGGTAAAGACACCTCTATTTTGGCCCATTTTCAAGGTTTTAGAGCACGAATTTGCTCAAGGTTATTTCTGTGACTGTTATAGATATAGTAGTCGTGGTTCTATTGGCTTAAGAATCACTCAATTTAGAGGTCTATAACTATACTTATGACAAAAACATTACACGGAGGTCAGATGACAACTGAACAGAAGTTGCCAAAACCAAACTTTATCATCAATACACACTCAAATGATCTAGTCACATACTCATAAACATATATACACACATATATCATAAACATATGTACACCTATATCACCAAACACAGCAAGCAATCAAAATTCATAGAAATTAAAATCACACACGATCCCGACCTCTAGGAGCTTGATCATAGCTCTCTACTCATTCCGATCTTCTCTTTGCCTTTATCCACTTTCTCGTCCTCAACTACACCAGAATCATACAAAGACAATCCAAGAATCAAACCTTGTTTTTCACTTTAAATCAAAAACAGAAAGAAAAAGGAGGTCAGATCGGAAAACCAACCAAACTAACCTTCTCAAGGATCAACTCTATCTTTCACAACTCTCTCTTCAACTTACCCAAGAGGCTCACTCAAAGAGCAAGAGAGGGAGCAAGGCAGAAAAGCAAGGAAATAAAGAAAGAAAAACAAACTCAAAGCCAAAAGGTAACATGGGATAAAGAGGAAAAATGGGGCAGCTAGTCAATCCTCATCCAAATCCATTAATGTGCCAAAAACACAGCTGTGTAAATCCAAAAGAACAGCTGTGCTTTCCAATCCCTTATCCCACATTAAATATTCCTATTAAATGCCACTTCACCTCATCAATACATGTATATCCCTTGGTCAAATACATGTATATCTCTTGCCACTTGTCTCACCCCTACGCTGCCATGTGTCCAATACACATAAAGTAATCTAAAATAATCCAACTCAATTACACTTCACAGGAAGCATTCTTTCATGCCCGCGACACTGTCGCGCTCGCGACAGAACCCACACACAGCCACTTACTCAAATACACTCTCTTATACACACAAACTCTTGAATTTTCGAACAGAAATTCCGAAATTCTACTAGGGCCAAATCGGGTTGTTACATAACACATATAACACATACAGATTCTTGAGGCTATATCCATATCTTAACCATCAAAATCAGAATTAGAAGAAGATGAAGGAGATACACTACATACTACATACCTTTCTAGTCAATACTCTTCTTCTAAACTATCATTATCCACTCTTAGGACTCCAAGGTAGGTTAAAGGTAAATGGAAACAGAGCAAATGACTGAAGGTTTGAAGAGTAACGGGAAAAGAAATACAGAATAGAAAAAGGCCAGCTGAAGAAAATCCAAATGACAGATTTTACCAAGCTTTCCATCTTATGCTTGCATGCAAAGGAGGAGGTGTCAACTTCTCACTCTCCCTACATAAGGTGGCCGGCTCACACACTAACACATGGAGTCCACTAACATTCAGCTGAAACCCCCTAACAATTAATTAATTTAATCAATAACCATTACTCTAATTAATCATTATTTGCTAATTAATCATGCAAGTTACATTTCAACCACTTCAATACTTTATTTTTCTTCAATTAAGTCCCTCACTTCACTTTTTCAATTAGGTCCAATGCTGTAAACCCTAGTAATCATGCACACTATTACACTAATGCCACTCAATTCTTCTAGGGTGATTTTTGGGATGTCACATATGCTGCATATCTCATTTGCATTAAATTTTTTTTTCTAGGAGGATAAGGGTGAAAAGATCTTGGAGAAAGGTCTGGTTGGATATTTACCTGTAGCATAACTCATTATTTATCTTTTATATATTTTTGTTAATCTTCTGATTATGTGTTTGATGTTGATGATGCAAGATTTTGATGCGAAGAATGAAGATGTAGTTGATTATGAGGATTTTGATGAGTAGTTTGAGGGACCAGAGATATTGGTTTTGTTCTTGTCTAAACAATATTATAGCAAACTATTAAGTCTTCGAAAGCTTGGGGCTTTCCCTAACTAGATAGGTGCTTTAATTGTTACTCTAGCTTTTCACATTATATTTTATGTAGCTTAGTATATCTTTCTCAGTTCAGCAGGATGTTGTAGTTAGAGGTGAAGAATTGTCTCCACATGATGGCATGCAACTTGACACCTTGGAAACTGGGAACCTAGATTCTAACTCAAAAAATTTTGAGGTTCATTTGCAGTCCTCCTCTAGCACCAAATGTTTTATTGCTTTTATCAGTTATTTCTTTGGACTTCTAAGAGCTTTATGTGTAACACTCCCCAACCACCTGTAGAGCTTTACTACGATGGCTATGGCATGTCACAACACAACACATGCACATAAACTAGTTTCATACAATATTAAGAATTAATAAATTTCGTTTAAAAGGCAACATTCAATAACATTCCGAAAATCCACGCATTGCATTACATATCACATATAGTTTTATTTCAGTTTTCACTTCACAAAATTCAACGTCTGTAATACAAAACTTTAGTTTCTTTACACATGCCAAATAAAAAAAAACACATCTTATACTATTATAAAATAATCTACGAATACAGCGGATCCTATGTGTTGGCCGTTGGCGATGCAAGACTGTCTTCCAAACCGCTATCATTAGATACCTACATGGATAAAAATATCCATGCTAAGCGATAACGCTTAGTGGGGAACAACAACATACTATACTCATACAAAACAAGTAATTATCAATATCATCAAAGTCATTCATAGTTCATTACTTTATATACTGAATTCACACATGTCATATTACTCATTTTAGTATACTTCTATTCATTCATTGCGTATCAATAGACATCACCATTTTTAGGCATCGCATATATATTTACATATGGGAAACTATCGACATCTGCATATGTATATACACCATCATCAAGTTATAATCACAAATTCGTACACCATTCTCATTATGCATTAAATTCACATTGCTATATTCACAACACTTCATTCGTTCTATACCTTGCTTCGACAATCTTAGAAGTAGATATCCGAACATCACTATGGTACGTATATGTACCTCTTTTCGCATTCTTACTTAAAAATATCTCTTTCATATTTATATCTGAAGATACACGCTCTTGTGAATCCAAGTTGGATCTATACACATTAGAGATATGCGTGTTCATCAATACAATTCACATACTTATGATACATAAATGCAATTCTGATTAACAATTAACATTATACAACTAGTGATTATCAACATCACTTAATTCACGTATGTCATACTATTCATAAAATAAAGCAATTATTAGCACCTGAATATATATATATGTAATATTATTATTGTTAGCCTTGCCTGCAACTCAAACACATGGATAACAGGTATCACAATCAGCACTCTAAAGTACCACTATCTACCGTATCCGAAGATACACTCTCGCTATCAGTACCCATAGCTACAAACACAATCAGCATAATATTGTGCAGAAATGAATCTAATCAGAATTAAATAGAATAAAAATTTCCAAAGAAATCTAACACTATCAGCTGCAATATTTAGGCCCTATAAGCATGCCTACCTATCCACTAATTGACTCGCAGGCTAATTATTATTATTTCCAGTTAGCTGACATTCATTTACAATTTACATTATTCACATAGTCATATGAGATAATTCAGTACATAATAACTCACATACACTTATAGGTACACAATCATGTTTACATATTAAAACCTTTACAAAACTAGATCATACAAATATCGGATAGTACTTAACACTATTCACTTCCATCACATATAACTTATTTTCAATCTCAATTCCATCATTTAATTCGTATTAGTTATTTACACATATATATGTATATAAGCACATACTCACCTATTTTTCCACATTGTCGGTCTCCACATAGATAAGTAATACATAAGCTCAAGGCAATGAATCACATTTGTCATTACTCTATACATACATATATATATATACATATATAATCGTTCATACATCCACATGAACCAATATAGCATTATTAGGTATTTTGCATAATAATAAATTCTAGTACCATCTATATCACATCAATTCATGCATCATATAATAATGCTAGGCAAATGCTTCAATCACACATTCATTGAACATATCACATCTTCACATATTCACTTCTATCCTTAAAATATACATCACTACTTAATTAGTTTGCTATTAATCTTAATCCTATTCATGTGTATTTTCCAAGTGATAACTGTTCTTAAACTCATTTATTAGTCTTAAACATGCATCGAATAGATCCCGAAAAGTTCTGGCGCAATACGGTTTCAAATTTGTAAGAAAAACACATACAATAGTCAAAACAGAGGAGGTCACGGTGGCAATGATTTTGTTGTGATCATGAGGACCAAAAATAGGCATTCTTCCCTCTCTCGGTATTGGTCACAGTGGAACTAAATTGGTTGTCACCGTGACATACAAAAATTTAGCAAAACAGAAGCAGAAACTAGGGACTGCTTCACTACCCAATTTTCCAATGCCCATAACGACATCTAAACCTCATTTTTAGACAAAATGCCCTTCCTCAAAATCGTTCCCTATGATATTATCTTTCCAATGGATCACATTGTAGGTCATTTGAACATCTTAAACGTCAGATATGATCTAAACAACCTGAACTACTCAAATGAACCGGCAAAAGTAGAGACACCTCAGTTTTGGCCACTTTTGGAACATCTAGAGTTGGAATTAGCTCAACCCTATCTTTAAGACATTTTTAAGTCTGGATCTTAGGTTTCAGTTCCAATTTAAATCAACAAATATAGAGCACTAAAACTCCATGTATGGGCAAAACAGTCACAAAAGTTCCCAAGAGACCTACACAGAAACTTACCCTACCTGTACATTTTTCCTACTTCGTACACATGACTTCTAAACCAACTTTAATGGCATTTTTAACCAATATGCTCTACTAATCATTTAATCATCTATGTGCTAACTTCACTCAAATTCAAGGAGTTATGGTCTAGGGAGCATGGCCAACTTGGCCACACCAATACCCCAAATTTAAACTATAATCCCTATACACATATATGAACGTTATGACATAATCAAATTCTCAGTATATACCAATAACCAAATATTTCTCAATCAATACTCACATCCCCGAAACTAAGGTTCATATTTTTTTTCACTATACTATACTATACTCATTCAACATCACTTTCGCACCAAATTCAAGCTACACATTACTAACTCAATTATGCATACCATACAACTTATAATTTCTCAACTAATTCATTTGCTCACAAAATACATTAATTCCACAATTCATTCAAAATTAGGGTTCAAACTAAGTCAATTTAATTCATAGTTATCACTTTAACTCAATATGTTCATTTCTTCAATTCAATACACCTCATAACATAATTTATACATTTTAAACACATAATCAGTTAATTTACACACACAAAGTAATTAGTTCCCAAACCTCAATTTCCTTAGCTCTACTTAAACTCACGTGGCACCTTGATCATCAATCCTCTTCTTTCCCTTTCCTTTCTCATAGTCATCATCACATGCATAGTCAAATTCTAGAATCAAAAACAAAGGGATTAGTTCCCATCTCAACACAGAATTGAAGAAGAAATAGAAGGAGGAGGACAACAACTAAACTTAACCTCTTACGTTAATTTGCCAAAAACTCAATCTTAATTTAGAAAGCAACTAACAGCCAACCAGAACTTCAATGACCACGATTGAAAATGATGAGGAAGAAAAGAAGAACAAAAGAGAAATAAAAGAAGAATTGAACCTTGAGGAAGACCAATAGAGATACACATGCAAGAATGGAGTTTTCTCTTTCATCCCAAGCCTTTTATTGCATGATTTAAGTAGGTTGGCAAGATCTCAGCTTGACACCCGGATTTCCACCATCCAAACCTTAATCTTGATTAGGTTAACTAACTTCAATTATTCTTTAATTAATCAACCACTTAACCTAGGCCTGCACAATTACAATGTAGTCACTCAAACTTATTTAATTTATTCAATTGGGTTCTTAATTCAATTACTCTTTGGTCCTTAATTAACAAACTTAAAATTAAACTTACTCGATTACCACAATTAGACCAATTTGTTACCAGGGTATAAATCAGGCCATTATACTCTCCCCTCTTAAAAGAATTTTTTCCACAGAATTCAAACTCGATCCAATAATAGAGGATACTTAGCTTTCCTGTATCAAGGCACTTCTAGAAAATTTTATTCGCTATTCAGAAATCCAAGTGCATATGCTTCATTTTCAGACACTTCTACTTTTATTCTCTTATTGTACAATTACTCGATGCATCAAACTTATAGAGTACACTTGTTACTTCTTTCACTCAGGTTATTCATTCTTCATTCAAAACCTTATTCACATTCACTTGTGTAAACTTCATGAATAACTTCCTCTTCTTAGCTTTAATTACTACACTTCACTCCTCCTCAATATTACTCTTTTTAACACCAAACATTATATGTACATCCTGTCAGCTTTCTCTTCAAATGAGTCACATACACTATGTTTTGCACACATGATCAAGGGATGCAACTGAATATATAATGATATATGTATGCAAAATGATGTAAAAATGCAGTTTATGTGATATTAATGCACCTTTCCCATCCCCATGTTTTTACATGCTCATGTTTAGATGATTTCATTGAGATAACAAATAGGTGTACAAAATATCACCACTTTATATTACTCTCCACATTATTCTTAATTCCAAACTTATTCATACCCAAAATTAATTCCAATTCATGGGATAGCACTTCAATCAAATTGTCAAATTCTCTTTACTTTGAATCACTTAAAAATAGTTCTTATATGCACTATACTCATTTTCGTTATGTCTCAAAGGACCAATCACTTACGCATCATAATTAAGATAATCAACACACACGTTAACACATGAATCTTTAGGACTACAAATTTCAAAAATCTCTTTCATCGCTTTCAAAGAAGAATCCCTCGACATTCTAAGAAAAGCAAAGACACCTGCATCAGGCCAACACAATGCTATATGCATTTCTATTCTATACTAACCCAGAAATGACTAAACCTATGCTCTGATACCACTAACTATAACACCCCCTAACCACCAGTAGAGATTTACTACGATGGCTATAGAGTGTCACAACATAGCACATGCACATAAACCAATTTCATACAATATTCAGAATTAATAAATTTCGTTTAAAAGGCAACACTCAATTAAATTCTAAAAATCCATGCATTGCATTACATATCACATATAGTTTTATTTCAGTTTTCACTTCACAAAATTCAACTTTTGTAATGCAAAACTTTAGTTCCTTTACACATGCCAAATAAAAAAAAACACATCTTATACTATTACAAAATAATCTACGAATACAGCGGATCCTATGTGTTGGCCGTTGGCGATGCAAGGCTGTCTTCTAAACCGCTATCTTCAGATACCTACATGGATAAAAACATCCATGTTAAGCGATAACACTTAGTGGGGAACAACAACATACTATACTCATACATAACAAGTAACTATCAATATCATTAAAGTCATTCATAGTTCATTACTTTATATCCTGAATTCACACATGTCATATTACTCATTTTAGTATACTTCTATTCATTCATTGCATATCAACAGACATCACCATTTTCAGGCTTCACATATATGTTTACATATGGCAAAGTAACTATCGAAATCTGCATATGTATAGACACCATCATTAAGTTATAATCATAAATCCTCACACCGTTCTCATTATGCATTAAATTCACATTGCTATATTCACAACACTTCATTCGTTCTATACCTTGCTTCCACACTCTTAAAAGTAGATATCCGAATATCACTATGGTACGTATATGCACCTCATTTCGCATTCTTACATAAAAATACCTCTTTTGCATTTATATCTGAAGATACAAGCTCTTGTGAATCAAAGCTGGATCTATACACATTAGGGATATGCGTGTTTATTAATATAATTCACGTACACATGGTACATAAATGCAATTCTGATTAACAATTAACATTATACAACTAGTGATTGTCAACATCACTTAATTCACGTATGTCATACTATTCAAAAAATAAAGCAATTATCAGCACCTGAATTTAAATATGTAATATTATTATTGTTAGACTTGCTTGCAACTCAAAGACATGGATAACGGGTATCACAATCAGTACTCAAAAGCACCACTATCTATTGTATCCGAAGATACACTCTCGCTATCAGTATCCATAGTTACAAACACAATTAGCATAATATTAAGCAGAAATGAATACAATCAGAATTCAATAAAATAAAGATTTCCAAAGAAATCTAACACTATCGGCCGCAATATTTAGACCCTATAGGCATGCCTACCTATCCACTACTTGACTCGCAGGCTAATTATTATTATTTCCAGTTGTCTGACATTCATTTGCAATTTACATTGTTCACATAGTCATATGAGATAATTCAATACATAATAACTCACATACACTTATAGGTATACAATCATGTTTACATATTAAAACCTTTGCAAAACTAGATCACACAAATATCGGATAGTTCTTAATACTATTCACTTCCATCATATATAACATATTTTCAATCTCAATTCCATCATTCAATTCGTATCAGTTATTTAAACATATATATGTATATCAATACATACTCACCTATTTTTCCATGTTGTCGGTCTCCACATAGATAAGTAACACATAATCTCAAGGCAATGAATCACATTTATCATTACTCTATACATACATATACATATACATACACACACACACACACACACAGATATATATATATATATATACACACACACACACACACACACATCCATATGAACCAATATAGCATCATTAGGTATTTTGCATAATAATATATTCTAGTACCATCTATATGACATCAATTCATGCATCATATAATAATGCTAGGCAAATATTTCAATCACACATTCATTGAACATATCACATCTTCATATATTCACTTCTATCCCTAAAATATACATCACATCTTCATTAGTTTGCTATTAATCTTAATCCTATTTGTGTGTATTTTCCAAGTGACAACTGTTCTTATACTTATTTATTAGTCTTAAACATGCATCGAAAGATCCCAAAAAGTTTCGGCGCAATACGGGTTCAATTTGAAAAAAAAACACATAAAATAGTCAAAACAAAGGTGTAACAACTCAAAATGGCCCTAGTCGGAATTTGAATGCCAAGTCGAGAATTTAAGGGTATTTCAGTAATTTGTGCTTGAGGAAATTTGGATAATAAGGATTTAATTGCAAAGTGATTAATTAAGTATGTTAAGAAGAGAAATGTTAGAGTGTGCTTGTAGTGTATGGAAGTAGGATATAAGTGGATTAAGAGGTTTTATGGTGTGGGTTTGTAGGTATGGTGCCTTGGAAGATAAATGGTTTATAAGAAAATGTTAGGGTGTGACTTATGTTTGGTGCCTTGAAGATATTATTATAAGAGGTGTTTGTGTGTGTATTGTGTATGGTGCAAGGAAGAATAAGTCAAAAGTGGGATTATTGGTCCAATAGGAAGTTGCCAAGTGGAATGAGTAGGTGGAGCAATTAATAAAAAGGGAAAAGAAAGAGAAAAGAGGGAAAGGAAAATCTGCCTCACGTCCCTCTCTCCTCTCTTTCTCGGTTTTCTTCTCTCTTTTCCTTGTTCATCCTCTACTCCATCTCCTTTCTTATTGGCTGGTGTCTTGCAAGATCCTTGGTTTGTTTTGGTTGGATTGTCAAGCAAGATTGAAGAGGTAAGTTGGGGTTTTAGGGTTCTTGTGTTTGGATTTTATTTCCTCTCCTTCTTCTCCTTCTTTGGTTTTATTTAAGTTGGGGTTTTTGGAAAAGTAATTGTGGGTTTTGGTTTTGTCCAAGCTTTGGGTTTCAAGAGTAAGAATAAAGGCAAAGAGAAAGTGGGCTCTTGAAGGTTGAAGAGTGAAGCTTCATTCCAGGTTTGGGAGTGTGTTTGAGTGCATGCAAGTGTTTGGGAGCTTTGATTTCAACATTTGAATTTGAGTTGTCTTTGCCTATTTCTCCTTGGATCATGAGTTTGTGTTGTGTTTATTTTTCAGAAATTTGATTGTTTTGATATGAGTTCATGCATGAATTAATTTGGGTAAATGTGTTAGTAATCTATGTTATTGATTGAGATAAATGTATATGAGGGTTGTTATTAAAATGCAAGAGTTTTGGCAATTTTGTTCCGTTTTTATTTGACCTCCATCTATTGTTTTTGTCATAAGTAGAGTTTCAGATCTCTTGATCATGTGATTCTTAGGCCATTGGAACCATGACTTCCATGTTTTTAAATTTCCTAGAAATAGCCTTGGGCTAATTCTTGCTCTAAGACCCTAAAATTTGGATTACATCGTAGTGTCTCTATTTGTGTCGGGTTATTTGAGCAGTATAGGCTGTGTAAGTTATATATGGAGTTCTGGATTTCCTTTAGATCTGTAATTTATTGCATTTGAACATTGCCATCCTAGGGAACATTTGTTAAGAAGGACTTTTTGGTTAAAATGAGGTTTAGAGGTCGGTTTAGGCAACACAAGTCAGGGGCGTAAAGCAGTCTTTTTAGGTAACAGAGGTGAGTGTCTGTCGCGAGCCCGACAGGGTCGCGACCTCGCGACAGTAAAACTTGTTTAAGCCTTTTGTTCTTTATTTTTGAGCCCTTGGTTGACCCAGATCAATCCCCTACCTTTCCCCTCAGCTTATTATGCATGTTTAGGGTAATTAAATGACTATTTTAGTAGTTGTCTTTGGGAAAACTTATGAGTATGATTAAGGTTGGTGATCTAACTAGTAAATAATAATAGATATAACTCTGTGAAGGTTGGCATATGGATGAGTATTAATATGTGTTGATCTCATGAGTAACCTAAGCATGATGTGCCATATGTATGAATGCATATTAACATGGGTGCGATTGAGATGAATGACGAATAGTGATGTATTATAGATTGTGTAAATGGATATTGTTAGTGGCATGATTTATTTGGAATTCTTGGTATGGATGTTGTGTTTTATGTTGTCAATGATGTGTGGCTTACTGGAGATGAGGTAAGTGGATGTTTTGATGTTTGGTTTGAGATTTGGGTATTGTGAAGTTAGGTTTTTCCGAAGATTTCTTGTGTAAGTGTTGGAATTCATGACTCTGTCACGAGCATGACATTATCGCGAGGTCGCGACAGAGCCCGGTGAAAGCATCCCTCGCACGCGTTCGAGCTCGCTGCCGAGCCGTGCAACAGAGCTTCTATCGCGAGCGCGACGTATGTAGCGAGCGCTATAGGGTGCTTGATTGTCGATTTGAATTGGCCAATCCTCTGTCGAGAGCGCGCTGTCGAGCAGGAGTACGACAGATCGGGCTAGCAGCTCACTGTCGCGAGCGAGACGCCTGTCACGAGCGCAACAGTGAGATGTGTTTAGTTCCCTCGCGAGATCGTGAAGGTTGCCGTGATCGAGACCTAGGCCAAGTAACCTCTGTCGCGAGCGCGACATCCGTCGCGACCGCGACATTCCCTGGTTTCCAAAATTGAGTTTTCTTTTGTGATTCCAATGTTTGAATTCCGAACTTTTGATGCCTTTAGGTTTATACTTGGACTATTTTATGAAGTATATTAATATAATTGGATGTATTATGCATGGACAATGTTATGAATTATATGAATGTACTATGTTAAATTATGTGCCATGATGTGAGACATGATTTGTATTACGCATGACCTGCGAGAGTCAGTCTAGTGGATAGTTAAGCATCCCTAATAGAGTGTCTTTAGCTGCAGCCCTTTGAACGTTTAGACCCTGATCAGGTCCCTGTTTGGTTCCTCGTGAACCCTTTTGTGTTAATGGATCTTGTTTAAGATCTCCTTTCGTTAAAATGTTTTCGAATGTGGAAAATGATTTTATTTTTCTTTTCATACCCGTAAGGTGCACTTTGGCCGGTTGGTACCCGTAAAGTACTGTTTGTACACTCGTTATCCACTATTGTGAGTCGGCAGGTGCTTTGTTGTTTTGTTTTGCTTTGAAATAACTATAAGAATGTGATATCCGAATGAGCATGATAATGATTTGGGGAATCAGTTTATATGCATATGAACGTGACTATGGGCTTTGGAATGTATGTCTGTATTATGTAAGCATGATTTTATATCTAACACGATTATCCGCATTTTTCATATGATGTGTTATGAGCTTCAGAATTTCATGAATATGATTTGAATATTAGGTATATACGTATGTGACTCAAGCATGGTTTTATTGTATATAAGCATGTGAATCGGATCAGTTGTGGCTGTAAGTATGTAAGATTTAACTGTAGTTCCCACATGGTGATGTTATGAATGTGATATTATGTGATTATGTCTTCGGTCTCTGCTATTGGAGTGTTTTCGGCATGATATTTTATGTATTAGAGTTGCGCAGCGGAAGTGTGGTGCTTTGGATGTTGTCCCTTGGATTTTGGCTAGTGTGTGTGTATGGCATGTCAAAGCATGTTAGATAGCAAGTATTCTTAGCGTGATAGTTGGGTACGTTATTATATGGTAATTGTGTTGCATTTGAATGGGTTTTCAGTTAATGCATGGGTACTTGGATATGACAATTGCATGTGTAAATCTCATGTGACTTCGCACGGTAAGGTACTGATATTTGATACCTTGGTAGGTATATGCATGTGATATTGTATGTAGTTCTGCATGATGATACTTGTATTGTGTATTGTATTATGTCTGTTTTGGCCTATTCTCGACGAAAAAATATGGTTATGGTTGTGAGTTTTCGAATTAATGCCTTTACTATGCAAGCCTGATTATATATGTGTTTTGAATGTTCGCATTAGCCATTGTGAGTGAGTTATGCCTTGGCGACCATTATGAATGGCCGTTCATACTCTTGTGTGTTCTCCCTACTAAGCGTTTATCGCTTAGCATGGATTCCTTCCCGTGCAGGTGGCAGGTTTGGTTCTGTTCGAGTCGCACATCTGCAAGGTCGGCCACGTAGAAGTTAGAAGTTTTGTTATGTGATCAGCTTCTGTATTTTGGATTTTTGTTATTCCCGTAGTCTTATATATCTGTAAGGTTTTGGATATTATTATGGGTTATGTAAACGTTATTATATTTATATATTAAGTTATTCCTTCGTTTTATCTTTTGCCTTATAATTCCGCTGAATGATTATATGTATGTATGTGAGTCGTTGTATGTTCAGCTATTGTTTCTTTAAAGTTTTAATTTCTGCTGTATTTTTGCATGTATGTTATATATGAATGTATGCTTCCGCTTAGTGTATGTGTGTGTGTGTGTGAGTGAACGTCGGGTAGCGCGCCCGCCGGCGCCCTTCCAACAGGGGCGACGGTCGGGGCGTTACAGTTAGTGGTATCAGAGCGCCGGTTTGGCGATTCTGGTTGCCTTTGTTTGTTTGAGTTTCAAGTCTTGGTATGCTAGTTGGTTTGTGTCATGTCTTTGCATGCGAGTCTATTTGTGTCGTGGCCTAATGCAGATGTGTCTTGTCTTGTGTCGTGTCTAGATGGAGTCTGATCCTAGTGAGAATGTGGGCGAGACAACAGCAAGTGTGAACCCAATTTGTGCTGATCAGAATGTTTCCGAGCGTCATCCAGTTGAAGATTTCAGTCCTGTTTCGGAGGATAGGGCTCTCGTCCAAGGGTTGATTCGGATTTTGGATAGATTGACTGCTCCTCGTGTTTCTCAAGAATTTGTTCAGAATGTACCTCAAAAGAGAAAAGGATCGAGTAGAGAAGTGGCGACGAGAAAAAGGATTCGAGAACCTCCGATGTGTCAACAATGTCAGAACTAATAGGGGGACAAGTGTAAGAAGAAGTGGGTACTGCCTATATGTCAGCACTGTTAGAAGCGACATCGGGGCCCATATCGGAAGCTCACGGGTGCTTGTTTCGGGTGTGGCAGCTTAGAACACCAGATAGTCGATTGTCCTCAGAAGATGAGTGAGAATCTAGCTAGGCAAGCTAGAAAGGATGTGGAGGAATTACTTCAAGCCACGCAAGCATCATCGGAATCGGTTGTAAAATTAGATGCCTCCAAGGATTCAGTCAGAGTATCTGTTTCTGGCCGTATAGAAGTGATGGAGTCCACAGAGCCTTCCGATAAGTTTGTGTTGTAAGCTTTTATTTAAGTCTGTTTTGTTTGTTTGGGTTGTTTGGATGCAAGTGCTTAGCGGGGAAATTTCGAGGATGAAATTTCTTAAGGAGGAGAGATTGTAACAACCCAAAATGGCCCTAGTCGAAATTTGTATGCCAAGTCGAGAATTTAAGGGTATTTCTGTAATTTATGCTTGAGGAGATTTGGATAATAAGGATTTAATTGCAAAGTGATTAATTAAGTATGTTAAGAAGAGAAATGTTAGAGTGTGCTTGTAGTATATGGAAGTAGGATATAAGTGGGTTAAGAGGTTTTATAGTGTGGGTTTGTAGGTATGGTGCCTTGGAAGATAAATGATTTATAAGGAAATGTTAGGGTGTGACTTATGTTTGGTGGCTTGAAGATATTATTGTAAGAGGTGTTAGTGTGTGTATTATGTATGGTGCAAGGAGGAATAAGTCAAAAGTGGGATTATTGGTCCAATAGGAAGTTGCCAAGTGGAATGAGTAGGTGGAGCAATTAATGAAAAGGGAAAAGAAAGAGAAAAGAGGGAAAGGAAAATCTGCCTCACGTCCCTCTCTCCTCTCTTTCTCAGTTTTCTTCTCTCTTTTCCTTGTTCATCCTCTACTCCATCTCCTTTCTTATTGGTTGGTGTCTTGTAAGATCCTTTGTTTGTTTTGGTTGGATTGTACAGCAAGATTGAAGAGGTAAGTTGGGGTTTTAGGGTTCTTGTGTTTGGATTTTGTTTCCTCTCCTTCTTCTCCTTCTTTTGTTTTATTTAAGTTGCGGTTTTTGGAAAAGTAATTGTGGGTTTTGGTTTTGTGCAACCTTTGGGTTTCAAGAGCAAGAATAAAGGCAAAGAGAAAGTGGGCTCTTGAAGGTTGAGGAGTGAAGCTTCATCCAAGGTTTGGGAGTGTGTTTGAGTGCATGCAAGTGTTTGGGAGCTTTGATTTCTACATTTGAGTTTGAGTTATCTTTGCCTATTTCTCTTTGGATCATGAGTTTGTGTTGTGTTTATTTTTCAGAAATTTGAGTGTTTTGATATGAGTTTATGCATGAATTAATTTGGGTAAATGTGTTAGTAATCTATGTTATTGATTGGGATAAATGTATATGAGGGTTGTTATTGAAATGCAAGAGTTTTGGCAATTCTGTTCCATTTTTATTTGACCTTCGTCTATTGTTTTTATCATACATAGAGTTTTAGATCTTCTCATCATTTTATTCTTGAGCCATAGGAACCATGACTTCCATGTCTTTAAATGTCCTAGAAATAGCCTTGGGCTAATTCTTGCTCTAAGACCCTGAACTTTTGGATTACATCGTAGTGTCTCTGTTTGTGTCGGGTTATTTGAGCAGTATAGGTTGTGTAGGTTATATATGGAGTTATAGATGTCGTTTATATCTACAATTTGTTGCCTTTGAACGTTGACATCCTAGGGAACATTTGTTCAGAAGGATGTTTTGGCTAAAAATGAGGTTTAGAGGTCGGTTTAGGCAACACAAGTCAGGGGCGTAAAGCAGTCTTTTTAGGTAACAGAGGTGAGCCTCTGTCGCAAGCACGATAGGGTCGCGACCTCACGACAGATAAACTTGTTTAAGCCTTTTCTTCTTTATTTTTGAGCCCTTGGTTGACCCGAATCAATCCCCTACCTTTCCCCTCAGCTTATTATGCATGTTTAGGGTAATTAAATGACTATTTTAGTAGTTGTCTTTGGGAAAACTTATGAGTATGATTAAGGTTGGTGATCTAACTAGTAAATAATAATAGATATAACTCTGTGAAGGTTGGCATATGGATGAGTATTAATATGTGTTGATCTCATGAGTAACCTAAGCATGATGTGCCATATGTATGAATGCATATTAACATGGGTGAGATTGAGATGAATAACGAATAGTGTTGTATTATAGATTGTGTAAATGGATATTGTTAGTGGCATGATTTATTTGGAATTCTTTGTACGGATGTTGGTTTTATGTTGTCAATGATGTGTGGCTTGCTGGAGATGAGGTAAGTGGATGTTTTGATGTTTGGTTTGAGATTTGGGTATTGTGAAGTTAGGTTTTTCCGAAGATTTCTTGTGTAAGGGTTGGAATTCATGACTCTGTCACGAGCGCGACATTGTCGCGAGGTTGTGACAGAGCCTAGTGAAAGCATCCCTCGCACGCGTTCGAGCTCGCTATCGAGCCGTGCAGCAGAGCCTCTGTCGCGAGCATGACGTATGTTGCGAGCGCGACAGGGCGGTTGACTGCCGATTTGAATTGGGCAATCCTCTTTCGCGAGCGCGACAGATCGGGCTAGCAGCTCACTACCGCGAGCACGATGCCAGTCACGAGCGCAACAGTGAGATGTGTTTAGTTCCCTTGCGAGGTCACGAATGTTGCCGTGATCGCGACCTAGGCCAAGTCGCCTCTATCGCGAGCGCAACATCCGTCGCAACCGCGACACTCCCTGGTTTCCAAAATTGAGTTTTCTTTTGTGATTCCAATTTTTGAATTCCGAACTTTTGATGCCTTTAGGTTTATACTTGGACTATTTTATTAAATATATTAATATAATTGGATGTATTATGCATGGGCAAAGTTATGAATTATATGAATGTACTATGTTAAATTATGTGCCATGATGTGAGACATGATTTGTATTACGCATGACCTGCGAGAGTCAGTCTAGTGGATAGTTAGGCATGCCTAATAGAGTGTCTTTAGCTGCAGCCCTTTGAACGTTTGGACCCTGATCAGGTCCCTGTTTTGTTCCTCGCGAACCCTTTTGTGTGAATGGATCTTGTTTAAGATCTCCTTTTGTTAAAATGTTTTCGAATGTGGAAAATGATGTTGTTTTTCGATTTTTACCCGTAAGGTGCCCTTTGGCCGGTTGGTACCCGTAAAGTACTGTTCGTACACTCGTTATCCACTATTGTGAGTCGGTAGGTGCTTTGTTGTTTTGTTTTGCTTTGAAATAACTATAAGAATGTGATATCCGAATGAGCATGATAATGATTTGAGGAATCAATTTATATGTATATGAACGTGACTATGGGCTTTGGAATGTATGTTTGTATTATGTAAGCATGATTTTATATCTAATACGATTATCCGCATTTTTCATATGATGTGTTATGAGCTTCAGAATGTCATGAGTATGATTTGAATATTAGGTATATACGTATGTGACCCAAGCATGATTTTATTGTATATAAGCATGTGAATCAGATCAGTTGTGGCTGTAAGTATGTAAGATTTAACTGTACTTCCCGCATGGTGATGTTATGAATGTGATATTATGTGATTATGTCTTCGGTCTCTGCTATTGGAGTGTTTTCGGCATGATATTTTATGTATTAGAGTTGCGCAGCGGAAGTGTGGTGCTTTGGATGTTGTCCCTTGGATTTTGGCTAGTGTGTGTGTATGGCATGTCAAAGCATGTTAGATAGCAAGTATTCTTAGCGTGATAGTTGGGTACGTTATTATATGGTAATTGTGTTGCATTTGAATGGGTTTTTAGTTAATGCATGGGTACTTGGATATGACAATTGCATGTGTAAATCTCATGTGACTTCGCACGGTAAGGTACTGATATTTGATACCTTGGTAGGTATATGCATGTGATATTGTATGTAGTTCTGCATGATGATACTTGTATTGTGTATTGTATTATGTCTGTTTTGGCCTATTCTCGACGTAAGTATATGGTTATGGTTGTGAGTTTTTGAATTAATGCCTTTACTATGCAAGCCTGATTATATATGTGTTTTGAATGTTCACATTAGCCATTGTGAGTGTGTTTTGCCTTGGCGACCATTGTGAATGGTCGTTCATACTCTTGTGTGTTCTCCCCACTAAGCGTTTATCGCTTAGCACGGATTCCTTCCCGTGCAGGTGGCAGGTTTGGTTCTGTTCGAGTCGCGCATCTGCAAGGTCGGCCACGTAGAAGTTAGAAGTTTTGTTATGTGATCAGCTTCTGTATTTTGGATTTTTCTTATTCCTGTAGTCTTATGTATCTGTAAGGTTTTGGATATTATTATGGGCTTTGTAAAAGTTATTATATTTATATATTAAGTTATTCCTTCGTTTTATCTTTCGCCTTATGCTTCCGCCGAATGATTATATGTATGTATGTGAGTCGTTGTATGTTCAGCTATTGTTTCTTTAAAGTTTTAATTTTCGCTGTATTTTCGTATGTATGTTATACATGAATGTATGCTTCCACTTATTGTATGTGTGTGTGTGTGTGAGTGAGAGTCGGGTAGCACGCCAGCCGGCGCCCTTCCAACGAGGGCAAAGGTGGGGGTGTTACAAGAGGGGGTCATGGTGGCAATGACTTTGTTGTGATCATGAGGTTCAAAAATAGGCATTCTGCCCTCTCTCAGCATTGGTCATGGTGGCAATGAATTTGTTGTCACTGTGACATACCAAAATTTAACAAAACAGAAGCAGAAACTGTGGACTACTTCACTACCCAATTTTGCAAAGCCTATAACGACATTTAAACCTCATTGTTAGACAAAACATCCTTCTTAACAATTGTTCCCTAGGATGTTAAGCTTCCAATGGGTCAAATTTCAGGTCCTTTGGACATTTGAACATTATATATGATCTGAACAACCTAAACTGCTCAAATGAACCGGCCACAGTAGAGACACCTCTGTTTTTGCCACTTTTAGGACATCTAGAGCTGGAATTAGCTCAACCCTATCTGTGTTATTTTTAGGTATGGATCTTGGGTTTTAGTTCCAAGTTAAATTAACCAATTCAGAGAATTAAATCTCAATTTATGGGCAAAACAGTCACAAAAGGTCATGGGAGACCTACACAGAAATTTACCCTACCAATACATTTTTCCTACTTTGTACACATGACTTCTAAACCAACTTTAATGGCATTTTTAACCAAAATGCTTTACTAATCATTTAATCATCTATGTGCTAACTTCCAATTGACCCAACTTAGCTGACATTAAGACTCAAATTCAAGGAGTTATTGTCTAGGGAGCATGACTTGTCCCAAAAACCCTCCCACAGAAATTCTAGCTTCACTTATAGGTAATTTTGGAGACTATAGAGTCCCCCAATCAACAAGACTATTTCTTCAACATTTAAAGAGATGAACTTCATAGATTCAATCCAATTAGTATTATCAAATTTAGAGTTGTAAAACTCATTTTACAGCATAAAAAGCTTACATGGGTCAGAATAGACCTCAAAGATCATTTGACACAATTAAGCTTGTCAAGCTTAGAAATAACAAACTTGGCCAAACCAATAGACCAAATTCAAACTATAATCCCTATACACATATATGAACATTACGGCGTAATCAAATTCTCAATATATACCAATAACCAAAAAATTCACAATCAATACTCACATCCCCAAAATTAAGGTTCATATTTTTTTTCACTATACTATGCTCATTCAACATCACTTCCACAAAAAATTGAAGCTACACATTATTAACTCAATTATGCATACCATACCACTTACAATTTCTCAACTAATTCATTTGCTCATAAAATACAGCAATTCCACAATTCACCCGAAATTAGGGTTTAAACTAGGTCAATTTCATTCGTAGTTATCACTGTAACTCAATATGTTCATTTCTTTAATTCAATACACCTCATAACATAATTTACACATTTTAAACACACAATCAATCAATTTACACACACAATGAAATTAGTTTCCAAACCTCAATTTCCTTAGCTCCATTTAAGTTCACATGGCCACTTGATCATCAACCCTCTTCTTTCCCTTTCCTTTCTCATAGCCATCATCACATGCATAGTCACATACCAGAATTAAAAACAAGGGGATCAATTCCCATCTCAACACAGAAATGAAGAAGAAATAGAAGGATAAGGACAACAACTAAACTCAACCTCTTACCTTAATTTGCCAAAAACTCAATCTCAATTTAAAAACCAACTAACAGCCAACCAGAACTTCAATGACCACGATTGAAAATGATTACGAACAAAAGAAAAACAAAAGAGAAATAAAAGAAGAACAAAACCTAGAGGAAGACCAACCGAGATACACATGAAAGAATGGAGTTTACTCTTTCATCCCAAGCCTTTTATTGCATGACTTAAGTGGGTTGGCAAGATCTCAGCTTGACACCCGGATTTCCACCATCCCAACCTTATTCTTAATTAGGTTAACTAACATCAATTATTCTTTTATTAATCCACTACTTGACTTAGGCCTGCGCAATTACAATGTAGTCCCTCAGCTTATTTAATTTACTCAATTGGGTTCTCAATTCAATTACTCTTTGGTCCTCAATTAACAAACTCAGAATTAAACTTACTCGATTACCCCAATTAGAACAATTTGCTACTATGGTATAAATCAGGCCATTATATTATGATATAACATGACAATCTTAACAAATCTGAGTTATGACTTGGTATCAAAAAAATAAAGCAAATCTGAGTTTTGACTTACGATAATTTTTTTATTGCTAGACATGCAACCAATGGAATCATAATTACGAGTCTAAAAAGTTGTCATGTATTCTCTAGTTTTTATAGAGAGACACATGCACACGTCAGAGAGAGCTAGAGATAAGGAGAGCAAAAAAAGGATGATTGTAGAACATTCTTCTTTGTTGTATTTTTTTCATTTATATTATTCTTCATATGTTATATTATTGGTATTAATTTTTTTTATGTATTCTTATTTCTCTTTTTTTTGTTGCTCTTGTTAGGTCCCGCCTGGAAAATATCAGTGAAGCTGCTGCTAGTCTTGAGGCTCATTATACATTCTTCTAAAGAATATAGGAGAATAGAAAATTGTATAGATAGGAGGTTATTTTTCTAAACAAACTAGTATATTACTGTGACGCGCGCCGAACTCCGGGACGCCTCGAATGACCTGCTTTTAGGGCGCTCGGGAGAGCTTCATGAAAACATGTACAGAATTACAAGTACATCTATTTTGGGCAACAAGGAGGTTTCTTGGAGTCACCAACCAATAGAATATTGGGAAAGGTCGTCTAACCTTAGTAAGCGTAAGACAGCACATATGGATCCATTTTGGGCAAGCCAGAGATATTTTGGAGGCCCCACCCCAATAGAACATTGGGATGGTCCTCTAACCTCGTAGAGCCTAGGATTATGCAAATTGGGCCTTTTCAGGGAATAAGAGATATTTTGGAGACCCCACCCCAATGAAACATTGAGATGGTCCTCTAACCTCATTGAGCCTAAGACCAGAGAAGGTTCGGAACTTCTCATTTATTCATACCTTGATCAAAGTTATAATTGAGTTTTGAATTTAGTGTTTCATCCCATTTCTCATTTGATTTAATGCAGTTAATTAAAGCGCAAGTTGACCATATAAGGAAAGTAGTAAACAGGAGTGTAATTAAAACAAGGTATATGAAAATAAATTACAATAAAACTAGGGGCGGAATACAAGTCCCATTGTAAATAGATTGCGATTTATACATAAATCGGGACAGACGTTAAAGTTGAGGACATTGGTCCTCGCATGCATGTTTATTACAAAACAATTTCAAAGTGTCGATTTTATTTGCTAAAAAAAATAGGACATTGGTCCGTAATGTGCGATTTTCAAAAGATTTTTGGACTATAAAAATCAATTTTTTGAAAACAAATCAAGAGAAGAAAAGTATATTTTTCTTTCTCGATATTTTGATAGCAGTTGTGAATGCTAAAATGGCTGGATTCGATAGAAACGAATTAGTGCGTTCCCTCAGATTTGCCTAAATTGAAAGAATTTTTTATGATGATTTTTTGAAAAAACAAAAGTAAGAGAACTTTTGTAAGAAAATTTTCTTGTAAGAAAAATAGCTAAAATCCTCCTTTTTTGGCCAAAATCCTCTCCGTGAACAATGAGCTCCCAACCCCTATTTATAGGTTTAGGAAGAAAATTTAAATAACTTTAAATTTGAAATTTAAATTTGAAAAAGATTTCTCAAATTAAGATCAAAACCGAATGATTTTCAGAATATTCTCAAAATCAAATCCATGATTTGAAAATATTTAAAAGATTTTGGGCAAATCTTGGAAATATTAGGAGATATGCTTAAAAATCTATAAAATCACGTTCAAATAACGTCAGATCATCGACCGACGGGCATCGTTGATGGGGACATACTTGGTCTTTTTGTCGGTAGGCCCCTCTCAAGGGATGAAACCGCGAGAGACAGGCATCTCTCGAACGAGCGACGGGTGTTGCTCCACACAAGAGACTGGCTCTCATGGGTGATCGACAGCCGGCGCTCGTGCGACGGGTGTCGCTCCCGAGAGAGATGGGCTCTCGCTGGTGAGTGACAGCCGGCGCTCGTCACAAGAGATGGGTCTCTCATGCGAGGGAAAGGCTTTGCTCCTGCGAGAGATGGGGCTCTGTAAGTGAGCGATAGCCAGCGCTCATCGAAAGAGATAGGTCTCTCACACAAGCGACGGGCATCACTTCTACCAACGGTATGCCCGTCGGTGGAGCAAAACCCAAATTCAAAGATATTAACTCACCCCGATTCCCCGTAATCTTCTACTGTCGAGAAAAAATCCTCAATCCTTGTAAAACCAGAGAATGAAAACTCATAACCTTAAGCCATTTGTTTGGAAATAGACCTTGATGTCTTCATCGGGTAACTCTGATCTGGACTGCCTTAGGACCCGGTGTCTACAGTTGCCCCCAATTTTGGGGAAACTAGTGCACTAGTGTATAGATGAGCCAAAATTCAAAGGAAAAAGGATGAAATACGTACCTGAAGCAGTCCTTATCTTTCTGCAGCTGCGATTAGGCTTGGTGACCTTCTGCTGCAAAGTAGTAGCGTATTCTACCACGATTCTTTGGCAACTTATTCGGCCACCTTCATCTAGCAGATCTCGTCTCAGCCTGCCCAATGTTTGAATACTGTGGGAAGCAGTGTTGTCTAACTGCAACCCCGTTGGGACTTATTCTATCGCCGGTGTAACGCTAGCCTTATCTCGGCTTGCACGGCATAAGAGGTAGTATTATCCAACTACAACTCAGTTGCAGTTTATTCTACCGTGGATGTCTCGCTAGCCTTGTCTCGGCTTGTACGGTGTGAGAAGTCGTGTTATCCAACTACAGCTCGGTTGCGGTTTGTTCTACCGTGGATGTCCCGCTCGCCTCGTCTCGGCTTGCACGGTGAGAGAAGTGGTGTTATCCAACTACAACTCGGTTGTTGTTTGTTCTACCGCGGATGTCCCGTTGGCCTCATATCGGCTTGCACGATGTGAGATTGATGTGAGAGGTAGTGTTATCTAACCACAACCCTGTTTTGCGATGTATGACTCTTGATTTGCTGACCACCATCCGGTTAGCAAAGTATGACTGTCGACCATCCTCGAGCCGACATGATGTCATGTTCCTGTGATTATACATAATTTTAATTAATTAATTGTAAATCAATTTATCTGGTAATTTCATAAACATTTTTTTATGTTGTCGTTTATTTCCTTCTTCTTAGTTATTCGTATTATCAAACGTTCAGATAATATAAGTAAGATGTTAATCACGATATAAACATACAAAATGAAATATAAATTTAACAAAATGTAAATGTAAGTTTCTACTAACAAAATACAAATTTTGTACAACCATATACAAATACAAGAAAAAAGACTCCCTGAACAAACTGGAGAGAGTAGTAATCCGAAGGCTCCTCCGGGTCCTCCTCATCATCAGACACTACACTAGCTAACTTCGAGACGACGATGCGGATGGCACTGCTCTAGAGGTAGAGGGACAACTGGGAGGTGCTGAGGGTCTAACCTCTAGCCAAAGACGAGGCAGGACGACTACTGGTGCGGACACTGGCTGCCCTACTGCTGGAGCGGTCTGCTGGAATTGGACATAGGCATACCCATCCAGGAAAGGTTGAGCACAAACCCCAAGGAACTCCAAGGTGTCTCTAACTATGCCATCCAGCTCTATAAAGGCTCTCGATAGTCTCAAAGTCTGATCCCTGGCTGCATCTCTGATGCCCCCAAGCCTAGTCTTCGTCTGCTCTCGGAACTCTCTGATGGACTCAGAGATAGGCGGTATGGCACCCTCCAACACCTCTATCCTGAACCTGAGGGCACTGACGGACTCATTTACCATCTAAACTGTAGTGTAAACCCTCTGAGCTGCAGCATCATGGGAGGTGACCTGTAACACCCCATTACCCCCATTGGAAGGATACCAGAGTGCTACCAAGACGCTCACTCACACTCAAGCATACAACTCAGCGGAAGCAAACAATAAGCGATAAAACATAAACAAAATAAAACATAATATATATATATATACACTACAAATTATACATTATCCGAATATTACATAAATAATATAACCAAAATAATATACAAAAGACATACAGAAGGAGTACCAAAAATAATAAAAACACTTCTAACTCCTATGTGGCCAACCCTGCAGATGAGCGACTCGAATCGAACGAAAAACCTGCCACCTACACGGGAAAAGAACCCGTGCTAAGCGATAATGCTTAGTGGGGAGGAACAACAAAACAAAGAGTACAGTACAATAATATCATGCAGGAAAATACTTATAAATAAACATTAACAGATTGAAATCTTTAAATCACAAAAGATAAGAATACCGAACACAGAGTCATCAAACTTAAGCAATTAAAATAACAAACATTATACACAAACCCAAAACCAACAGAAGTCACTCAAAAGACCCAACACCTCACTGAACAAGAAATAACACCATCGCTAACAGCCTGAATTTCATATGTCGCGGATATGGGAGCACTGCACTCTACTAGATACTGCGAACAGTATCAAAGTGAGAGACCGAAACCTCAATCACACACTGCACGGGAGACCAAAGTCTCAAAACATTTTATTGTGGAGACCAAAGCCTCAAAACATTTTGTCACTGCACGAAAAATGACCATCTCGGAGGTCGGCCGATCGACCCAAACGGGGCTTACACAGACAGCTGTATTCTTATATCCCTAAATAAGCATGCTTATCTATCCACTACTATGACACTTCAGGCTTAACTCACCCACTCTAACAGACCACTGGACTTCATCAAAACCCAAAATAAGAACACTAAAATAGTAACTATTATCAACACAAGACATTCCACTTGACAGAACTAAAATCACAAAACATTCACTCAATTCAAAACATTTACATTGACATGGCATAATCAAGGACATGAGCCATGCTATAGTGAGAAACTGTGCAAAGTGGGGCAAAAGAATCACTTCAGAAAAATAGGGTAGGCAGGAAGGGCCTCTATCGCGATCGCGACATGCGTTGTGCTCGCGACAGAGAGCAAGGTACCCCATCGCGCGCTCACGCATGAAAGCGCAGTCGCTATGAAGTACGCTCGGCAAATACTCGTAATACCGAGCTCTATCGTGCTTGCGACGAACGTCGCGCCCGCGATAGAGACCGAACATTTCCCCTTTGCTATCGCGCTCGCGCTGGAGCTCGGCTCGCTACAGCTCAGCCTACCGAGCTCTCCGTCATGCTCGCGATATGCATTGCGCTCACGACAGAGGGCTCCTCAGCAACAAGATTGCCACTCTGCACTCTGTCGAACTCGAGACAGATGTCGCGCTCGCGATAGAGCCCAGACTTGCCCAGAATCTGCACTTTCAGCACTACTTCCCAACTCAACCAAACCCCAAACCACCAAATCATGCACTAACACTTACCTCATGAATCCAAAGCATACCAAGACATGTTTAACATCAATAAACACTCAAAACACACTAATTTGCACAAGAATTTACAATTGAATCACTAAAGCAAACAAATCATATTTTACACTAACTCATGAAATTTTCCACCAAACTCACATGCAAATCACTACAACTTAATCATGCCAAACCAACACTCTTACTCAACCAATTACATGCCTTTACGCATACTATAACACTCAAGATCATCAGAAAACTAAGGCATAACACACAACAATCCAATATTAGAATAAGGCAAAAACACTCCAAAACCTGGAAACTTGCTGTTCAAAACCACAATCTTCAAGAACCCACTCTTTCTAGCCTTATCTCATCTTCAAATCATCCAAATCTCGCACAAATAAATCGAAGAATCACTAAACAAAAACCCTAACTTACTCAAATCAAGAGCAAAACTAGAAGGAGAAGAAGATCAACTTCAAAATAACTAAAATCAAAGACTTAACTCTTCAATCTCTGCTCCAGGTCCCTAAAACCCACTCAAACCTTGAAGAAATCACACAAGGGAAGAATGGAGAGCAAAAAAATGAAGAAAGGGAAAGAAGAGAGAATGGGAAAGAGTGAAGGAGGAGGGGAAGAACAGCTTCCACGGGAAGCTTCCCTAATTTCTGTCCTCCCTTCCCTTCTCTCTTCCTTTTTCATTAATTGCCACCACCTAACAAGCCACTTGTCACCATCCTATGAACCCAAGTGTCACAATCTTGTCCATTCACTTCCTAAGCACCATATACCCCACACACACTAGATAACTTGCATAATAAACATATAATCCTTGGTACAATACACACGTTCCACTAGATAATTCTTCACTTAACATCTTATTAATTTAATTTCTTCAATTAAGTCCTTAATAAATCCAATTACACATGCACTAATTACCGAAATACCCTTAATTTTTTGACTAAGCTCGCGAATTCCGACTAGGCCCTATTTGGGTTGTTACACTACCAGACTCCGCCTCAGTTCCTCAACGAGCATGCCCTGGTCCTCTATGACCCTCTCCTGCTGGCCTAGCCGATCTCGCTCTTCGTATCGACCAATCCACTCTAGAAGAATTCAGTCCCTCTCCTCCTGTCTGCGCTCCATGGAGGCGAGTATAGAAGTCATAGCTGCCACTACATTTGGCTGGGCTGGCTGGGACGATGGTGATGGAGCGGGTGGTACCGGCTCTGTCATCTGCTCTAGAGGTGGTGCTGTGGAGGTAGATGCCCCCGGATGCCCTGCTCTACTATAAGGGTGGAACTTCTCAGTATCTCGGGGCACTGACCTATGTACTCGTGCTGGAGGAGGAGGAGTGGGACTCTGTACCCTCTGTACTGGAGGAGTGACCAATAACTCATCTATACTGAACTCTATACCCATGTCGAAAGGAGTCTGCGGCTACTCCTCCTCTACTAGCTGCTATGGAGGCTGCCCCTCCTGATACCCCTACTGCTGTGGAGGCTGCTTCCCTTGATATACTGGCTACTGTGGAGGCTGCTCCTCCGCTTGAGGCCCCTCCTCTGCTGGCAGGAGCAACTGAATGCACGTCTGGTCTCGTGTATGGATAGCAACCGGTACTCCTTAGCCTGGCCTGTCACCTGGGCAATCATCCCCATGGTTAGGGCCGCCGGTGCGTCCACATAGAAACTCTCCTATAAGGCGGGCCCAAAAATGTCTGGAAGAGCTCGCAACAGTAGTATAGACCTGGTCACCACTCCTCCTACAAACACTATAGGGGCTGGCCCCATGATACTCTAACCAGGTTCGCCACAATCTCATGGCTAATGTTAAGGCGATGACCCACTACCATCGCCCAGAGGCTCCAAATCTCCGCCCCGTTCACTGACCCAGGATTACCTGCCCGTCTGTAGACACCGGGTCCCAAATAGCCTTGATCAGGTTTACCCAATGATAAAATTAAGTATGCCGATTTATAGGCAAAAAGAATGAAAGTTGGAAGTGATAATTTCCTTTTTGCACTTTTTGTAGCTTTTAGTAGACTCGGTGCAATCCTTCTTTTGCGTTTTTTGTAGCCTGTAGCAGGCTCGACGCATTGTCATCTATGGATGACATTTGCACTTTTAGTAGTCTGTAACAGACTCGGTGCAATCCTCTTTTCGTGTTTTTTTGTAGCCTGTAGTAGGCTCGGCGCGTCGTCATCTGCGGATGGCAGCTGTACTTTTACTAGTCTGTAGCAGACTCGGTGCAGTACTCTTTTTGCACTTTTTATAGTTTGTAGCAGACTCGGTGCAATCCTTCTTTTGCGTTTTTTATAGCTTGTAGCAGGCTCGGCGCATTGTCATCTACGGATGACATTTGCACTTTTAGTAGTCTATAATAGACTCGGTGCAATCCTCTTTTCGCATTTTTTGTAGCCTGTAGCATGCTCGGCGCATCGTCATCTGCGGATGGCAGCTGCACTTCTAGTAGTCTGTAGCAAACTCGGTGCAGTCCTCTTTTTGCACTTTTGTAGTCTGTAGCAGACTCGGTGCAATCCTTCTTTTGCATTTTTTGTAGCCTGTAGCAGGCTCGGTGCATCGTCATATACGGATGACATTTGCACTCTTAGTAGTTTGTAACAGACTCGGTGCAATCCTCTTCTCGCATTTTTTTGTAGCCTGTAGCAGGCTCGGCGCATCGTCATCTATGGATGACATTTGCACTTTTAGTAGTCTGTAACAGACTCGGTGCAATCCTCTTCTCGCGTTTTTTGTAGTCTGTAGCAGACCTGGCGCATCACCGCCTTAGGATGGTTCCCTAGCACTTTGTAGTTTTGTCAGCGACTCAATGCAACTCAAGAGGATGAATAACAACACTGTTCCTGAGGGAGCAGCTGGAAGGAGGCAGCCTCAGGTACGCGCTTCTTTCCTTTTCCTTAATTTTGGCTCACCTAGGCACCCACACACTAGCCTCCCCAAAATTGGGGGCAACTGTAGACACCGGGTCCCGAATAGCCTGTATCAGGATTACCCAATGATGAAATTAAGTGTGCCGATTTATAGGCAAAAGGAATGAAAGTTGGAAGTAATAATTTCCTTGTCGTTTTGATTTGTTAGGAATGAAGAAAAATGTATTTTAAAAATATTTTAAAAAAATGTTTTAAAAATTATTTTGTGATAAAAAGTTAGTTTTTAAATTATTGTGTTTTTATAGAAATTTAAAAAAATATATATATTTTATTTCGCGCGAGTGTCGGGCTGCGGCAGCGCTGGGCGCACGCCGCAGCGCCCTCGCGCGAGCTGCTGGATTAATCGTCGTGCGCGCCCTACCCGCGGGAAGCCCGTCGGGCGCTCCGACGAGCCGTCCCTCGCCCCTGTGCGTCCGTTTTCGCCCGTTTCAGCTTTTATGGCCTTTTTGGCCATATTTTCTTCATTTTAAATGCTTTTTAACTCATTTTTTTGCATAATTTAATTCAAAAAGCCTTTTATCTTCCAACCCTTCAAATTCAGTTTTTTTTTTTTAGTTATGGGAATTAAATTAATTTAATTTCTTAATTAAAAATTCTGAATTTTGGAGAGGAATAAAAGGAATTTTACAGGAAAATTAATAGGGGGGAATTTTCTTTAGAAAATTATTTTTCTTCTTCTTTCTTCTCTCAATTTCTAAAGAATTTTTCCAAGTGAATTCTTGAGACAAAAAAATAACAATTTTTTATTCTTGGGAATTTTTCTTCTTTTCATCAAACAATTTTTACTTTGAGACAAATAAATTAATTTTTTATTCTTAAGTAAAAATCCATTTTCAATATATTATTTTTCTAACTTTATTCTTACAATCAAGACAATGAATTGGATCTTACCTTCATTTCATCAAGATAAATTTTGAGCATAAACATTCTTGGCTCAATTTCTTAATTTCATTTTTTTTTGTTTCCAATTAATTAGTTAACATGCAAATTCTTTTAGTTCTATCATTTTCTTCTTATTTTCTTATTCTTTTGATTTAATTTAATTAATCATCATGTAAATTCTTTTAGATCTGTTATTTAATTGTTCATATTTCTCTTTTTTTTATTTAATTATTCATATTATTATTTCTTATTCTTATTTCTTATTTAATTGTACATGTTCATATTATTGTCATCATTTTTGTTCACATATTTTATTAGTGTTAACATTTAACATGTTTTAGCATAATTGGCTTATCTTATTTTCGTTTTATTCCCCCATATTTAATTGAATTGTTCATATATTATTATTATTATTATTATTATTATTATTATTATTATTATTATTATTATTATTATTATTATTATTATTATTATTATTATTATTATTATTATCATTACCACGTGCTTATATGATTGTCTATATTATTATTGGTATTATTATTATCATGCGTTAAACATGCCATGTTGATTTTATTTCCTATTGTTCTTGCATGTTTATATGATTGTTCATTTTCTTTGATGTTATTATTATTTTTTATTAATATTATTATTATTATTATTTTTATTATTATTATTATTATTATTATTATTATTATTATTATTATTATTATTATTATTATTATTATTCTTTGTTATGTGTTATTATTATTGTAGTTATTACCATCATTAGTATTATTATTATTATCCTTATTCTTGTTTTTTTTATTATTACTATTATTATTTGTATTTCTTATGCATGCTGAATTTTATGTATATAATATTTTTTTATGCATGATTGGATGTTATAATTATTATCTTATGACTTTATACATGTTAAATTTTATCATCATTATTTTATGCTTGTTTATGCATGTTGAATTTTATTATTGTTATATTATCTTTTATGCATGCTAATTTGTTAATTAATTAGATTGCATATTTTTATTATGTCATTTTAATTCGCTTGTCATATATGACGCAGTTTTTATTGCCTTAATTTAATTGTTTTCAAGTTATATGTTTAATAATTTTTTACTAACTTCACTTTTATTTGTTTTTTTTCTTTTATTTTTAATATTTATTTTGATGTGCGAGACTTTTCCATACCAAGTGGGAGCCCATGAAGATTTGAAGATCTATTTGGGAGTTGACTTGTTGTTTTAATTACTTTGCTTTCATTATTTTATTTTTGATATGTAATTTGTAATAAGTTTATTTAATTTTATTTTTATGCACGTTAATTAAAAAAATCACAAAAATATTTCTATTAGCGTGGCTTATCGTTCATTGGACCCTATGAGATCTTGGAGAGGATTGGTCCAGTGGCTTATCGGTTAGCGTTACCGACAGAGTTAGCTAAGTTACATGATGTCTTTCATGTATCTATGCTCCATCGTTACCGGTCAGATCCATCACATGTGCTTAAAGTGCAAGATATTCGGGTTCAGTCAGATTTTTCTTTTGATGAAGAACCGAAGGAGATTCTGGCTAGAGAAATCAGGCAGCTTTGGAACAAGCAGATACCCTTAGTTAAAGTGCTTTGGCAACATCACGGTATTGAGGAAGCGACCTGGGAACCGGGAGAGACAATGAGAACTCGGTATCCTCAACTATTTGGAGCAGGTGAGAATTTCGAGGACGAAATTCTTTTCAGGAGGGGAGTATTGTAACACCCCGAAACCACCCTAGTAGAGTGAGTCTTGTGTGTGTGTATAAATATGCATGGTTTATATTAAGCATGTATTTATTTTTATTAAATTGATTTGTTATTTTGTTTTAGTTGGGTTGTGTTTTAGTGTGAGTGAGTGTATTAGAGTAGTGTTTGAGTTATGGGTTGTGGTTAGGTGTGAGTGAGTGTATGGGAGTAGTGTGTAAGTAAGAGATTAGTCTTGGGTGTGTCATGAAGGATGGGAGTTAGGTGTGGATAGTAGGTGGCCCATTGAGGAGTTGACATGTGGCAAGAAAAGTCAAGAAAGGATAAGTATTGGAAGAGAGAGAGAGATATTTTCAACTAATTCCCATTTCCTCTTCACGCTTCTCTTTCTTCTTCCCTTTCCCGTTGCCTTGCTTCTTCTCTTCCTTTCTTCTTCTTTTCTTCTTGAATTCTTTCTTTTTGCTGCAAATTCAATTGAGTTTGGGGTAATCTAAGCTAGTGTGGTAAGTGATGGGTATTAGTTTTCTTATTTTCCTTATCTTGATTTAAATGGGTTTTGTAATTGCAAGTTAGGATTTTGAATTTTTTTTCGTGTTATGGGTTTTGTGGTTCAGAGAAGCCTCCGAAGGAATCCAAAGGCAAGGAGATCGTGAGTGGTAGTGGAGTTCGAGATTGAGACGCCATATTCTTGAGGTTTGGGAACGTTTGTGTATTTTATGCATTTTGGGTATTTTGATGATTTTTGTGTTATGATTGAAATTAATGAAGTTGATTGTGTGTTTTGACTTCTATGAGTTATGGGTATTGTTTAATTTAAGTTGAGAACCATGTTAAATTATGGAAATTTGCATATTTTCCTAGAAATTGCTGGTTTGAGAATTTTTGGATTTGATTTTGTGATTTGCTTGATTTGATGATAATAATGAGCTCAAAGGGTATGTTTTATATTGTGTGTATTGGCTTGAGTGAAAGATTTTACTTAGAACTGAGTTTTGGAACCAAGTGAATGAATGGGTGTAGTGGAGAATGAATTTCTGCAAATTTTGGCATTGGGAGTGGAAATCCCGACTCTGTCGTGAGCGTGACGATGTCACGAGGTCGCGATAGAGCTCGGTGATTTCTGCCCCATTGTATGCGTCGAGCTAGGAGCGGCCGGGCGTGCGTAGCAGGAACTCCCTATTGCGAGCGCGACGCATGTCGCGATGGCGACAGAGAGCTCAATGTTTGGCCAAAGCCTTTGTCACGAGCACATGCTAGTCGCGAGCCCGCGATAGCTTTTATGGGCGCGACAGTGAGATATGTTTCGTCTCCATGCGAACGTGACACTCTCTAGCATTTCTTTTGACTTTTCGTTTATGATTTCCATATTTAACTTTTCAATTTGCATTATTCCTAGAATTATGTATAGTCTATATATATATGAATGTGTTTATATGCTTACCATATTATAATTAAAACATAATGCAAACATATGTTGTATATGGAAATGTGCCTTGGATTATGCATGATCTGCTAGAGTCAAATAAGTTGATAGTTAGGCATGCCTAATAGAGCTAGTGTTGCTGCAACTAGTGTATGATTTGGACCCTGATCAGGTCCCCCGATTGGATCTTCGTGATCCCTGTGTACCGAATCTAAGCGAAAATGTTTTTTGAATAAAATTTAAAAAGATTCTTTTGATACCCTCGGGTATCTATGTGTCATGAAAATATTGTTAATACCTTCGGGTATCTACGCGTACTTGTTATCCACGGTTTTGATATAGCAGGTGCAACAGTGTTATTTGTTATTATATGTGAATTTCTGAATTAGTAATTATTGGAAAGAGTATGACTACAATACGGTTATGTATTAAGTGAATTTTATAACACCTTATCAATTAATTTTTCCATTCGCTTGTGATTATTTGTTGACGCCACTATGAGTGGTTGTTGTGCATCTTTGTTCCCCACTAATCGATTTCGCTTAGCACAGGTGTTTATCCATACAGGTGTGGAAGGTTTTTGAAGGGTTGATTCAAGGGTTTCGCATCAACAGGGTCAACACAACTAGTGGATAAAAGATTTTGAAGTTTAGGCCTTGTATTCTTTTTGTATGTATTGTAGTTTTATCTTCTTGAAACTATGTAAAGAATCCTTTGTAAGTTGTTTCGATATTAATTATATGTAACTAATCAGTCATGTTGAGGCACTTTTGTATCTTTTTGAAATATGTAAGACCGCCTTTGTTATATTAATGTAATGCAATATTTTGTTCTATGACTCTTTTTCTCATGAGTTTTAAATTTTAATATACTCGTTCATATACGTATTTAGTGTGCAATTGGTTCTGTTAAGTGTGTTGGTGGGTGAGAACCCTTATCTATCGGGGACCTTCATACTCTTCATAGGGTGGAGTTCTCTACGTATAGGTAAGGGGTTTTACATTTGTGGTATCAGAGCAGTAGGTTTAGACATTTCTGGGCTAGAGTATCATAGAAAGTCTGTTTGAGTTGTGTTGGCCTGATGCGAATTATGCTTTATTTGTTGTAGCTATGGAGTATGCTCGTGGATCGCTTGAGGGGTCAGCCGAGAGTGCGAATCCCCAAGAGCAAGATCCCTCGATTTCAGGTCCGGCTCAACCTCCTAGGGTGCCACCTGATGTCCCTGCGGTTCCCTTTGAAGCAATGCTTAAGATGTCCCAAGATATGGCGAGGGTGCTTGAGAGAGTAACTGCACCTAGGGCACCTATTGAGAACACGAGAAAGTATGGAGCAGAGGACTTCCTTAGTACCAGTTTAAATGAATC
This sequence comes from Excoecaria cochinchinensis, assembly GCA_947683425.1. Classification (NCBI taxonomy): domain Eukaryota; kingdom Viridiplantae; phylum Streptophyta; class Magnoliopsida; order Malpighiales; family Euphorbiaceae; genus Excoecaria; species Excoecaria cochinchinensis. The sequence goes on along the minus strand of CANTUQ010000146.1, from coordinate 5,178,529 downwards.
AGAGAAGGCTGAGATGTGGATTGATAAAGTGTAACGAGTATTAAGAGAAATCAAATGTCCGCCGGATAGAGAAGTGGGCTGTGTACTGTCTCTGTTGCAAGGCTCTGCTTATGATTGGGGGAGGTTTGTGCTTAGTCAGCCTCAGCTTCCTGAGCCTTTGTCATTGGAGTTCTTCGAGAAGGAGTTTCGAAATAAGTATGTAACTAAGGCTTTCAAAGACGACAGATGGGCGCAGTTCTTGAGTCTCAGACAGAGAGTAATGTCAGTGGCAGGTTATGAGAATGAGTTCAACAGATTAAGTAAGTATGCACTGCCAGGAATTCTTACTGATGAGTTCCGATGTCAACACTTTGAGGCGGATTTGAATGAATCTTTGAAGGCGATGCTAGTTTCTTTGAAGGCGATGCTAGTTTCTTTGATGTCGGCTCCGAATGTTAATTATTATCAGTTGGTTCAGGCAGCTTTGAGAGCGAATCGGTCTGAGAATGTGTTGAGAGAGAAGGCTTTAAGGAGAAGGACCTCTAGAGGCAGTTCTTCTTTGGGAAAAAGATCGAGGGAATCACAAGGAAATCCTACTGATGAGTCTTTAACTGGTCCGGTATCTAGAGAAAGGAGACAAGACTCTTCTAAAGGGTCAGGCTCGAGTCGAGGAAATGTGGGAGGTAGAGGCGATGCTATACCTCAATGCTCCCATTGTACTAAGCGTCACTGGGACGAGTGCCGATGGCTGACAGGGGGGTGTTTTAGGTTTGGAAGTACGGACCACTTCCTTGCTAATTGACCGAATTTGCATGAGTATGTTCAAGGTCAACCAGAGGGTAGTCGAGCAGGATCTAATGCTCCCCAAGGAAGTCGTGGTAGAGGTCGAGGACGGGGTCGTGGTGGACGGTCTCGGGAGAGAAATTGTAAACACCGGGTCCTGAGTCAGCCTAGATCGGAGTTACCCAATGATGATAAACTGCCCTCGCGGGCAAAAATAGTTGAAAGCGATGATTTCCTTATCAAATTTGCATTTCAGAATAAAAAAAATAAAATAATAATAATAATAATAATAATAATATTTTAAAAATTAGTTTTAAAAATATTTTTATTAATTTTAGTATTTTTTAGTCATATTTAAAAAAAGAAAATTCGAGCGTCCTTGCCCGTTGCCGCCCGATTCCGCCAATTTCCACCGAAAATCAATTTTTTCACATTTTTAAGGTAAAAAATGATTTTTTCTTGTGTTTTTTTTTTAAAAAAAATTTGGTAAAATTTGACAAATTTTGGTCAAAATTAGTGGGTATTAAAGAAGTCAAAAATAAATAAAATAAATAAAAATTATTAATTGTTAAAATTTGACTTTAGAGATTTTTATGTTAAATTTTTTAGCGTTTTTTGTTGAAATTGGGAAAAAGTGGATGTGGAAAAAATCTGAAATGAGTGCAAAAATTAGAGGGGAGTCGGTTTTTACGAGGAGACTTTCATTTTGGCAAAGGAGGAGAAAAAAGGGAGAAGAAAAAAAGAGTTTTTGGCTAAGGAAAATTTTCCTAAGGGAATTGATTTTTTCTAAGAGATTTTGAGAGGTGTTCGTGAGAAAAAGATTCCAATTTGCTGGAAAACTAACAAAACTTCTTTTTCTTGGAATTTATTTTTTGTTCTAAAGATTTAAAATTTTCTTCTTTAATTTTATTGATTTTCTTTTCTTAAATCTAAAATTTTCTTTTTTGATTTCATCTTAATTTTCTTGGATCTAAAAAATATTTTGTTGATTTTGGAAACTTGAGAAAGGAAAATTAATTTTCTTAATTTCAGTTTTCTCATCAAATTACACATTAAATACAAAAAAAAAAAATATTTTTAATTTTTAGTGTTCTTGAGTTATTTGAGGCAAAGAACTCAAGATTTTCTTGAACATTTTTGAGCTTATCATTGAATCAAAGTAAGGAAAATCCATCATATTTTTCATCAATTGAATCCGAAATCTGAGGGTAAACATTCTAGACTCGATCTCTTGATTTTATTTTTATTTTCATCATTTTTGTTCATATTTAAGTTAGTAAACATGTAGATGTACATATTTATTGTCGATTTATTCAATTTTATGCCATCTTAGATGTAGATCTGCTCTTGATATTGTTCTTTTAAGTGTAGATCTAATTTTAATGTTGTTATTTGTTCTCTTTTTGTTTATTTGATTGTTAATTCCATTTATTACTACTACTACTATTATTATTATTATTATTATTATTATTATTATTATTATTATTATTATTATTATTATTATTATTATTATTGTTATTGTTCATCATTATTTTCATTGTTATTATATATTATTGTTGTATATTATTATTATTATTATTATTATTATTATTATTATTATTATTATTATTATTATTTTTTTTTTTTTTTATGTTTTATATATTGATCTTATAATGTGTTAATTTCTTTTAATATGTCAATTTAATTTAATCTACTACTCACCTAATATGCATATTTTGCCTAGTTTATTATTGCTCCGTTTTAATTGATTTTTGACTTGATCACTAACATCAATTTTCTTTGTGCTTATTGTGGGTGTTAAATCCTTGTGTTCCCTTGTTTGAGCACCCATGCGAATGAAGGAGGAGATCTAAGAAGTTATTTTTTTTTTGTATTTATTATTTTTTCCTTTATTGGTTTTATTGAGTTATTTGGCATGTAATAATTAATTAAACCATTTATTTTATGCACGCTTAATCAAAAATCACACAAGAAAATATTTCTACAAATAAAATTGGGTTTTCTAATAAAATGGGACCAATGTCCTAATTTTTCATCCAAAATAAATTGTCACTTTAAAATGATTTTCTTTAATTGTGCATGAGAGGACCAACATTCTCAACATTAATAAATACCCCGTTTTATGTATGATTTATATTTTATTTACAATGGGGGTTGTATTCTGCCCCTAGTTTTGTTGCAATTTAATTTTGTCTTTATTTTTTTTATTTATCGTTTCATATGCGATTGATATGCACTTTAATAAACTGCATTAATTGTGTGAGATGAAAAATGAAATTTTATAATTAAAAAACTCATTTATAATTAACCAAGACACCAATAAGTGTGAAGTTCCGGACGCCATCTCTGGTTTAGACCGATAAGAGGTTAAACTTTCCCAATTTCTTGTAAATTGGGTGGCGACTCCAAAATAACTCAAAAGTGCCTAAAGGTGTTATGGCGATGGATGGTCCTTTTCAATGTTCTATTGTGAAAGGAGGTGCCGAAAATATCTCATAACAACTAAAATCGGAAAAGACATGAACCTATCTGTAAGCACCGTGTCCCGGAGCGGTCCGGATCAGAGGTTACCCTATGATGAAATCAGTGTCCGAGCCTGTATAAAGGGCTGGATTTGGAGGTTTTAGTCCCACGTTCCATGAGAAATGAGGCTTTTTACCATTCCTGGGCAGAGGGAGAGAAAACAGAGGTTTTTTCGAGTCAAATGGCTTTTTGTCCTCCACAGACGGCCAGCCCGTCTGTGAAGTCAGCCCATCGCTTCGAGTCACCGACGGCTTATGGTATTTTCCGATGCCCGTCGGAAAGTCACCACCCCTGTCAGAATGCCGCCTGGTTTCCCGAAGCACGCAACCCTTCCGATGCCCGTCGGTGGATGTGGCAAGGCCGTCAGACGAATCCTTGTGTCAGAAGGATTCTTCCGACGCCCGCCCCTATACACCGACGCCCGTCGGTCGTGTCTGGCTATAAAAGCTCCGGATTTTCATTTGAAAAGGGTTGGAAAAATTTTCAAAGGAGGAAACTCTGCCCAATTTCAAGCAAATTTTCTCTCTCTTCCAACAAAACACATTTTCTATGGAAATCTATTTAATCAAGGATCAAATCAATCAAAAGGAACTAAAACTGATTAGTTTTCTTTAGATTTTAACTCCAAAATCGATCTTTTGAGGGGTTGAAGAAGAAATAGCTCATTTTCTTTCTTTGATCCTTCATCTTTCACTTCTCGTAGAACGCGCGGGGCTCTAATCAACGCAAGAATCTCACCCAAAGCGATTATCTGAGGGTAAATATTCCAGATTCCTTCTCCATATTATCTCATATTTATTTCTTATTTTGTGGAATTTTTGAATATCTGTCATTATTTTCTTTTATTTCTACTCTCTTATCTCCTTGTGGGATAAAACCCACTTTTTTGACTTTGAAAAGGTTTTTCCTCCATTCTATTTTTTTGGAGACAGTGGTGACCGACGGGTCATCTTTATCACCGACGCCCGTTGGTCACCCACCTACAGACGCCCCTCCTTGAGTGACAAACGGACATCTCGGTTACCTTAACCGACGCCCGTCGGTCAGCTAAGGAAGGCCGTCGGTGGATTCTGTCTCTATCCTTTTAAATCGTTTTTCATCTTTTTCAAGTCTTTTTTACTTCTTATATGTTATTTTTATGTATATTAACATCTCTTAACTTTCTATGAGTGTATATTGATCCTCTTGGATAATCCAGAGCTTGAGCGGCTGTCTACAGTGTTCGGAGGATTTCGTCCGGTTTAGTTTCCTAATCCTCTTGATTATTTCCTTCATTTTGTTATTCATTGATTATTTCATGTATACGGATGTATTCCTTTCATATCCCGTTGATGTATAAAAATGACTCAATGTTTTATATTCAATAAAATGAGGTTTACACAAAAGCAAGGGTCCAATGCCCTATTTTTATCCAATAAAGATCGTCACAAATAAAAATCCCCAATTTTAATAAACGATGCATGTGAGGACCAAAGTCCTCAAAATAAGCAATGCCCCGATTTATGTATGATCCGCATATTTACGAAAGGGAGTTGTATTCTGCTCCTTGTATTATTGTAATCTATTACTTTCATTATCTATTTGATCATTTATCGCTTTCAAGATGTGAATAAATGCGCCTTTTAATCAATTGCATAGTGTGGAGAGAGAGCGAAATAATGATATTAAAATTTGATCATAAAATAATTGAGGTAGAAATAGATGAGAAATCCCGGACCCAGCTCTGGTCTTTGGGCTCGAGAGGTTAGAGGTTATCCTCCAAAATACTTCTTGGGTCACGAGGCTTTAGCGCTAATCCTAGGCTCCTTAGTACGAGAGGTTTACCTTCCAAGACCCCTCTGGCTGGCCCAAAATGGATACCAAGCGCAGTCTTAGGCTCTCCGAGGCGAGAGTAACTTTCCCAATGTTCTATTGGGTGGCGACTCCATGATACCTCCTTGTTGCCCAACATAGACGCACTTGCGATTCATCGCAAGCTGTCAACGGACCCACAAATGCCCAGATCGCCCTCGAGCGGGCGGTCCCACGGGTGGCCGCGGGGGTCCAGCGCGCGTCACAGTGGCGACTCCACTGGGGACGTTTATGGTTCGAGATTTCGGTTCGAAAATACCTCTTTTAACATTTATGATTAAAATTTAATTCATAAATTCACTTTCTCTCTAATTTGCATTTGCATATCATTAGAGCCTTAGAATACGCTAGTTTGGTCCCTCTTTTAGCCCCGGTGCGTTCCTGAAGCACCTCCTCATTTTCACTCAATTTGGGGAAGTGTTAAGGATAATCACCAGCCCAAGCCACGTACCTTAATGGTATATCAAAATGATGACCCGATCGGTCGCTATGCTCATGATGAGATAGACCTGTCGGCAGGGATCATGTTTGGGTAGCCTTAAAGAAACATCTCCCTTGTCCAAAGCTCATGTAATGGCTGTAGTTACATTCCACAGGTGAAATGAACCCTAATTCCATGCTTGCTGTATGGATCCTCATGTATTGGGTGAGTCCAAATGTCTCGCTTGGTAACCTAGCCAAAGGCTATCATGCCCCGGTAGGGCCATGTCAAAATTTATGGAACGTCCAAATACGTGACGATCATTATCCATCCGTTTGTACATTAGCATAGGAGTGTCATGCTATCGGTTTTTCACCGCGCACCATGCGCGTCCATCGGGTCCCTCGTTGACCCTTGGGCTAATCCCACCTAGGAAAGAGACTGCAAGACCACGTGTGTGGGAGAAATAAGGGAGGAAGGACCTACTTGCTTGCTTATGCTCTGTAAGTGTTGCATATCACGACCATTCATTATACCTACATTTCATGCATCATGCCTAACTTTTTTGTCCCTGCAGCCATCATAGATCTGCCCAGGTGGACTAGATCACCAACCGGACGACTGATCCGAGTTCCTACTCCCGAGCTGTCAGATAGAGAGGGTCTACCAGGAATCTCATCAGAAATCAGTGGTACAGTATCTCGGATGGCAAACTCGCCTAGGGGGGATGACGCCACCAGGGCCATGATTGCGGAAGAAGTGGGCCGTCGGTTTGAGGAATTCGAGGGTAGGATGATGAATATGTTGACTGCCCTGGCATAGCAGAATGCTCCGTAGAATCCTCCTCCTCCTCCTCCAGTCAGACAAAATGAGCCAGAAGAAGAAAGGGGTGAAAGACAAGAAGAACCTATTCGACCGCCTCCAGTAGAGTTAAGGTCAGTAGCCTCGGGAGAGCAGAGAAGAAGGCCTGTGCTGAGGGTTGATGACGATAGAGATATCGAGGATGATAGGATGAGCATTGCATCTGAGAAGGGGAAGGCGCCTCAAGCTGATGACTTTATTCTGAAAAAGATGGAAGAGAGGTTTGAAGACATGGCCCGTATGATAGGCAGAACTCATGGGATGAATCCGAAGGATAAGGAGTTGGACGGAGAGGACCCAATCCCTTATAACTTCAAAATGCTGGATGTGCCGAAGTTTGATGGTACTTCTTACCCGACCGCACATGTGAAGCAATATTCTCTGGTTATGAAGGGGACCACATTGTCTAAGAAACAGAAAGTAGAATACTTTTGTCTGAGTCTGACCTCTCATGCCATTGACTGGTATCATGGCCTCGACCGCCGCACTAAAGAAGATTGGGATCTGCTCACTGAAGAGTTTTTGAAGCAATATGACTGTAACACCAGAATGGAGGTGACTTTAAAAGATCTTGAGCTATTCCAGTAGAAGACCGAGGAATCTTTCCATGATTATCTCACCCGATGGCGGAACCGAGTAATGGAGATGCACCGAAAGTCGAACACCCAGGATCAGATTCGTTTATTTATCAAGAACGCAAGCCCATACTTGAAAGAGGGGTTGAAGATGAAGGGGTTGAAGGACTGGGAATCTCTCAAAGATATATCCATCGAAGCATAGGGAGAATTCTTGGCTCGAAAAGCTAACAATGACAATTTCGTCAAAAGGGCTAACCCCGGTCAAGGAACCAGCAGGCCGGCAGGTCCCAGTAACAACAATAGAAGAACGGGTGAAGTGTCTGCTACTGAGGCAACCACCCAGAGGAAGTTTTCAAACTTGGGGAGACCATTATCCTGGGTTTTAAGGAGGTTAATGAAGGAGGGAAAATTGCACCCTCTGGCTCCTAGGCCAGCTTTGACGCAAGGGAAACCTGGACACAAAGATAATGAATTCCATGCATTCCACCAACACTCAGGCCATATCACAGATAAATACAAAGCGCTCTGACACTCTATCCAAGACTTGATTGATAGCAAGCAGATTTCTGACCCTAAAAAGAGGGAAACTGAGAAGAAGCCCGATTATAATGCCGTACCACCACCCGTGTTTATGATCAGATCTAGCCTGCCAGAATGGTATCTGCTACATGATCTATATGGGAGCGAAAATTCTGCTGCTGGTTATCCCGAGGATAGAGAGGAGAAGGCAGTTGTGGCGACCCTTGATTGCTTGTCTAGCAGTGAAAGCGGTGGAGAAGCCGAGGATGAAGAAGGAATGAACCTTGATTTGTGGGGCTCCGATGGAGACGAAGGAGAGATAGGGGCTGTAACGAGGAGTGGAAGGGTGATCCCCGAGATTACGAGGCTACCGGAGCCAGTGCAACCATCAGCAGAGAAAGAGCCAGAGGAGAATCAGATTGTCAGACAGTTGAAGAAAACTGCAGCTCAAATATCCATCTGGGATCTGTTGAGGCAATCCCCCTCTCATAGGCAGAAGGTAGTAGAAGCTTTGGTTGAGGCCACGGTCGCCACCACTATTTCCCCGTCAGACCTTTTGGGTTTAATTAAGGGAGGATCCGAGGAGAGATTGGTCTTTTCTGACGCCGACCTACCTGTTGAAGGCTGCAACCACAATCGACCCTTGTACATCAAAGCACAAATTAACGATAAGCACACTGCTTGTGTTATGGTAGACGACGGGTCTTCTATTAATGTATGCCCTTTGATAGCTCTGCAAGCTTTTGGTTTAAGCGAGGATATGCTCAGCGGATCGGATCTGACTATCACAGCCTATGACAACTCGAGGAGGCAAGCCTCAGGAACCTTTAAGACCTTGGTCAAGATAGGACCTATTGAAGTGGAGGTTGAATTTGTAGTTCTGCCCATACCGCTAACTTCTCAGCTTTGCTTGGGAGACCCTGGTTTCATAAATTAGGGGGAGTGCCATCCACACTGCATCAGATGATAAAGTTCCCACACGAGGGGGAGGTGGTGACTATCAAAGCGGCCAGGGAGAACCAGGTCTCAGCGCTAGAAATAGCCAATCAGCCATTTAGCGGCTTCCACGTGTCCATGATAAGGGAAGAGTATGGGTCAGTGGATAGCCCAGCTGTGGTTAATATGATGAAGAAGATGCATTATCTTCCTGGGGCTGGTTTAAGCAGAAACTCCCAAGGACTGCAGACCGCGATCATCACTCGAGGGCAAAAGAGCCGGAAAGGTCTGGGGTATAGAGGTGGCTTTAGAAAGAAGAAGGTAATGGATAAGATCCCCCGCATAACAGAGAGCTTCGTACCAGCATCCTCAGTTTGTGCATACACTGGCGAAGACAAGCCGCATTGGGTAGAGGGGAGGATTGTCCCTGGCTTCGAGATCTTTAACGATGTGTATGATTGGCATGTCGGGTTTTTCAAGACTGTTGAAGATTTCTGGGATGAGGAGGTCATGACTCAGGGTATCACTTGGGACAGATACGAGCCTGAAGAGGTTGTTACCGAAAAGATGATAGCTGCCAGGTTGAAAGGGAAAGGGAAGATAGCAGAATTAGAGCTGGAAATGGAGAATTTGAAATTTTCCTCCGATGAGCCTGAGGGGCCTCTCCTGAATCAGGAAGCCAGTGAGCGACCTGCAACAGCATCGACCTCTGGAGTAGCAGTAGAAGACTCTAGTTTTGACTGTCTTTTTATTCCCGAACTCTTTTATGATGTAAATGATAACTATAATATTATAAATAAGACAAATAATTTCTCTTATTTCTGCGATGTTTCTAATGGTTTAGACATGCATGAACATGATCATACTCCATCAATTTTTGACATCGATTCCACTAATACAACACCTTTTAATCTTGGAACCACGGAAAATCCGAGACAAATTCTAATAGCATCAAATATAACTCCTGAGGAGAGAAAAAATTTTGAGAGAATAATAAGAAAACATGAAAAAGTCTTTGCCTGGACCTATGAGGACATGCCGGGAATTGACCGAGATGTGGCAGAACATTCTATCCCAACTTATCCGAATTACAAGCCTGTGAAAAAGAAGTTGAGAAGGCTCAGGCCAGAATGGGTAGACAAGGTCAAGGAGGAAATTCGACAGCAGATCGAAGCCAAGTTCCTCGTGGAAGTGCAGTATCCCACATGGCTGGCAAATGTGGTCCCTGTAGCAAAGAAGAACAGAAAGGTCAGGGTGTGTGTGGATTATCGAGATCTGAACAAGGCCTACCCTAAAGATGATTTTCCATTACCCCATATCGATGTGTTAATAGACAACACTGCCAATTGCGCGATGTATAGCTTTGGAGATGGATATGTGGGGTACAACCAAATTCTGAACAAGATAGCTGATCGGGTTAAAACTGCCTTTATCACAGAATGGGGGACCTATGCCTACCGGGTCATGCCTTTCGGCCTAAAGAACGCAGGGGCCACATACCAGAGAATGGCGACCAAGATCTTAAGTGACCTGATCCATAAAGAAGTAGAAGTATATGTCGATGACATGATGGTCAAGTCGGCCACCCGAAAGGGACACTTTGAAGCTCTAGAGAAGTTCTTCACCAGGATTAACAAGTATAATCTGCGACTTAACCCCAAGAAGTGCATTTTCGGAGTGACTTCAGGAAAGCTATTGGGACATGTCGTCAGCCAGAGGGGAATAGAAATTGACCCGAACAAGGTGAAAGCCATCAGAAAGATGCCTGTGCCGCAAAAAGAGAAGGATGTTAGGAGTTTCCTGGGCAAGCTGCAGTATGTCAGCCGATTCATTGCCAAGCTCACTTCAATATGCGAGCCCGTTTTTAAGCTGCTTAGAAAGAATCAGCCTGTGGTCTGGAACGAAGATTGCTAGAAAGCTTTTGACAGCATCAGGGAATACCTGTTGAATCCGCCAGTGCTAAGGCCGCCGCAGCCGATTAAACCGCTTATCCTATATTTGGCAGTAGAAGGCAGTTATGTGGGTGCCATGATGGCTCAAGAAGATGAATTTGGGGTGGAGTTTGCAATTTATTACCTGAGCAAGAAGTTCTTGGCGTATGAGATAAAATATGCTGAAGTAGAAAAGATCTGCCTCGCAGTAATTTGGGCGTCAAAGAAACTGAGACATTACTTCCACTCATACAAGGTTCAAGCAGTGGCCAATAAGAATCCGTTAAGATATTTGCAGGAAGCACCGTCTTTGCTTGGAAAGATGGGGAGGTGGCTGCTCTTGCTATAGGAGTTTGATGTGCAATACATCACTCATAAGACTATTAAGGGACGAGCCGTAGCCGAATTTCTTGCTGAACATCCCATTCAAGGAGACACCCCCAAGTTCACCTTTCCTGATGAAAGCATAGTCGCGATTTCTGTTCAAGGATGGCAGTTGCACTTCGACGGGGCAGTAAATAATAGGGGAGCCGGAGTTGGAATCATCTTGACAACCCCAGATAATGAGAAACTTCCCCTTGCTAAGAAGCTGAGATACAAAGCAACCAACAATGAAGCTGAATACGAAGCATGCACCTTCGGAGTAGAAGCTTTAGCTGCATTGGGGGCAAGGAACATAGAAGTCTTCAGTGACTCATCTTTGGTGATCAACCAGATCTAAGATCAGTGGGCCGTAAAAGAAGAACGGCTGATGCCCTATGTTAAGTATTTGAGAGGGATATGCGGGCAGTTTGAGACTTGCACTTTCCACTTCGTGCCCAGAGATGAGAATCGTCTAGCTGATGCATTGGCAACCTTGGTGTCGATGTGGGATAATCCTGAGGGAGTAGCTATGAAACCGGTACTGATTTCAAGTTCTGAGAAGCCCAGTTTTGAAACCGAGCCTGTAATGGAGGTAGAAGTGGCAGATGGGAAACCATGGTACTTCGATATCATGAACTACTTGGAAAACAATAAATTTCCAGAAGAAGCTACTGAAAAAGACCAGAGGATGATCCGTAAGCTATCTACTCAGTTCATATCCTTAGAAGGGGTGTTATACAAAAGGCAGTCGGACGGGATTAAGCTCAGGTGCTTGAATGAAAAAGAAGCCTGCAAATTAATGGAAGAAACCCATGCAGGTGTCTGTGGGGCTCACATGAATGGTTTGACCTTGGCCAAGAAGATTATGAGGCAAGGCTTTTATTGGCTTACAATAGACAATAACTGCTCGAAATACATTAAACAATGCCAGTTGTGCCAACAGTACGCAAACTTGAGACACCTGCCAGTATCAAAATTACATAACCTGACATCACCTTGGCCTTTCGCTGCTTGGGGGATAGATATCATTGGAGAGATTCGCCCTACGGCGTCCAATGGGCACAGATACGTCATAGTCACAATTGACTATTTTACTAAATGGGTAGAGGCGAAATCCTTCAAGAAGATTGACGCGAGGGATATGGCAAAGTTCATAGAGAGGAATCTGATCTGTAGATATGGTCTTCCTCATCACATAGTGTCCGACAATGGGGTGCAGTTCATGGGAGAAACCAGGAAGCTCCTTGAGAAGTATGGTGTCGAGCATCATAAATCCTCTCCCTACCGACCGCAAGCGAATGGGGCAGTAGAGGCCGTAAATAAGAATATGAAGAAGATCCTGTCCAAAATGGTCCAAACCTACAAAGACTGGGCTGAAAAGTTACCCTTTGCCCTGTGGGGATATAGAACAACGGTGAGGACGTCTACCGGTGCTACACCATTTTCCCTGGTATATGGAACAGAAGCAGTGTTGCCAGTAGAGATAGAGCTTAAATCACTGAGGGTGGTCATGGAAGCCCAGGTCCCAGAGGCCGAATGGGCGCGGCAGAGGATACAGCACTTGAACTTATTAGATGAGAGTAGGCTGAAAGCCTATTATCATAATCAAATTTACCAAAAGAGATTGGCAAGAACTTTCGGAAAGAAGGTGAGAAAGCATTCTCTGAAAGAAGGGGACTTGGTGTTCAAGCAGATGAGGCCAGGCATACCAGACATCAAAGGGAAATTCAGGCCTACTTGGGAAGGACCGTATATCCTTAAGAAGCTATTGTCCAAAGGAGCTGCAATCTTGTCGGATAGTGATGGGAACGAATTCAAAGAGCCGATCAACGTCGACAGACTCAAAAGGTTCCATGGCTAAAGACCCAAAAATAAAAAGAAGAGAATAAAATGCCTTGCAGGTCGAAAACCGAAAAAAGGTCGCTGTGCTAAAATTCGTCGCCTCGACAGGGTGAAAACCGAAAAAAGGCATCCTGTGCAAAAATTAGAGGCATGAGAGAAAATGTCCGATCGTGAAAACCCGAGAGGGCTGATTGGTAACAGGAGTTGATGCTGTTAAAATTTGGTTTCATGTATTAACAGTGCAAAAACAGCTGAATAAATGTTAAAACTGATCATGTATGTTGAAAATGTATGAAAACGTACACGAATTTGGGAAATAAAAGGAATATTATTCTTCTCATTTTTGTCATTTTCTAGTTCTGCATTAAAAAGAAATGTAGCACCAAAAGAAGTACATATGAAAGCCAAACTAGGTCCTGCTGCTGCTCTCGCCAACTAGATGCTTGAGCCCTCGAGTCCTATTATCAGACGCTGGACTAAGGATCCACTTCTTGTACTCACTAGTCGAAGACACAGAATGATTGCCGAACCTCGGGATAACAGTCTTCACAGGTAGTCTGCCCCACAGTTCATGATACTGAGAAGCGAAAGCAACCAAGAGGGTTCCTCCCCGGAAAGATAAGGGAATCCTCACTACATCCTGGGTCATCCCGAGCTGACGTGAACATCGAGAAGTGATGCAGAAGGTGGCCCGATGGAGCCCACAGAGGGGAACACACCCCGATGGCCCGTCAATGACTACATGAGACAGTGGGAGCCAGGCGGACGTGAAGCTGATGTCATCATCTGGCAGCTCGCCAAATCGGGCAATGCCTTCACCAGTAGTGGCACACCCGTACAATCGTCGACGCGGAAGAAAGTGGCTCTGTGAGTACTATGGAGTAATGCGAGGGGGTGGTTCAGACAGCATCTTCAGTTTTTCTTGCAGCCAGATCTGAAAAAAAAAAAAGATAAAAATAAAAAGAAAGAAAAAGAAAAAAAGAAAGAAAAAGAAAGAAGAGAAGAAAAAGAAAAAAAAGGGGAAAAAGCCGCTGGAGTAAGTAGGGTTTACTTCAGGCAAAAATAAGGCACAGGGTTGTGTGAAAATCCGAAAGGACGCACCTCCCGCTAAGAAAAGCTAGTGTGAAAATCCATAAGGGACGTACTACCTTTAAAATAATGACGTACCTGGAGCAATAAGGGGCTGCCGGTAAAGGTTATAGTGGATCCAGAGCTCACAGCGTCCAAGCCCAGAATGGTTTCAGCCAGAATGAGTGGTAAAGGTGATAACCCCGAGTGAAAGTCGCTCAGGACTCCGAACAGGTGAGGATCACCTGTCAAACCCCCTGGAACAACAATAAGGAAGTTTACCATGCAATACAAGAATGTGATGCTTACCCAGTAGGTGGGGATATCAGTGAACTGATCCAGAGCCTCGATCAGTGGCCCCAGAGCAAAGAGAGAGCCCGGAGAAACTAGCCGGACAGCCTCGGAGGAAGGTATGTCGAGCGCCATAGCTATGTCCCGGATCTGGGATAGGCCGCAGCGGGGGACGCAGGGCAGAGCGCTGAGAGGAAACCAGGCTCCAAGAATGGTAGCTAGTTCTTTAGGCAGATGGCACAGTTCCTGATAGGTAAACCGAAAAACGTGAAACCGGGGGTTCTAGAAGTGGGTCGCCGCCAGAAGGAGGTTCTGGTCAACTTTCACCCGGCACAACTATTTCAGCCTAGACAGAGAGGAGAGGGCGCCTTCCTCCCAAGTGTGTTTGTCATCTAAGATACGGTGCATCCTTTGGGCTAGAGGAGAAGACATTTTGAGAAAGACGAAAGGCTCAAGATGTTGGAAAATGAGGAGACATAAGAGAAACAAAATTTTGTAAGTTTTTATAGGAAAGCGTCACCGACAGTCTACCCGTCTCTCCAGAGAGACGGCCTGCCCGTCGGAAGGAAATCCACCTGGCAGATGCATACGTCAACATTGCATTCATCACGCGCATTAACTCGCATTTATTGCACGACAGACGGCCAGCCCGTCAGTCGCTTGTACAGACGCCCTGCCCATCGGTCACGAAATTCTATATAAGGGCGAGTGACAGACGGTGCAAACGTTGCTGTCCCTTTCATTTCTCCTCCCAAACCGTATTTTTTTATCGTTTTTTTAGTGTTTTTTCAAGCATTCTTCATTTTTCTTCGCGATTTCTTCATATTTTCGCATTTTCTACTCACCGGGCACTCGGATATTTATATTTTCTTCAGTTTCTACACTGCTCGCGATTCCAAGTAAGTAAATAACCACTTGTTTTGAATTTTATTCAATTTATTTCTTCGTTTCTTCTCCTTTTAAAACTTTAGGAGTGATTAGAATGTTTTAGATGCCTTAAGAAATTAGGGGGAATGATGCCCATTTTTCTTTTAAAATCGAACTTTTACATGATCACATAGAAATAGAATTTTTCTATAATTTTGGTGCTTTAGAACTACTTTTTTTAGCACACCATTCTGTGCATATGTTGCTTTTACGGCCTGAGGCCATTATTTTGTGTTGTTGGGGGCACACTCTTGCCGGGGTGCGTCCCATTTACATGCGTATATTATTGTCGAGGCCTGAGGCCTATGTTTTTGCCTTTTTATACAGGAGGTTGGGCATACCCCTGTCGGGGTGCTGCCCAAATTTTTATTATTTATTCAAAAATTGAGTATTTTTGTGTATAATGCATGCCCTGGGACCTGGAAAGCCCATTCTTTTTCGCTTTAATTATTTCCATGCTGATTGCATGTTTCTTTTGCCATGATGCGTGCGAGCCACATTAGGCTACTTCCTTAGACATGATGTTTACTCTTTTCGTTTTGTTATCAACTCTCTATCTTGTTTTGGGCCGCTATTGCCCCGGTGAGGCCTAAATTGGCCTTCACCTTGGAAATAAGTTTAAAAATATTGGTTTTGCCGAATTTCCAATATTTAATCTCTTCCCTTTTGCAGGATGCCTCCTAGACGTAGAGCACCGCAGGCCCAGCCCGAGCTTATGGCTCCGGATTGGATGGATGATGAGTCGGCTCAGAGGTATAGAGCGTTGGCTCAGGTAGAGTTTTGGGACAGTCATTTTGTGTCCCGCCCATTTCTAGAGGCCCTAGGGTTGGCCCCAGAGTTCGATCTACTTACCGAGGGTGCTGGATGGACAGAGTTCCTTGAGCCCTCCTTCCAAACGTTTCCAGAGGCTACCCGCCAGGTCCTGGCCACTCTCCGCTATGCCGGCTTTCAGAGCTCAGACACCCAGCCAAGGGTGATCCAATTTTGGTTCGACAGCGACCACTTCCGTATCACCAGGCAGAGATTTGTACAGGCCATGGGGCTCCCTACAGAGGAGGGGGTCGAGATCCCGCGGCGAGCGGTGAGACGCGCCCATTGGGCGGCCATTGCTATACCGGGAGTGCTGTACGATCACGATACAGCGAAGAGCACCGTACTAGTGTCGCAGGCACTCCGGTATTTGCACAGAGTGCTTTCCAGTTCGTACCTCGGTCGAGCTGGTAATCCAGGGTCACTTAACGCGGCCAAGATCTGGAGCCTCTGGGCTATGGTGGCAGGCCAGCGTCTCAACATTAGCCACGAGATTTTGGCCAACTTGACCAGAGTCGGCAGAGGGTTGACACCAGTGGTGATGGTAGGAGGAGTCATCACCCGGTTACTTTTGACGTTAAGGGTTAACCCTGAGAGGTTGAGAGGACCCTTGCCGGAGGGGATCCATGTAGACGCCACGGCGGCAGTACAGATGGGGATGATCTCCCAGATTTCAGGCCAGGCAGAGGCCTATATGGTGTTAACCATTAATGAGACCCGGCAGCTGTTCTCGCTCCCACCCTTGGGTGCAGATCCAGACCACCCGGAGCACCCGGAGGAGCAGCCTCTACAGCCCGAGCCTCAACCAGAGGCCCAGCCTTAGCTAGAGCATCAGCCTCCTCCGCCTTCTCAGCCACAGACTGTGCCACCACCACAGCAGCAAGAGCAGCCTAGGACCCCCTCGGACTTCGATTTCGAGATCACGATGGACGACCTCTTCGCCGCTTCACCGGCATCCAGAGTGCCGACTCCAGTCCCATCACCGAGCGCCAGGGTATAGAGGTCTGTCCACGGGCCCTCCGAGAGATACCACCCGTACTCCCGAGGCAACCCAGGGGCATCCACCTCCTCGGCACCACCGCCAGAGCCAGCACTGCAGCAGCCTGCACCGCCTCACTTTTCTCAGCTCCTCACGTCTATGTTTACAGCTTTAGAGCGACGGTAGGATGAGAAAGATAGTGCCATTCATGAGAGGTTGGATCGCCAGCAGGCTGCCATTCAGGAGCAGTCCCAGTCGATGGAGCGCTTAGCCCGAGAGCAGGCCGGCTACATTAAGCGTACGACTCGGGAGCAGGCTCGGGCCTTGGATGTTGTCAGGGATGAGCAGGCTCGGGTCCTGGAGGCCTTCAGAGGGGAGCAGATGAGGCTGGTTGAGCAGATTGCTTAGGGGCAGAGGGAGTTGAGACAACAACTCGCTCATGATGTGAGGACGTCACAGGACCAGGCGTCTCAGAGCGTCGATATGACCCTACAGATGATTGATGAGTCACTCGACTCTCTGAGATCCCGCATCCAGGCGATAGAGGGGATTCTCCCACCTCTTTCTCAGACCATGAGGGATTTAGAGAGCAGACGGAGCAGAGCCTGGAGCAGAAGAGAAAGGCTGCCAGTGAGCAGACCATTCAGTTGAGCCAAGCCTTCAAGAAGTTAGGAGACAAGGTTTCTGAGACCTTAGGGTTTATGAGTACCTGTACCCAGCCCTTCTTGGATGGCTACGCTTAGATCCAGTTTAGGCAGGCCCATGAACATGAGGCAGGACCCTCCATAGCTCCGCCGCCACCTCCGGCACGTCCAGCTCCAGCTCCACCTCCACCAGGGAGCATGCATATATCAGATGATGAGGATCCCGATGAGCCCTCCGACTACACACCTCTCTGATCTTCAGGGAGTTATTTTTGTATCTTTTGTACATTTATATTTTGTATATCCACTGTACAAAAATGACGTTTCTAGTGAAAACTTTTGCTTCATTATTGCATGATCATTTGATTGTTAATTATTTAATCACATCACAGAAAGTGTATGTTCTCATATTTACTTATATGTCAATAAAAATGACAATATAACAAAAACAAAAAAAATGATCAATAACAGCTCAATAAGAAAAAAAATTAATGAAAAATGAAACATGGCATAGCAAATAAAGCAAGATCACACCATCAATAGGCAGGTTAAAAGATGACCACTCAAACATGAACTAAAAAAATCTTTCATCACGCAGGTACAGAGAAATACCGATCTGAACATAGACATCGATTAAAAAGATCCCTTTTGGGACAAGGAACCCGGCGGGGTCTCCTCTTCTTCAAATCGAGACTGTAGCTAAAGCATGCTGCATCTCATAGATCAAAGTTGTGGTCAGAGTATACCACACTTCACCAGATCGAAGCTGCGGTCAGAGCATACCACACTTCACCAGATCGAGGTTGTAGCCAAAGCATGCGGCATCTCACCAGATTGAGGATGTAGCCAAAGCATGCTGCATCTCACCAGATCGAGGATGTAGCCAAAGCATGCTGCATCTCACCAGATCGAGGATGTAGCCAAAGCATGCTACATCTCACCAGATCGAACCTGTGGTCAGAGCATACCACACTTCACCAGATCGAAGCTGCGGTCAGAGCATACCACACTTCACCAGATCGAGGTTGTAGCCAAAGCATGCTGCATCTCACCAGATCGAGATTGTAGCCAGAACATGCTGCATCTCACCAAACCGGGGTTGTAGCCAAAGCATGCTGCATCCCGCCAAAGACCGATGGAAATATCTTCGCATCGCCGAGAGGATCGAGATAAGGTCCACCCGGCAAAAGGCATGGAGAGTGAAAAGCAGTCAGAGGTACGCTTCCTTTCTGACCTTTCTCTAAGTTTTGGCTTATCTAGGCGCTTGCTTGTGCACTAGTTGCTCCAAAACTGGGGGCAACTGTAAGCACCGTGTCCCGGAGCGGTCCGGATCAGAGGTTACCCTATGATGAAATTAGTGTCCGAGCCTGTATAAAGGGCTGGATTTGGAGGTTTTAGTCCCACGTTCCACGAGAAATGAGGCTTTTTACCATTCCTGGGCAGAGGGGGAGAAAACAGAGGTTTTTTCGAGTCAAATGGCTTTTTGTCCTCCACAGACGGCCAGCCCGTCTGTGAAGTCAGCCCATCGCTTCCAGTCACCGACGGCTTATGATATTTTTCGACGCCCGTCGAAAAGTCACCGCCCCTGTCAGAACACCGCCTGGTTTCCCGGAGCACGCAACCCTTTCGACGCCCGTCGGTGGATGTGGCAGGGCCGTCGGATGAATCCTTGTGTCAGAAGGATTCTTTCGATGCCCGCCCCTATACACCGACGCCCGTCGGTCGTGTCTGGCTATAAAAGCTCTGGATTTTCATTTGAAAAGGGTTGGAAAAATTTTCAAAGGAGGAAACTCTGCCCAATTTCAAGCAAATTTTCTCTCTCTTCAAACAAAACACATTTTCTAAAGAAATCTATTTAATCAAGGATCAAATCAATCAAAAGGAACTAAAACTAATTAGTTTTCTTTAGATTTTGACTCCAAAATCGATCTTTTTAGGGGTTGAAGAAGAAATAGCTCATTTTCTTTCTTTGATCCTTCATCTTTCGCTTCTCGTAGAACGCGCGGGGCTCTAATCAACGCAAGAATCTCACCCAAAACGATTATCTAAGGGTAAATATTCCAGATTCCTTCTCCATATTATCTCATATTTATTTCTTATTTTGTGGAATTTTTGAATATCTGTCATTATTTTCTTTTATTTTGACTCTCTTATCTCCTTTTGGGATAAAACCCACTTTTTTGACTTTGAAAAGGTTTTTCCTCCATTCTCTTTTTTTTGAGACAGTGGTGACCGACGAGTCATCTTTATCACCGACGCCCGTCGGTCACCCAACTATAGACGCCCCTCCATGAGTGACAAATGGACATCTCGGTTACCTTAACCGACGCCCGTCGGTCAGCTAAGGAAGGCCATCGGTGGATTCTGTCTCCATCCTTTTAAATCGTTTTCCATCTCTTTGAAGTCTTTTTGACTTCTTATATGTTATTTTTATGTATATTAACATCTCTTAACTTTCTATGAGTGTATATTGATCCTCTTGGATAATCCCGAGCTTGAGCGGCTGTCTACAGTGTTCGGAGGATTTCGTCCGGTTTAGTTTCCTAACCCTCTCGATTATTTCCTTCATTTTGTTATTCATTGATTATTTCATGTATACGGATGTATTCCTTTCATATCCCGTTGATGTATAAAAATGACTCAATGTTTTATATTCAATAAAATGAGGTTTACACAAAAGCAAGGGTCCAATGCCCTATTTTTATCCAATAAAGATCATCACAAATAAAAATCCCCAATTTTAATAAATGATGCATGTGAGGACCAAAGTCCTCAAAATAAGCAATGCCCCGATTTATGTATGATCCGCATATTTACGAAAGGGAGTTGTATTCCGCTCCTTGTATTATTGTAATCTATTACTTTCATTATCTATTTGATCATTTATCGCTTTCAAGATGCGAATAAATGCACCTTTTAATCAATTGCATAGTGTGGAGAGAGAGCGAATTAATGATATTAAAATTTGATCATAAAATAATTGAGGTAGAAACAGATGAGAAATCCCAGACCCAGCTCTGGTCTTTGGGCTCGAGAGGTTAGAGGTTATCCTCCAAAATACTTCTTGGGTCACGAGGCTTTAGCGATAATCCTAGGCTCCTTAGATCGAGAGGTTTACCTTCCAAGACCCCTCTGGCTGGCCCAAAATGGATACCAAGCGCAGTCTTAGGCTCTCCGAGGTGAGAGTAACTTTCCCAATGTTCTATTGGGTGGTGACTCCATGATACCTCCTTGTTGCCCAACATAGACGCACTTGCGATTCATCGCAAGCTGTCAACGGACCCACAAATGCCCCGATCGACCTCGAGCGGGCGGTCCCATGGGCGGCCGCGGGGGTCCGGCGCGCGTCACACTATCCCTCGAATCCTAAAAGCGGGTTCAAATAGGGCCTTGCTGGTTCCGGCGCGCGTCACAGTGGCGACTCTGCTGGGGAGTACTGTTTGTGACTTTGCTCTGAAAATGTCTTGGTTAAAATGTATAATTGCGTTTTTAAAACTAAAATTTCATCTCCCATCTAAATTGCATTGCATCCATGCTAGAGCCTTAGAATTATGCTAGTTTGGTCCCTCTCTTAACCTCGGTACATTCCCGAAGCACGACCTTACGTTCACTCAATGTGGGGGAGTGTTAAGGATAATCACCAGCTCAAGCCTCATACCATCTTGGTATATCAAATGGAGACCCAATTGGTCGTTACACTCGATCCGTTGGCAGGGACCATGCTTGGGTAGCCTTAAAGTATCATCACCCTTGACCAAAGCTCATGTAATAGTAATAGATACTTCCCCTAGGTTACATGTACCTTAATACAATGCTTGTTATGTGGGCCCTTATATATCAAACCAATTCAAACATATTAATTGGGCACTCATCAAAGGCTTTCATGCCCCGGTGGGCTCATTTTAGTCTGTTTGAAAGGTCCAAATATATAATGGCCAAAATCCATGCGCATGTGCTTTAAATTAAGAGTGTTATGCTGCCGGTTGTTCACCGCGCACCATACGCGCCCATTGGGTTCCCCGTTGACCCATGGGTCAAGCCCACCTAGGAAGAGACTATTTGTCCTCGTGTGCGGGAGTTATAAGGTTGGAAGGATCTATCTACTTGCTTGCATGTGGTTGTAAATGCTGCATAGCTCACGATCATGCATTGTACATATCATCCATGCATCATTCTAACAATTTAAAATTTTCAGCCATCATAGATTCATCTAAGTGGATTAGAGGTCCTGACGGTCGACTAGTGAGTACGGACTCACCCTTTGGATCGCTAGAATTAGCGCTTAATTGGGATTCTGAGTCACTCTCAGCAACAAGTGAATCATCCTCGATGGCAGAAGAGACTGGAACTTTGACCACTCAAGACCTTGCTAGGAGGTTAGAAGATTTTGAGCGAAAAATGTTAGAAATGATGGGCGCTATGGCCAAAAGAATTGCTCACCCTCCTGTTCCACCAGCACCCATTGCTCCGCAGCCGCCTGTTGCTCCACAAGCGCCGGTAGCCCCTCCTCGGGAGCAAGCCGAACCACTTGTTGGTAGGGAGGCTCCTCTCGTTGGAGTTGCTGCCCATCAACTTGTCAATGAGCACAGAGCTGCCGCACCCATCGAGCCAAGAGGGGAAAGGATCCCCGATCCTAATGAGGATTTTGTGGTAAAAGAAGAAGATGAAGAGCCAGTGATCCAACCTGCTATGAGGGGCAGAGCACCCAGGTTAGAGGATGAGACTTTGAGGGGGATGAGACAGCAAATTGAAGCTATCACCCGCATGCTATCAGCTGGAAAAGGGATTAACCCTGAAGAAAGAGATCTGGGGGATGAAGAGCTGTTGCCCCAAAGGTTCAAGATGCCTGAGGTACCGAAATTTAATGGTACTTCCAACCCATCTGCACACATCAAGCAGTATACCCTGGTAATGAAAGGCACCGGGTTGAGTAAAAAGCAAAAGGTGGAATATTTTTGCCTTAGCCTAGTAGGTCCGGCAGTAGACTGGTACCACGGGCAAGATAGGAGATCCAAAGAGGAATGGGACCTTCTGACTGATGAATTCATGAAGAAATACAACTGCAGCACCATGATGGAGGTCACCCTAAAGGACCTTGAGCTTTTACAATATAGGAGTGATGAGTTATTTCATGAATACCTCACCAGATGGAGGAACAGGGTCATGGAGATGAAGCGAAAGCCTGATACTGCTGACCAGCTTAGGCTATTTATCAGGAACTCCTGCCCTTACCTAAAAGATTTGCTCAGTTATAAGGGGCTCAAAGACTAGGAATCCCTTAAGGATATCGCTGTAGAGGCCGAAGCTGCTTACCTAGTAAAGAAAGCAAGCCAAAATAACTTTACTGGGAGGAACTTTGGGAACCAATCAGGGTATAGATCAAGTGGCTCCAGGAGCAGTAATGGCAGAAATGGCAAGACAGCAGAAGTTTCAGCTACCGGAGTGGGACAAGGTCAAAGGTACTACTCCAATTTAGGCCGCCCTCTATCCTGGGTATTGGAGAGATTGATGAAAATAGGCAAGCTACAACCATTGCTGCCCAGACTAGCCATGAATCAGGGACAGCCAGGACATAAAGAGGACCTGTACTGCGCCTACCATCAACACATTGGGCCCCTGATAGATCATTGTCGAACTTTGAGGAATAAGATCCAGGACCTTATTGATACCAAATAGATCACGGACCCCGAAAAGAGGGAGAAGAAGAAAGAGCCAGCCTACAATGCAGTCCCTCCACCAGATATGTGATCGAGTCTGATCCAGCAGAGTGGCACATTTTGCGAGAACTACATGGATATGAATAGGTCACTGACACTCGTCGGGAGAGTGGAGAAGAAGATTATGTTTTTAGACATTTGGTTTCTTTTGTTTCAAGAACTCCTTATGACAGTTTGGCTATTTTGAATAAAATTGAACAAGTTTGCTTATTTGTATGGTATTCCTAATGATTTCATTTCATATGGTCATGATGCATTCATTTTGACACTAATTCAATTAATACGGCTCCATATAGTCTCGGAACTTTGGGGAATCCAAATAAAATCTTGATAGCATCTGATATAACTCTTGAAGAGAGGATAATTTTGAGAGATAAAAAAAAAGCCTCTGCCTGGACCTAGTGTGACATGCTAAAAATTGACAAGGACGTTTTTGAGATCAGTACTACTTCCACGTGCCAACATGAAGATGAACCGAATTTTGAAAGCCATTTCTTTGCATCCACAATATCTAAGTTGCGTATGGCACTACCAAGTAAGATCAAACCCCGAAATCTACATCAAAAGTTGGACGAATAACACTCAGGACCTCCACGAGAAATATATGACCCATCAGAACCAAACCATATGACCTCTTTCCTCCTGACCCCCTTTGAAATGTGCACCCTCAAAATCGATTATGATTGACCCTTGACCATCCAGAACCCTTATCGCCAAGTTTCTTGCTAAAACCCAATGCTTGACTAGATTGAACCACAACGGTCCCAGTGGTTAAGATGAAAAGTGCACGTATGTGTAACTTCATGACTTGAACGAAGTTTGCAAGGGAATGCTATTTAGGGGTGAGTTTTGTTCAAATCCCACTTGGATTTGTCAACTTTGAGAATGCAGATGATGCTGCTAGAGTTGTTGATGCGCTTAATGGAAAGAAAATTGATGATAAGGAGTGGTTTGTTGGGAAAGCCCAAAAGAAATCTGAAAGGGACCTAAAAGGCTAATTCACAAACCATCCATCCAACCCCGGCCGTTGAAAGGCCATCCCAGGGTTCGAACTGCCAAAGACAATAAAGGCCAAACATGAAACTTCATATTCAAGCCCCAAATAAGGAACCCATCACCTCAACCAGTCTGCACAAGGGCTAAGACCAAGACATTGATACCAAGAGGAGCCACTCTCAAAAGCAGCAGTCCCCCCGGCTAACGAAGATGAAAGCGAATTCAACCAATACTGACAAACTGAAGGAGGGTCCATGGCAGAGGCTAAATAAATAAAAAAAAAGAGAGAAAATATTCAATCAAGAAAACCCGCGAGGGCTGATTGATAACAGGAGTTTGATGCTCTCAAGATCTATCCCAAGATTAGATGAGGTCTCATATTTTTCGAGTTAATGCCAAATAGTGATCATGTGTTATGAAATCATATTGAAATATATGCATTTATGCAAAGATGTATTGGTATAACCAGGGCAGTTCATCTTTCACACTCAAAGTTCTCTGAGTCCGATATAAAACCAGCACATTATTATCATCTACCCTCTACCATTCTCGCTACTCAGGCACTTCAGCCAACTCATCTTGCTACCTACTATGAAGCCAATCCGACAGCACATTCCCAATAAAGAACCAAGCTCATGCAACCAATATCTGAGACATAAGCACATGCCAATCATACCCGAAAGAGCTTTCGCAACAACACCAACTTCTCACACACAAAAAAAGGCCATTAGAGATGAAAACCGTGACTGACGCTCTAAGAAAAAGTTAGGCCAAAGGGCAGGGTGAAACCTGGCAACAGGCAGTCTGCCCTACAAAAAATAAAAGCCGTTGGATTGGGTTGGGTCCATTCCAGGCAAAAAATAAGGCACAGGGTTATGTGAAAATCCGATAAGGACGCATCTCCCACTAAGAAAGCTAGCGTGAAAATCCACGAGGGATGCACTACCTTAAAATAATGACTACAGGTTTCAAATGAGAACCTCATAATCCCCAAAAGCATGAAATTCAAAAACAATTCCAGTGGGCATTGATCCCACCTCAAATTGCAATTAAATCGGTTGTCGTCTCCAAATCCACTCAGATGAATTCTTATCCTGCATTACTGCATACACATTCATCTCACGTGCATGCTTACTGTTTTTCCTGCATATTTGGCTTTCTGAGGTCTTGCAGAGAAAGATTCGACGCAAACACCGTCAAATGGCAAGTGACAACATCAGTACAAACATCAATCCAAACAAGCCACCAAAACAACATCAATCCAGACATCAGTTCAATCATTAATCCAAGCATTAATTAAAGCCCTCTCAAGAGGCAAATCTCTAAATCCTCTTAAGAGGCAATTCTCAAGTCCTCTGAAGAGGCAATTCTCAAATTAATCCAAGACCTCTCAGGGGGCCACCATCCTAAGACCTCTCCAGGGGGCAAGCATCCCAAGACCTCTCAGGGGGAAACCATCCCAAGACCTCTCAGGGGGCAATCATCCCAAGACCTCTCAGGGGGTAATTAATCCAAGACCTCTCAGGGGGCAATCAACCAAAGACCTCTCAGGGGCAGATCCTATTCAAAGACCTCTCAGGGGCCAACCATCCGAAGACATCTCAGGGGGCAATCATCCCAAGACCTCTCAGGGGGCAATCAACCAAAGACCTCTCAAGAGGCAATCAACCCAAGATCTCTCAGGGGGCACCACTTCATCATCTCAGAAGGGTTAGCACGATAGCGGCACTACCATTCTACGAAAAGTTAGCACTACCACGGTACTATCACTTCGAATCACAGAAGGTTTAGCACGATGGCGGTAGTACCATTCTACGGAAGGTTAGCACGACCACGGCACTACCACTTTGAATCCCAGAAGGGTAAGCACGATGGCGGCACTACCATTCTACGGAAGGTTAGCACGACCACGGCACTACCACTTTGAATCACAGAAGGCTTAGCACGATGGCGGCACTACCACTCTAAGGAGGGTTAGCACGACCACGGCATTACCACTTCAAATCATAGAGGGGTTAGCACGATGATGGCACTACCGCTCTACGGAGGGTTAGCACGATCACGGCACTACCACTTTGAATCACAAAAGGGTTAGCACGATGGCGGCACTACCACTCTAAGGAGGGTTAGCACGACCACGGCATTACCACTTCGAATCACAGAAGGGTTAGCACGATGGCGGCACTACCATTTTATGAAAGGTTTGTCATGGCCGGATTTGTACCCTAAAAGAATTAACTTAAATTGGCATGTGTGTGTGAATTGAATGTGAGGATTGGATTAAATTGATTGAAAACAGGACTCAATTGAAAGGTTGGAAGGACCTAATTGTAATATAAAGGATTGTTAAGTGGCTAATGGGTAATTATATTATGTTAAGCTAATGGTTGATTAGTTTGTCTAATGATGCATTAGTTAAGAATAAAATAAGTAAGAATGGGTTAGTGGAGGCAGACTTTAGTGAGTGGAGTTCGTGTGGCTTCTTGAGAGGATGCCACCTCCACCTTTGCATGCATGAGTTATCTAAGGAAAGGGAAAACATTCATTGTGTGATTTCAGTCAATTTTCTGTGTTCTTTTCTCTTCTTTCTTGCATGAGAATGAGCTTTAGAGAGGCCTTTAGTAGTGCATGCATATAGTTAATGGGAGCAAGAATTAAGGGTTAACTTAAGAGGTAAGTGCATAGTGTTCTCATCTTCTACTCTTCTTCTTGGTTTTGATTTGGTATTGGAATGAGAATTGATGGATTGTGTTCAATTCTGGAATTTGAACTGGTTTTGCTAGCTGAAGAAGTGAAGAGAGATAAGGGAAAAGCTGTAATCGGAGAGCCGAGTGTCCGTCGAGATTAGGAGCTAAGGCGATAAGGTTTGGGAACAAACCCTAAATGTGTAAATTTTATGGTTTGTGTTGGTCCAATAGGGACTTTGATATGAGCTGTATGTGTATGTGGTAATGTGTTTAGTGAATGAATTGCTTGAGAGCATGTATGCTATGTGTGAATTGGGATTGATTATAATTTGTGCCCAAGATGAGTGCCAAAATAAGAAGGAAAATCAGGTATGTGCCAATTGAGTAAGTGCTTGATGTTTTTGGGTTGATTGCCAAAAGTGAGAATGAGATTTGAAGTCTTGATGTAAAAGGAGAATTGGACTGGAAAGCACAGTTGTGCTAGTGATAAAACACAGCTGTGTTATGGTGTTTTTGCATAGGTCACAGTGACAATCAAATTGATTGTGACCGTGAGGTATGCTTGAGTTCAATTCTGCCTACTGGATTTTGGTATGTCACGGTGACATTGAAATGCATTGTGACCGTGAGGTACCCAAGGGAGCATTCTGTTTTGCAAAGTGTGGATATGTCACAGTGACAATGAAATACATTGTGACCGTGACATACCTTCAAGATGCATTCTGCCGAGAGTTGGGAACATGTCACGGTGACAATGAAATTGGCCCCCAGTTTGCATTCTGTTTTGAACTTCAACATGTCACAGTGACAATGAAATTCATTATGACCGTGACCCATCCTGTTTTGGCAACATAACCTTAATGTGTTTGGACTTTCTAATAGTAAGGCTTTAAGCTGGAATGAAGAACATTATGAGTAAGTGTTATGTGTGTATTAAGTAATGTACATTTGCATACTATGTGATGGTTCTTGAATGCGATCAATTATATGATTATTAACTATGAAGAATGAGTTGGAAGCATATTGGGTATGCAAGTGTAATGATTAGCTATGTGCTAATGCGAATGTGTCAAGTGAATGTGATATGGGCTGTCAATGTATATGATGTGAAAAATGATCAATGTGAACTAAATAATATGTTTAACAACTTAAGCCTGCGAGTCAAGTAGTGGATAGTTTGGCATGCCTATAGGGTCAAGTGCTGCAGCCCCATGCGTTAAATGTGTCTGATTCCATAGGAATCACAATGCGAAAACAATGCGAATAATCCTTGCTGGATTTTATTATATGTGGAATGATGTTAAGTACCTGAGGGTACCAATGCGTAAAAGTAATATCGATGAGATTCTAGTACCTGAGAGGTACTGATGAGATACCCGTTATCCGCGTCATTGAATTGCTGGCTAACCGACTAATTAAATAACAAATAGAAGTGATTGTGATACAAGAAAGTATGTGGTGTGGATATGTGAATAAGTGATTGATGCTTTATGATTGAATATAGTAATGGACAATACTATGCTTGAAATGGTACTCGCTTTGATAATGATTGCTCTGGCATGTCTATTAGCATGTAATGTATGGTATATCGGATGTGTGATAAATTATTTACTATATATGAGTTCCCCACTAAGCGTTATCGCTTAGCATGGATTTACTCTAATCCGTGCAGGTACGGACGAGTGGTAATCGGAGGACGTCCCCGCATTTTGTACGGTCAACAGTAGGAAGTAGAACGTGTAGGTTTTGGGTTTGATATTTTGGGATTTCTGTATAAGCTTTTGTACAACCAAATGTGTATCGGGCATGTAAAGGCATGTAATAATCTAATAACTATGAACGATACCCCTCATATGTATGCATGTCCTATGAGTGGAAGAGGTGTATGAACTAAGGTAGTTGGCATGTGATGCATGAGTTAAGATCGTATGTGATGAAATTTTATTATTCAGGTTAAGCATGTGTTTTGTTGTGTGTGTGCGGCCTTCTCTAACTAGGATTAGCTGAGCTAGTCTGTCATTAGGGAACGGGCATCACAAGGTTAGCACGACCACGGCACTACCACTTCATCATCCCAGAAGGGTTAGCACGATGGCGGCACTACCATTCTACGGAAGGTTAGCATGACCACGGCTCTACCACTTCATCATCCCAGAAGGGTTAGCACGATAGCGGCACTACCACTCTAAGGAGGGTTAGCACAACCACGACACTACCACTTCAAATCACAGAAGGGTTAGCACGATGGCGGCACTACCACTCTAAAGAGGG
The DNA here is from genome assembly GCA_947683425.1 of Excoecaria cochinchinensis. Taxonomy (NCBI): domain Eukaryota; kingdom Viridiplantae; phylum Streptophyta; class Magnoliopsida; order Malpighiales; family Euphorbiaceae; genus Excoecaria; species Excoecaria cochinchinensis. Next base: position 5,149,552 of record CANTUQ010000146.1, on the reverse strand, counting down.
TTAGCACGACCACGACACTACCACTTCAAATCACAGAGGGGTTAGCACGATGACAGCACTACCGCTCTACGGAGAGCTAGCACAATCACGGCACTACCGCTTCAACTAAAAACAACACGCCAACAACATAGCGATAATAATCACAACAGCATCACCCGCTTCGGAAAGAAGGCTGCCTCAGGTACGTGTCTCTTTCCTTCTTCTCTTTGAGTTTAGGCTCACCTAGACACTAGTGTAGTATCTTACCCTAAGCTGGGGGCAACTGCAAACACCGGGTCCTGAGTCAGCCTAGATCGGAGTTACCCAATAATGATAAACTGCCCTCGCAGGCAAAAATAGTTGAAAGCGATGATTTCTTTGTCAAATTTGCATTTCAGAAAAAAAAATTAATAATAATAATAATAATAATAATAATAATAATAATAATAATAATAATAATAATAATAATAATAATAATATTTTAAAAATTAGTTTTAAAAATATTTTTATTAATTTTAGTATTTTTTAGTCATATTAAAAAAAAAAGAATCGAGCGTCCTCGCCCGTTGCCGCCCGATTCCGCCAATTTCCACCGAAAATCAATTTTTTCACATTTTTAAGGTAAAAAATGTTTTTTTCCTGGGTTTTTTTTTCAGATTTTGGTAAAATTTGACAAATTTTGGTCAAAATTAGTGGGTATTAAAGAAGTCAAAAATAAATAAAATAAATAAAAATTATTAATTGTTAAAATTTGACTTTAGGGATTTTTATGCTAAATTTTTGAGGCTTTTTTATTGAAATTGGGAAAAAGTGGATGTGGAAAAAATCTGAAATGAGTGCAAAAATTAGAGGGAAATGGGTTTTTATGGGGAGACTTTCATTTTGGCAAAGGAGGAGAAAAAAGGGAGAAGAACAAAAAGGGTTTTTGGCTAAGGAAAATTTTCCTAAGGGAATTGATTTTTTCTAAGAGATTTTGAGAGGTGTTCTTGAGAAAAAGAATCCAATTTGCTGGAAAACTAACAAAACTTCTTCTTCTTGGAATTTATTTTTTGTTCTAAAGATTTAAAATTTTTTTCTTTAATTTTCTTGATTTTCTTTTCTTAAATCTAAAATTTTCTTCTTTGATTTCATCTTAATTTTCTTGGATCTAAAAAATATTTTGTTGATTTTGGAAACTTGAGAAAGGAAAATTAATTTCCTTAACTTGAGTTTTCTCATCAAATCACATATTAAATACAAAAAAAAATCATTTTTAATTTTTAGTGTTCTTGAGTTATTTGAGGCAAAGAACTCAAGATTTTCTTGAACATTTTTGAGCTTATTATTGAATCAAAGTAAGAAAAATCCATCATATTTTTCATCAATTGAATCCGAAATCTGAGGGTAAACATTCTAGACTCGATCTCTTGATTTTATTTTTATTTTCATCATTTTTGTTCATATTTAAGTTAGTAAACATGTATATCTACATATTTATTATCGATTTATTCAATTTTATGCCATCTTAGATGTAGATCTGCTCTTGATATTGTTCTTTTAAGTGTAGATCTAATTTTAATGTTGCTATGTGTTCTCCTTTTGTTTATTTGATTGTTAATTCTATTTATTACTACTACTACTACTACTACTACTACTACTACTACTATTATTATTATTATTATTATTATTATTATTATTATTATTATTATTATTATTATTATTATTATTATTATTATTGTTATTGTTCATCATTATTTTCATTATTATTATATATTATTGTTGTATATATTATTATTATTATTATTATTATTGTTGTTGTTGTTGTTGTTGTTGTATATATTATTATTATTACTATTATTATTATTATTATTATTATTATTATTATTATTATTGCTTTATGTTTTATATATTGATCTTATAATGTGTTAATTTCTTTTAATATGTCAATTTAATTTAATCTACTAGTCACCTAATATGCATATTTTGCCTAGTTTATTATTGCTCTGTTTTAATTAATTTTTGACTTGATCACTAACATCAATTTTCTTTGTGCTTATTGTCGGTGTTAAATCTTTGTGTTCCCTTGTTTGAGCTCCCGTGCGAATGAAGGAGGAGATCCAAGAAGTTATTTTTTTTGTATTTATTATTTTTTCGTTTATTGGTTTTATTGAGTTATTTGGCATGTAATAATTAATTAAACCATTTATTTTATGCACGCTTAATAAAAAATCACACAAGAAAATATTTCTACAAATAAAATTGGGTTTTCTAATAAAATGGGACCAATGTCCTAATTTTTCATCCAAAATAAATTGTCACTTTAAAATGATTTTCTTTAATTGTGCATGAGAGGACCAACGTTCTCAACATTAATAAATATCCCGTTTTATGTATGATTTATATTTTATTTACAATGGGGGTTGTATTCCGCCCCTAGTTTTGTTGTAATTTAATTTTGTCTTTATTTTTTTTGATTTATCGTTTCATATGTGATTGATATGCGCTTTAATAAACTGCATTAATTGTGTGAGATGAAAAATGAAATTTTATAATTTAAAAACTCATTTATAATTAACCAAGACACCAATAAGTGTGAAGTTCCGGACACCATCTCTGGTTTAGACCGATAAGAGGTTAAACTTTCCCAATTTCTTGTAAATTGGGTAGCGACTCCAAAATACCTCAAAAGTGCCTAAAGGTGTTATGGCGATGGTTGGTCCTTTTCAATGTTCTATTGTGAAAGGAGGTGCCAAAAATATCTCATAACACCTAAAATCGGAAAAGACGCGAACCTATCCCTCGAATCCTAAAAGCGGGTTCAAAGAGGGCCTTGCTAGTTCCGGCGTGCGTCACAAAGAGTTATCGAAGTCTGCGGACCGCCCTATTCTAACCGTTGGTAGAGCCTATGCCATGAAAGCCAGGGATGAGCAGAACGCACCGGAAGTGATTGCTGGTAAGTTTTTATTGTTTGATTATGAAGTGTATGCTTTGATAGATCCGGGCTCAACCCATTCTTATGTGTGTTCTAGTAATTTCAGTGATAGTTTGGGGAGTGGTGAAAGGTTGGATTATGAGATTTGTGTATCTAGTACTTTGGGTCAGAGTGTTGTTGTCAATCGGGTTTATCGGAATTGTCCCTTAAGAATTCAAGGCATGGAGTTTGTAGTTGATTTGATTCGGTTACCATTCCATGTGTTTGATGTAATTTTGGGAATGGATTGGTTCACCAAGCATCAAGCTATAGTGGATTGCCATAGGAAAGTGGTGGTTCTAAAAAATAAAGATCAGTTGCCAGTAATTGTGAAAGGTGTAGGGAGTAGTCTGTTGCATAATGTTATTTCAACCATGAAGGCCAAGAGGTTTATCAGAAAGGGATGTGAAGCATATTTCGCATTAGTTTTGGATTCTCGGAGAAGACAAGTGGAGATTCAAGATATTCCGATTGTGAGGGATTTTGAGGATGTTTTTCAGGAAGAGTTACCGGGGTTACCTCTGGAGAGAGAGGTAGAGTTGTCAGTGGAGATTATACCAGAAGCATCTCCGATTTCTATGGCTCCATATCGGATGGCTCCAGTGGAATTGAAAGAATTGAAGAGTTAGGTGCAAGAACTTCTAGATAAAGGATTCATCCGGCCCAGTGTGTCCCCTTGGGGTGCTCCGGTTCTATTTGTTAAAAAGAAAGATGGGACATTGCGAATGTGTCTAGATTACCGACAACACAACAAGGTTACGGTAAATAATAAGTATCTGTTACCTCGGATTAAGGACCTTTTTGATCAGTTAAGAGGGGTAGGAGTGTTTTCCAAGATAGACTTGAGATCAGGTTACTACCAGTTGAGGGTAAAGGATTCGGATGTGGCGAAGACAGCTTTTTGGACGCGTTATGGTCTTTATGAATTCCTAGTGATGTCATTTGGTTTGACCAACGCGCCCATAGCCTTTATGGATCTGATGAATAGGGTTTTCAAATAGTATCTGAATCGGTTTGTAGTAGTGTTCATCGATGATATCCTTGTTTATTCGAGGAATGAAAAGGAACATGAAGAACAACTCCGTTTGGTATTACAAGTATTGAGAGAGCACAAGCTTTATGCTAAACTCAGTAAGTGTGAGATTTGGTCAAAAGAAGTAACTTTTCTGGGACATGTGGTTTCAGCGGAAGGTATTCGGGTAGACCCATCCAAAGTAGAGGCAATTGTGAATTGGTTACCGCCTAAGAATGTGCCAGAAGTAAGAAGTTTCCTAGGTTTGGTTGGGTACTATAGGCGTTTTGTCAAAGGATTCTCAGTAATAGCTTCGCCTTTGACTAGACTTCTCCGGAAAGAAGTTAAGTATGTTTGGTCTGATAGATGTCAAGCGAGTTTTGAGTAGCTGAAAGAGATGTTGATCAAGGATCCTGTGCTTACGCAGCCTGTGTCGGGTAAGGAGTTCACTATGTATAGTGATGCTTCTGAAGTGGGTTTAGGTTGTGTTCTAATGCAGGATGGTAAAGTGATTGCCTATGCTTCCCGACAGTTAAAACCCCATGAGCACAATTACCCGACACATGATCTAGAGCTAGCAGCGGTAGTGTTTGCACTTAAGGTGTGGCGGCATTATTTGTATGGAGAGAAGTGCCGAATCTTCACCGATCATAAGAGTTTGAAGTATCTGCTAACTCAGGAAGAGTTGAACTTGCGGCAATGAAGATGGTTAGAATTGTTCAAGGACTATGATTGTATTATTGACTACCACCCAGGCAAGGCAAATGTAGTAGCAGATGCTCTCAGTAGAAAGTCAGTTTTAGCTCTGTCTGTTAATCGAGGTAGGTGGAGATTTGATTCGGAGGGAGCATTGGTTGCTCAATTAAAGGCTAGACCAAGTTTGAGATAAGTGATAGTAGATGCTCAGTTGCAAGACCATGTGTTACAGCGAGTTTGTCAATCAGTGAGAGAAGGTAAGCGGACAGAGTATTCAATAGACAGTGAGGGAGTGCTCTGGCATGGTGATCGGTTGTGTGTACCGGATGTGGATGATGTGAGAAAGAAGCTTTTGCAAGAGGCTCACTCGTCAGTCTTCACTATGCATCCAAGTGGAGATAAAATGTATCAAGATCTCAAGCAATTCTATTGGTGGTCGGGTATGAAAAAGGATATTACAGAGTTTGTTTCAAAATGTTTAGTATGCCAGCAAGTAAAAATCGAGCACCAGGTTCCATCAAGTTTGATGCATCCCTTACCCATTCCTCAATGGAAATGGGATGAGGTGACAATGGATTTTGTAACCGGATTGCCATTAACACAGCACAAGCATGATTCAGTGTGGGTTATAGTCGACCTGTTATCAAAGTCAGCGCATTTCTTGCCTATTCGATTGGATTATTCAATGGACAAGTTGGCAGAGGTATATGTAAGTGAAATAGTCAGACTTCATGGAGTTCCATTGTCCATTGTGTCAGATCGGGATCCTCGATTCACATCAAAGTTTAGGAAAGAACTTCAGTCAGCTTTGGGTACTCGGTTAAATTTCAGTACAGCATTTCATCCTCAGACCGATGGTCAATCTGAGAGAGTTATCCAGATTCTTGAGGACATGCTTCGGGGTTGTGCTATGGAATTTTCTGGATGTTGGGATCGATATGTGCCTCTGATGGAATTTGCATAAAATAATAGTTACCAAGCAAGTATCGGAATGGCCCCTTAGGTGTTGTATGGGCGAAAATGTAGAACGCCAGTATGTTGGACAAAATTATCAGAAAAAGCTTTGATAGTCCCTGAGTTAGTGAGAGACACTGAAGAGAAAGTTAGAATTGTGCAACAGAATCTGAAAGCCGCTAAAGACAGACAGTGATCGTATGCTAACTTAAAACGCCGAGATATTCAGTATGAAGCTGGTGATGAGGTATTTTTAAAAGTTTCTTCGTGGCGAAAAGTTCTTCATTTTGGAAAGAAAGGAAAATTGAGCCCTCGGTTCATTGGACCCTATGAGATCTTGGAGAGGATTGGTCCAGTGGCTTATCGGTTAGCGTTATCGATAGAGTTAGCTAAGTTACATGATGTCTTTCATGTATCTATGCTCCGTCATTATCGATCAAATCCATCACATGTGCTTAAAGTGCAAGATATTCGGGTTCAGTCAGATTTTTCTTTTGATGAAGAACCGAAGGAGATTCTAGCTAGAGAAATCAGGCAGCTTTGGAACAAGCAGACACCCTTAGTTAAAGTGCTTTGGCAACATCACGGTATTGGGGAAGTGACTTGGGAACCGGAAGAGACAATGAGAACTCAGTATCCTCAACTATTTGGAGCAGGTGAGAATTTCGAGGACGAAATTCTTTTCAAGAGGGGAGTATTGTAACACCCCGAAACCACCCTAGTAGAGTGAGTCTTGTGTGTGTGTATAAATATGCATGGTTTATATTAAGCATGTGTTTATTTTGATTAAATTGATTTGTTATTTTGTTTTAGTTGGGTTGTGTTTTAGTGTGAGTGAGTGTATTAGAGTAGTGTGTGAGTTGTGGGTTGTGGTTAGGTGTGAGTGAGTGTATGGGAGTAGTGTGTAAGTAAGAGATTAGTCTTGGGTGTGTCATGAAGGATGGGAGTTAGGTGTGGATAATAGGTGGCCCATTAAGGAGTTGACATGTGGCAAGAAAAGTCAAGAGAGGATAAGTATTGGAAGAGAGAGAGATATATTTTTAGCTAATTCCCATTTCCTCTTCACGCTTCTCTTTATTCTTCCTTTTCCCATTGCCTTGCTTCTTCTCTTCCTTTCTTCTTCTTTTCTTCTTGAATTCTTTCTTTTTGCTGCAAATTTAAGTGAGTTTGGGGTAATCTAAGCTGGTGTGGTAAGTGATGGGTATTAGTTTTCTTATTTTCCTTATCTTGATTTAAATGGGTTTTGTAATTGCAAGTTAGGATTTTGAATTTGTTCCATGTTCTGGGTTTTATGGTTCAGAGAAGCCTCCGAAGGAATCCAAAGGCAAGGAGATCGCGAGTGGTAGTGGAGTTCGAGATTGAGACGCTATATTCTTGAGGTTTGGGAACGTTTGTGTATTTTATGCATTTTGGGTATTTTGATGATTTCTATGTTATGATTGAAATTAATGAAGTTGATTGTGTGTTTTGGCTTCTATGAGTTATGCGTATTGTTTAATTTAAGTTGAGAACCATGGGTTGTGAAGGATAGGGTTAAATTGTGGAAATTTGCATGTATTCCTAGAAATTGCTGGTTTGAGAATTTTTTGATTTGATTTTGTGATTTGCTTGATTTGATGATAATAATGAGCTCAAAGGGTATGTTTTATGTTGTGTGTATTGGCTTGAGTGAAAGATTTTACTTAGAACTGAGTTTTGGAACCAAGTGAATGAATGGGTGTAGTGGAGAATGAATTTCTGCAGATTTTGGCGTTGGGAGTGGAAATCCCGACTCTATCGCAAGCGCGACGATGTCACGACAGAGCTCGGTGATTTCTGCCCCATCGCGCTCGCCGAGCTGGGAGCGGCTGGGAGTGCGCAGCAGGAACTCCCTGTCGCGAGCGTGACGTATGTCGCGATCGCGACAGAGAGCTCAATGTTTGGCCAAAGCCTTTGTCGCGAGCCCGCAACAGCTTTTGTGCGTACTCACTGTCGCGAGCGCGACGCTTGTCGCGGGCGCGACAGTGAGATTTGTTTAGTCTCCATGTAAACGCGACACTCTCTAGCATTTCTTTTGACTTTTCATTTATGATTTCCATATTTAACTTTTCAATTTGCATTATTCCTAGAATTATGTATAGTCTATATATATATATGAATGTGTTTATATGCTTACCATATTATAATTAATACATAATGCAAACATATGTTGTGTATGGAAATGTGCCTTGGATTATGCATGACCTGCTAGAGTCAAATAAGTGGATAGTTAGGCATGCCTAATAGAGCTAGTGTTGCTGCAGCTAGTGTATGATTTGGACCCTGATCAGGTCCCCCGATTGGATCTTCGTGATCCCTGTGTACCTAATCTATGCAAAAATGTTTTTGGAATAAAATTTAAAAAGATTCTTTTGATACCCTCAGGTATCTATGTGTTATGAGAATATTGTTAATACCTTCGGGTATCTACACGTACTCGTTATCCACTGTTTTGATATAGCAGGTGCAATAGTATTATTTGTTATTATGTGTAAATTTCTGTATTAGTGCTTATTGGAAATAGTATGACTACAATACGGTTATGTATTAAGTGAATTTTATAACACCTTATCAATTAATTTTGCCATTCGCTTGTGATTATTTGTTGACGCCACTATGAGTGGTCGTTGTGCATTTTTGTTCCCCACTAAGCGATTTCGCTTAGCACGGGTGTTTATCCGTACAGGTGTGGAAGGTTTTTGAAGGGTTGATTCAAGGGTTTCGCATCAGCAGGGTCAACACGACTAGTGGATAGAAGATTTTGAAGTTTAGGCCTTATATTCTTTTTGTATGTATTATAGTTTTATATTCTTGAAACTATGTAAAGAATCCTTTGTAAGTTGTTTCGACATTAATTATATGTAACTAATCAATCGTGCTGAGGCACTTTTGTATCTTTTTGAAATATGTAAGACCGCCTTTGTTATATTAATGTAATGCAATATTTTGTTCTATGACTCTTTTTCTCATGAGTTGTAAATTTTAATTTACTCGTTCGTATACGTATTTGGTGTGCAATTGGTTCTGTTAAGTGTGTTGGTGGGTGACTACCCTTATCTATCGGGGACCTTCATACTCTTCATAGGGTGGAGTTCTCTACGTATAGGTAAGGGGTGTTACAAGATAGATGAGAGATTTGAAGAGCTAGAAAAGAATTTGTTGGCCGTGATTAAGGAGAGGACGGATGCCATGGCACTTGTTCTTCAAGCCCAATTCATGATGACTTCTATTAGACAGGTTAACTCGACCCCGACTTAGAAGGCTCATACAACGACGACTGTAATGTTCCCGTCCACTCCCGAGCCTAGGCACAAGGCACCATTCGACTCACCAATCAAGCTACTGGGAAGAGCAAAGGGACTAGAGCTTTTACAGTCAATGGCCCTCCTCTGTCCCTCGAACACGAAAAGGAAGCTAACTGATCTTGAAGAAGAGATTGTGAAGTCCAAGCTTGCAAGTACCCGGGCACCTGTCAATAAGACTATTGCTGGCCCCGCAAGTCCAGGAGTTGGTTACTATGATAATAGCAGTGATACCCAAAAGGGCAGAAAAGTGTCATCAATTAAAGCGGATCAGAGGCACTACTCTAATTTGGGCAGATCCTTGTCTTGGGTACTCAACAGATTGATGAAGGAAGGTAAGCTATAGCCACTACCTTCTAAGCCCACCAGAAACTAGGGACAGCCCAATCACAAGGCCGATCAGTATTGTGCCTTCCACCAGCACACTGGGCATATGACGGACAATTGTGTGAGGCTAAGATATGAGATTCAAGATCTGATCGATAATAAATAGATTACTGGTCCAGAGCGCCGCAAGAAATAGGGGAGGAAACCTTCTAGTAGATATGCTTTTCATATTTGAACTTTTTTCAGTCTTGATGTATGCGGTATTGTTTACATTAACTATATTAATGGATTTTTGTTTATGTTCTCATGATTTCATTATGCATGATCACAATCACAAGTCATTTGCATTTGATATTAACTTAATGAATACTCCTTCATGTAATCTCAAGATCTTGTAGCATCTGATATAACTCCTGAAGAGAGGAAAATCCTGAGAGCTGAAAATAAAAATAAAAAGTAGTGGAAAGGAAAAACTAGATGCAATTAGGGGATTGGATGAAAACTCACTAAGAGCACTAGAACCTTTCTGATTACCCGTCAAAGCGACTCCTGGATAAGGCTGGTTCTAGAAAATGATTTAGGCACTATTTCTTTGTATAGCTCTCTAAATGACCATTTCCTACCCTCATTTCAAAATCGCTTGCTAGCCTATTGAGCCTTTTTTTTGGTATGCTAAATGCGTACCGATTTTATTGTTACACACATTAAAACTACCTTTCGCCTAAAATAATTTTGGCTTCCCCTTAGAAGAATGGCTGCTCTAGTAAGGATGGATGTGTACATTACGATATCCGCTTGAGCTATCCAAAAATTGCCCTAATGAAAGTGGGTTTACACTTCTGAAAGAGATTTTTAATCATTGATGATCTTTGAGGCTTGACCATTGGCAATCCTTTAGGCCATCAAAAATTTGCCCCGATGAAAATGGGCCTACATTTCGAGAAAGGAATTTCAACCATTGATAATTTTTGGCTTACCAAAAATCACCCTGATAAGGATGGGTCTACCTTTTGGAAAACGAATTTGCGATCATCGATAATTTTTGGGTTACACTTAAGGAAAGGGGTTTTAAATCACCAATAAATATTTTGGGTAATTAGAGACATAAATTTGTGAAGAAAAAAAAAAGAGAAAAAAAAGGAAGAAAAAAAGAGGAAGAAAGAAAAGAAAGAAGAAAAAAGAAGGGAAATAGTAGGGCTCAAGATAATACCCCTTGATGAGTTCAGTAGCTATCTTTCTTAGCTTTATTGTTACATTGAGTTTGATAAGTCAGAGTATTACCGAGTCCAAATTCGAGAATTTCTGGACAGCATGAAATTAGTTTGAAAATGATTCCATCATCCAAATGAACGTTGCGGCTATTTTTCTCTAGAAACTTGATCCTCCTTTGATAGCCATCTGTGACGCGCGCCGGATCCCGAGCGGCCGCCCGTTCGGACCGCCCGCACGTGGACGGTCGGGGCATTTGCGGGTCCGTTGGCATCCTGCAATAAATCGCAAGTGCGTCTATGTTGGGCAACAAAGAGGTATCATGGAGTCGCCACCCAATAGAACATTGGGAAAGTTACTCTCGCCTCGGAGAGCCTAAGACTGCGCTTGGTATCCATTTTGGGCCAGCTAGAGGGGTCTTGGAAGGTAAACTTCTCGCCCAAAAGAGCCTAGGATTAGCGCTAAAGCCTCGTGACTCAAGAAGTATTTTGGAGGATAACCTCTAACCTCTTGAGCCCCAAAGACCAGAGCTGGGTCCAGGATTTCTCATCTATTTCTACCTCGATTAATTTATGATCAAATTTTAATGTCATTTGTTCGCTCTCTCTCCACACTATGCAGTTGATTTAAAAGGCGCATTTATTCACATTCGGAAAGCAGTAAATGAGCAGAATAGATATCAAAAGCGATAAATTACAATAACACAAGGAGCGGAATACAACTCCCTTATGTAAATGTGCGGTTCATACACAAATCGGGGCATTATTTATTTTGAGGACTTCGGTCCTCTCATGCATCATCATTGAAAATGGGATATTTAATATGTGATTATTTTTATTGGATGAAAATAGGGCGTTGGACCCTTTTTACATTTTATACAAAACTCAATTTTGTTTAAGTATAAATCGTTGATCTATTCTTACATTTAACGGGATAAAAGAGCTTATTCATATACATAAAATAATCAATGAATGAAAGAGCGAGAGAAATAAATCAAGAGGTTTAAGAAAACTAAACCAGACGAAATCCACCATGCATGGTAGGCAACCGCTCAAGCTCGAAATTATCCAAGATGGCCAATATACACTCACAGAAAGTTAAGAGATGTTAACATTCATAAAATTAACACATAAGAAATCGAAGGGACTGAATAGAGATGGAAAATGATAAAAAAAACGGAGGCAGAACCCACCGACGGCCTTTCCTGGTTGACCGACAGGCGTCGGTTTGGTTAGTCGCTATGCCCGTTCGTCACTCAAGAATGGGTGTCTGTAGGTGGGTGACCGACGGGCGTCGGTCATAAAGATGACCCGTCGGTCACCTCTGTCTCCGGAAAACAGGAAGGAGGAAAGGGACTTTCGAGATAAAAAACAAGTTTTATCCAAGAAGGAGATGAGGGAGTCAAAATGAAGAAAAGTAATAATACGTATTCAAAATTTTCACGGGATGAATAAATAAATGATAAATAATTAAATATGAGATAAAAATGGAGAGAAAATCCGGAATATTTACCCTCAGATAGTTGCCTTGGGTAGAATTTTTGATGTCGGTTAGATCCCCGCGCGTTCCACGAGAAAGTAAGAGAATGAAAGATTAGAGAGAGAAAATGAGCTATTTCACCTCCGATCCTTCAGAAAGTCGATTTAGGAGTTCAAATCTAAAGAAAACTAATTAGCTTTTAGTTCCTTTGATCGATTTGATCCTTGATTAAGTAAAGTTTTTTTGGAAAATGGGTGTTTTTGGAAGAGAGAGAAAATGTGCTCGAATTTTGGCAGAGTTTCCTCTTCTGAAAAATTTTTTTCCCCCTTTTGAAGTGAAAATCCGGACCTTATATAGCCAGACACGACCGACGGGCGTCGGTGCGTAGGGGCGGGCGTCGGAACGGTTGCGTGCTCCGGGAAACCAGGCGGCTCCTGACAGGGGCGGTGACTTTCCGACGGGCGTCGGAAAAAACCCTGAGCCGTCGGTGACTCGGAGCGACGGGCTATCTCCACAGACGGGCTGGCCGTCTGTGGAGGACAAAAAACCTTTTTTTACGCGGAAAACTCCCGTTTTCTCCCCCTCTGCCCCTGAAGTGTAGAAAAACCTCATTTCTCATGGAACGTGGGACTAAAACCTCCAACTTCAGCCTCCTGCACAGGCCTTGAACATTGATTTCATCATAGGGTAACCTCCGATCCGGACCGCTCCAGGACACGGTGCTTACAGTTGCCCCCAGTTTTGGGGAAACTAGCGCACAAGTGCCTAGATAAGCCAAAACTCAGAGAAAGGTTGGAAAGAAAGCGTACCTTCGGCGGCTTTTCACCTTCCATACCTTTTTGCCGGTTAGACCTCATCTCGATCCGTAGGGCTTGGTGAGATGCAGCAAGCTTTGGCTTCAATCTCGATCTGGTGAAGAGCGGCGTTTCCTCAACCGCAGCTTCGAGGTGAAGAGCAGTGTTTCTTCAACTGCAGCTTCGATCTGGTGAAGAGCGGCGTTTCTTGGACCGCAGCTTCGGGGTGAAGAGCAGTGTTTCTTCAACTGCAGCTTCGATCTGGTGAAGAGCGGTGTTTCTTGAACCGCAGCTTCGGGGTGAAGAGCAGTGTTTCTTCAACTGCAGCTTCGATCTGGTGAAGAGCGGTGTTTCTTGAACCGCAGCTTCGGGGTGAAGAGCAGTGTTTCTTCAACTGCAGCTTCGATCTGGTGAAGAGCGGTGTTTCTTGAACCGCAGCTTCGGGGTGAAGAGCAGTGTTTCTTCAACTGCAGCTTCGATCTTGGAGTGTGAAAACTCCGCTGGTTTCCTTGTTTCGAAGGAGACCTCCTTAATCGATGTCCGTGCTTAGGTTGGTATTCCTTTATACCTGTGAGATAAAAGATTTTGTTAATTCATGTTTGAAAGGTCATCTTTTGACCTGTTATTGATTATTATTCTTTTGTTATTTGTCTTTCTTTCGTGTTATTTTTTTTATTGTCATTTTTATCGACACATGAGTAAATATGAGAATATACACTTCCTGTGGTGTTATTTAAGTAATTAATCGAAAAGAAAAACATGCAAATAATGGAGCAAAAGTTTTCCACTAGAAATGTCATTTTTGTACAATGCATATACAAAATACAAGAGATACAAAAATAACTCCCTGAAGCTCAGAGAGGTGTGTAGTCTGAAGGCTCATCGGGATCCTCATCATCTGATATGTGCACGGTCCCTGGCGGAGGTGGACGGGCCTGAGGTGGTGACAGAGCTGTAGAGGGTCCTCCCTCGTGATCATGGGCTCGCCTGAACTGTACCTGAGCATAGCCATCTAAGAAGGGCTGGGTACAAGTGCCCAGAAACCCTAAGGTCTCAGAGATCTTTTCCCCCAACTTCTTGAAGGCTTGGCTCAGCTGAGTGGTCTGCTCAACGGCGGCTGCTCTCCTACGCTCTAAGCTCTGCTCCGTCTGTTCCCGGAACTCTCTCATGGTCTGGGAAAGAGGAGGGAGAATCCCCTCTATCGCCTGGACGCGGGATCTCAGAGAGTCCAGTGACTCGTCAATCATCTGAAGGGTCATGTCAACCCTCTGCGACGCCTGGTCCTGCGACGTCCCCACATTATGAGCGAGCTGCTGCCTCAACTCTCTCTGCCCCTGAGCAATCTGCTCAACTAGCCTCATCTGCTCTCCCCTGAAGGCCTCCAGAACTCGAATCTGCTCATCTCTAAGGGCATCCATGGCCCGAGTCTGCTCCCTCGCTGCATGCTCCATGTAGCCTGCCTGCTCTCGGGATAGGCGCTCCACTGCCTGAGACTGCTCCTGGATAGCGGTCTGCTGGCGATCCAACCTCTCATGAATGGCCCTATCCCTCTCATCCTGTCGCCGCTCAAAGGCCGTAAATATGGAGGAGAGGAGCTGGAAATAGTCCGGCTGAGCTGGCTGATGTGGCGCTGGCTCTGGTGGTGGTGCCGAAGAAGTGGATGCCCCAGGATCGCCTCGGGAGTACGGATGGTATCTCTCGAAGGGCTCGCGGGCAGGCCTCTGTATCCTGGTACCTGGTGACGGGGCCGGAGTCGGGACCCTAGACGCCGGTGAAGAGCCGAAGAGCTCGTCCATCGTGACCTCAAAATCAAAATCCATGGGGGTCCTAGGAGGCTCCTGGTGCTGTGGCGGAGGCACTGCCTGGGACTGAGGAGGTGGAGGAGGCTGGTGCTCCGGCTGAGGCTCAGTCTGTGGAGGCTGTACCTGCGGAGGCTGGAGCTGTGGCTCGGCCTGTGGCTCGGGCTGTGGAGGCTGCTCCTCCTGGTGCTCTGGGTGATCAGGATCTGCCCCCAAGGGTGGAAGCGAGAACAACCGCCGGGTCTCATGGATAGTCAACACCCTGTAGGCCTCTGCCTGGCCAGAAATCGGGGAGATCATCCCCATCTGAACCGCTGCTGTAGCATCTACATGGATCCCCTCCGGTAGAGGTCCTCTCAGCCTCTCGGGTGTAAACCCCAATCCCAACAGTAATCGGGTGATGACCCCCCCTACCATCACCACTGGTGTCGACCCTCTGCCCACTCTGGCCAGGTTGGCCAAGATCTCGTGGCTAATGTTGAGACGCTGGCCTGCCACCATAGCCCAGAGGCTCCAGATCTCGGCCGCGTTAAGCGACCCTGGATTACCAGCTCGACCGAGGTACGAGCTGGAAAGCACTCTGTGCAGATACCGGAGTGCCTGAGACACCAGTACGGTGCTCTTCGCTGTATCGTGATCATACAGCACTCCTTGTATAGCAATAGCCGCCCAATGGGCGCGTCTCACCGCTCGCCGCGGGATCTCAACCTCCTCCCCCGAAGGAAGCCCCATAGCCTGAGCGAACCTCTGCCTGGTGATGCTGACATGGTCGCCATCAAACCAAAACTGTATCACCCCCGGGTCAGTATCTGCGCTCTGAAAGCCTGTGTAACGGAGAGTGGCCAAGACCTGGCGGGTAGCCTCTGGAAATGTCTGGAAGGCAGGCTCAAGAAACTCTGTCCAGCCCGCTCCCTCGGCAAGTAAATCGAACTCCGGGGCCAACCCGAGGGCCTCTAAAAAAGGGCGAGATACAAAGCGGCTGGCCCGAAACTCTACCTGAGCCAACGCCCTGTACCTCTGGGCGGACTCATCATCCATCCAAGCCGGGGCCTCAAGCTCGGGTTGGGCCTGTGGTGCTCTGCGTCTTGGAGGCATCCTGTAAAAAGGAAAAAGTCAGATAGCGAGAACTTAGCAAAGCAAGCACTATCAGGTTTATTTTTCAAAATCTAAGGTCCATCTAGGCCTTAACAGGGCAATGGCGGCCCATCATGAGATAAAAAAAAAGTAATGACAGATAAAAATAGCAAACATCCTGTCTACGGAAGTATCCTAACATGCCTTGCACGCATCATGGCAAAGGAACATGTAATCCTCACGGAGATAATTAAAGCGAATAAAGATGGGCTTTCCAAGTCCTAAGGCATGCATCATACTCGGAAAGTAAATAAATATTCAATTCTAGAATAAAAGATAAAAATTTGGGCAGCACCCGGGCAGGGACGTGCCCTACCCCCTGCGTGAAAAAAAAGCAAGACAACAGGCCTCAGGCCCTAGCAATAGTAAATGCTTTAAATGGGGCGCACCCCGGCAAGAGTGTGCCCCCAACAAATCAAAATAATTGCCTCAGGCCATAAAAACAAAGAAATGCACAAAATGGTGCGCTAAAAAGGGTGTAACTCTTACAGCACCAAGGTTATAGAAAAACTCTATTTTTATGTGATCATGCAAAAAGTTCGGATTTAACTACAAAATAATATAGAAAATTGGGCAGCATTTCCCCCTGAATTCTAAAGCTATTTAAGATTCCTTAGAGTTAAAAGAAGAAAGAATGTAGAACTGAATTAAATAAATAGATAAATAAATAATAAAGAAGTAATTATTTACTTACTTGCAATCCGGAGAAGTGTAGAAATTAGGGAAATACAAATATCCGAGCACCGGGTGAGTATATAATGCGAAAAAACGAAGAAATCGCGAAAAAATAAGAAGAAAAGACTCAAAAAACGCCAAAAACTACTTAGAAACCGCTTGAGAGAGGAAGGAGAAAGGGACAGCAACGCTTGCGCCGTCTGTCACTCGCCCTTATATAGAATTTCGTGACCGACGGTCAGGGCGTCTGTAAAAGCGACCGACGGGCTGGCCGTCTGTCGTGAAATGAATGCAATTTAATTTCGTGATGAATGCGATGATGACGCGTGTTTCTGCCCGGTGGACTTCCGACGGACGGGCCGCCTCTATAGAGGGACGTTCAAGCCGTCTCCGTAGAGAGGCGGGCAGACCGTCCCTGTAGAGGGGCGGGTAGGCCGTCGGTGACCTTCTCCTATAAAATCTGCAAGATTTTCTTGTCTCTTCATTTTCCAGCACCTTGGGATTTCATTCTTCTCAAAATGTTCTCCCCTCCTGCTCAAAGGATGCACCATATCTTAGATGACAAACACACTTGGGGAGAAGGCGCCATTTCCTCTCTGGCTGGGCTAAAATATCTGTGTCGGGTGAAAATCAACCAGAACCTCCTCCTGGCGGCGACCCACTTCTGGAACCCTCGATTTCACGTCTTCCAGTTCACCTATCAGGAACTGTGCCCTCTTTCTGAAGAATTGGCTTCCATTCTGGGAGCCCAGTTCCCTCCTGGCGCCTTGCCTTGCATCCCCCGCTGCGACCTACTTCAGACCCGGGACGTAGCCCTAGCCTTGGGGATATCCCCCTCGGCGGCCAACCGGCTGATTCCTCTGAGTTCCTCCTTTTCTCTGGAGCCCCTGATCGAGGCCCTAGATCAGTTCACTGACATCCCCACCTATCGGGTAAGTATCACGTTCCTATTCTGCATGGTGAACTTCCTTACTGTTGTTCCAGGAGGCCTGACAGGCGACTTTCGTCTGCTTGGAGTTCTGAGTGACTTTCATCTAGGATTGTCCCCTCTACCACTTGTTTTGGCCGAAACCATCTTAGGTCTGGACGCTGTGAGCTCTGGGTCCACTACAACATTTACCGGTAGCCCCTTATTACTCCAGGTACGTCATTATTTTAAAGGTAGTGCGTCCCTTATGGATTTTCACACTAGCTTTTCTTTGCGGGAGGTGCGTCCTTTCGGATTTTCACACAACCCTCTGCCTAAATTTTGCCTGAAGCAAACCCTACTTACTCCAGCGGCTTTTTTTTTTTTTTTTTTTTTTTTTTTTTTTTCAGATCTGGCTACAGGAAAAACTGAAGATGCTGTCTGAACCACCCCCTCGAGTCATTCCGCGGTACATGCCAAGCCATTTCTTGCCTCGTCGGCGACTGTATGGGTGTGCCACGACTAGTGAAGGCATTACCAGGTTTAGTGAGCTGTCAGATGACGACATCAGTTTTATATCCGCCTGGCTCCCGCTGTCTCATGCGGTCACCGATGGGTCATCAGGTTGTGTCCCCCTCTGCGGCCTCCGCCAGGCTACCTTCTGCATTACCTCGCGATGTTCACGGCAGCTTGGGATGACCCAGGATATAGTGAGGGTTCCCCTTGCTTTCCGAGGAGGAGATCTCTCGGTCGCATTTGCTTCCCGGTATCATGAGCTATGGGGCAGATTACCTGTGAAGACTGTCATCCCGAGGTTTGGCAATCATTCTGCATCCTCGACCAGCGGGTACAAGAAGTGGATCCTCAGCCCAACCTCCGATAATAGGACTCGAGGGCTCAAGCATCTGATCGGCGAGAGCAGCAGCAAGACCTAGTTTAGCCTACATGTGTATTTTTTGCTACATTTCTTTTTAATGCAGAACTAGAAAATGACAAAAGTGAAAAGAATAATATTCATCCCTTTCACAAGTTTCGTGTGCATTTCTAGATAATTTCAGCATACATGATCAGTTTTGGCATTTACTCAGCTGCTTATGCACTATCAATACATGAAACCAAATTTTAACAGCATCAACTCCTGTTACCGATCGGCCCTCTCGGGTTTTCACGATCGGACATTCTCTCTCATGCCTCTAATTTTTGCACAGGATGCCTTTTTTCCGGTTTTCACCCTGTCGAGGCGCCCAATTTTAGCACAGCCGCCTTTTTTCGGTTTTCGACTTGCAGGGCATTTTATTCTCTTCTTTTTATTTTGGTCTTTAGCCGTGGAACCTTTTGAGTCTGTCGACATTGACTGGCTCCTTGAACTCGTTCCCATCGCTGTCTGATAAGATTGCAGCCCCTCTGGACAACAGCTTCTTAAGGATGTACGGCCCTTCCCAGGTAGGCCTGAATTTCCCCCTGATATATGGTATTCCTGGCCTCATCTGCTTGAACACCAAGTCCCCCTCTTTCAGCGGGTGTTTCCTCACCTTCTTTCCGAAAGTTCTCGCTAATCTCTTATGATATATCTGATTATGATAATAAGCTTTCAGCCTACTCTCATCCAGCAAGTTCAGGTGCTGCAATCTCTGCTGCGCCCATTCGGCTTCCGGGATTTGGGCCTCCATGACCACCCTTAATGATTTAAGCTCTATCTCTACCGGCAATACTGCTTCTGTTCCGTATACCAGAGAAAATGGTGTAGCGCCCGTAGATGATCTTACTGTCGTTCTGTATCCCCACAGGGCGAAGGGCAACTTCTCAGCCCAATCTTTGTAGGTTTGGACCATCTTGGACAAGATCTTCTTCACATTCTTATTGGCGGCTTCCACTGCTCCATTCGCTTGCGGTCGGTAGGGAGAGGATTTATGATGCTCAACACCGTACTTCTCAAGAAGTTTTCTGGTCTCTCCCATAAACTGCACTCCATTATCAGACACTATGTGGTGAGGGAGACCATATCTGCAGATCAAATTCCTCTCTATGAACCTGGCCATATCCCTTGCGTCAATTTTCTTGAAAGATTCTGCCTCGACCCATTTGGTGAAGTAGTCGATCGCGACTATGATGTACCTGTGCCCATTGGACGCCGTAGGGCGAATCTCCCCAATGATATCTATCCCCCAGGCGGCAAACGGCCAAGGAGATGTTAAGTTATGTAGCTCTGATACCGGCAGGTGCCTCAGATCCGCGTACTGTTGGCACAACTGACATTGCTTGACATATTTTGAACAATCAGTGTCCATCGTAAGCCAATAAAAGCCTTGCCTCATTATCTTCTTGGCCAAGGTCACACCATTCATGTGGGCCCCGCAGACCCCTGCATGGGTTTCTTCCATTATCTTGCGCGCTTCTCTCTCATTCAAACATCTGAGCTGGATCCCATCTGACCGTCTCTTATACAGCACCCCTTCCAAGGATATGAACTGAGTAGATAACTTACGTATCATCCTCTGATCTTTTTCAGTGGCTTCCTCTGGAAATCTATCGCTTTCCAAGTAATTCATGATATCATAGTACCACGGCCTCCCATCTGACACCTCTAATTCCATTACAGGCACGGTTTCAAAGCTGGGCCTATCAGAGCTCGAAATCAGCACCGGCTTCATGGCCACTCCCTCAGGGTTATCCCATATTGATACTAAGGTTGCCAACGCATCAGCCAAACGGTTCTCGTCTCTTGGCACGAAGTGGAAGGTGCAAATCTCAAACTGCCCACACATCCCTTTCAGATATTGAACATAAGGGACCAGTCGCTCTTCCTTAACAGCCCACTCACCTCGGATCTGGTTTATTACCAAGGACGAATCACCAAATACCTCTACATTTCTGGCCCCCAACACAGCCAAAGCCTCCAACCCAAAAGTGCATGCTTCATATTCAGCTTCGTTGTTGGTTGCCTTGTATCTCAGTTTCTTAGCGAGAGGAAGTTTCTCATTATCTGGGGTTGTTAGGATGACTCCGACTCCGGCTCCTTTGTTGTTTACCGCCCCGTCAAAATGCAATTGCCATCCTTGAACAGAAATCGTGCCTATGCTCTCGTCAGGAAAGGTAAATTCGAGGGTGTCCCCTTGGATAGGATGCTCAGCAAGAAATTCGGCTACAGCTCGCCCCTTAATAGTCTTGCGGGTGATGTATTGCACATCAAACTCTTGTAGCAAGAGCAACCACCTCCCCATCTTTCCAAGCAAAGATGGTGCCTCCTGCAAATATCTTAAAGGATTCTGCTTGGCTACAGCCTGAACCTTGTACGAGTGAAAGTAATGCCTTAGCTTCTTCGATGCCCAAATCACTGCAAGGCAGATCTTCTCTACTTCAGCATATTTTATTTCGTAAGCCAGAAACTTCTTGCTGAGGTAATAAACTGCAAACTCCACCCCAAACTCATCCTCTTGAGCCATCATGGCGCCCACTGAACCGTCTTCTACTGCCAGGTACAGAATAAGCGGTTTGACAGGTTGCGGAGGTCTTAGTACTGGCGGATTTAACAGGTACTCCCTGATATTATCAAAGGCTCTCTGGCAGTCTTCATTCCAGACTACGGGCCGATTCTTCCTAAGCAGCTTAAAAACAGGTTCACATATCGAAGTGAGCTTGGCAATAAACCGGCTAACATACTGCAACTTGCCCAGAAAACTCCTTACATCTTTTTCCTTTTGTGGCACAGGCATCTCTCTGATAGCTTTCACCTTATCGGGGTCAATTTCTATCCCCCTCTGACTGACGACATGTCCCAACAGCTTTCCTGAAGTCACCCCAAAAAGGCACTTCTTGGGGTTAAGTCGCAGATTATACCTGCCGATCCGGGTGAAGAACTTCTCTAGAGCTTCAAAGTGCCCCTCTCGGGTGGCTGATTTGACCATCATATCATCAACATACACCTCTACTTCTTTGTGAATCAGGTCGCTTAGGATCTTGGTCGCCATCCTCTGGTACGTGGCCCCCGCATTCTTTAAGCCGAAAGGCATAACCCGATAGGCATAAGTACCCCACTCCGTGATGAAGGCAGTCTTGACCCGGTCAGCTATCTTGTTCAGGATCTGATTGTAGCCCACATATCCATCCCCAAAGCTGTACATCGCGCAGTTGGCGGCACTGTCTATCAATACATCAATATGGGGCAGTGGAAAATCATCCTTAGGACAGGCTTTGTTAAGATCTCGATAATCCACGCACACCCTGACCTTTCCGTTCTTCTTAGCCACAGGCACCACATTCGCCAGCCAAGTAGGGTACTGGACTTCCACCAGAAACTTAGCTTCGATCTGCTGTCGGATTTCCTCCTTAACCTTATCAGCCCATTCTGGCCTTAGCCTTCTCAACTTCTGCTTCACAGGCCTGCAATCTGGGTAAGTGGGGATGGCATGCTCCGCCACGGCTCGGTCAATCCCCGGCATATCTTCGTAGGTCCAGGCAAAGACTTTTTCATGTTTTGTTATTATTCTCTCAAAATTTTTTCTCTCCTCAGGAGTTATGTTTGATGCTATTAGAATTTCTCTCGGATTTTCCGAAGTTCCAAGATTGAAAGGCGTTGTGCCAGTAGAGTCAATGTCAAAAATTGATGGAATATGATCATGTTCATGCATGTTGAAATCATCAGAAACATCGCACAAATAAGTGAAATTGTTCATCTTATTGATAATATTATTGTTATCATCTACATCATAAAAGAGTTCTGGAATAAAAAGACAATCTAGGCTAGAGACTTCCTCTGCCGCTCCCGAGGTTGACGCTATTGCAGTTTGCCTATTGACTTTCTGATCTAGCAGAGGCCCTTCAGGCACGTCGGAAGAGATCTTCAACTCCTCCACTTCCAGCTCTAAATCTGCTATCTTCCCTTTTCCTTTCAGCCTGGCAGCTACCATTTTCTCAGTAACGATCTCCTCAAGCTCGCACTTGTCCCAAGTGATCCCCTGGGTCATGATTTCTTCATCCCAAAAGCCTTCAGCGGTCTTGACAAATCCGATGTGCCAATCATATACATCATTAAAAATCTCAAAGCCAGGGACAATCCTCCCATCTACCCACTGCGGTTCATCTTCACCAGTAAAAGCACATACTGAGGATGCGGGGACAAAGCTTTCTGAAATGTGGGGAATCCTGTCTGTTACCCTCTTCTTGCCAAAACCACCTCTGTACCCCAGACCTTTACGGTTCTTCTGCCCTCGAGTGGTAACCGCGGTCCGCAGCCCTTGGGAGCTTCTTCCCAAACCAGCCCCAGGAAGATAGTGCATCTTCTTCAACATATTAACCACAGCCGGGCTACCTCCTGATTCGTGCTCTTCCTTTATCATAGATACATGAAAACCACTGAACGGCTGATTGGCAATTTCTAGCACTGAGACCTGGTTTTCCCTGGCTGCCTTGATAGTCACCACCTCCCCTTCGTGCGGGAATTTTATCATCTGATGCAGTGTGGATGGCACTCCTCCTAATTTATGAAACCAGGGTCTCCCTAGCAAAGCCGAGAAATTAGCAGGAATGGGCAGAACCACAAATTCGGCTTCCACTTCGATAGGTCCTGTCTTGACCAAGGTCTTGAAGGTTCCCGAGGCTTGCCTCCTTGAGTTATCGTAGGCCGTGATAGTTAGGTCGGATTCGCTGAGCATGTCCTTGCTTAAGCCAAAAGCTTGTAAAGCTATCAAAGGGCATACATTGATAGAAGACCCATCGTCCACCATAACGCAAGCAGTGTGCTTGCCGCTAATCTGTGCCTTAATGTATAAGGGTCGGTTATGATTACGGCCTTCTGCCGGTAAGTCAGCATCGGAAAAGATCAACCTCTCCTCGGATCCTCCCTTGATTAGACCCAAAAGCTCTGATGGGGAAATAGTGGTGGCAACTGTGGCCTCAACCAAAGCCTCCACTACCTTCTGCCTATGAGAGGGAGACTGCCTCAACAAATCCCAAATGGATATCTGAGCCGTGGTTTTCTTCAATTGCTTTATAATCTGTTCCTCCTCTGGCTCTTTCTCTGCCACTGGCTGAACTGGCCCAGGTAGCTTCGCAATCTCGGGGATCACCCTTCCGCTTCTAGTGACAGCGCTTATTTCCCCATCTTCTCCATCGGAGCCCCACAGATCAAGGTTCAATCCTTCTTCATCATCGGCTTCTCCACCGCTCTCACTGCTAGACCAGCAATCAAGAGTCGCCACAACTGCTTTCTCCTCATCTTCTCCATCGGAACTACCGACAGAAGACTCCTCATTCCCATATAGATCTCGTAGCATGTACCACTCTGGCAGGCTAGATTGAATCATAAACACAGGTGGGGGTACGGCATTATAACTAGGCTTCTTCTCAGCTTCCCTCCTCTCAGGGTCAGAGATCTGTTTGCTATCGATCAAATCTTGAATGGAGTGCCGAAGTGCTTTGCATTTATCAGTGATATGGCCCGAGTGCTGGTGGAATGCACAGAATTCGTTGTCCTTATGTCCCGGCTTCCCTTGTGTCAAAGCCGGCCTGGGAGTTAGAGGACGCAATTTTCCCTCCTTCATCAGTCTCTTCAAGACCCAGGATAATGGTCTCCCTAAGTTCGAAAATTTCCTCGGGGTGGCTACCTCAGTAGCAGACACTTCACTCATCCTTCTATTGCTATTACTGGGACCTGCCGGCCTGCTGGCTCCTTGACCAGGGTTAGCCCTTTTGGCAAAAATATCATTGCTAGCTTTTCGGGTCAAGAACTCCCCTTCCGCTTCGATGGCTATATCCTTGAGAGACTCCCAGTCCTTTAACCCCTTCATCCTCAGTCCCTCCTTCAAGTATGGACTCGCGTTCTTAATGAAAAGACGAATCTGATCTTGGGTATCAGGCTTTCGGCGCATCTCCATCACTCGGTTCCGCCATCGGGTAAGGTACTCATGGAAGGATTCTCCGGCCTTCTGTTGGAGCAGCTCAAGATCTTTCAGAGTCACCTCCATTCTGGTATTACAATCGTACTGTTTCAGAAACTCCTCAGTGAGCAGATCCCAATCTTCTTTAGTGCGGCGGTCAAGGCCATGATACCAATCTATGGCATGAGAGGTCAAACTCAGACAAAAGTATTCCACTTTCTGCTTCTTAGACAATGTGGTCCCCTTCATGACCAGAGAATATTGCTTCACATGTGCAGTAGGATCAGAAGTACCATCGAACTTCGGCACGTCCGGCATCTTGAAGTTATAAGGGATCGGGTCCTCTCCGTCCAGCTCCCTATCCTCAGGATTCATCCCGTGAGCTCTACCTATCATACGAGCCATGGCCTCGAACCTCTCTTCCATCCTTTTTAAAATAAAATCATCAGCCTGAGGTGCCTTCCCCTTTTCGGATGCTACGCTCAACCTATCATCCTCAATATCTCTATCGTCATCAATTCTCAGCACTGGCCTTCTTCTCAGCTCTCCCGAAGCCACTGATCTCAACTCTACCGGTGGCGGCCTAACGGGCTCCTCTCGCCTTTCAACCCTTTCTTCTTCAGGCTCATTCAGTCTCACTGGAGGAGGAGGAGGAGGATTCTGGGGAACATTCGGCTGAGCGTTCTGCTGCGTCAAGGCGGCCAACATATTCATCATCCTTCCCTCGAATTCTTCAAATCGACGGCCCACTTCTTCGGCAATCATGGCCCTGGTGGCGTCTTCCCCCCTGGGTGAGTTTGCCATATGAGATACTGTGCCACTTACTTCTGATAAGATCTCCGGCAGACCTTCTCTATCTGACAGCTCGGGAGTAAGAACTCGGATCAGTCGCCCGGTCGGTGATCTAGTCCACCTGGGCAGATCTATGATGGCTGCAGGGACAAAAGTTAGAATGATGCATGAAATGTAGGTATAATGCATGATCGTGATATGCAACATTTACAGAGCACAAGCAAGCAAGTAAGTCCTTCCACCCTTATTTCTCCCACACACGTGGTCGTGCAGTCTCTTTCCTAGGTGGGATTAGCCCAAGGGTCAACGAGGAACCCAATGGACGCGTATGGTGCGCGGCGAAAAACCGGCAGCATAACACTCCTATGCTAATGTACAAGCAGATGGATAATGATCGTCACGTATTCGAACGGTCCACAAATTTCGACATGGCCCTACCGAGGCATGATAGCCTTTGGCTAGGTTACCAAGCGAGATATTTGGATTCACCCAATATGTGAAGATCCATACAGCAAGCATGAGATTATGGTTCATTTCACCTGTGGAGAGTGACTACAGTCATTACATGAGCTTTGGACGAGGGAGATGTTTCTTTGAGGCTACCCAAGCATGATCCCTGCCGACGGGTCTAGCTCATCACGAGCATAGCGACCGATCGGGTCATCATTTTGATATACCATTGAGGTACCTGGCTTGGGCTGGTGATTATCCTTAACACTTCCCCAAATTGAGTGAAAATGAGGAAGTGCTTCAGGAACGCACCGGGGCTAGAAGAGGGACCAAACTAGCTTATTCTAAGGCTCTAATGATATGTAAATGCAAATTTGAGAGAAAGCGAATTTATGAATTAAATTTTAATCATAAAATGTTAAAAGAGGTATTTTCAAATCGAAATCTCGAACCAATAACGTCCCCAGTGGAGTCGCCACTGTGACGCGCGCCGGATCCCGAGCGGCCGCCCGTTCGGACCGCCCGCACGTGGGCGGTCGGGGCATTTGCGGGTCCGTTGGCATCCTGCAATAAATCGCAAGTGCGTCTATGTTGGGCAACAAAGAGGTATCATGGAGTCGCCACCCAATAGAACATTGGGAAAGTTACTCTCGCCTCGGAGAGCCTAAGACTGCGCTTGGTATCCATTTTGGGCCAGCTAGAGGGGTCTTGGAAGGTAAACTTCTCGCCCAAAAGAGCCTAGGATTAGCGCTAAAGCCTCGTGACTCAAGAAGTATTTTGGAGGATAACCTCTAACCTCTCGAGCCCCAAAGACCAGAGCTGGGTCCGGGATTTCTCATCTATTTCTACCTCGATTAATTTATGATCAAATTTTAATGTCATTTGTTCGCTCTCTCTCCACACTATGCAGTTGATTTAAAAGGCGCATTTATTCACATTCGGAAAGCAGTAAATGAGCAGAATAGATATCAAAAGCGATAAATTACAATAACACAAGGAGCGGAATACAACTCCCTTATGTAAATGTGCGGTTCATACACAAATCGGGGCATTATTTATTTTGAGGACTTCGGTCCTCTCATGCATCATCATTGAAAATGGGATATTTAATATGTGATTATTTTTATTGGATGAAAATAGGGCGTTGGACCCTTTTTACATTTTATACAAAACTCAATTTTGTTTAAGTATAAATCGTTGATCTATTCTTACATTTAACGGGATAAAAGAGCTTATTCATATACATAAAATAATCAATGAATGAAAGAGCGAGAGAAATAAATCAAGAGGTTTAAGAAAACTAAACCAGACGAAATCCACCATGCATGGTAGGCAACCGCTCAAGCTCGAAATTATCCAAGAGGGCCAATATACACTCACAGAAAGTTAAGAGATGTTAACATTCATAAAATTAACACATAAGAAATCGAAGGGACTGAATAGAGATGGAAAATGATAAAAAAAACGGAGGCAGAACCCACCGACGGCCTTTCCTGGTTGACCGACGGGCGTCGGTTTGGTTAGTCGCTATGCCCGTTCGTCACTCAAGAATGGGCGTCTGTAGGTGGGTGACCGACGGGCGTCGGTCATAAAGATGACCCGTCGGTCACCTCTGTCTCCGGAAAACAGGAAGGAGGAAAGGGACTTTCGAGATAAAAAACAAGTTTTATCCAAGAAGGAGATGAGGGAGTCAAAATGAAGAAAAGTAATAATACGTATTCAAAATTTTCACGGGATGAATAAATAAATGATAAATAATTAAATATGAGATAAAAATGGAGAGAAAATCCGGAATATTTACCCTCAGATAGTTGCCTTGGGTAGAATTTTTGATGTCGGTTAGATCCCCGCGCGTTCCACGAGAAAGTAAGAGAATGAAAGATTAGAGAGAGAAAATGAGCTATTTCACCTCCGATCCTTCAGAAAGTCGATTTAGGAGTTCAAATCTAAAGAAAACTAATTAGCTTTTAGTTCCTTTGATCGATTTGATCCTTGATTAAGTAAAGTTTTTTTGGAAAATGGGTGTTTTTGGAAGAGAGAGAAAATGTGCTCGAATTTTGGCAGAGTTTCCTCTTCTGAAAATTTTTTTTCACCCTTTTGAAGTGAAAATCCGGACCTTATATAGCCAGACACGACCGACGGGCGTCGGTGCGTAGGGGCGGGCGTCGGAACGGTTGCGTGCTCCGGGAAACCAGGCGGCTCCTGACAGGGGCGGTGACTTTCCGACGGGCGTCGAAAAAAACCCTGAGCCGTCGGTGACTCGGAGCGACGGGCTATCTCCACAGACGGGCTGGCCGTCTGTGGAGGACAAAAAACCTTTTTTTACTCGGAAAACTCCCGTTTTCTCCCCCTCTGCCCCTGAAGTGTAGAAAAACCTCATTTCTCATGGAACGTGGGACTAAAACCTCCAACTTCAGCCTCCTGCACAGGCCTTGAACATTGATTTCATCATAGGGTAACCTCCGATCCGGACCGCTCCAGGACACGGTGCTTACACCATCTACCTAATTCTAACGTTACAACCAAAGTAAGACCTTTTGATTCTTAGTTCAATCTTATCCAATTAGCGGTGATGACCTTTTAATAAGGTTTGCTACATAGGAAGATGCATATGGTGTTTCTTGAGCTTCAAGCGGGGAGCCACAAATGCATTTATGCATTTGAGTTGAGTCTCATCCCCAAAGTGCTTAGAGAAAGAAAAAAAAAAGAAAAACAGTATTCGGGCAAAAATTAAGAGCAGAGAGAAAATTTTCAACCATGAAAATTCGAGAGAGCTGGTTGATAACAGGAGTTTGATGATTTCTAGATCCATCTCGAGATTAGATAAGGTCATGTATTTTTGAGATTAATGCCAAATGATAATCATGAAATCAGACTGGAACATATGCATATATACAATAATATATTAATGTAAGCAAAGAACTTTATCTTGCATACTCAAAATGGTTTAAGTTCCAGTATAAAATGTAGCGCATTGTTTTTTCTTCGCATATGTGCAATTTACTATAAGTGGTCCTCATTGCCATTTTCATCTTGATACTTCAGCAGACTTGCCTCGACATCGACTTCGAACTATTTGTCAGCACAAAATCCATATGACCATTATTCAAGAACCGAAAAGGAATTTAGCCCTTAAAAGAGAAAAAAAGGCCGTTAGAGATGAAAACCGTAACTGGCTCTCCAAGCAAAAGTTAGACCAAAGGGCAGGGTGAAAACCTGGAGACAGGCAATCTGCTCTACAAAAAATAATAAAATAAAAGTTGCTGGATTGGGTTGGGTCCATTCAAGGCAAAAATTAGGCATAGGGTTATGTGAAAATGCCTAAAGGGACGCATTTCCCATGAAGTAAAGCTAGTGTGAAAATCCACAAGGGACGTACTACCTTTAAAACAATGACTTCCGATGCCTAGAGATATAAGGCAGCATACTTTGGATGATCTTCCTTTCAGCCAGATAAGACATAATTCAGGACATGAGTTAGAATCCCGGGCATTTGCTCATTGATCGGGGGGCAAAGATGCACACCTGACGGTTCTCTTTGAAGAGTTTACGGGTCAGGGTCCCTAAGCAAAGATGCCATTTCTAGTTCCTCAGGGGGCATGGTGGAACGGCCAAGCCATATCCTCAATGGATCTTTAACCACTCAGCATGGTGGAGCGGCCAAGCCATATCCTCAACGGACCTTTAACCACTCAGCATGGTGGAGCGGCCAAGCCATATCCTCAACGGCCTTAACCACTCAGGAAATGGTCTATCCATTTTTGCATGCATTTCATACCATTCCGCATATGGCCATTTACACTTGCATGCATAATCTATTATATATTCCTGTGCAGACAGTTTTGCAGGAAAAGTCCAAATGGAGGCCACACACATAAAAGATATTCAAGGACAGGCCACACACATAAAAGCTAGTCAAGGACAGCAACGTTAGCACTCACCCTTGCTGGATAATCAGTTCAAGATAGAATCTACGCCGGCAAATCTCCGAGACCTCTTAAGAGGCAATTCTCCAAGGTCTCTTAAGAGACAAATCTCTTTTTTTTTCTTGCGCTTTTAGTAGTCTGTAGCAGACTCGGTGCAGTCCTCTAAGAGGGCATCTCTTGCGCTTTTAGTAGTCTATAGCAGACTCGGTGCAGTCCTCTAAGAGGGCATCTCTTGCACTTTTAGTAGTCTGTAGCAGACTCGGTGCAATCCTCTAAGAGGGCATCTCCTGTCCTTTTAGTAGTTTGTAGCATACTCGGTGCAGTCCTCTAATAGGGCATCTCTTGCGCTTTTAGTAGTCTGTAGCAGACTCGGTGCAATCCTCTAAGAGGGCATCTCTTGCGCTTTTAGTAGTCTGTAGCAGACTCGGTGCAATCCTCTAAGAGGGCATCTCTTGCACTTTTAGTAGTCTGTAGCAGACTCGGTGCAGTCCTCTAAGAGGGCATCTCTTGCCCTTTTAGTAGTCTATAGCAGACTCGGTGCAGTCCTCTAAGAGGGCATCTCTTGCACTTTTTGTAGTCTATAGCAGACTCGGTGCAGTCCTCTAAGAGGGCATCTCTTGCGCTTTTGGTAGTCTGTAATGCGGTCCTCTAAGAGGGCATCCCTTGCACTTTTAGCAGTCTGTAGCAGACTCGATGTAGTCCTCTTTTTGCACTTTTTGTAGTCTATAGCAGACTCGGTGCAGTCCACTAAGAGGGCATCTCTTGCGCTTTTAGTAGACTGTAGCAGACTCGGTGCAGTGCTTCTTTTATGCTTTTTGTAGTCTGTAGCAGACTCGGTGCAGTCCTCTAAGAGGGCATCTCTTGCGCTTTTTGTAGTCCGTAGCAGACTCGGTGCAGTCCTCTAAGAGGGCATCTCTTGCACTTTTCGTAGTCTGTAGCAGACTCGGTGCAATCCTCTAAGAGGGCATCTCCTGCACTTTTAGTAGTCTGTAGCAGACTCGGTGCAGTCCTCTAAGAGGGCATCTCCTGCCCTTTTAGTAGTCTGTAGCAGACTCGGTGCAGTCCTCTAAGAGGGTATCTCTTGCGCTTTTAGTAGTCTGTAGCAGACTCGGTGCAGTCCTCTAAGAGAGCATCTCTTATAGTTTTACTGGTCTGTAGCAGACTCGGTGCAATCCTCTAAGAGGGCATCTCTTGCCCTTTTAGTAGTCTGTAGCAGACTCGGTGCAGTCCTCTAAGAGGGCATCTCTTGCACTTTTGGTAGTTTGTAGCAGACTCGGTGTAGTCCTCTAAGAGGGCATCTCTTGCACTTTTAGTAGTCTGTAGCAGACTCGGTGCAGTCCTTTAAGAGGGCATCTATTGCGCTTTTGGCATTCTGTAATGCGGTCCTCTAAGAGGGCATCTCTTGCACTTTTAGCAGTCTATAGCAGACTCGGTGTAGTCCTCTTTTTGCACTTTTGGTAGTCTGTAGCAGACTCGGTGCAGTCCTCTAAGAGGGCATCTCTTGCGCTTTTAGTAAACTGTAGCAGACTCGATGCAGTGCTCCTTTTGCGCTTTTGGTAGTCTGTAGCAGACTCGACGCATCGCCATTTGCGGATGGCTTTTGCACTTTTAATAGTCTGTAGCAGACTCGGTGCACTCCTTCTTTTGCTCTTTTTGCAGTCTGTAGCAGACTCGATGCAGTCCTCTAAGAGGACATCATTCGCGTGTTGTAAGTATGTAGCGGACCCGGTGCATCACTGTCTTAAGATGGTTCCCGGCACTTCGTGGTCTTGTCAGTGACTCAGTGCAACTCAAGTGGATATCTCACAGTTTAAATCGCAGCACTGTTCTCGAGGGAGCAGCTGGAAGGAGGTAGCCTCAGGTACGCGCTTCTTTCCCTTTCTAGAATTTTGGCTCACCTAGTCACCCACACACTAGCCTCCCAAAAATTGGGGGCAACTGTAGACACCGGGTCCCGAGTAGCCTTGATAATGATGAAATTAAGTATGCCGATTTATAGGCAAAAGGAATGAAAGTTGGAGTGATAATTTCCTTGTCGTTTTGATTTGTTAGGAATGAATAAAAATGTATTTTAAAAAGATTTTTAAAATGTTTTAAAAATTATTTTGGGATAAAAATTTAGTTTTTAAATTATGGTGTTTTATAGAAATTGAAAAAAAAAAATTCGCGCGAATGTCGGGCTGCGGCAGCGCAGGGCGCGCGCCGCAGCTCCCCGGCGCGCAGGTAGCGCGCGCGTCGGGCGCGCTCGCTTGCGCGCTGCGTGAAAGCTCCACACAGGCGCACGCCCGCGTGCGCTAGTGATGGCTTGCCCGTCGTACGCGCCTTGTGCACGGGGACGCCCGTCGGGCGCTCTGACGGGGCGTCCCTCGCCCCTTTCGCCCCCTGGTCACCCATTTTCCGATTTTTGGCCATTTTGACCCCAAAAATTCATTTTTCTTCAATCTGTTTTGTAGAATTCAATGGTAAAACTTTTAAAATTCCAAACCTTTGATTTTCTTCATTTCTTTTGGTTTTATTGAAATTAAGTCAATTTAATTCTTCAATTAAAAATCTGAATCTTTGGGGAAAAATAAAAGGGGGAATTTTGGAAAGAATTTTGGGGGATTTTCTTTAGAAAATTATTTTTCTTCTTTCTTATCTCAAACAAAATTCTCTCAACTTTTCTAAAGATTTTTTAAGTGAATTCTAAAGTCAAAAAGATAAATTTTTGTTATTGGGAATTTTCTTCCTTTTAATTAACAATTTTTTACTTTAGGACAAATAAATTAGTTGTTTGTTCTTGGGTAAAAATTCACTTTTGACATTTTATTTTTCTAGTCATATTCTTCAAATCAAGACAAGGAATTAGATCTCCTTACCTTCATTTCATCAAGCTAATTTGCTCATTGACCGGGGGGCAAAGATGCACACCCTGACGGTTCTCTTTGAAGAGTTTACGGGTCAAGGTCCCTAAGCAAAGATGCCATTTCTAGTTCCTCAGGGGGCATGGTGGAGCGGCTAAACCATATCCTCAACGAACCTTTAACCACTTAGCATGGTGGAGCGGCCAAGCCATATCCTCAAACCACTCAGGACATGGTCTATTCATTTTTACATGCATCTCATACCATTTTTTTTAGCAAACATCTGCATATGGCAATTTACACTTGCATGCACAATCTCTTGCATATATTCCTGTGCACATGGCTTTGCAAGAAAAGTCCAAATGAAGGCCGCAAACATAAAAGCTAGTCAAGGACGACAACGTTAGCACTCACCCTTGATGGACAATCAGGTCAAGATAGAATCTACGCCGGCAAATTTTCGAGACCTCTTAAGAGGCAATTCTCCGAGGTCTCTTAAGAGACAAATCTCTTTTTCTCTTGCACTTTTGGTAGTCTGTAGCAGACTCGGTACAGTCCTCTAAGAGGGCATCTCTTGTACTTTTGGTAGTCTGTAGTAGACTCAGTGCAGTCCTCTAAGAGGGCATCTCTTGCACTTTTAGCAGTTTGTAGCAGACTTGGTGCAGTCCTCTAAGAGGGCATCTCTTTCACTTTTAGTAGTATGTAGCAGACTCGGTGCAGCCCTCTAAGAGGGCATCTCTTGCACTTTTAGTAGTCTATAGAAGACTCGGTGCAGTCCTCTAAGAGGGCATCTCTTGCGCTTTTAGTAGTCTGTAGCAGACTCTGTGTAGTCCTCTAAGAGGGCATCTCTTGCGCTTTTTGTAGTCTGTAGCAGACTCAGTGCAATCCTTCTTTTGCGTTTTTTGTAGCCTGTAGCAGGCTCGGCGCATTGTCATCTACGGATGACATTTACACTTTTAGTAGTCTGTAACAGACTCGGTGCAATCCTCTTTTCGCGTTTTTTGTAGCCTGTAGCAGGCTCGGCGCATTATCAGCTGCAGATGGCAGCTGCACTTTTAGTAGTCTGTAGCAGACTTGGTGCAGTCCTCTTTTTGCACTTTTTATAGTTTTTAGCAGACTCGGTGCAATCCTTCTTTTGCGTTTTTTGTAGCCTGTAGCAAGCTCGACGCATTGTCATCTACGGATGACATTTGCACTTTTAGTAGTCTGTAACAGACTCAGTACAATCCTCTTTTCGCATTTTTTGTAGCCTGTAGCAGGCTCGGCGCGTCGTCATCTGCGGATGGCAGCTGCACTTTTACTAGTCTATAGCAGACTCGGTGCAGTACTCTTTTTGCACTTTTTATAGTCTGTAGCAGACTCGGTGCAATCCTTCTTTTGCATTTTTTGTAGCATGTAGCAGGCTCGGCGCATTGTCATCTACGGATGGCAGCTGCACTTTTAGTAGTCTGTAGCAGACTCGGTGCAGTCCTCTTTTTGCACTTTTTGTAGTCTGTAGCAGACTCGGTGCAATCCTTCTTTTACGTTTTTTGTAGCCTGTAGCAGGCTCGGTGCATCGTCATCTACGGATGACATTTGCACTCTTAGTAGTCTGTAACAGACTCGGTGCAATCCTCTTCTTGCATTTTTTGTAGCCTGTAGCAGGCTCGGCGCATCGTCATCTATGGATGACATTTGCACTTTTAGTAGTCTATAACAGACTCGGTGCAATCCTCTTCTCGCGTTTTTTGTAGTCTGTAGCAGACCCGGTGCATCAACGTCTTAAGATGGTTCCCTGGCACTTTGTAGTTTTGTCAGCGACTCAGTGCAACTCAAGAGGATGAATAACAGCACTGTTCCTGAGGGAGCAGCTGGAAGGAGGCAGCCTCAGGTACGCGCTTCTTTCCTTTTCCTGAATTTTTGCTCACCTAGGCACCCACACACTAGGCTCCCCAAAATTGGGGGCAACTGTAGACACCGGGTCCCGAATAGCCTTGATCAGGATTACCCAATGATGAAATTAAGTGTGCCAATTTATAGGCAAAAAGAATGAAAGTTGGAAGTAATAATTTCCTTGTCGTTTTGATTTGTTAGGAATGAAGAAAAATGTATTTTAAAAATATTTTAAAAAAATGTTTTAAAAATTATTTTTTGATAAAAAGTTAGTTTTTAAATTATTCTGTTTTTATAGAAATTTTAAAAAATATATATATATTTTATTTCACGCGAGTGTCGGGCTGCGGCAGCACTGGGCGCGCGCCGCAGCGCGCAGGCGGAGCGCGTGCGGGGCGCCCTCGCCCGCGCGCTGGGCAGCGCGCAGCACCTATCACTCGCCCGCGTGCGCGCGCCCTGCACGCAGGAAGCCCGTCAGGCGCTCCGACGGGCCATCCCTCGCCCCTGTGCGCCTGTTTTCGTCCGTTTCAGCTTTTATGGCCTTTTTGGCCATATTTTTTTCATTTTAAATGCTTTTTAACTCATTTTTTTTGCATAATTTAATTCAAAATCCTTTTATCTTGCAACCCTTCAAATTCAGTTATTTTTTGTAGTTATGGGAATTAAATTAATTTAATTTCTTAATTAAAAATTTTTAATTTTGGAGAGGAATAAAAGGAATTTTAGAGAAAAATTATTAGGGGTGAATTTTCTTTAGAAAAATATTTTTCTTCTTATTTCTTCTCTCAAACAAATTCTCTCAATTTCTAAAGAATTTTTCCAAGTGAATTCTTGAGACAAAAAAAATAATAATTTTTTGTTCTTGGGAATTTTTCTTCTTTTCATCTAACAATTTTTACTTTGAGACAAATAAATAAATTATTTGTTCTTGAGTAAAAATCCATTTTCAATATATTATTTTTCTAACTTTATTCTTACAATCAAGACAAGGAATTGGATTTTACCTTCATTTCATTAAGATAAATTTTGAGGGTAAAGATTTTTGGCTCAATTTCTTAATTTAATTTTTAATTTAATTTTTTTTGTTTCCAATTAATTAGTTAACATGTAAATTTTTTTATTTCTATCATTTTCTTCTTATTTTCTTATTCTTTTAATTTTATTTAATTAATCATCATGTAAATTCTTTTAGATCTATTATTTAATTGTTCATATTTCTTTTTTTTATTTAATTGTTCATTTTATTATTTCTTATTCTTATTTCTTATTTAATTGTTCATGTTCATATTATTGTCACCATTTTTGTTCACATATTTTATTAGTGTTATCATTTAACATGTTTTAGCATAATTGGCTTATCTTATTTTTGTTTTATTCCCCCATATTTAATTGAATTGTTCATATTATTATTATTATTATTATTATTATTATTATTATTATTATTATTATTATTATTATTATTATTATTATTATTATTATTATTATTATTATTATTATTACCATGTGCTTATGTGATTGTCTATATAATATTATTATTGGTATTATTATTATCATGCCTTAAACATGCCATGTTGATTTTATTTCCTATTGTTCTTGCATGTTTATATGATTGTTCATCTTCTTTGATGTTATTGTTATTTTTTATTAATATTATTTTTATTTTTATTATTATTATTATTATTATTATTATTATTATTATTATTATTATTATTGATTGTTCATATTCTTTGTTATTATTGTGTTATTATTATTATAGTTATTACCATCATTAGTATTATTATTATTATCCTTATTCTTGTTTTTTTCATTATTACTACTATTATTTGTATTTCTTATGCATGCTAAATTTTATGTATATTATATTTTTTATGCATGATTGGATGTTATAATTATTATTTTATGTCTTTATGCATGTTAAATTTTATCATCATTATTTTATGCTTGTTTATGCATGTTGAATTTTATTATTGTTATATTATCTTTTATGCATGCTAATTTGTTAATTAATTAGATTGCATATTTTTATTTTGTCATTTTAATTGGCTTGTCATATATGATGCAATTTTGATTGCCTTAATTTAATTATTTTCAAGTTATATGTTTAATAATTTTTTACTAACTTCCCTTTTATTTGTTTTTTTTCTTTTATTTTTAATATTTATTTTGATGTGCGAGTCTTTTCCATACCAAGTGGGAGCCCATGAAGATTTGAAGATCTATTTGGGAGTTAACTTGGTATTTTCATTACTTTGCTTTCATTATTTTATTTTTAATATGTAATTTGTAATAAGTTTATTTAATTTTATTTTTATGCACGTTAATTAAAAAAAATCACAAAAATATTTCTATTAACTAAACTTGAATTTTTTAATAAAAATGGGACCAATGTCCAAGTTTCTTCCATCCAAAATAAATTGTCATTTTAAAATTGTTTTCTTTAATTATGCATGAGAGGACCAATGTCGTCATTTTTAATAAACAGCCAGATTTATGTATGAATTGTATTAACTAATGGGGGTTGTATTCCGCCCCTAGTTTTTTTGTAATTTATTTGGCTTTCATTTATTTTATTTACCGCTTTATTTATATGATTGATATGCATTTCATTAAATTGCATCAAAATTGAATGAGACATGGGATGAAACGCTAAATTTAAAACTTGATTATAAACTTAGCCAAGATATGAATAAAAGGGGAGTCCCGAACCATCTCTGGTCTTTGGGCTCAACGAGGCGAGAGGACCATTTCAATGTTCCATTGGAATGAGATTTCCAAGACACCTCTTGTGTCCCGTAAAAAGGCTTTAACTTGCATAGTCCTAGGCTCCACGAGGCGAGAGGGCCCTCCTAATGTTCTATTAGGATGGGACCTTCAAGACCCCTCTAGCTTGCCCAAAATGGACATAGCAGAGCCGTCTTAGGCTCACTGAGGCGAGACGAACTTTCCCAATGTTTTATTGGGTGGCGACTCCATGAAATCTCCTTGTTGCCCAAAATAGACGCACTTGTAAATACCTTACAAGTTTTATGAACCTCTCCTGATAGCCCTAAAGTGGGCCTTCGGGGCCCACGGGGTTTGGCACGTGTCACACCGTCCCAGGTAAGAACTAGATATCACCCTGTGCACGTACCTCAGTGCTTGTGATGAGAGTATCGTACTCTTCGACGTATCATGGTCAAACAGCACTCCCGACAAGGCAATCATCTCCCAATGCTACCTCCTCATGGCTCTTTGGGGAACTATAACATCCGGCCCAAGTGGGAGACCCATAGCCTTAAAGAACCTCTGGTGCATCATGCTATAATGGTAGCCTCAGACCCAGAACTGTATAACCCCCTCCTCCTTATCAGATCTCTGAAATACTTTGTAGTGAAGGGTAGCCAGAAACTCTCGAGTGACCTCGGGGTGAGCCTAAAATGAGGGCCATAAGAACTCTGTCCATCCTGCGGCTGCCACCAAAGCATCTACCTCCCCCAGCATACCCATACTCTCCAAGAAAGGTCTGGAGACAAAGCAGCTGGCTCAAAACTGTACGTGAGCCAATGCTCTAAATCTCTCTCTACCCTCGTTGCTCATCCAGAGAGGAGCCTGAGCCTCAGGCTAGTCATGAGGAATGTTATATCGTGGAGGCATCCTAGAAGGAAAAGAAAGTTAGCTTTACATTATTGTTACAAATAACAGCTAAACAAAAGATTATGAATTTTGAAAAATTCGACAGCATTTCGACTGAAATGTGCCTGCCCAAAAAAATTTCGGTAGCATCCCAGTAAGGATGTGCCTACTTAGATAATTTTTAAAAAATTTGGGTAGCATCCTGGCGGGGATGTACCCAACTTCCTGCATAGAAAATGCAATAAAGGGATAGGCCTCAGGCCCTAAGCAACAATTTCATCATTTGCGAGTTATTTTCGTGTCTTATTTACTTCAAGACACGCTGAAAACTATGTTAGTCCAGGGCAAGTTCACAAATCTCAAACTCTTTTCTTTTCAATTTATTATTTGTTTGTGCATATTTACATTCTTACGACTATGGTTCATATATAGTCCAAAGAGACCAGGTAGATAAGAGTAGAAATTATCATTACATCTTGCTAAATTACACTAAACATGCATTTTCCATGCAAATTATTCAAAAAGAAATAAAGAGTAATAGAGAAACATGACAAACTCACCTAGTAGTCGACGAAAATGTACTAAACAAAACTTGATGGAAATGCAAAAAAGATACTCCTAAGTGTGCACGATAGTACAAGGGTCATTTTAATGCAAACGGTGCGCAAAACGAGAAAGAATGAAGAAAAAAGTGCAAAAAAATAAGGGGTGGCGCTGGTTTCGCGAGGGAAGAAAGGAAAAAGAAGGAAAATAATTGAAGGGGCATCGCTGGGCACCCCTTTTATAATTTTTCATGACTGACGGGCCTCCTATTGGAATACCAAGCGATGGGCAGCCCGTCTATCGTTAAAAATTTAGTTTTTATTCCTTTCATTAATGGCCTATTTATTAAGTCATTAATGAACTCATTAAATGGTTGTTTTTTTTTATCTAAAACTCCCTGAATATTCTTCAATTTCTGCATCCAACGCGTGTCCCTATCAAATTGTGAAGAAATATGGAAAAATTATTTTATGCATGTGACATGCATGAGACATGCAGGAAATAAACCTGCCTAGTGGTCAACAAGGTTGACCGATTGGCTACCCGTCGGGTAAATGACAGACGGGTACCCCGTCGGTCATTTCTTCCTTATAAATACACCCCTTTTCTTGGATTTTGTGCATTTCCATCATTATGAGTCTCAGCCCAAGCTCATATCTCAGGTTTCTCTCTCTTTTTCCTTTACTTCCCTTTACTAGCTTTTGTTTTCTTAGTCGCAAACCTTAGGACATGTCTGTGTCTGCCATTTCTAAGATGCACCAAATCCTGGATAACCCTCAGACCTGGGAGAATACCACCCTTGCTCTACTTTCTGGTTTAAAATTCCTGAGAAGGGTTAGGATAGATCACAACTTCCTTCTGGCTGCAGTCAGCTTTTGGGACCCACGCTTTTATGTCTTTAGGTTCACCTATCAGGAATTGTGCCCCCTGCCTGAAGAATTTGCTGCCATCATCAGGGCCTGGTATCCTCCCAGTGCCTTACCCTGTATTCCCTGCTGCGATCTAACCCACGCCCGAGAAATTGCATTGGCCTTAAGCATTGCTCCTTGTGACGTTGCTCGCTTAGTTCCTTAGGGTTCCACATTTGTTCTAGATCCATTGATTGAGGCATTGGACGAGTTCTTTGATGTCCCGCCATGCCGTATGAGTATCATCTTCCTATTTTGTCTCATGAGGTATCTAATTGTGACTTCAGAGGAGTTGACTGGCGATTCTCATTTATTTGGGATTCTGGGTGACTTTTATCGTGGCTAAACCCCTTTTCCACTGGTCCTCGCGGAGACTATTCTGGGCTTGGATTCTATCCGTGCTGAGCATTCTGTTATCTTTTCTTGGAGCCCCTTATTACTCTAAGTACGTCATCATTTTCCAAGGTAGTGCGTCCCTTGTGGATTTTCACACTAGTTTTTTTTACGGGAAGTGCGTCCTTTTCGGATTTTCATACAACCCTATGCCTTACTTTTGCCTAGGGTGATCCCAACTCACTCCAGTGGCTCTTATTTTATTTTTATTTTTCTTTATATTTTTTCTTTCTTTTCAGATATGGCTGCAAGAGAAGTTGAAGTCATTGTCCGAACCACCTCCCAGGGTCATCAATCAATCCTCTCTGGGGCATTTCCTTCCATGCCAGCGACTGTACTCATTCGCAACTCCTGACGAGGGCATCACCAGATTTGGCGAAATAACAGACAAGGATATTACTTTCATGAGCGGTTGGCTTCCCCTATCTGCTGCGGTAGTCGATGGCTCCTCGGTGTGTGTCCCCCTATGTGGGCTTTGCAAAACCACCTTTTCCATCATAGGCCGTTGTGCTCGATAGCTCGAGATGACCCAAGATGTAGTAAGGCTCCCTTTATCTTTTCGAGGTGTAGTTCTCTCCTCGGCCTTTGCATCCCAATATCATGATCTTTGGGCTAGACTACTAGCGAAGATTGTTATATCCTCCTTCAAAAATCATTTTGTTACTTCTAGCAGTACAGATAAGAGATGGGTGCTCATCAGCCCTGCAGTTAATAATAGGACTCGACGACTTAGACACTTGGCCGGCGAGAGTAGTGATAGAGCCTAGTTTAGATTTGCATGCATTTTAATTGATGTGTTTCTTTTTAAAACAAAACTAGAAAATAATGTAAATGAATAAATTCAGTTTTATTTCATTTCACAAAGTTTTGTACATTTCAGCATGATTTCAATATACATGATCGTCATTTAACACTAATTCAAAATGCAAAGCTACATTCATTCATGGAACAAATCTTGACAGCATCGAACTCCTATTACCAATTAGCCTTCTCGGGTTTTCTTGATTGGACATTTCTCTCAAGCTTCTAATTTTTGGCCAGGCTGCCTTTTTCGGTTTTCACCCTGACGAGGTGCCCAATTTTAGCAAGGCCTCCCTTTTTTTCGGTTTCCGACCCGCGGGGCTTTTATTCTCTTCTTTTGATTTTTATTATCTTTAGCCATGGAACCTCTTTAGTCTATTAATGTCGATTGGCTCCTTGAACTCATTGCCATTGCTGTATGCCAAAATTGCCGCCCCTTTCGTCAAAAGCTTATGAAGGATGAATGGGCCTTTCCACGTTGGTCTGAATTTTCCCCTGATGTCGGCCGCGCCCTGTCTCATCTATTTGAATACCAGATCTCCTTCATTCAGCGGGTGTTTCTTGACTTTCTTCCTAAATGATATGGTTAGCCTTTTCTAATAAATTTGATTATGATAATAGGCCATTAATTTGTTCTCATCCAGTAGGTTCAGATGTTGCAACCGCTGCTTTGCCCACTCAGTCTTCAGAATTTGGGCTTCCATAACTACCCTCAATGACCTGAGCTGGATCTCTACAAGCAGCACTGCTTCTGTCCCATATACTAAAGAATACAGCGTGGCCCCTTTAGAAGTTCTGACAGTCATTCTATAACCCCAGAGTGCAAAAGGCAATTTTTTTGCCCAATCTTTATAGTTCCGAACTATCTTGGCCAGGATCTTCTTGACATTCTTGTTGGCAGCCTCTACTACCCCATTGACTTGAGGACGATACAGAGAAGACTTGTGATGCTCGATACCATATTTTTGAAGCAACCTCTTCGTTTTAGCCATGAACTGGACTCCATTATCGGATACAATGTGATGTGGTAGACCATATCTGCATATCAGTTCTTTTCAATGAATTAGGCCATATCCCGAGCATCAACTTTCTTAAATGATTTAGCCTCCACCCATTTGGTAAAATAGTTGATAGCGACTATGATGAATCTATGTCCATTGGAGGCCGTGGGACGTATTTCTTCGATGATGTCGATCCCCCAAGCTGCGAACGGCCAAGGCGACGTCAAACTATGTAACTCTAAAACCGGTAAGTGCCTTAAATCTGCATATTGCTGGCATAGCTAACATTGCTTTGCATACTTTAAGCAGTCTGTGTCCAAGTTGAGCCAGTAGAACCCTTGTCTCATAATCTTCTTAGCCAATATTAAACAATTCATATGGGCCCCGCACATCCCATCATTAGTTTCCTCCATCACCTTTTCGGCCTCTTTTCCATCCAGACACCTCAACTGGATACCGTTGACTTGTCGCTTGTACAACACCCCATCTATGCAGATAAACTGGGTAGATAACTTGCGAATCAACCTCTGGACTTTTTCGATAGCTTCTTCTGGGAACGTCGCCTTTTCTAAATAATTTTTGATATCATGATACCATGGCTTCCCATCTGCTACTTCTATTTCCATGACTAGTTTAGACTCAAAGCTAGGCCTTTCAGTACTAGAAATTAACACAGGTTTCATAATCACCCCCTCTGGATTATCCCACATTGACACCAAAGTTGCTAGCGCATCGGCTAACTGGTTTCCATCTCTTGGAAGAAAGTGAAAGGCGCATTGCTCGAACTGGTTGCTCAAAACTTTATAGTACTTCACATATGGCATCCATCACTCTTCTTTAACGGCCCACTCGCCCCTAATCTGATCGATTACTAGTGATGAATCGCCAAATACTTCCACATTCCTTGCCCCTAAGGCTATCAATGCTTCTAATCCAAAATTGCAGGCTTCATATTCGGCCTCGTTGTTGGTGGCTTTATATCTTAACTTCTTAGTCAATGAAAGCTTCTCATCATCAGGGGTTGCTAGAATAACTTCGACTCCTACCCCCTTGCTGTTTACAGCCCCGTCAAAGTGTAACTGCCAACCTCTTATTGCAATAGCTGCTATGTCTTCGTCCGGGAAATTGAACTCGTATGAATCCCCTTGGATCGGGTGCTCGGCTAGAAACTCTACTACTGCGCATCCCTTAATGGTCTCCCCATTTTCCCAAGCAGAGACAGGGCTTCTTATAGGTATTTGAGAGGATTCTGCTTCGCGACTGCTTGTACCTTATAAGAGTGGAAGTAGTGTCTTAGCTTCTTAGAGGCCCAGATCACCGCCAGGCAAATCTTTTCTACTTCTACATACTTGGCCTCATAAGCAAGGAATTTCTTGCTAAGGTAATAAACTACAAACTCCACTCCGAACTCATCCTCTGAAGTCATCATGGTGCCCACAGAATTGTCTTCTATGGCTAAATACAAAATAAGCGATTTGACTAGCTGTGGTGGTCTCAAGACCAGTATATTTAGCAAATACTCCCTGATAGTGTCGAAAACTCTCTAACCGTTCTCATTCCATACTACAGGCAGGTCTTTTATGAGTATTTTAAAAATTGGTTCGCAAATTGAGGTAAGCTTGGCGATAAACCTGCTGAAATACTATAATTTACCCAAAAAACTTCTGACATCCTTTTCCTTTTGGGGCACTGGCATCTCTCGGATGACCTTAACCTTGTCCGGGTCAATCTCAATCCGCCTCTGGCTGACCACATGTCCTAACAACTTCCCTAAGGTGACGCCGAAGATACATTTCTTGGGGTTCAACCGCAAGTTGTACTTTCCGATCCTTTGTAAGAACTTTTCTAGAGCCTCAAAGTGGCCTTTCCTAGTGGCCGACTTGATCATCATATCATCCACGTATACCTCCACTTCTTTGTGGATCAAGTCATCTAGGATCATCGTTGCCATTCTCTGCTAGGTTGCGCCTGCATTCTTTAAACCGAAAGGCATTACTCTGTGAGAAAAATTGCCCCACTCGGTGATGAAAGCTATCTTAATCCGGTCGACTATCTTG
Source organism: Excoecaria cochinchinensis (assembly GCA_947683425.1). Classification (NCBI taxonomy): domain Eukaryota; kingdom Viridiplantae; phylum Streptophyta; class Magnoliopsida; order Malpighiales; family Euphorbiaceae; genus Excoecaria; species Excoecaria cochinchinensis. The sequence continues at coordinate 5,106,244 of CANTUQ010000146.1, read as the reverse complement.
TTGAGTATCTGATTATAGCCTACATAACCATCCACGAAGCTATACATTATACAAGCGGCTGCATTGTCTACCAATACGTCTATATGAGCCAATGGAAAGTCATCTTTTTGACAAGCCTTATTCAAGTCTCAATAGTCCACACATACGCGTATTTTACCGTTTTTCTTGGCTACCGAGACCACATTGGCCAACCAGGTTGGGTATTGTAATTCAATCAAGAGCCTTGCCTCAATCTATTTATGAATCTCCTCCTTGACCTTATCTGCCCATTCTGGCCTAAGCCTCCTAAGTTTATGCTTGACAGGTTTATGGTCTGGGTATGTTGGAATGGCATGCTTTGCAACTTCATGATCTATTCTAGGCATATCTTCATAGGTCCAGGCAAAGGTTTTTTTATTTATATTTTTCTATTTTCTCAAAATTTTCTTGCTCTTCACGAGTTATGTTAGATGTTATTAATATTTTCTCTGGGTTCTCCAAAGTTTTCGAGATTAAATGGAGTGGCATCCGTTGAATCAATGTCAAATATAAATAAATTACGCTCATGATTATGCATACTGAAATCATCAGAAATGTCACACAAATAAGCAAAAGCGTTCATGTTATTAATAAAACTAGAAATGTCATCAACATTATTGAAAAGTTCAGAAATAAAAGGAAAATCTAAATTATCATCTTTTCCTCTCTCTGACGACGCAAATATTATTGTCAACAATCTGCTATCGTCCTTAGGGCCCATCCTTCCTTTCTCTCAACCCTTCATCAATGAGGCCTTGAACCTGCTTTCCCAAATTTCGACATTCATCAGTGTTATGCCCAGTCGCAATACCAATTTGTACGATGACCCAGACATCCTTGGCCTCTGGCAAGTCTAGCCAGCATCGACTGCAACTTCCCTTGCTTAACAAAATAAGCGAAATGTTTAGATAGAGGTTTTTTCGAGATGATACATCCGCTTTGGGTCACTCCCCTAGTTGGAACCTTTGTGTCTCCAAAGCTTACCTTACTGCTATCGCCATGGCTTGAACTTCCATCGCTTCCTCTGTAACACTCCTATACCCCCTTTGGAAGGATACCGAAGTGCTACGCAAACAAATACATATACAAACTCAAATGCATACACAAAAACTTAAATGCTGTTATTAAAGCAAATACATTTAATCGAAAAGATGCCAAATCCATATATAAATAATCATATCATTTTACAAAAGGGATTTGAAAGCCTTTAACATATATAAAAACAAAATTGTTCCTTTACAAATTACATTTGCTCAAATCCAAAATCCATATACAAATCTTATATCAATACAAAAATATAGCGGAAGACAAAAAGAACTGCAACTATAGACTTCTAGTGGCTGACCTGCAGATGTCCGACTCTAAACTGAACCTGCCACCTACATGGGAAAATAGCCCGTACTAAGCGATAACGCTTAGTGGGGAGGAACAAAACATGCATATACATATAATTGCAATAACAATATATGAGCTTATCAAAGCAATAAAGCTTGTAAACATATTTCACTCATACTTATATCAAGTATTCATCCACACATGCATATGGGCATGTAGCCATCACTTATTCGTCATATGTGAATTCACAAGATAAAGTAATTAACCATTTATATCCAAGTAAGCAATCTTCATATGCATCTTCACAATATAAATAATTAGCCATTCATATCCAACTACAAGTATCGCATCATATCTTATCATATGTCATGTACATAAATATATAACATATATCCATTTTCATGTCATTGGGAACACATATTATAGTCATATATAGCCGCATATACAAACCTCATATAGTAGTCTGATTACTCACTAACTAGTGGATACGGGTACTAATGATACTGATAGGACACAATATCCAAGCATATAGAGACATGAGTCTCGCATCATGTGTAAACATGTATACTCGAAGGCATACCGAAGATAGAAGTCTCAAATAATGTATAGTGGTGATCGAAGTCTCTTATCATATAAACCCAAATGGGGTCAACATGTAACGTGTAACGTATAGCAGCTGCACTCACACTCTAACCCTTAATAAGCACTTATCTATCCACTGCTAGGACTATCAGGCTCAAATAACAACTCAGCTATGCTTTAGTATTACTATCATATAATAGAGAATAATTCAAGTATAATCACATCATTTCACGTATACATGTATATTGACCGATTTCGGAGACACATAAATCATACACTGGCTTTATTATGAACATATAACTCATAATTAAATTACCCATATACATATAAATCGCGAACATATAAATCGCATACAATATTATTAATCATATACATATAACTTACAATTAGAGGCATCATAATATAAGTCAAGCCTAAAACAAATCATGTACCATGTAACAATAAAAACCCATGTAAAAAGAGATGTGAAATTCATTTTCAAAACAAAGCAGGAAGGGGCTCACTATCTCGCTTGCAACAAGAAGTCGTGCTCGCGACAGTAGCCGAGGAAAAACTGCGGAAGAGAGGGCTACCATGAGTCGTGCATTGCATCACGACTCGTGCTCAGGCCAAGACTCAGAGTCACGAGTTGGGCGCATCACACTGAACCATGCACATCCCGTCGAGTCGTGCACAACCTGCCGAGTCGTACACTTTTCAGGCGGAGCTCTCCTGCCGAGTGGGCTCTCATGCCGATCGGGCTCTCAAGCTGAGCAAGCTCTCATGCCGAGTGGGCTCTCATGCCAATCGGGCTCTCATGCCGAGCGGGCTCTCATGTCAATCGGGCTCTCAAGCCGAGCGAGCTCTCATGCCGAGCGGGCTCTTAGGATATTGAAATCACACTGCTGTATCGCACTCACGATAAGCGCCGTGATCGAGACAAAGTCGCATTTCCCAGTTCCTCAGCACTAAAACATACGTTTAAAACTTTCAAAACTCAGATTAAACATACCCAACCACTCAATCAAGCATATACACTAACCTTATCACTTCAATACATTCAAAATAGACTTATAACAATAACAACTCAAATTACACAGTGGTAATGCCCATCAAAATAACATATACAGAGGTTTTAATAGTTCATCAAAAACCCATAAATTCATCTCATATTCATGTATGTTCACTCAAAATTAACATGTAAACAATTATGACTCTATCATCTCAAATCATTTACACAAATCTACTAAACACGTGTGGTTATATGTATCAAAAACACATAATTTACAGTAAAATCAAAGCTCAATAACTGATCCGAACGAGAAGGATAAAAACACTCCCAAACCAAACACAACTAAAAGCAAACTCCCAAACCTAAAATGGAGCTTAACAAATCCACTATCTTCAAGATCCCACTTTTTCCTTTTCCTTTATCTTTCCTCCTCTCTTCAGATTCTTACATATATTCAACGGAAACACACATTAAATTAACCCATATAGATGAAAAAGGAGAAAAAGAAGAAGCAAGCCACTAAACCCAGCCAATTACCTCTTGGAACAATTCCTGATCTCAAAACCCTAACTCAATCTTAAAGAATAACACATGCAAAAGCTTGAGAGCAGAAAATGGAGGAGTGAGGGAGTGAGAGAACGTAAGAGTTCAAGAAGGAGGAGAAGAAGATGGCTTCCATGGGAACAAACTCTTTTTCTGCCCTCCCTCTCTCTACTCCCTTTCAAATCCAATTTAATGCTCTCAACTACCCATCCATATGTCCATCTCTCATTGGACCCCTTACACAACTTCTTTGACTTTCTCTTTTTTTTGTCCTCGATTCAATTCCAAATGCACTTGCAAAAATACCAAAATACCCTTAATGTCCAATTAAATATGAAATTTCAACTAGGCCATATTTGGAATGTTACATCCTCCTTTAGGGATTATAAGCAGCTCAAGATCCCAAATTGCCACCTCAGGACTTGGCCATCATCAATCGGGGCTTTGGTATACTGATGGTGACTTGTTAGCCCCTGACCCATGGTAGGTCTAGCTGACCACACTTTTAAAAAAGGTCTGCCTAGGCCGAATCGATATTTATGGGCTATTCTAGCCACCGAAACTTTTTCCTCCTCCCGAATACTAGTGCAACTATCACATCTACATAAGCAATTTTCCTCTTCCACGTTCGCGGCACCAAAAGTGAGCCTCTTATAGGTGGCTTGAGTAGTAGCACTCTTAGATCGCAAAATTTCTTCCTTGAGGATATCCTTCCTTCTTTTCGGGCCACCTGTCATTATCCTGAACTCATCCTTGGAAACATGCCCTTTGTCTTTTTGTCCAAATGCGGGAGCAAAAGGCACTTTCCCTCTAGTCTCAGTCTGCGATATGCATGCCGTCTTAGCTGGGTTACGTTCCCTCTGCAACAAGGTAAAAATAGTATATTGTGCCTTGGTGGATAGCGTCATCGCGGTAGCAAAATTCTCCCTCATAGTCTTCATCCTAGCTTCAAACTCTTCGAGCTTCCTTTCTAGTTCCCGTGCCTTCTTGTCCATTTCATTGATAATAAGTGTATGAGCTGTGCCGGGCCTTCTAGATGGGTTTGCCATGTCACTCTCTATTGAACACTGCGAAGGGGTATAACTCATTGCTTTCTGAGATTAACTCTAAGTTCGCATATACTACCCTTTTCTCCTCTTCTCCCTCTTCTAGCATTTCAATAAAAATAAGGATTATTGAATAGTCGCTCATCGACACCTTTAGACCACTTGGCCAGATCTATGATGGCTTCAAAATACGTCATGTTAGGATAATGCATGAATGCCATAACATGCATGGTCATGCTATGCAGCATCTACAAATCACATGCAGGCACATAGGTCCGTCCAACCTTGTTACTCCCGCACATGAGGTCATAGTCTCTTCTCTAGGTGAGCTTGGTTCATGGGTTAACAGGGAACTCGATGAACGTGCATGGTGCATGGCAGGAAACCTGCAGCATAACCTCTCCCAACTAATGTACAAACATATGGGTTATGATCATTATGTATTTAGGTAGTCCGAATGAATTGACATAGGCCTATCGGGGCATGACAGCCTTTGATTAGGTGACCAATCAAATTATTTGGGTTTGTCTAATACATAATGATCCATACAACAAGCATAGCATTAAGGTTCATACCACCTGGGGGAAGTATCTATTTCCATTACATAAGCTTTGGCCAAGGTGATGTTACTTTAGGTCTACCCAAGCATGGTTCCTGCCAATGTGTCTAGCTCATCACGAGCGTAATGGCCGGTCGGGTCTCCATTTAATATACCAAACGGTACGAGGCTTGGGCTGATGATTATCCTTAACACTTCCCTACATTGAGTGAATGTAGGGTCATGCTTTGGGAATGCACCGGGTTAAAAGAGGGACTAAACTAGCATAGATCTAAGGCTATAATGAGATGCAATGCAAATTTACAAAAATGATGAAATTTTTAAATAAAAACTCAATCATATGTTTTAATCAAGGTACTTTCGAAGGGAAGTCTCAAAGTAAGTCCCCAATGGAGTTGCTATTGTGACACGCGCCAAACCTTGGGCTCCCCGAATGACCCGCTTTAAGGGCATTCGGGAGAGGTTCATAAAAACTTATAAAGAATTACAAGTGCGTCTATTTTGGGCAGCAAGGAGGTTTCTTGGAGTCGCCACCCAATAGAACATTGCGAAGGTCGTCTAGCCTCAGTGAGCCTAACACAGCGCATATGCATCCATTTTGGGCAAGCCAGAGATATTTTGGGGGCCCCACCCCAATAGAACATTGGGATGGTCCTCTATCCTCGTGGAGCCTAGGATTATGCAAATTGGGCCTTTTTGGGGAATAAGAGATATTTTTGAAACCCCACCCCAATGAAACATTGAGATGGTCCTCTAACCTCGTTGAGGCTAAGACTAGAGAAGGTTCAGGACTTCTCATTTATTCATACCGTCATCAAAGTTATAATTGAGTTTTGAATTTATTATTTTATCCCATTTCTCATTCGATTTAATGCAGTTAATTAAAGTGCAAGTTGACCATATAAGGAAAGCGGTAAATAGGAGTGTAATTAAAATAAGGTATGTAAAAATAAATTACAACAAAACTAGGGGCGGAATACAACTCCCACTGTAAATAGCATGCGATTCATACATAAATCGAGGTATACATTAAAGATGAGGACATTGGCCCTCGCATACATGTTTATTACAAAACAATTTCAAAGTGTCGATTTTATTTGCTAAAAAAATAGGACATTGGTCCTTAATTTATTAATGAAAACTCCAATTTAATTTCTATAAACTTCTATCCATTTTTATATTGGTGGGATAAAAATAATATTTACAATAATAATATATAAAGTAAAATAAATAGAGTAAAGTTAAAAGAATGGAGCCGGATGAAGATTCTTGGACCGCCATTTCAACAACCCCAAATTCATCAAATAAGTCAAATAAAACTCACAAAATAACAAAATCATATTAGTACCAAAATTAAGGGTAAAATAAGGTGCGAGAAATTAAATAACAAGGAAAATCCATAAGAAATTGCCCTAAAAAATGATGGGAAAACAAGTAAAATAGAAAGAAAGAAAAAATGGTGAGAAAAGGCCCAGGGACGGCCTAAGACACTCGAGCGACAGGAGTCCCTGTGTTAACCAGCGGGTAGAGGTAGCATCCATCGATGGCCCATCATTTGTGTGAGTGACGGCCGTCGCTGGACTCTCTGCCCGTCGGTCACATTAGACTTTGAAAAAAACTCAAAAAATCAAATAAAAATTCATTTCATCTTAAATAAATGAGATTTTTGTGTGTAAAATTATTACGAGATGATTAAATACGAAAATGACAAATCCAAAATATTTACCATCGAATTTTTACCTTTGAAGGTGAATGTTGTGCGATTTCAGTTCCTCGAATTCTACAAGGATTCGTCCGCGATGTGCGACTTTTAGAAGAGTTTTGAACTACAAAAATTATATTTTCGAAAACAAATTAAGAGAAAAAAATTACATTTTTCTTTCTCGATATTTTGATAGCAGTTGTGAATGCTAAAATGGCTGGATTCGATAGAAACAAATTAGTGTCATTCCCTCGAATTTGCCTAAATTGAAAGAATTTTTTATGATGATTTGTCAAAAAAAAAGTAAGAGAACTTTTAAAAGAAAATTTTCCTATAAAAAAAATAGCTAAAATCCTCCTTTTTGGGTCAAAATCCTCTCCCTGAATAATGAGCTCCCAACCCCTATTTATAGGTTTAGGAAGAAAATTCAAATAAATTTAAATTAAGAATTTAAATTTTAACAAGATTTCTGAAATCAAGATCAAAACCGAATGATTTTCAGAATATTCTCAAAATTAAATCCGTGATTTGAAAATATTTGAAAAGATTTAAAAGATTTTGGGAAAATCTTGTAAACATTAGGAGATCTCTTTAAAAATTTGGAAAATTTCGTTCAAATAACGTCAGATCATCGATCGACGGGCATCGCTGATGGGGACATGTTTGGTCTTTTGGTCACTGGGTCCCTCTCAAGGGATGAAACCGTGAAAGACAAGAATCTCTCGAATGAGCAATTGGCGTTTCTCCGCACGAGAGACGGGCTCTCGTGGGTGAGCGACAGCCGGCGCTCGTCGGGAGAGACAGGTCTCTCATGTGAGCGATGGGCATCGATCCTGTGAGAGACAGGGCTCCTCAAGTGAGCAACAACCAACACTCATCATGAGAGACAGGTCTCCCACACGAGCGACGAGCATCGCTTCTACCGACGGTATGCCCGTCGGTGGAGCAAAACCCAATTTCCAAGATATTAACTCCCCCCGATTCCCCGAAATCTTCTAATATCGAGAAAAAAATCCTCAATCCTTGTAAACCCAAAAAATGAAAATTCTTCCATTTGTCTAGAAATAGATCTTGATGTCTTCATTAGGTAACTCTGATCTGGACTACCTCAGGACCCGGTGTCTACAATAACAAATAGAATGTCAAACAATTTCGAAATATCGATATATTTTGTAATTTATGAAAAGACTATTTATTATAATTTTGGACATATATGTATGTGTGAATGATGTGTATAGGTAATATTCAAACAAAATATTTTATTTATTTTAAAAATATAATATTAGTGACCGAATTTCTTTTCAACGAAGAAATATCTGGTTACTAAATGAAATCTTTAACAATTAAAAGTCCTTATTTTGAAAATGAAATACATACAATGAAGGGAAAATTCGGTCGGTAAAAGGTATCTTTAACGACTGGAAATCCCTTCGTTGGAAGTGAATACAATTAGCGAAGAGAAAATTCGGTCGCTAAAAGGTATTTTTAACAACCAAAAATCCCTTCATTGAAAGTGAATACTTTTAGCGAATGGAAAATCTGGTCTCTAAAAGGTATCTTTAACGGCCGAAAATCCCTTCTTTGAAAGTGAATACAATTAGCAAAGGGAAAATCCGGTCACTAAAAATCCCTATTCAACAATCGAAAATGTTCCAGTTGTTAAAAACATTAATGACCCGATTCAAAATCCGGTCGTCTATACTTTTAATGAATGGGCTTTTACAGACGAGATTTTTCGGTCGTTAAAAGTCTTTAACGACCAAATTTTGACTTTTAACGATCGAATTTCACATCGTTAAAGGGCATTTTTCTTGTAGTGAGAAGAGTTATGCAGAACGGTATCAAGGGGAGACACTCGACTCTATCACGAGTGCAATAGAGTTTGGTTAGCCGAGCTTCCACCGGGGTGTTCTTTATCGTAACCTGGGTCAGGAGCGCGACAAAGTGTTCGGTCGCTGGGCCTATGCCCGGCTGTCCGAGGTCGCGAGCCCCTTTAAGTGCGCGAGCGCAACCAAGGCCTAATCGCTTTCTATCGCTGTAACACCCCGCTTCCCACCCTAGTAATTTAGAGCAATTTTGGGTGTATTTCTGCATGTGTTATTTTAATGTTGTAGTCAATTGCATAATATTATGAGTTAGTAGGGTGTATTAGCATGTTGGTGTTTTAATGTGAGTTTTTCTTTAGTGTTTTGAGGAAGAGGAGACTTTGGGTGTGAGTTGTTAAGACCCACCATTGGTTGGTTGACAAGTGGTATGAGAGAGGCTTTATAAGCCTAGGAGAGAGAAAAAGTGAGAGAGCAAAATCTGCCTCTCCCGTTTCCTCCTCCACGTTCTTCTTCTCCTTTTCCTCTTTTTCTTCTTTTTGCCCTAGTTTGTTCAAGTAATCTTTTGTGGGATTTGATAACTCTTGAGCTAAATTTGGTAAGTTTATGCTCTTCTTGTTCTTGTTCTTCTTCCTTTTTACTTTTCTTCCTCTTTGATTTCTTCTAGTTGTGTATATGTGGTTTTTTGGATTGTTGATGTTCTTGGTTTGTTTAGGCTTGATTTCTAGTTCAAAGATTCCTCCTAGAGATCCCAATGGCAAAGAAGTGGTTAGAGGGAGTTCAGCCCCTTGATTTAGAGCTAAGGAGATAAAGGTTTGGGAATGTTTGTTTTTGTGTATTTTCTTTGATTTGTGAAAGCATGATTATTTGTTGGTAATTGAGTGTATAAATGTAATTGAGCATGTACTTAGGGCTATTTCGGGAGGAATTGTTGGAGTGCTTTGTTGTTTAGGTAGTAAGGTGAAGTTTGGGTATGATTTTAGGCATGTTCAAGACTAAAATTCTAGGTTTTGTATGATCTACATGGCGGTATAAAAAGGGCATACCACTGTGTGATCGTATTCTGTGTGTGTGTTTGCTTGTCCGTGATTTTACACGGCCGTAAGAGATCACCATACCGCTGTGTAAAGTCATTCTGTTTTGAAGAAGTTTTGTTGTGCATTTTACACGGTGGTAAGTCTTGGGTCATACCTCCATGTAAATGCATTATATTTTCTAAAGAGCTTTGGCTCGGCATGCCACACGACGGTATGGTTTCTCCTTACCACTATGTGGAATGTCTTACACGGCGGTAAGGATTTGTCATACCGCCATGTAAATGTACTCTATCTTGAGAAATGAAACATTTAATTTCTATATATTTTTGTCCCTTTTGCACTTGTTTTTGCTTTCAATCTTTACTTAGTGGCATCTCATCTAGTAAATGGTATTGAATTGTAATTTTCTTCATCAGATATGTTGATGTTTTGTTTCGATTATGAAATGTGTTATGCATAGCCTGCAAGTGTCAAATTATTGGATAATTAGGCAGGCCTAAAGAGTTCCGTTAGCTCCAGCCCTAATGTGTTTTGGACCCTAATCATTTCCCTATTTGGGTCCTCGCGATCCGCAATGTGGTCGGATCTTGTTTAAGATCCTCAATGTGAAAATGTTTTTGGATGAAAATAAAATAATTGCTTTTGACCGTACCCACGGGTACTAGTATGTTTACTCGCTATCCGCTATTATGAGTATTATGGGTTTGACTGGGTATTACAAACGGTTTGTTATGGGGTTTTCAGTTATTACAGCGCCTATGACAAGACTGCTTCGGAAAGGGGTGAAATTTGAATGGTCTGACAAGTGTCAGGCATGTTTTAAGCAGTTGAAGAGTTTATTGATTGAAGCTCCTGTGCTTACTCAACCCGTCTCGGGTAAAGAGTATGTAATGTACAACGATGCTTCAGGTATTGTACTTGGCTGTATTCTGATGTAAGAAGATAAAGTCATGGCCTATGCTTCCCGATAGTTGAAGCCTCGTGAGAGGAGTTATTCGACGCATGACCTAGAGATGGCTGCTATAATTTTTGTTCTCAAGATTTAGCGGCATTATCTGTATGGGGATACGTGTAGGATTTTTACTGACCAAAAGAGTTTGAAGTATCTCCTCACATAGAAAGAGTTGAATTTGAGACAACGTCATTGGTTAGTACTGTTTAAAGATTATGATTGCATCTTGGAATACCACCCAGGTAAGGCGAAAGTTGTCGCTGATGCTTTGAGTAGGAAATCGATGTCGACTTTAGTATTACAGTATTGTAAGTGGAGGCTAGATTCGAAAGGAGCTTTTGTTGCTCAATTGAAAGTTAAGCCTTCTTTGAAGTAGTCGATAGTGGATGACAATCTGAAGTTGCAACAAGTGTTGAGGGAGGTTCAAAATGGTAAGCAGACTGAGTTTTCGGTATTGGATGGGGTGCTTATGTATAGAAATCATCTGTGTGCACCGAGCGATGATGAGTTAAAGAAGAAGCTTTTGCTTGAGGCAAACGCTACGATTTTTACCATGCATCCCGGTAGTGAAAAGATGTACCGAGAATTGAAGCTGTTCTATTGGTGGCAATGGATGAAGAGAGATATTGTGGAGTTTGTGTCTAAGTGTTTGATCTGTCAGTGGGTAAAGGTTAAGCATCAAATTCCTTCTGGACTGCTCAATCTTTTACCCATCCCTCAGTGGAAGTGAGATGATATTACCATGGACTTTGTAGTGGGTTTGCCCTTGACTCAGCAGAAGCATGATGCAGTATGGGTTATTGGTGATCGACTCACCAAGTCAGCACATTTTCTGCCGGTTAGGATGAGTTATTCAATGGATAAGCTAGCAGACATGTATGTGAATGAAGTGGTCAGATTACACAGGATTCCTTTATCGATTGTGTCAGATAGGGATCCGAGGTTTATGTTAAAATTTCGGAGAAAGTTACAAACAGCTTCGGGTACTCTATTGAACTTCAGTACTGCTTTTCATCCTCAGTCTGACAGGCAATCAGAATGGGTTATTTAGATTCTAAAAGATATAGTTCCGGGTTGTGCCTTAGAATTATCGTGCAGTTGGGATAAGTATGTGTCGCTTATGGAATTTGCCTATAATGATAGTCATCAGGCAAGTATTGGAATGTCACCATATGAGGCTCTATATGGATGGAAGTGTAGGACTCCAGTTTGTTGGACCGAGCTAACCGAGCGTGCTTTTGTTGGGCCAGAATTGGTTAGAAAGGCCGATGAGAAGATCCGAGTAGTACAATAGAATTTGAAGGCGGCCAAGAATAGACAGAGATCTTATGCCAATTTGAAGCGAAAAGGAATTCAATATAAGGTCAGAGAGAAGGTGTTTCTTAAGGTATCGCGTTGGCGAAAAGTTTTGCATTTTTGGAAAAAGGGTAAGTTAAGTCCCTAATTTATAGGACCCTTTGAGATTTTGGAAAGGATTGGACCAGTTGCCTACAAGTTAGCTTTGCCTTTGGAATTGGCTAAGTTGCACGACATATTCCATGTGTCCATGCTTTGTTGCTATCGATCAGATCCATCACATGTATTGTTGGTTCAAGATGTAAGGATTCGGCCGGATTATTCATTTGACAAATAACCAAAAGCCATCTTAGCTCAAGAAGTAAGGCAACTCGGAAATAAGCAAGTTCCTCTAGTTAAGATTGTGTGGCAGCACCATGGGGTTGAAGAAACTACTTGGGAGCTAGAGTCAATTATGAGATCTTAGTATCCATAATTATTCATATCAGGTGAGAATTTTGAGGATGAAATTATTATTAGGAGGGGAGAGTTGTAACACTCCACTTCCCACCCTAGTAATTTTGAGCACTTTTGTGCATTTTTCTGCATGTATTATTTTAATGTTGGAGTCAATTGCATAATATTATGAGTTAGTAGGGTGTATTAGCATGTTGGTGTTTTAATGTGAGTTTTGCTTGAGTGTTTTGATGAAGAGGAGAGTTTGGCTATGAGTTGTTAAGACTCACCATTGGTTGGTTGAGAAGTGGCATGAGAGAGGCTTTATAAGCCTAGGAGAGAGAAAAAGAGAGAGAGAGCACAATCTGCCCTCTCCCATTTCCTCCTCCACATTCTTCTTCTCCTTTTCTTCTTTTTCTTCTTTTTACCCTAGTTTGTTCAAGTAATCTTTGGTGGGATTTGATAACTCTTGAGCTAAATTTGGTAAGTTTATTCTCTTCTTGTTCTTATTCTTCTCCCTTTTTACTTTTCTTCCTCTTTGATTTCTTCTTGTTGTGTATATGTGGGTTTTTGGATTGTTGATGTTCTTGGTTTATTTAGGGTTGATTTTTGGTTCAGAGATTCCTCCTAGAGATCCCGAGGCCAAAGAAGTGGTTGGAGGGAGTTCAGTCCATTAATTTAGAGCTAAGGAGATCAAGGTTTGGGAATGTTTGTTTTTGTGTTTTTTGTTTGATTCGTGAAAGCAGGATTATTTGTTGGTAATTGAGTGTATAAATGTAATTGATCATGTACTTGGGGGTTTTATGAGTGGAATTGTTGGAGTGTTTTATTGTTTGGGTAGTAAGGTGAAGTTTGGGTATGATTTTAGTCATGTTTAAGACTGAATTTCTGGGTTTTATATGATCTACACGGCGGTATGAAAAGGGCATACAATCGTGGGATCATATTCTGTGTGTATGTTTGCTTGTCCGTGATTTAACACGGCGGTAAGAGATCAATATACCGCTATGTAATGTCATTTTGGTTTGAAAGAGTTTTCTTGTGCATTTTACACGGTCGTAAGGCTTGGGTCATACTGTCGTGGAAATGCATTATATTTTCTGAGGAGATTTGGCTCGGCAGGCCACATGATGGTATGGATTATCCTTACCACCATGTGGAATGTCTTATATGGCAATAAGGATTTGTCATACCGCCGTGTAAATGCTCTCTGTTTTGAGAAATTAAACTTTTGATTTTTGTATATTTTTGTCCCTTTTGAACTTGTTTTTGCTTTCAATCTTTACTTAGTGGCATCTCATCAAGTAAATGGTATTGAATTGTAATTTTCTTCATCAAATATGTTGATGTTATGTTATGATTATGAAATGTGTCATGCATAGCCTGCAAGTGTCAAATTAGTGGATAATTAGGCTTGCCTAAAGAGTTCTGTTAGCTCCAGCCCCAATGTGTTTTGGTGATTAGTTCCCTGTTTGGGTCCTCGTGATCCTTAATGTGTTTGGATCTTGTTTAAGATCCTCAATGTGAAAATGTTTTTGGATGAAAATAAAGAAATTGCTTTTGACCGTACCCACACTAGTATGTTTACTCGCTATCTGCTATTATGAGTTTGCAGGCATTTATGTGATTTTTAATTGTTGATAAATTGAGTGTGCTATTAAGTGTTATATAGTGTGGAACTTCTTTGGATGCCCTTATGATATAAAATTGTTATGTTTTTGGTATGGTATGTTTTCTTGTGGCATATGCATGTGTTTTGCTTTAACGACCTTTGTGAATGGCCGTCCATATTTGTGTTTTCCCCACTAAGCGTAATCACTTAGCACGGGGGTTTAGTCCGTGCAAGTGGAAAAGTAGTGGAGTTTTGGGAGTGTCTCCGCAGGCTAGGTCAATATAGTAGGAGTGTAGATTGGGAAGAATAGCTTTTGTTTTTTTTTTTTGTATATCTTTTGTAATCTTTTGGATTTTATTTTGTATCTTTCTTATTGTACTCCTTCAGCTATGAAATTTTGGGAAACTTGTAAATATGTTAAAGGCATATTTGTAATGGCAAAATTTTTGTAATGAACTCTTGGTTTTATCAATGGAAAGAATTTTGAGGTTATGTTTTAATTTCTTCTGCTATCTGCATTTACTTTTGTATCTATGCTTGTTTGTGGGTTGCTTGGTGATACCCTTATCCATACGGGCGTTCACTCCCATCGCGGATGAGCTCCCTTATGTATGGGTATGGGGTATTACAGTTGCGAGCGCGATAGAGATTGGCTAGCTCTCTCTCGTAAGCGCGGCTGGTCGTCGCGAGTGCGCTTCTGTGTGCTATCCACCTCTGTCGCGGGCGCGATAGGCCATCGCAAGCGCGACCGTTACCTTTGCCTTAAGAAGCTTTTGTTTTTTATTCTTTGCATGGTTTCTCACTTATGCTATGCATATATGATTTAAAGCATGAATTATAAAATGTTCCACCATATGATTAATAATTGGAATATGAAATCTAATCTGCCATTGTTATTTTGTGAATGTATATGTATAAAGAAGTGTAAACTTATTTGTTAAGTTTAAATACGTGCAAGATATTTAATACTATGAAGTTCTTTAATATGATTATATGAATATGCTGACCCTTGAAGAAGTGCATGACTATTTATAAATAAAATAAGTATGACTAACATGCAAATAAATGACTCGATGTATGAATAATAATATATTATATTATCGAATCTAAATTGATTTTAAATTTAGCCTGCAATACTCAGGTAAGTGGATAGATAGGCATGCCTATAGAGTTCTGTTAGCTATAGCCTATGCATTTTGGACCCTGATCATGTCCTCGTATGGATCCTCACGATCCTTATGATTTTGGATCTTGTTTAAGATCCCTAATGTGAAAATTTTTTTGAAAGAAAAGAAATGAAATTGTTTTTGTACCTACGGGATACCAATGTGTTCACTTGTCATCCACTACGCTGAATTTGCTCGCACAGTTATGTGTTATAAAGTATTGTGAACCATTATTATGATATATCGACTGATCTATGATTAAGTGATATGACAATGCTTACCTTATAGTTTTCCATGTTATGTGTTTTATTTGGAATTCCTATGTGGATTTCCCCTCTGATTGGATTCTGTGTAAGGATCCCTATGCGTTATATGAATCATAATTGTGTGTACCTGTGTGTTCGGTACTTCACTGTATGTTTTATTGGTAAAATTAGTAATATTAAAGTGCAAGAACATTATCAATGATAACGTGTGTGTGTGTGTGTGTGTGTGTGTGTGTGTGTGTGTGTGTGTGTGTGTGAATAAATGTGTAAGAAAGCTATGATCTGTTATGAGTATGATTGATTATTTTACATGTATGCCTATGATAGAATGTTATTGTGAAACATGGGTTTTATGTATTTTGAATTTTTGTATGAATAATAATTGAGAATAATAAAA
This sequence comes from Excoecaria cochinchinensis, assembly GCA_947683425.1. Lineage (NCBI taxonomy): Eukaryota > Viridiplantae > Streptophyta > Magnoliopsida > Malpighiales > Euphorbiaceae > Excoecaria > Excoecaria cochinchinensis. Next base: position 5,090,484 of record CANTUQ010000146.1, on the reverse strand, counting down.
TCATGCTTAAGTGAAATGATGGGATGGTAGAATGTATAAATAATTGCAAGGAATTGATGTTGTTATTTCTGAATTCTAATGTATAACTTTGTTATAGAATTAAGTGTATATTATGAATGATGAGTAAAACTATTGGAAATTTTAATGTGGGTAATTATTATATATAAGTAATTCATAAGTGATTTGTATAAAGCTTTTCATTTACTTGTATTGAAATTGCTAGTGTGTGTGAAATTGGAATGCATGACATAATAAGACTGGGTGTCATTCAAGTTGCAGGTTAAAAATATAAGATAAAGGATAATAGGTGAGAATAAGATAATTGAACTTAGACAATGAATTAGGTTAAATTGGAAAATTGTATACTATAATTATTCAGTAGAACTATGTTGTTCTAATTCCCAACCCCGGGATACTTAGGAAGTTTGAAATATCTATTTCAAGCTCAAACCAAAGTGTATAAGATTGCTTCATGTTTAAAAGTTTTGAAATGTGTTATGACTGGAATAAATGAAATGTTTCCATTCAAAATAAAAAGGTTATTTATAAGCATGATTTTGGAATACCTGTGGAGATGAGAACATCTAGGGTTTTAAAATGACAAGTAATATGAATATTTATTATTTAAAAGAAACTAGCACTAGCAAATATTTAAGCAATATGATTAATGACATCATGTTTAACCAAATGTATTTGGTTAATAACAGTCAATTTTAAGCATATATATACTATCCTTAAAATGTGTACCATTAAATGTATTTAATGGTTTATAGATGTTTTGGCATGTAAACTTCGATGTGTACCTACGGTATTATGTCTTCTTGTATACTCTAAATATATGTTAATTATGCATATATTTTTTCCCACTAAACCTTTGCACATATGTTAATTATGCATATATGTGTTTTGCTTCAACAACCACTATGAGTGGCTGTTTATTATTATTTTTTCCCACTAAGCTTTTGCGCTTAGCATGGGTGTTTGTCCGTGCAGGTCAAGGAGATAGAAGTTCCGTTCGGGCACTCCGTAGTGGTTTTGGCCAACGAGTCTGCAGAAATTATTGTAATATTTTGTAATGTAATTAAGTTTTGTCCTATAACAATTAATGGATTCTAATATGATTAATGGGTTTAGGGTGTAGAAATGTGTGTATCGGTAAGGTTTGTTTTTAGAAATTTTATTAGTCTGTTTCTTTAATTGCTATGTTTATGTCTCCTTCTGGTAACATTCTCCACTCTCCATGACACCCTGCCTATGTTATCATGCAGTGTCCGACGTGCGAGTTTGGGGTTTTACAAACCCAGTATTTAGGCCATTACATGTTTGATTGATTAGTTTGGGATAGTTATTGTTAGTTGTTAGTAGATGCATGTTTAAGATTATGTCTAGTTTCGATTAAATGCATGTATTGATAGTATCAGATATTGATACTTCAATTTTTGTTATGAGTTGCATGTTGACTATATACAAAATTATGAGTATGTTATAGATTGAGCATGTAAAGTACTTATTATGACTATTATGCTTGAAGGTTACTTTGGTTAGTATTGATATTAGATTGTATCTATAGATGAGTTTTGAGCCTTGTAGTATATATGGCATGATTTTGGTTGGGTTGCTAGTTGATGTGTAATAATTGGTTTGGATACTTGAGTATTTGTAAAGTAAATGATATAGTGAATAGAGTTTATATGTTAAGCTTGAAGGATTCATAATAGTGGATAGAAAAGCATGCTTATAAAGGGTTAGAGTTTGCAGCTACTAGAGTTGGCCCAGATGGATCTAAGCTTTTTACCTTCGGGTATCTAAAGATTTGAGAATTCGATCTCTAGATATCTGACATTGCTAGTCAGTATTTAGAGTAGTCGTATCCACCAACAATGTGAATTTAGGCTATAGTTGTTGTATTTTGTTAATGAATAAGTAGAGCTATGATCTGTTATATGTAAATGAATGTATATATATATGACTTCTTATGAGACGTAGTGATATGTTTTCACTTACCGATTATGATAAATATTAAAGGTAGAGAATATGTACATGTTGAAGTGCAAGTATATGATAAAGGCATGTTGGTATGTTATATACATGTAAATTTATGTGTATGTAAAGGTATATGTAAATGATATAGAAGTGCTATTAATATGCTCTTATTGATGTATATGTTAAGAATGTTGATGCATGTTCCTTACATGAGTGTTATTATTAGGTATACTATGTGAATATTTTTGACTTGGTTAGAAGTCTTTTGCATCTGTATATCCCTACTAAGCATTATCGCTTAGCACAAGTGTTTTTCCCATGTAGGTATGTAGGTTTGGTACGATTTTGGGATAAGTTCATCTTCTGGCCACTAGGAGTGCGAAGTGGAGCTTTTTGTACATGTATAAGTTTTGTTGGTAAAGTTGTATAGTGGTTTTTGTAACGAAGAATATTTTGTATAGTGTAATGTAAAATGTTAGTAGAGCCATGATCATGTATTTTTGGATAATGATATTTTGTAACTAGAATATTTGATTAAGTTATATACATGAATTGCATGTTGTTTTCTTTTAATATTTCTTTTTCGCTGCAAGTTATAAGATATTCAACTATAGTATAGTATGATTGTGTTATATGCATAATTATGTGCGTAGCGACTTCGATATCCTCCAAGGGGGTATTGGGTGAGTTGTAAGCCCCGTTTGAGTCTTTTGTCGGCCCCATTTGGGTCACCTTCTTTCACATAAATATAAATAATTAATTAAAAATGAATTTATAACTACTGGTACCTACTGTAATCTATTCCCGTTGTGGCGCCCCAATACCCCCTGGAATGATATTAGATCGCTATGCATGCATAAACATACAATTCGAATCAATTAAACATTATCAACATGCCAAGATAAAATTAATTGAAAAGTTATTATTAGTTAGTTGATTACGCGAATACAAACTTTAGCCGTTATATACATATCAACATAATTATCCATATATTACATGAACATTCTTTTAAAACATTTACACTTAACTTATAACTTAATTACAAAATTCTATACATATCACTATACTGATCATTACAAAATGAATACGTTCATATAAAAAGTGAAACACCATCTCTAATCCTAGTGGCTTGTAGATACAGAACTCTCTCTATATCGGACCTGCATACCTACATGGGAAAACACCCGTACTGAGCCAAGGCTCAGTGGGGATAAACAAAGCAAATAGACTTCTTACGAAGTCGCAAAACATCACACAACAGCATTCACTAAGGGCACGTTAAATGATTATGATATTAACATATTTATATAATTTTTACATTCATCTCATCGTGTGCAAAAAAAAATCTCTAACTTTAGGAAACATCATATACGATAAGTGATAACATACCAATACATCACATGTACATTCATATTCCTATAAATATCATTGCACTTCTTATACAGTAATAAACACACAAAAGCTTTCATAGCTTGAATTCACATCGATGGTGGATACGGGTGCATTGGATACTGATGAGCAGTATCAAACATCTGGAGGCCAAAGTCTCAAAATCTCTAGATACCAAAAGGTACCAAACTCTGGACACCCAACGGTGTTAGGACTCTAGACACCAAACGGTGTCAAACTCTGGCAGCTGCAAAACTATAACACTTTATACTTATAGACACGGCTATCTATCCACTATAATAAATCCTTCAGGCTAAATCATCACTTCCCTTTGGTACTCATTAACTCACACTATGAAATATCTATTCATTCACATTATGCAAGTTCTCATGGATTAACACATTATGGGTCCAATTAAATTTGCTGAACTTGATTGATTTACACTTCATACACTTATACAACATTAGATAGTGTTTCAAAAAGAATCAATGAAAATTCATGTACCTTACAGTGACAACCAAATGGTTGTGAGTTATAATGGCCTGAAATATACCCTAGTAACTAATTGTTCTTATTAGGGTAATTGGGATAAGATTACATTGAGTATGTTAATTAAGGATTTAAGTGTAATAGGATTGAGGACCCAATTGAACTATTAAATAAGTTTAAGTGGCTTGATTGTAAATGCATAATTAGAATTAGTGGAGATTAATTAGTGGCTAATGAAGATTAACTAAAACTAGTTTCGTTTAATGAAGATTAAGGGAATGGTAGTGGGTTCCACGTGTGCTCTTGTGGAGCTACCATTAGCCATACAATATGAAGGAACTAGAGAGAGAAAGTCCCTTAATTTTGCTCTTGATGTTCTTCATGGTTATCTCTCTATTATTTGTTGTTATGCTCTTTTCAATAGTTGAAGCACAAATTCTGTTGTTTGATCAAGAGGTTAATTTGCAAAGTTGAGTTTCTGAATTGCAAGGTAAGTTATTGAGTTAGTTTTCTCTTTATTTTCTCCTTCTATTTATTATTTTCAAGTTGATATAGAATTTGACATTGGTGTCCAATTCTGAAAATTTGGGCTTTAACTTGTAGTTGAGGAAACAAAGAAAAACAAAGGAAAGGAGATAGTGGTAGACCAAGGTGCTAATTGACTTCTTAAGGAGCTTAGGAGAAGAGGTTTGGGAAAAATACCTTTATGTATCAATTTTGATATATATATACACTATGAATTCTGGAATTTTGTATGATTTAAATGTGTGTGTATGGGAAGAACACTGAATATGAAATTAAAAATTTAAACTATTGAGTTGAGATAATGTGTGTTGACCTAAAAAGTGAATGTAGGTGTGTTGCTCTGTTTTTGAATGAATTATGCATTGTTATATGAATAGGTATAAATTGTGATTGTTGTGTGTAATGGCACATTAGAATGTGAACAAGTATGTTTAATGGTGAGTTTGAGACATGTTTTAGAATCTTATGAATTAGTACACATTAACTGGTTATAAAAATTATGATAAAGCATAAATTGTAGGGTATCTAATAAAATGAACCAATGTGGCTTATAACCTTGAATTTATAATGCTAGACAGATGGGAAATGTGTTAATTATATCTTTAACAGGTTGTTAATTGAACACCTAAAGAACTTGTAAGTAGGTGATGGAAACCATATGCTAAGAAGGGTTAAGTGAAGAAGTAGTAAAATGAGTTTAGGAGCTTGAAATTGGGAATTGGGGTTCTATCGCGAGTGCGATAGAATGCTCATTAATTGGGCGTTAGCTCCTATCGCGGGGCGTGCATGTGTGCGAGCGCGACAGAGGCGGAGGAGAGGTTCTGTCGTGAGCACGTCTTATGCCGCGAGCACGACAAAAGCCAAAGTTTGAATTTATCGCGAGCACAACACCTTCAAATGTTTTAAAGGATTTCTTTAATGAATTCAATTGAGTTATTTATACAAATTTATATGTAAAGAGAATATGTGTATGAGATCAACTATGGTGTTATGCTTGAGATTGTCATTTTTATACATTTGCTAAGTGAATGAGCTATGAAATGAGCTATGCTGTTGTTGTATATATGAAATGTGATAATATGAATAACTGGATTAATAATATAGCCTTCGAGTCAAGTAGTGGATAGATAGGCATGCCTATAGGGTTTAAGTGTTGCAGCCAAATGCATCCGATTCCTCTGGAATCAACAATGCAATATGAATCCTTATTAGATTTCCCCCATGCGAATTTATTAAAATTATTGATACTTTTGGTACCTTTGCGTGCCAATGGAAATGTGTGGTATCTACGGACACTAATGTGATTACTGTACCTTTGGATACTGATGCGAAACCCATTATTCGCATCTTTGAGTTGTAGGCAAGGCTAAAATAATTATGCTAATTAATTGAATAAAGTGAAATTATGTGATATATCCTTGTATATGATTATAATGAGCATACGAAATGATGTGATAGTGTAATCAAAATGTGACTGTCATATTATGATATGTCAATTTTGGAATATGAAAAATTATATGACTTGTTATAGTTTCAATGAATTATCTATACCTATATGTGCATATATTGTGTTATTGTATTATTTTTTCCCCACTAAGCGTTATCGCTTAGCACGGGTTTGCTAATCCATGTAGGTTTGGACACGAAGTGATTTCAAAGGATAGATCCGCACTGGTAATGGTCAACACCAGGAGTGATCAAAGTGTAGGTTTTTGCGGTTATTGGAATATATAAGATGAACATGTTTGTATAATCTTTTGTAATATATAAAGTATGTAATATTGCTAGTGATTAATTTTTGTAATATTAAGCTTATAATGTACATGTATATGTAAATAAGTTTGTCCAAGCATGTGATAGTATGTGATATCTGCTGAGCGTGATTGCATGTGTAATGAAATTTATTAGTATTGGCTTTGGCATGCAAGTAGAGTAGAGATTGTGTGCATGTGTTTGCTACGTAACGACCGTACTTGTCTGCTTAACTAAGATAAGTGACCAGTTGGGAATGGGGCGTTACAAGTTGTGGTATCAGAGCCTAGGTTTAGCTTTTTTGGGGAATTAGGAATATTAGGATTTGTATTGTTGTGTTGACCTAATGTGGACGTCCTTGTTTATTGTCTCAGAATGATGGATCCTTCTCACAACTTAAGAGATGAAACAGCAGAAAGTGTTAATCCTCGAGAAGTGGAGGTGCCTGCGTCTGGACAGTCTAGACCAGCCAGTTTTGGACATGCGGTTGTAATGGCTCCTATAGAGGCCTTACTAAAGATTTCTCAGGACATGACTAGGGTGTTAGATTGCATGACAACACTAAAGGCTCCACTTAAATCATTAAAGAAGCATGGGGCGGTAGGGGTTCATGGAATTAAATTGGATGAGTCTGAAAAGGCAGAATACTGGATTGAAAAGGTTCAGAGGGTGCTCAGGAAGATAAGGTGTCCTCCAAATTAGCAATAAGATGTTTTGTCTCGTTGCTTCAGGGTACTGCGTACGACTGGTGGAAACTAGTCCTAAGGCATCTATTGCTTCCTGACCCGGTTACATGGGAATTCTTTGAAAGGGAGTTCCATAACAAATATGTTACCAAGGCGTATAGAGATGCGAATTGGAAGCAGTTTTGAATTTGAGGAAGAGAGCCATGTCGGTGGCTGAATATGAGAAGGAATTCTGCAGGCTAAGTAAATATGCACCGCCTGGAGTTTTAACTGAGGAGTTTAGATGTCAATATTTTGAAGAGGGGTTAATTAAGCAGATTAAGCTGTTATTGATTTCATTGACTACAAAGCAAAATGTGAGTCATTATCGGATAGTGCAAGCTGCTATGAGACTAGAGAGGTCATTAGAGGTTCAAAGGGAGAGAATGCAAAAGAGGAATCCGAATCGAGGTGGGTCTCATTCAAGCAAGAGAACAAGAGATGCTCAAGTGAAATCACCAGCTGAATATGTCTGTAGTTTAGCAACCAGAGGCAGGAAATAAGAGTCATCTTTAGTATCAGGTACTAGTAGAGGTACATCTGGTGCTAGAGGTGACGTGCCTGAATGCTCACATTGTAGGAAGCGACATAGAGGAGAATGTTTGAAAGTGACTGGTGACTGTTTTAGATGTGGGAGCACTAAGCATTTCCTAGCCAATTGTCCAAAGGCTTATGAGGTGGCTGGAAGTCAGCAAGAAGCTAGTCGGGGCGGTTGTAATTTGCTTGCTGTTAATAGACAAAGAGGATGAGGTCATGGCAGAGGAAGCCAGTCTAGAGGTGGTACTGAATCAAAATCCTTGGGTAGACCTTCAGCAGTACCGGCCCGAGCTTATGCAATCTAGAGAGGAGCAGGATGTGCCAAAGGTTATTCCAGGTACATTTCTACTTTATGATACAGAAATGTTTGCATTGATTGACCCTGGGTCTACGTATTCCTATGCATGTTCTAAGAGAATATGTGATAAGATGCTTGTTACTGATTGCTTAAAGTATGATATATGTAACTAGTCCTCTGGGTAGTAGTGTGAATGTGAACAAAGTGTATAGGGAATGTTCATTAGTGGTTCAAGGTTATGTATTTCCCATAGACTTGATGGAATTGCAATTTGATGAGTTTTACTTAATTTTTGGAATGGACTGGTTGAGTAAGCATCAAGCTATAGTTGACTGTAGGAAGAAGACAGTTATGCTTTGTAGTAAGGAAGTGTATAAAGTGATTATGAGGGGTGTTTGCTCTAATCCATTAGTTAATGTGTTGTTGGCAAGCTTACCGATGTCTAAAAAAAGGGTGTGAGGCTTTCTTAGCTCTTGTGTTGGATTCCGAAAGAAAGCAAATGAGAATTCAGGATATACCCGTAGTGAGGAAATTTCCTGATGTGTTTCCAGAAGAATTGTCTAGTGTACCACTAGTGAAGGAAGTGGAATTGTCTATCGACATTGTGCCTGGAATAATAACTGTGTCTAAGGCACCCTATCAAATGGTTCCTACTGAGTTGAAAGAATTAAAGACTCAGCTGCAGGAATTGTTAGATAGGGGTTTTATAAGGCCTAGTGTGTCTCCTTGGGGAGCACCGGTACTGTATGTAAAGAAGAAAGATGGAACCATGCGAATGTGTATTGATTATAGGCAATTGAACAAGGTGATAGTGAAGAATAGGTATCCTTCACCAAGAATTGAGGATTTGTTTGATCAATTAAAAGGGGCAGGTGTATTTTTAAAGATAGACCTGAGGTCTGGATATTATCAATTGCAAGTAAAGAAGGAAAATATACCCAAGATTGCATTTAGAAGTCGGTATGGATGTCATGTATTCTCAGTAATGCCATTCGGGTTGACTAATGCGCCTGCTGCATTCATGGATTTGATGAACAGCATATTCTGGCCATATCTAGACCAGTTTGTAGTGGTGTTTATTGATGACATTCTAGTCTATTTAAACAATGAGCAAGAACATGAGCAGCATCTGAGAATTGTGCTTCAGACCCTAAGGGAGCATCAGTTGTATGCTAAGCTTAGCAAGTGTGAATTTTGGTTAACGGAAGTGTCTTTTCTTGGACATGTTGTGTCTTCTGAAGGTACAAAGGTGGATCCGACTAAAATTGAAGGGATTGTGAATTGGAAGCCACCCAAGAATATGCCTGAGATTCATAGTTTTCTGGGGTTAACCGGGTATTATAGCCGGTTTGTATAAGGGTTTTCGGTGATTGCTTTACCGCTGACTAGATTGCTTCATAAAGCAATTAGATTTGAATGGTCAGATATGTGTTAGGCAAGTTTCAAACAGTTGAAGAGAATGTTGGTGGAAGCACCAATTTTAACTAAACCTATTTCTGGTAAGGAATATGTTCTGTATAATGATGCTTCTGGAATAGGATTGGGTTGTGTATTGAAGGAAGATGGAAGGGTTATGGCTTATGCTTCAAGGCAATTGAAGCCACATGAATAGAATTATTCGACTCATGATTTGGAGTTAACCACAGTGGTGTTTGCCTTAAAAATTTTGCTACACTACTTGTATGGTGAGAGATGTAAATCTTCACAGATCATAAAAAGTCTCAAATATTTGCTAACTTAGAAGGAATTGAATTTAAGACAGCATAGGTGGCTTGAGCTGTTCAAAGACTATGATCGTATAGTGGATTATCATCCCGGTAAAGCCAATGTGGTGGTGGATACGCTGAGCAGGAAGTCTGTTTTAGCTTTATTATTATAGTAACTGAAGTGCAGGGTTGCTTCAGTTGGAGCTTTGTTAGCTCATTTGAAAGCAAGGCCTGTATTGAGAGATGAGTTAATAGTTGCACAGAAAAGCGATCAGAAATTGCAGCAAACTCTGTAGTCAGTCCAAAAGGGAGATAAGACTAACTATTTAGTGAATGAAGAATGTGTATTGTTTTATAACAATCAGTTATATATTGCAAGCAATGGTTTGAGAAAAAGACTTCTGCATGAAGCTCACAAAACGGTCTTTACTATTTACCCAGGGGGAATAAGATGTATCAAGACCTAAAACAATTTTATTGGTGGCCTGGAATGAAAAGGGATGTTATAGAGTATATCTCCAAGTGTTTAATTTGGCAACAGGTGAAAGCAGAACATCAGGTTCCGCAGAACATCAGGTTCCACATGGATTGTTAATTCCTCTTTCCATTCTGTGACGCGCGCCGAACCCGGTCAACCCAGCAAGGGCCCTCACTTTGAATCCGCTTTAGGATTCGAGGTATGAAAGGTTCGCGTCTATTGATCATGGGCGCCATGAGGCATCATCGGTGTATCCCTCCCAATAGAACATTGGGGAGAATAACCTAGCCTATTGACGCCTAAAGGCACCTTTTGAGGTATTTGGAGTCGCCACCCAATTTTGCAAGAAATTAGGAAAAGGTTTCTCACCTCTAACGGTCTAAACCAGAGTTATGGTGTCCGGAACTTCCCTCTTATTCATGCTTTGGTTAATTATAAATGGATTTTTAACTTCTTAAGATTATATCTCTCATCTCACGCGATTGATGCATTTAAATTAGATAGCGCATTGGAAGCACGTAAAGAAAATAGATAAAAGCGATAAGCAAAGTAAATAAAGGAAGCGGTAAACACCCAAGCACTCAATTACAAGAGAAATAGGGGCGGAATACAACCCCAATAAAAGGAAATTAAGAACACAAATGGGGGCGGAATACAACCCCAAAAATAAATAAAGTTGCCCCAAAATTAATTACAAGGGCCCAAAATGAAAGAAAATAACTTTAAACACTCACCCAAAAATGAAATGAAAGGACATTCATAAATCGAGACATTATTTAGGGAGCATTGGTTCCCTCGCACTTGTTCGAATTTTTAGGAACATTGGTTCCTTCGTGTTTAATTTAAAAAGGTTCGAAAAGTCATTTTAATTGTTTGAATTGGAAAACCGGGATGAGTGATCCCATTTTTGTAGAGAAACTGACTCTTCGTTTTAATTATGATGATTTTTATTGTCGGGCTAAAATAAGGGACATTGGTCCCGGTTTTATTAGTGAAAATCCCCAATTTAATTATAGAAATGTTTTTGTGATTTTTTATCACACACGTGCACGAATAAAATATACATTTACAAATAGCACGACATAAAGATAGAGAATTAGAGAGATCTCACCGAAATGGAGTGTCCGTCCACGCGTCGCGACCCATCCGGGGAGTCGCGCGGCGCTCACAAGGCCCGACTCAAATTAAAACTCATACAAAAATTATAGTATCAAAAATATTAGTAAAAATTCTAAGTGAATTAATCAAGCAAATGCAAAATATAATTATAACAACAATGATAGCAATGCGATAAAATAAATCAAATCATTAACAGGGATAACAATACAACGATGAATGAAACAAATAATGGCAACAATAATAATAATAAAAATAATACGAAATATTAAATGATAGTAATAATGAAAATAATACTAACCAATTAATTAGTTGGTAATAATAGCACTAACAATACTAAAACAGAATAATACTAGTAAATAAATAAATAACAATGATAGTAAAATAGAGAATTAAATGATAATGACAATAATAATAATGATAGTAATAATAACACAATGAGTATGGCAATGGCTCAAATAACCTTAATAATAATAAGAATAATAATAATAATAATAATAATAATAATAGCTTATGGGATGGCAATAATGCAAGTCTTAATAAAAGAAGGATGACAACAATATATGAAAATAGGGAAACGACACAACTCAACAATATTTACATTAACCAACTAATAATAATGGAGGATGAGCATAAAGAAACTAAAGCATTGCAACTAAATGATGCATTAACAGTGCTATTTACACATTAAATTACTAGAAACGAGTAATAAGAATAACAATAACAAAAATGATATTGACAGACAATAAATACTATACAATAAATGAATGAGAACGGGTCCAAAGATGTTTACCCTCAGAATTTTTGAGATCGGAAATAGGATGTCTCGATCGTTTTCCTTGTCGGATTTTTCTTTTTTTTGATGATAATAATATTCAAAGAGAAATATAAGTTCTAAATAAAATTTTTTTGAAAAATATATTTTGAAGTGAATATTTTTGAAGGAGGATTTGAGCAGAGAAAATTAATTTTTCTAGCTCAAAAAATCCAAAAAGGAGGTATCTTCCCTGAAGGAACACCTAGAAATTAAAGTTTGAGAAGACTAAAACTTAAAGGATTTTTGAAGAATTTTTAAGAAAAAAATCAAACCTCCTGGAGAGTAGAAAGGCTAGAGAGAAAAAGCTAAAAATCCTTGGATTAATTCCTCCGTCCTCCCAAAAATGAGGGCAAATTCCTCATTTAATTCTGTCTTGGCCAAAAATGGCAAGGGACAAAAAACCTTCCTTTTTAGTTATTCTAAAATAACATAAAATGGTGAAACAACGGAAACTGAAAAAAAACAGAAAATCAGACTGAAAACAGCGCAAAAAAGGGACAGGCGAAACAGGTCGCGCGGAGGAGCCAAGGGCGCGCGGAGCGCTGCGCGTGGTGCCTTGGCACCGCGCGCGGCAGGCTGCCGCGCGCAGCCTGCCTCGCGCAGGCAGGTCGCGCGAGGCAGCTGCCTCGCGCGCAGGGGGGTCGCGCGAGGCAGCAGGCCTCGCGCGCAGGGGGGGGGGGGGGCGCGCGGAGCGCCCCGCACCGCGCGCAGGGGGGTCGCGCGGAGCGCCCGCCCCTGCGCGCAGGGGGGGGGGCGCGCGGAGCGCCCCGCATCGCGCGCAGGGGGGTCGCGCGGAGCGCCCGCCCCTGCGCGCAGGGGGGGGTCGCGCGGAGCGCCTGCCCCTGCGCGCAGGGGGGGCGCGCGGAGCACCCCGCCTCGCGCGCAGGGGGGTCGCGCGGAGCGCCCGCCCCTGCGCGCAGGGGGGGCGCGCGGAGCGCCCGCCCCTGCGCACAGGGGGGGCGCGCGGAGCGCCCCGCCTCGCGCGCAGGCGCCCCTGCGCGCTGGGGCGGCCTGCCTCGCAGGCGCCCCTGCGCGCTGGGGCGGCCTGCCTCGCAGGCGCCCCTGCGCGCTGGGGCAGCCTGCCGCGCAGGCGGCCCCGCGCCGCCGCAGTGGCACTCGCGAAAAAATATATATTTTTTTTTTTATTTTTTTTTTTTTATTTTTTTTATTTTTAATTTTGACACAATATTAATATTTTTTCCCATTTTAAATTTAAATCCCTAAAATATATATTTTAAAATTATTTTTCGAAAAAAACATGATCTTGACAAGGGAACGGTCGATTCTCACTTTTCTTGCCGTAAGTCGGTCTTTTGTTTCATCATCGGGTAATTCTGATCTTGGACCGCCTCGGGACCCGGTGTCTACAGTTGCCCCCAATTTTGGGGAACTTAGAACGCAGGCGCCTAAGTGAACCAAAATTCAGAAAAGAAGGGAAGAGATGCGTACCTGAGGCGGTCGCTTTCCGAAACTTGATTTTGCCAGCTTGTCGGCATCATAGGACTACTCCGGTCACATGATTGAGGAACGTCAGCTTGTCGACGTGAGACCAATGGCTGAGCGACTGATAAACACCAGCTTGTCGGTGTGTGAAGGCGCCAGACTTTGTAGAACGCGATTGATAGAACACCAGCTTGTCGGCGTGTGAAACCACGGCTGAACGACTGATAAACACCAGCTTGTCGGTGTGTGAAGGCGCCAGACTTTGGAGAACGTGATTGATAGAACACCAGCTTGTCGGTGTGTGAAACCACGGCTGAGCGACTGATAAACACCAGCTTGTCGGTGTGTGAAGGCGCCAGACTTTGGAGAACGTGATTGATAGAACACCAGCTCGTCGGTGTGTGAAACCACGGCTGAGCGACTGATAAACACCAGCTTGTCGGTGTGTGAAGGCGCCAGACTTTGGAGAACGTGATTGATAGAACACCAGCTTGTCGGTGTGTGAAACCACGGCTGAGCGACTGATAAACACCAGCTGGTCGGTGTGTGAAGGCGCCAGACTTTGGAGAACGTGATTGATAGAACACCAGCTTGTCGGTGTGTGAAACCACGGCTGAGCGACTGATAAACACCAGCTTGTCGGTGTGTGAAGGCGCCAGACTTTGGAGAACGTGATTGATAGAACACCAGCTTGTCGGTGTGTGGAACCACGGCTGAGCGACTGATAAACACCAGCTTGTCGGTGTGTGAAGGCGCCAGACTTTGGAGAACGTGATTGATAGAACACCAGCTTGTCGGCGTGTGAAGGCGCCAGACTTTCCTGCGAAAACAAAAGAGATTTGTATGCAAAGGTAAGTTATGCACGTGCATATGCATATGTCATGCGGAATGCAGGTTACACCGTTTATCTGAGTGGCCCAGTAGTCGAGGTGCGATAGCTCTCGTTGAAACGACTCGTGGCTTCGTCTGGTCGATTATGCCCCCAAGTGCCGGAGGGCGCTGTCCTGATTCAGGGGCTCTGACTCATAATTTTTCAGGGAGGTTTGCCTGGTGTGTGTCTTTGCTTGAAAGGAGTTGCCCAAGGTAATGCCGCCTTATCACTCCAAGCGTCATTGTCTTGAAGGTAGTGCGTCCCTTGTGGATTTTCACACTAGCTTTTCTTAGCGGGGAATGCGTCCTTGTCGGATTTTCACATAACCCTGTGCCTTATTTTTTGCCTGGAATGGACCCAAACCAATCCAGCGGCTTTTATTTATTTCATTTTTTTGTAGGGCAGACTGCCTGTTGCCAGGTTTTCATCCTGCCCTTTGGCCTAACTTTTGCTTAGAGCGCCAGTCACGGTTTTCATCTCTAACGGCCCTTTTTTTTTTATTATTATTATTTTTTTTTTTTTTTTTAAATTTCTGTCGGTTGCACGGATAAATTGTGCTCATTCGAATGGGAAGTGACAGCAGTGACATATTACTTGTCTAAAAAGAACTATGGACATTCATTGGATAAAAAGAACTTCTCTGAGTGCATGATTGCATACATGTGCACGTTTCTCGTGCGATTTCATTACACATGATCATCATTTGACGTTAGGCCCCAAGATACCAGGCCACATCTAATCTCGAGATAGATCTCAAAAGCATCACAACTCCTGTTATCAATCAGCCCTCTCGGGTTTTCTTGATTGAACATTTTCTCTCTTTTCTTTTTTTTTTTTTTGTTTTTTTTTTTGTTTTGTCTTCAGCCGTGGAATCTTTTCAATCTGTCGACGTTGACCGGCTCCCTGAATTCATTCCCATCACTATCTGTCAGGATCGCAGCTCCTTTAGACAAAAGCTTCTTCAGAACGAAAGGTCCTTCCCAAGTTGGTCTGAACTTGCCTCGAAAATCCGGAACCCCTGGCCTCATTTGTTTGAAGACTAGGTCTCCTTCCTTCAATGGGTGCTTTCTTACTTTCTTCCCAAACGAGCGGGCTAGCCTTTTCTGGTAGATCTGGTTGTGGTAGTATGCCCGCATCCTATCTTCGTCCAATAGGTTCAACTGTAATAGCCGCTGCTGGGCCCATTCGGCTTCTGGTAGCTGAGTTTCTGTCATCACCCTCAATGACTGGAGTTCTATTTCTACTGGTAGGACTGCTTCCGTCCCATAAACCAAAGAGAAAGGTGTAACCCCTGTAGAAGTTCTGGCAGTGGTCCTGTAGCCCCATAGTGCAAATGGCAACTTCTCGGCCCAGTCTTTATAGGTCTGCACCATCTTAGCCAATATCTTCTTGACGTTTTTATTAGCTGCCTCGACTGCCCCGTTGGCCTGCGGTCGGTATGGAGAGGACTTATGGTGTTGGATGGCGTACTTCTTGAGCATCTGCTTAGTCTCAGCTTGGAACTGTACCCCATTATCTGACACGATGTGATGCGGGAGGCCGTACCTACAGATCAAGTGTCGTTCGATGAACCTGGCCATTTCCCGGGCGCCTATTTTCTTGAAGGATTCAGCCTCAACCCACTTAGTGAAGTAATCAATGGCGACTATGATGAACCTGTGCCCGTTAGAGGCTGTTGGGTGTATCTCCCCTATCATGTCAATCCCCCATGCGGCAAATGGCCACGGAGATGTCAGGTTGCACAATTCCGACACCGGCAGGTGTCTCAGATTAGCATACTGCTGGCATAATTGGCATTCCTTCACATGTTTAGAGCAATCTGTATCCATTGTTAACCAGAAAAATCCTTGCCGCATTATTTTCTTTGCCAGGGCCAGACCATTCATATGGGCCCCACAGACCCCTGCATGGGTTTCTTCCATAACCTTTTTAGCCTCTTTTTCATCTAAACATCTGAGTTGCATGCCATCGGCTTGTCTCTTGTACAACACCCCATCTACACTGATGAATTGAGTGGACAGTTTGCGGATTAGCCTTTGGTCTTTTTCAGTGGCTTCTTCTGGGAATATCGACCCTTCCAAATAATTCTGGACATCATAGTACCATGGCTTTCCATCGGTAGTTTCAATATCCCCGACTTGTTCGGTCTCAAAGTATGGCTTGCTCGAACTGGAAATGAGCACGGGCTTCATAACTATTCCTTCCGGGTTATCCCACATGGATACTAAGGTAGCTAGGGCGTCTGCCAATTGGTTCTCATCTCGGGGCACGTAGTTAAAAGTGCAAATTTCAAACCGGCCGCTTAGTTCTTTTAAACACCTCACATATGGCAACAGCCGCTCTTCCTTAACGGTCCATTCACCCCTGACTTGGTGGATTACTAAGGATGAGTCCCCGAAGACCTTTACCACTTTTGCTCCCACGGCTGAGAGCGCTTCTAACCCAAAGATGCAGGCTTCATACTCAGCTTCGTTATTTGTGGCTTTATACCTCAGTTTCTTGGCTAAGGGGAGCTTCTCACCATCTGGGGTTACTAGAATTGCTCCTGTCCCGGCTCCTTTGTTATTTACTGCCCCATCAAAATACATTTGCCATTTCTGCACGGTGATGGCTACCACATGCTCGTCGGGGAATTCATACGATAGCTGGTCTCCTTCAATTGGATGGTCAGCAAGAAACTCGGCCACTGCTCGACCTTTAATGGTCTTTCTAGTAATGTATTCCACGTCAAATTCTTGTAGCAATATCAACCATCTTCCCATTTTCCCTAGTAAAGAGGGTGCCTGTTGCAGGTATCGGAGGGGATTTTGCTTGGCAACAGCCTGCACTTTGTAGGAATGAAAGTAATGCCTCAGTTTCTTGGATGCCCAGATTACTGCCAGGCAAATCTTCTCCACTTCAACATACTTGGCTTCATAAGGGAGGAATTTCTTGCTGAGGTAGTAAACCGCAAATTCGACCCCGAATTCATCCTCTTGGGCCATCATGGCTCCTACAGAACTTTCCTCTATTGCTAGGTAAAGGATCAGTGGCTTAGCAGGCCGCGGCGGTCGTAGCACTGGGGGATGTTGGAGGTAATCCTTAATGACATCAAAAGCCTTCTGGCAGTCATCGTTCCACTTGACCGGCTGGTTTTTCCTGAGGAGCTTGAAGATTGGTTCGCACACCGAAGCGAGCTTGGAAATGAACCTACTGATGTACTGTAATTTGCCCAGAAAACTCCGGACTTCTTTCTCCTTTTGGGGCGCTGGCATTTCTCTGATTGCCTTGATTTTATCAGGGTCCACTTCTATTCCCCTTTGGCTCACCACATGGCCTAGCAACTTACCAGAAGTAACTCCGAAAATGCACTTCTTAGGATTAAGGCGAAGGTTATACTTGTCAACCCTCTTAAAGAACTTCTCTAAGGCCTCGAAGTGCCCTTCCCGAGTAGCCAACTTGATCATCATATCATCGACATACACTTCGACCTCCTTGTGGATCAAGTCATACAAGATCTTGGTAGCCATCCTTTGGTACGTCGCTCCGGCATTCTTCAACCCAAAAGGCATTACTCGGTAGGCGAACGTTCCCCATTCTGTGATGAAAGCTGTCTTGATTCGATCCACAATCTTGTTAAGGATTTGGTTGTATCCCGCATACCCGTCCACAAAGCTGTACATCATACAGGCGGCTGCGCTATCCACTAGTACATCAATATGGGGTAGGGGAAAGTCATCTTTCGGGCAGGCTTTATTCAGGTCTCGGTAATCAACGCACACTCGGACTTTCCCATCCTTCTTGGCTACGGGGACAACGTTAGCTAACCATGTTGGATACTGGACCTCTACCAGAAACTTGGCTTCGATCTGTTTGTGCACTTCTTCCTTTACCTTTTCTGCCCATTCTGGTCTCAGCCTTCCGAGCTTCTGCTTGACCGGCTTGCACTCTGGGTAGGTCGGAATGATGTGTTCAGCCACTGCCCGATCAATCCCTGGCATATCCTCATAGGTCCAGGCGAAAACTCTTTCATATTTTTTCAAAATTCTCTCAAATTTTATCCTTTCCTCAAGAGTTACATCGGATGCTATCAAGATTTCCTTTGGATTTTCCAAAGTCCCGAGATTAAATGTGGTGGTATTGGTTGAGTTAATGTCAAATATAAATGATTCATGCTCGTGATCATGCATAATGAAATCATGAGAAACATCGCACAAGTAAGCAAAGTCATTCATATTATTAAAGTACTCAGAATTACAGACAGAATTGTCAAATAGTTCGGGAACAAAAAGTACATCAGCAAAGCTATCATTATCATCTCCCACTGGTGCTGGTGCTGAAGCGGACGGCCCCTCATCTTGAACCTCAGTTGTATTCAGACTCTTCAGCTCTGGTGCTGCCTCTTCATCTTCTACTTTCTCCTTGCCCTTCACCTGGGTGGCCAACAGACTTTCAGTGACAATCTCCTCGGGAACCTCTCGATCCCATGCTAGACTCTGATTGAAGATTTCCTCATCCCAGAAGGCTTCCACCGCCTTGACCATTCCCTCGGACCAGTCAAACACATCATTGAAAATTTCAAAACCTGGGGTGATCTTGCCACTAATCCACTGAGGCTCTGCCTCCCCACAGTAGGCGCATGCCGATGCAGCCGGTACAAAAGTCTCCAAAATGTGCGGCACTTCCGCAGGCTTCTTCTCGGGTTTGCTCCTCTTGGCATCAGTGACGTAGCCCAAACCTTTCCTATCCTTTTGCCCCCTTGTGCTGATGGGCGCCTGGATCCCTTGTGAGCTTTTACCCAAACCAGCCCCGGGGAGAAAGCTCATCTTCTTCATCATATTGACAACTTGGGGACTTACCGCTGTCCCGTCTTCCTCATTCACCATAGCCACGTGAAACCCGCTGAAGGGTTGATTGGAAATCCCTAACACCGACACTTGATTGTCACTAGCCGCTTTAATAGTAACGATCTGGCCTTCATGGGGAATCTTGATCATTTGATGGAGCGTAGATGGAACCCCTCCTAACTTGTGAAACCAAGGCCTTCCCAACAGCACTGCGAAGTTAGCCGGTATCGGCAGAACAACAAACTCAGCTTCTATCTCAACTGGCCCGGTCTTGACTTGTGCCTTAAAAGTCCCAGAAGCTTGCCTTCTCGAGTTGTCATAAGCGGTGATGGTCAGATCGGATTCACTCAACATGCTCTCATTCAATCCTAGTGAAGGTAACGCCACTAGCGGGCACACATTAATGGAGGACCCATCATCCACCATGACACAGGCCGTGTGTTTACCATTGACCTGAGCTCGGATATACAGGGGGCGATTATGATTACGACCCTCGATCGGCAAGTCGGCATCAGTGTAAACTATGTTCTCCTCCGATCCTCCTTTCACAAGGCCCAACAATTCGGTTGGTGAGATGGTGGTGGCGACTGTCGATTCACACAAGGCTTCAACCAGCTTCTGCCTGTGGCTCGGGGATTGCCTCAATAGGTCCCAGATGGATATTTGCGCAGTCGTCTTCTTTAACTGCTTTAGAATTTGGTTCTCTTCTGTTTCTCGCTCTTCACTCGGAGGCACTGGATCCTGCTGTCTCTCAACCTCTGGCACCACTCTTCCACTGCGGGTCACTGCTTGCACTTCTTGCACTTCTTCTTCACCCCCAGAACTCCATAGACCCTCTGGCCCATCGGCTTCTTCAATCTCACTTTCACTGGTCGTGTCCCAACATTCTATCATATTGACCTGGGGCCTCTCCCTATTGACTCCCTGTTCGGGGCGGACGATAGCCATGTAATCATTGCCGTAAAGATCCCTCAACACATACCATTCGGGCAAGCTTGATCCTACCATAAAGACTGGGGGAGGAACGGCGTTAAACCCGGTATTCTTCTTCTTTTCCCTCTTTTCAGGGTCGGAGATCTGCTTACTGTCAATGAGATCTTGGACCCGATCCCTTAAAGTTCTGCAGGAGTCAGTGAGGTGACCGGTGTGCTGGTGGAAAGCACAGTATTGATCCCCCCTATGATTTGGCTGGCCATAAGTCTTAGCTTGTCTGGCTGGCAATGGCTGAAGTTTTCCCTCTTTCATTAATCGTTCTAGGACCCAGGACAATGGTCTTCCCAAATTTGAATAGTGTCTCTGGTTTACATCAGTGGCTGAAACTTCCGCTGTTCTGCCCACTCTGTTACTGCTGCTCCCGGCGCCACCAGACCTATTTCCCCCTTGGGTCCCGAAGTTCTTCCGAGCAAAACTGTCATTATTTGCTTTCTTTGCCAAGTATTCCGCTTCAGCCTCGATTGCTATGTCTTTTAAGGATTCCCAATCCTTGAGCCCTTTCATCTTAAGCCCCTCCCTCAAATATGGGCTTGCATTTTTGATAAACAGTCTGATTTGGTCCGAGGTATCGGGCTTCCTCTTCATTTCCATAACGCGATTCCTCCACCGCGTAAGGTAGTCATGGAAAGATTCACTAGACTTTTGTTGCAGGAGCTCTAGGTCTTTCAACGTCACTTCCATGCGGGTGCTGCAGTCGTACTGCCTCATGAACTCACTTGTAAGCAGATCCCAATCTTCTTTCGACCTCCTGTCTAAGCCATGGTACCAATCAACCGCTGACCCTGTCAAACTAAGGCAGAAGTACTCCACCTTTTGCTTCTTGGTAAGACCTGTGCCTTTCATGATTAAGGCATACTGCTTGAGATGGGCTGAAGGATCAGACGTGCCATCAAACTTTGGTAAATCTGGCATCTTAAATCTCTGAGGCAGCAGCTCCTCCTCACCCAAGTCTACATCTTCGGGGATGACCCCCTTTCCGACCGACACCATTCGTGCGATGGCCTCCATTCTTTCCTCCATCTTCCTCACCACATCATCTTCTAGCTTAGGAGCTTTGCATCTCACTGCTTGAGGGGCTACTGGCTCATCTTCCTCCTCTCCTAAGAAATCGTCCCTCGGGTCTGGGATCCTCACCCTCTGTTGCTCAACTGGTGCCGCCACTCTAGGCTCGGTAATTGGCTGTGGCACAGTAGTGGTTGGTATGGTGGTCTCCACAACAGGTGTTTCGACCGGATCAACAGTTGGAGCTCCAGATGCCTGTCCAGCGTGTGGTGTCATTTGGGCGACAAAGTTTCCCATCATAGCAAGCATTTTCCTTTCAAAGTCTTCGAACCTTTTGTCCAAGTCTTGTGTTGTTACAGCACCCGAATCTTGCGGTAATTCTGCCATTACTGATCCGGAGGATTGTTCTGAATAAGAATCTGAGTTTCTATCCCAATCTGAACCCGAAGCTGATGCCAGACTTGACTGCTCAACTACTTGATTTCTGACCAACCTCCCGCTAGGATCTCTGGACCACTCAAATGGATCTATGATGGCTGAAAAAACCCAATTCGTTAGCATGATGCATGGATGGCATTAAGAATGCATGGTCGTGTTGATGCAGCATCCACAACCACATGCAAGCAAACAGACCCTTCCAACCTTATTCCTCCCGCACACGGGGTAATGTGGTCTCTTCCCTAGGTGGGCTTAGTCCATGGGCCAACAGGGGACCCTATGAACGCGCAGAGGGCACGGCGAAAAGCCGGCAGCATAACAGCTCTAATCTAATGCGCAGGCGTATGAGTTTTGGCCATTACGTGTTTGGACAATTCAATCAAGTTAAGGTGGGCTCACCGGGGCATGGAAGCCTTTGATAAAGGACCACTTAACTTGCTTGATTTTGTTTAACACGCGACGGCCCATATCACAAGCATTGTATTAAGGAGCATACCACCTAGTGGAAGTTTCTATTTGCCATTAGATGAGCTTTAGTCAGGGTGATTTTCTTTAGGCTACCCAAGCATGGTTCGCGCCAACGGGTCTAGCTTATCACGAGCATAACGACCGATTGGGTTCCCATTTTGATATACCAAAAGGTACAAGGCTTGGGCTGGTGATTATCCTTAACACTTCCCTACAATGAGTGAAAGTAGGGTCGTGCTTCGGGAACGCACCGAGGTAAGATAGGGACCAACTAGCGTAAGTCTAAGGCTCTAAAATGATATGATGCAATTTTGGCGAGAGATAGAATTTTAAGTTTCAAAAACCCAATTATACTTTAACCAAAGCACTTTCGGAGTGAAGTCTCAAACATCAAGTCCCCAGTGGAGTCGCCACTGTGACGCGCGCCGAACCCAGCAAGGGCCCTCGCTTTGAATCCGCTTTAGGATTCGAGGTATGAAAGGTTCGCGTCTATTGATCATGGGCGCCATGAGGCATCATCGGTGTATCCCTCCCAATAGAACATTGGGGAGAATAACCTAGCCTATTGACGCCTAAAGGCACCTTTTGAGGTATTTGGAGTCGCCACCCAATTTTGCAAGAAATTAGGAAAAGGTTTCTCACCTCTAACGGTCTAAACCAGAGTTATGGTGTCCGGAACTTCCCTCTTATTCATGCTTTGGTTAATTATAAATGGATTTTTAACTTCTTAAGATTATATCTCTCATCTCACGCGATTGATGCATTTAAATTAGATAGCGCATTGGAAGCACGTAAAGAAAATAGATAAAAGCGATAAGCAAAGTAAATAAAGGAAGCGGTAAACACCCAAGCACTCAATTACAAGAGAAATAGGGGCGGAATACAACCCCAATAAAAGGAAATTAAGAACACAAATGGGGGCGGAATACAACCCCAAAAATAAATAAAGTTGCCCCAAAATTAATTACAAGGGCCCAAAATGAAAGAAAATAACTTTAAACACTCACCCAAAAATGAAATGAAAGGACATTCATAAATCGAGACATTATTTAGGGAGCATTGGTTCCCTCGCACTTGTTCGAATTTTTAGGAACATTGGTTCCTTCGTGTTTAATTTAAAAAGGTTCGAAAAGTCATTTTAATTGTTTGAATTGGAAAACCGGGATGAGTGATCCCATTTTTGTAGAGAAACTGACTCTTCGTTTTAATTATGATGATTTTTATTGTCGGGCTAAAATAAGGGACATTGGTCCCGGTTTTATTAGTGAAAATCCCCAATTTAATTATAGAAATGTTTTTGTGATTTTTTATCACACACGTGCACGAATAAAATATACATTTACAAATAGCACGACATAAAGATAGAGAATTAGAGAGATCTCACCGAAATGGAGTGTCCGTCCACGCGTCGCGACCCATCCGGGGAGTCGCGCGGCGCTCACAAGGCCCGACTCAAATTAAAACTCATACAAAAATTATAGTATCAAAAATATTAGTAAAAATTCTAAGTGAATTAATCAAGCAAATGCAAAATATAATTATAACAACAATGATAGCAATGCGATAAAATAAATCAAATCATTAACAGGGATAACAATACAACGATGAATGAAACAAATAATGGCAACAATAATAATAATAAAAATAATACGAAATATTAAATGATAGTAATAATGAAAATAATACTAACCAATTAATTAGTTGGTAATAATAGCACTAACAATACTAAAACAGAATAATACTAGTAAATAAATAAATAACAATGATAGTAAAATAGAGAATTAAATGATAATGACAATAATAATAATGATAGTAATAATAACACAATGAGTATGGCAATGGCTCAAATAACCTTAATAATAATAAGAATAATAATAATAATAATAATAATAATAATAATAGCTTATGGGATGGCAATAATGCAAGTCTTAATAAAAGAAGGATGACAACAATATATGAAAATAGGGAAACGACACAACTCAACAATATTTACATTAACCAACTAATAATAATGGAGGATGAGCATAAAGAAACTAAAGCATTGCAACTAAATGATGCATTAACAGTGCTATTTACACATTAAATTACTAGAAACGAGTAATAAGAATAACAATAACAAAAATGATATTGACAGACAATAAATACTATACAATAAATGAATGAGAACGGGTCCAAAGATGTTTACCCTCAGAATTTTTGAGATCGGAAATAGGATGTCTCGATCGTTTTCCTTGTCGGATTTTTCTTTTTTTTGATGATAATAATATTCAAAGAGAAATATAAGTTCTAAATAAAATTTTTTTGAAAAATATATTTTGAAGTGAATATTTTTGAAGGAGGATTTGAGCAGAGAAAATTAATTTTTCTAGCTCAAAAAATCCAAAAAGGAGGTATCTTCCCTGAAGGAACACCTAGAAATTAAAGTTTGAGAAGACTAAAACTTAAAGGATTTTTGAAGAATTTTTAAGAAAAAAATCAAACCTCCTGGAGAGTAGAAAGGCTAGAGAGAAAAAGCTAAAAATCCTTGGATTAATTCCTCCGTCCTCCCAAAAATGAGGGCAAATTCCTCATTTAATTCTGTCTTGGCCAAAAATGGCAAGGGACAAAAAACCTTCCTTTTTAGTTATTCTAAAATAACATAAAATGGTGAAACAACGGAAACTGAAAAAAAACAGAAAATCAGACTGAAAACAGCGCAAAAAAGGGACAGGCGAAACAGGTCGCGCGGAGGAGCCAAGGGCGCGCGGAGCGCTGCGCGTGGTGCCTTGGCACCGCGCGCGGCAGGCTGCCGCGCGCAGCCTGCCT
Organism: Excoecaria cochinchinensis; assembly: GCA_947683425.1. Lineage (NCBI taxonomy): Eukaryota > Viridiplantae > Streptophyta > Magnoliopsida > Malpighiales > Euphorbiaceae > Excoecaria > Excoecaria cochinchinensis. Next base: position 5,065,823 of record CANTUQ010000146.1, on the reverse strand, counting down.
CGCGCGCAGGGGGGTCGCGCGAGGCAGCAGGCCTCGCGCGCAGGGGGGTCGCGCGAGGCAGCAGGCCTCGCGCGCAGGGGGGGCGCGCGGAGCGCCCGCCCCTGTGCGCAGGGGGGGCGCGCGGAGCGCCCCGCACCGCGCGCAGGGGGGTCGCGCGGAGCGCCCGCCCCTGCGCGCAGGGGGGGGGGGGGGGGCGCGCGGAGCGCCCCGCATAGCGCGCAGGGGGGTCGCGCGGAGCGCCCGCCCCTGCGCGCAGGGGGGGGTCGCGCGGAGCGCCTGCCCCTGCGCGCAGGGGGGGCGCGCGGAGCACCCCGCCTCGCGCGCAGGGGGGTCGCGCGGAGCGCCCGCCCCTGCGCGCAGGGGGGGCGCGCGGAGCGCCCCGCCTCGCGCGCAGGGGGGTCGCGCGGAGCGCCCGCCCCTGCGCGCAGGGGGGGCGCGCGGAGCGCCCCGCCTCGCGCGCAGGCGCCCCTGCGCGCTGGGGCGGCCTGCCTCGCAGGCGCCCCTGCGCGCTGGGGCGGCCTGCCTCGCAGGCGCCCCTGCGCGCTGGGGCAGCCTGCCGCGCAGGCGGCCCCGCGCCGCCGCAGTGGCACTCGCGAAAAAAATTTTTTTTTTTTTTTATTTTTTTTTTTTATTTTTTTTATTTTTAATTTTGACACAATATTAATATTTTTTCCCATTTTAAATTTTAATCCCTAAAATATATATTTTAAAATTATTTTTCGAAAAAAACATGATCTTGACAAGGGAACGGTCGATTCTCACTTTTCTTGCCGTAAGTCGGTCTTTTGTTTCATCATCGGGTAATTCTGATCTTGGACCGCCTCGGGACCCGGTGTCTACACATTCCACAGTGGAAATGGGGTAACATTACTATGGACTTTGTGACTAGATTGCCTCTGACATCAAAACGGCATAACTCAGTATGGATAATTATGGATCGATTTTCGAAGACAGCTCACTTTATACCGGTTCGAATGGATTATTCCATGGATTGGTTAACTGAATTGTATGTGAAATACATTATCAGGTTGCATGGTATTCCTTTGTCGATTATGTTAGACAGTGATCCGAGATTTACTTCAAAATTTTGGAAGAGTTTGCAAGCTACAATGGGTATAAAGTTGAATTTCAGTACAGCATTCCATCCTCAAACTAATGGACAGTCGAAAAGAGTTATTCAGGTATTAGAGGATTTGGTTAGGCTTGTGTTATGGATTTCTCTAAGAGTTGGGATATGCATATTCCATTAATGGAGTTTGCCTATAGCAACAGCTATCAAGCGAGTATTGGTATGGCACCATATGAAGTATTATACGGTAGAAAATGTCGGACGTCGATCTGTTGGACAGAATTGGGTGAGCACAAGGCTATTGGCCCAGATTTGGTAAGAGATACTGAAGAAAAAGCAAAGATCATTCAACAACGTTTGAAGGCTACCAGTGATAGACAGAAGTCATATGCAGACTTAAAAAGGAAAGACATTGAGTTTGCGGTAGGTGATAAAGTGTTTTTGAAAGTGTCTCCTTAGAGAAAGGTGTTACGATTTGGTAAGAAAGGGAAGTTAAGTCCGAGGTTTATTGGTCCTTATGAGGTGTTGCAAGAAGTGGGATTAGTGGCTTATAGGTTAGCTTTGCCTCCGGCTTTTGACAAACTTCATGATTTCTTTGATGTATCAATGTTAAGAAGGTATCGATCGGATAAGTCTCGCATCATACCGGTACAAGAGATACAAGTTCAAGCGAACTTCTCTTATGTTGAGAAGACAAAAACAATCTTAGCTAAAGAAGTGAGACAGCTCTGTAGAAAATAGATTTCGTTAATGAAAGTGTTGTGGCAACATCATGCAGTAGAAAAGGAAACTTGGGAACCAGAAGTTGCTATGTAGGAACAACATCCCCACCTATTTGATTCAGGTATGAATTTCACGGACGAAATTCTTTTAGGAGGGGAAAGTTGTAATGGCTTGAAATATACCCTAGTAGCTAATTGGTCTTATTTGGGCAATTGCGATAAGATTGCATTGAGTATGTTAATTAAGGATTTAAGTGTAATAGGATTAAGGACCCAATTGAACTATTAAATAAGTTTAATTGCTTGATTGTAAATGCATGATTAGAATTAGTGGAGTTTAATTAATGGCTAATGAACATTAACTAAAACCATTTTTTTTTAATGAAGATTAAGGGAATGGTAGCGGGTTCCACGTGTGGTCTTGTGGAGCTGCCACCTACCATTAGCCATGCAACATAAAGGAACTAGAGAGAGAAAGTCCCTTAATTGTGCTCTTGGTGTTCTTCTCGGATGTCTCTCACTTATTTGTTCTTATGCTCCTCTTTTCATTAGTTTAAGCACAAACTCTGTTGTTTGATCAAGAGGTTAATTTGTAAAGTTGAGTTTCTAAATTGCAAGGTAAGTTACTGAGTTGGTTTGCTCTTCATCTTCTCCTTCTATTTATTATTTTTGGGTTGATATAGAATTTGTCATTGGTGTCCAATTCTAGAAATTTGGGCTTGAACTTGTAGTTGAGGAAACAAAGAAAAGCAAAGGAAAGGAGATAGTGGTAGACCAAGGTGCTAATTGACTTCTTAAGGAGCTTAGGAGAAGAGGTTTGGTAAAAACACCTTTGTGTATCAATTTTGATATATATATACACTATGAATTCTAGAATTTTTTATGATTGAAATGTGTGTGTTTGGGACAAACACTAAATATGAAATTAAATGTTTAAACTATTGAGTTGAGATGATGTGTGTTGACCTAGAAAGTGAATGTAGGTGTGTTGCTCTGTTTTTGAATGAATTATGCATTGTTATATGAATAGATATAAATTGTGATAGGTGTGTGAAATAGCACGTTAGAATGTGAACAAGCATGTTGAATGGTGAGTTTAAGACCTGTTTTAGAATCTTTTGAATTAGTACACATTAACTGGTTACGAAAATTATGGTAAAGCATAAATTGTATCCTTAACAATTTACTTATATCCTTAATAGGTTGTTAATTGAACACCTAAAGAACTCGTAAGTAGGTAATGGAAACCATATGCTAAGAAGGATTAAGTGTAGAAGTGGTAAAATGAGTTTAGGAGTTTGAAATTGGGAATTGGTGTTCTGTCGTGAGCGCAACAGAAGGCTCGTTAATTGTATGTTAGCTTCTGTTGCGGGCGCGCGCATGTGTGCGAGCATGACAGAGGCAGAGGTTAGGTTCTGTCATGAGCACGTCTTATGCCGCAAGAGCGACAGAATCCAAAGTTTGAATATGTTGCGAGAGCGACACCTTTAAATGTTTTAAAGGATTTCTTTAATGACTTCAATTGAGTTATTTATACAAATTTATATGTAAAGAGAATGTGTGTATGAGATCAACTATGGTGTTATGCTTGAGATTGTTATTTTTATACATTTGCTAAGTGAATGAGATATGAAATGAGCTATGTTATTGTTGTATATATGAAATGTGATAATCTAAATAACTGGATTAATAATATAGCCTGCGAGTCAAGTAGTGGATAGATAGGCACGACTATAGGGTCTAAGTGCTGCAGCCAAATGCGTCCAATTCCTTTGGAATCAACAATGCGATATGAATCCTTATTAGATTTCCCCAATGCGAATTTATTGAAATTATTGATACTTTTGGTACCTTCGGGTGCCAATGCAAATGTGTGGTATGTACGGATACTAATGTGATTACTGTACCTTTGGGCACTGATACGATACCCCTTATCCGTATATTTGAGTTGCAGGCAAGGCTAAAATAATTATGCTAATTAATTGAATAAAGTGAAATTATGTGATATATCCTTGTATATGATTATAATGAGCATGTGAAATGATGTGATAGTGTAATCAAAATGCGACTATCATATTATGATATGTGCAGTGAATAGATCATTTATATGTGTGTATGTTGATTTTGGAATATGAAAAATTATATGACTTGTTATAGTTGCAATGAATTACGCATACCAGTATGTGCATATAGTGTGTTATTGTATTGTTTTGCCCCACTAAGTGTTATCGCTTATCACGGGTTTGATAATCTGTGTAGGTTTGGACGCGAAGCGATTTCGGAGGATAGATCCGCATTGCTAACAGTCAACACCAGGAGGTTTTTGGGGTTATGGGAACATATAAGATGAACATGTTTGTATAATCTTTTGTAATACATAAAGTATGTAATATTGTTAGTGATTAATTTTTGTAATATTAAGCTTATAATGTACATGTATATGTAAATAAGTTTGTCCAAGCATGTGATAGTATGTGATATCTACTGAGTGTGATTGCATGTGTAATGAAATTTATTAGTGTTGGCTTTGGCATACGAATAGAGTAGAGATTGTGTGCATGTGTTTGCTGCGTAACGATCGTACTTGTCTGCTTAGCTGAGCTAAGTGAGTAGTCGGGAATGGGGTGTTACAGTGACCATGACATATACACAACCCGACTAGAATACAAAATTTAAACACCTCACGGTGGCAACCAAATGGTTGTGATAATGACCTATGCACCATTCAAAACAGAACGGAAAACAACAGTATGTCACGGTGTCAACCAGATGGTTGTGACCGTGACATATGCAAATTCTTGAGGCAGAATCAATAACTAACCTACCTTGTAACTCCCTTATACCCTATACGCACACTGCCGTCTTAGGAATACAATGCAATTACCATGATTGAACTACGATCGACCTAAACTTAATTCAAATTGTGGCTAAATTTTTTTTTCTACACTTAATCCTTTATTCACTTATTCATTCTTTTTACTGAACAAATTCACTTATTTACTTAGTTGCTAATTGACCTATATCTTTCTAATGTTACTATTCATTTGGTCAAAATTTTGGCATTATAAAGGCTTGTAATTTCCACTACCCAAACCGACAAGTTCAAAAAGCACAACCCTGGCAAGGGCACAATAATAACAACATCCAAACCATACCCATCACAGTCTAAAATGTCCAACCATAGAGTCACGATATCCACATACATAATTACATTAAGTCATCACACAATTCACCTCAAACTTTATATACATGCCAATACATAAGACCAAAACATACAAAAGATAACTGGATATTTTCTTCGATGCTTGCTCCAAGACTGATCGAGGTATGCTTGCTCCGTCTTAAGGCGTACCTACACGCAGTCAAAAGAAACTACATGCTGAGCATTAATATGCTCAGTGGTGGTTACAAATCAATAAATTTCCACAACTAATTAATTATTTGAAAAATTTTACTATTAAATTTTATTAATTATTTTATTCTTATTTATTCAATTTACCTACTAAATTAACGACATAATTAGGCATGAAACCTTATTATACACTAATTACATTTTAATCCTTTAATTAAATTTATTATTCCACTAACTTACACTTTTGCCTTTATTCTTTTTCCATGGTTTCCAATCATACCCTTAACTTTTCTATTAATTACATATATGTCCCCACTTTTACCATAATACCATCCATGTCCCTTCTTTTATCTTAATTCCATTTATGTCCTCTTTTTACACATAATTACTATTTTAGCCTTAGTTATTCTTTATTTACACTTTTAACCTTATTTTCCATTTTTACCCTTCTTAATTACCTTTAATTACCAATTTACCCTTTTTACACTAAAATTCCACTTCTAACCTCATAAATTTACCAAATTATATTTAGGTCCCTAATTTATCAATTTTACACTAAATTACCATTTTAACCCCAAATTTTATCAAAATTACTATATTACCCATACTTTTACACTTTTTATCTAACTTTATCACTTTTTACCAACTTATTATAAAATTACCGTTTTACCCTTAAACTTTCTACTTATTCCATTTTAATCCCGTTTTCACACCTTTTCACATTTATTACTATTTTAACCATTCTTATCATTTAATTACCACAATTCCCCTAGTATAGACCCGGTAAAAAATCTACTGACCAGATATGCGGGACGTGGATCCCACAGATCCACTACACTGTGGAATGACCTCAATAGGACCACTCCTGAATGCACTACACTACACTGAATATTTTTATACAATGTACACTGTGACAGGCCATCATTTGCTTATCAATATCGAGTCGTCATGACTCATACCACGGTGTAGAATCCCTATGGCTAGCCAATTATTTCCTAGACTAGATTTCACTACTAGACAACTACTAAGGGCAATAAATCATCAAAATTTACATAAATATCACATTATGTCAATATGTATATTTCAGCATACATTTCATATTCATTTACAATTTTGCATACACTCTTATTTATCATCAATTAGTTATTATATGTCATTAAAAGTGATAAACCATCAAAATACACATTACTCATACCATGAATACCATTCGGCCAAGATATTAAGTTTTTATGGAGTTCACTTTAATTTCATTTCACCACTCCATTGTCCAGATTACATGTTAAGCATGCCATAAATACAAATTAAATGCCATATTTCCCAATATTTCTCATTTATACCCTTAACATTCCATTCGGCTAAACCTTTAGAAATTCATTATGTTTCCTTTTTAATCTTCCAATCATTCCATCATGCTTTGCACAAATTATACATATTATAACCATCTTTTATAAGCCATAAAACCCATTTAAACACTATAATTTCTTTAAGTTACCATTCGACCACTATTAGAGATTTCATACCAACGTGTTTTCACTTAATCTAAGCATGTTTATACACTAATTTAAGTCCACTAATCATGAATATCAAGTTAGATTTAATTAATCAAGTCATTATGTCATACCCACACTTAGACATAACCTAATATTCAACATAAATTAATGGAAATAGATGGATTGAGTAAACAAAAACATCAAAATCTTGCTCTACACCTCGCTAAGCTTACTTTTCTTTCCCTTTAGCGTGAGAAATCTCCTCCTCTCCTTGAGTTCCTACCATGGCCGAATATAAATATCCATATATCATCAAATCTCTACTTCTTTTTAACAAAATAACTTAATAATCATAATCTATACCCTTGAAAACCCCCATAGGAACTAATAAACCAAATTAAAAATCTTGACCTAAATCTCTTACCTCAAATCTTGACCTAAACCTTGTACCCTTAGATTTTCCCTGTCACACCCCATTTACCCCCTAGTAGTATGAGCCATGTATGTGTGTAAATTTATAAGTATTTTGGCATGTGATAAGGGTATTCTGGGGTATATTGCATTTTATAAGAGTTATTTTAATATGTGGGTGTACATATGTTAGTAGGGTGTGAATTAGTTGGGAGATACTTGTGTGTGCATGCATATACCATTGTGGGATGTGAGTAATGGTGTAGTGATTGTGTGTTTTACTCACACATTAGTAGGGTGTTTTAAGTTGGGTTTTGATTGTGTGTAGTGAGCATACCATAGTAGAAGGAATCTATATGGGGTATCATTGTGTGTGTTGCTCATACATATGCGGGGTGCATTATTAGAGTGTTTTATGGTGTGTGAGTGACATATGATGGTTAGGTATGAGTGATTGGTTTCCACCAATAGGAAAGTGACAAGTGTTAGGGTTAGGAAAAGAAAAAGAAATAGAAAATGGAAAGAGCAGAATTTGCTCTTCATTTTCCCGTAGCCTCCTCCCCTCCTCATCTCCTTCTTCTTCTTTGCTCTTCTTTTTGTTTTCTCTAACTTGGATTATAATTTAGGTGGTGGAAATTGATCACTTCTTGCACAATTGGTGAGTTTAATGCATATCTTCATCTTCTTCTTCATCTTCTTCTACATTATAGTTTAAATTTAATATAGGATTTGTTCTTTTTGTGTTTTTGATGGGTTTGTGTTTAGCAAAACCACCTCGCGATCCCAAGGGCAAAGAGAAGGTTGGGAGTAGTGGAACAAAGTGATAAGAGCTAAGGAATTTTCAGGTTTGGGAATTAGTTTGTTGATTTATGTGTTAATGATTCTTAATACCTGAATTGAGTATTCTGAGATGTTAATTTATGTGTTGTGATGGTTTGGATTAAATTTGGTGAATTGATGGTGTCAAATGAGTTGGTTTGAAGCTTGTTGAACTTCAAAGTGCAATTCTGTTTTTGAGGGTCAGATTGACCTTTGGTCATTCCTTTTCATATAAGCTGAGTTTTACAACTCCAAAATATATGATTCCAGTTGGGTTAGAACCACAACTTCCGTATCTAAAACTTTGTAGAAGTGACCATAATTTATTTCGGACTCTAACTATTTTAAAATCGCCCATTACAGTAGCAAAAATCATCAGGTGTGTCTGTGGAACAGGGTAGAGAAATTTGAGTATATCTCCCCGATTTTCGTTCCAAATGATCTGAAATTTTGTCACTAGAAAGATAACATCTTGAGGATTAATTGTTATGAGATAAGTTTGTCTAAAAATGTCATTTAGTAGTTCAAAAATGCATATAGATTCAGTAAATTAATTCTGCCCTGTGTCTGATAATGTTTGGGAACTGGTTGGAAAGCACAGCTGTGCTTTTGGGTAGGACACAGCTGTGTTTTGGCTTTTAGATCGACCATATACAGCAGAGCACAGCTGTACTTTATAAAAAGCACAGCTGTGTTTCAATAAAATTTGTCCCTCTTCACCAATTCATCCTAGAATCGATCCTACACCTCCGAATTAGCCCCAAAGTGTCTAGAAACGCCTGAAAAATTTAATGTTACTTATTTTATAATTAGGTAATGAGGATATATAATTAAATTACCTATGAATTGAATAAATTCTTATAACGAAAAATTAATTAATATGATGATTAACCATGAATTAAACTATAAGTATAATTTGCTAGATGAATAAATACTCATGACGAGAATTATATAACATGTGCATAATTTATGATTAAGGCATTAAACCTAATATATTATTTGATTAAATCTAATTTAATTAGGAAGCAAGAACTTGTGATTTGAATATTATGCCTTACATTTTATAATTGTATTTTTGCTATGCTAAATGTTTGCATGCCATATTATGCCTTAACCTATGAACTAAATGTGTCATGCTTAAATATAATTGATTTATGTATGTTAAATTCAATGGTTATTCATATTGAACAAATGTGTAACTCAATGTGAATTGTATTATACATGACCTGCAAGAGTCAGTTTAGTGGATAGTTAGGCATGCCTAATAGAGTCTTTTAGTTGCAGCCTATATGGATGAAGTATATGGATGATTTGGATCCTGATCAGATCCCCGATTGGTTCCTCGCGAACCCTATAAGAAAATGTGTTTGAATCCTCGCGATTCTTATTAATATGATGAATCTTGTTTAAGGGCCCCTATAAAGGTTTTATAAATATAAAATAAAAATAGTTTTCGATTCGTACCCGTAAAGTATCGCTATACGTCGATTCGTACCCGTAAGGTATCGCTATGCGTATACTCGTTATCCAATATTATGAGTCAGCAGGATCTTTATTTAATATGTGATTTGTTATGTTACCATTGATTATACAAGGTAGTATTTGAATGAGATAATATGGATATGGATATAAACATGAGATGCAGAATGTATGTTGTAAACTGGAGACTATGTGTATACATATTATGACATGAATTATTGTATATGCCATTATGAATGTGTTATGCATTGACGACCATTGTGAATGGCCGTCCATATAATATGTGTGAATCCCCACTAAGCGTTTATCGCTTAGCACGGTGTGTCTACCCGTGCAGGTACTTAAGAAGCTTTGTCTAGAGTGAGTCGCTGCAGTCAAGCCAACACAGCAAGGTTTAGAGTTTGGAGTTTATTCGTGGATTGATGATTCTTTTTATGTATTGATTTTGAAATGGCTTCCGCTTATGTACTTCTATATTGGGCATGTAATAATAATTTTGGCATTAGCCAGTTTGATTGGAACTATTATAATGGCTTTTGGGTTGTATTGATAAATGATGAATTGTGTGTATGTTCCTCCGCACAGGAAAATTTTAATTATCCTGTAATTCAGTATACATGTTTATGTATGATTATATTATTTGTATAGTATCTGCTTGGTGACACCCCGACTCATACGGGTACGGGTAGGGGGTGTTACATTCCCACTTTTAATGATTTAAATGGACTCCAAATTTGATTTCTAGATTTTAGAGGAGCTGAAATTTGTATGGGAGGTTGAAATTTAGGGAGAGATTGGTTGAGAGAAAAAGAAAAATTGAGGAAGAAATGAGAGAAATAATTCGGCCTTAAGAGAGGAAGAAGAGGCGGTGGAGTGGCTGATTTCTCTAGAGAAATCTAGCCATTTCCTCCCTTATATAGTCCATATTTGTACCAAACTAGTCCAACGAAAGTGGTCCGACTGGTTTGAACCAAAATTTTTATTTTTTGGTTTATTTCAACTATTTCAAGGAATCTATGTATTCCCTATATTATTTTCACTTCTAAGAAATTCCATAATTCTTAAAACATCAAAAATAGCCTCCCTACAAATTTTTAGCTTAATCAGAGTCTATTTGGATCCCAGTTCACTTAAAACCGGTCTGATTCAACCACTTTTTGTTCTACCGTAAAATCCAATTTTAAAACTGTCAAAAATTACAGAATATTATTTTATGCCTTTACACTTCCCACAATACACCCTTTAGAGCTCATTAACTATTTTTAAAAATTTAGTCAAATTTCAGTCAAACCCCGGTTCAATTTGAACCGAGCTAGAGGCCAACTTCAGAACGATTTTCGGAGGCCTATTTGACTCCGGTTTCAGCTCAAATTTCACCACTAGACTCCTGACAGTGCACAGATCAAATTTTTAAAATAAAAATTTTCTTAAAAATGACAGCCGGGTTCGCTGTATAGCTACCTCGAAGTCACGATCCCGGGATTGTTATACTTCAAGCACACTAAACACTGAACTTCACTACTGTTAACATCACTTATTGTACTACTTGACACTACGATCATCATAAAGACACTGTAATCATGCACTAACACTTTTAGACCGATATTTGGGCCACTACATACCTCATGGTGACCGCCAAATGGTTGTGACCGTGACCAATGAAAATTCAAGGAAGAAAAGGGAAAACATAAGCATTTCCCTCACCTCATTCAAACCCTTTTCTTACTTCCAAACATATGACCTCTAAAACAAACCAAAACACCATTTTTAAACAACATGGACTTCTAATCAAATGTTCACCTACATGTTATCTTTCAAGTAAGAAAACTCTCATGACATTTGAACTTAAACTTAAGGAGTTATGGCCAAGGGAACACAACTTGTTCCTCCTACAGAATTTTGACTACAAATATAAGCACTTTTGAAGACTTTAGAGTCCTCAAAACTAGAGGGCTATTTCTACAACAATGAAAGACACATACCTTGTGATTCTAATCTATTTAATCTCACTCACTTTAGAGTTGTAAAACTGATTTTATTGTATAAACTGTTCACGTAGGTCAAAATGGATCTCAAAGACAGTTTTTACACTATCAAACTCATTAAGCTTGAACTCAGCCAACTAGGCATAACCAATTCACTAAACTCAACTAGACTCCCATAACATACACATGAACACCATGGCACAATCAATTTCTCAACATATATCATTAAACCAAAAATTACACAGCCATTTCATAAGTCTCCGAAATTAGGGTTTCATGCTTTGGTCCATAACTTTTAGCAATCAATTTAGCACACACATAGCATTTAGTTTCCGAAACTAGTCAATCATACATCTCCCAAACACAAATTAACAACTAAAAGAGCTGTTGAACTCTTTCAAAGCCCACAATTTCTCAAACTTTTACGGGATGAGTTTAAACAAATTTGATAAGGAAAAGATGTGGATTGAAAAAGTAAGTAGGGTTTTGCGGGAGATCCGTTGTCCTCCGGATAGAGAAGTGGAGTGTGTGGTATTGCTTCTGCAGGGTTCAGCATATGATTGGTGGAGATTGGTTCTTAGGAACCCTCAGATTCCTAATCTAGTGACTTTGGAGTTCTTTGAGAGAGAATTCCATATTAAGTATGTGACAAAGGCATATAAGGAGGCTAAGTGGACACAGTTCTTATGTCTCAAGCAAAGAGTTTTGTTGGTGGCGAATTATGAGAAAGAATTCAGTAGGCTTAGTAAGTATGCTCCGCTGGGAGTTCTAACTGAAGAGTTTAGATGACACCATTTTGAAGTGGGTTTGAAAGAGTCTCTGAAAGTTATGCTGATTTCTTTGATGTCTCCTCTAGATGTTAGTTACTATCAGATTGTATAGGCGGCTATGCGAGCGGAACATTATGAGACTATTATGAGAGAAAGAGCCCAAAGAAGGAACCCCTCTTGCGGAGGCTCATCCTCAGGATAGAAATCTAGGAATCGCCAAGAGAATTCTCTAGATGAGTCTTCTGTTAGTCCTGCTACGAGAGGAAGAAGACAAAGTGGTCCAATAGATTTGGACCAAAATTTCAGTTTGTCGGCCAATTTCCACTATTTAAGGGCATCTATGTGTTCCTCAACTTATTTTCACTCCCAATCAATTCCATCATTCTTAAAACATATAAATTAGCCTCCCAGCAAAATTTTAGCTCGAGTCTGTTTGGGGCCCGGTTCACTTAAACCGGTTCGATTCAACCCTTTTCGGTTCTACCGTAAAACACCAATCTAATACTGTCAAAAATTACTAAAAATTATTTTATACCTTTACACTTCCCACATTACACCCTTTTTAGCTCAACAACTATTTTTAAAAATTCAGTTAAAGTTCGGTCAAACCTTACTTCAATTGAAGCAAACCAGAGGCTAACTTCTATTTGACTTTCGAAGCCCTATATAACCTCATTTTCACTCCAAATTATACCACCAGACTCCTTATAACTTGTACTTTCCAATGGTCTAATAAAATATTTTCTACTACTGACTTCCCGGGAGGTCACCCATCATAGGATTTCTATGCCACGAGCACGTTCAACTTTTAACTTCTTTGTAATTCATGATACTAGAACTGTTGTTTTCACACCAAAATCACACTACAGACTCTACAGAATTCATGGATCGATACTATAACAGTTTCAGGCCATTACAATTCTCCCCACTTATAAAAATTTTGTCCTCAAAATTTTCTTTTTGTACCCCAATCATATATCACGGCCACTATACGGTGACGACATTCAGTTCAAAAAATATATTCACATTCCATCATTCATCATATTTTACATTCACTTACAATTCTATGAACTTCTACTATCCTTATGCCTCCTCGATACCTTTACTCACTTCTATCATTAATACCTATTTATAGCATGTATACGTATCACTTTGTCCTCATTACACTATCTCCGATCTTAAGATCGCCTAAACCTTTGCTCCGATACCAATAAAATTGTAACACCCTTATTCTATACTATACTATTGACTTAATCATTATCATGCGTTTACCGTGATTGCAGACAATTGTCATATAACCTTAACGAAATTACAAGTAAATTTTTCGCTTTTCCCTTTAGCTACTTAACATGTGTAAGCCATAACTTAATCTCATACGGCATACATAACCATATATAAATATAATACATCCATACCAATCAATTTGTATACATACCACTACATATTCTTAATATGCAATAACTCTTGATACATGCCAATACCAAAATATACAAAAACATCTTCTTCGAGTTTCTTACTTATGCTCCCAAAATCCTTCTTGTATGCTTACTCCACTCCTTAACTTCTTATACCTACACGCAGTCAAATAAATAACTTGCTGAGCATTATTTATGCCCAGCGGTGGATACATATCCTAGATGTTCCACAAACAAATTCCTACGCGCATGCATAATCTCAACATTTACACACAATACTTATATTCCATAGCATGCACATTTATTTCCTTAACTAATATTCACTGTAATCAATTTGCATTCATGATCATACAATAATTTCATAATCTATCCTTTAATAAGCATACAATATAAATCAATTATTCTTATTACTTAATTTACCATAATTATCTTTTATTCCGTACTACATACTACCTTATAGCATTTATTTATTTTACCCTTACTTAAATTTCTTAATTAAAATTCTTATTATTCTTATTATTTTTCTATATTAATATTATACTATTATTATTATCAGCATATAATAATTCTAATTATTCCTTAACATTGCATTTACAATTAAGCCTTACTTATGGTTAATTACCATTTTAGCCCTTTAATTAACATTTCACAATTTAGTCCCTACATTTTAATTAACTTACAATTTTTCGCTTAACTTTTCTATAATTACAATTATACCCTTATTTCTTGTTTATTCCCTTTTTCTCACATGTTTTGTATTTATACTATTCAATAATTAACACCAATTCTATTATTAAAATACTTATTCATTCATATAGATAAATTATTAACTATTTATAATTTAGTCCTTCAATTAACCTTAGAATTTCAATAATTACCTTTGGGTCCTTAACCTTTTACAATAATTCCAACCATGTCCCCAACTTACAATAATTCCAATCATGTCCCTATCTTTTACAATAATTCCATTTACGTCCCTTATTTCCACTTAATTACTAAAATACCCTTTATTTATTCTTAATTACCAATTTACCCTTATTTACACTTAATTTCCATCTCTAACCTTTTATAACCTACCAAATTACATTTTAGTTTCTATTATATCAACTTTGCACGAAATTACCATTTTAATCAATTTAAATGTATTTTACCATAATGTCCCAAAGTTTTAACCAAATTACAATATTGTCCTTTATTGTACTTTTATTTACAATTATGCCATCAATTATCCCTATTTTATTCTTAATTTATTATTTAACATGTAAAATCATCATTTTACCCTTATCTTATTTTATCTTATCCCTATCTTATCTTTTCCTTATCTTATCTTATCTTATCTTATCTTATCTTATCATATCCTATCTTATCTTATCTTATCCATATCTTATCTTATCCTAATCTTGTCTTATATTATCTTATCCTGTCTTATCTTATCTTATCCATATCTTATATTATCCTTATCTTATCTTATCTTATCTTATCATATCCTATCTTATCTTATCTTATCCACATCTCATTTTATCTTCTCTTAACCATACCTTATCTTATCCTTATCTTATCCATATCTTTTCTTATCCTTATCTTATCTTAATTAATCTATTTTAATCAATTTCTTTACATTTTCACCTAATATTTATCCAGTAGAAATCTCTAAACCGGATATACGGGACGAAGAGCCATAAGAGATATTGACCACTAAGGACTACTAACTCTAGAGCCATAAGAGTAAGTAATCACTAGGGATTACTAGTATGGGAGCTATAAGAGTAAATGACCACTAAGAGTCGCTACTCTGAGTCATAAAATAATCCGTCAATTTATTAAGTCATAATGGCATAGTACCATATATAGTAGACCGTCATTGGCCTACACACACAAGTCGTATTGACTCGGACCGCTGTATAAAAGTCCCTATGGCTAGCTAACTATATCCTGAACTAGTGATTCTCTACAAGTATACTGAGGGTATATTTTAACTGTTTAATTATTTAATAACCATATTTATATTAATTTTCATATTAATCATAATCTTTCCTTATAGTCATATTTATTCTATAATATCATATTTATTTCATATCATATATGTTCAGAAATAGAACAATTTGGTACCTACAAGTATCTATGCGTTAGTCATTATCCACTACTCTAAATGTGCAGGTTATCTTACATATGTGTATTTATAAAGTAATGTGTATGGTTGTGTTTTGAAATGTATTGATATTTATGCGATAAGTTCTAAGGAAGTTATTGAATAAGATATAAGTATAATTTTGGATGATCGAATAATGCTTTATTATTATGTATGCGCCATGTGTATATGAAATGCACTTTCACGTCCACTATGAGTGGTCGTTAATTTTTTTGGTTTTCCCCACTAAGTGTTATCGCTTAGCACGGATGTTTCATCTATGTAGGTGTGGAAGCTGGTGTGACGCCCGTCGAACCCCAGGGGCCCCGAAAACTGGCTTTTAAGGTGTTCAAAAGAGGTTCATAAGACTTGCAAGAGATTAGAAGGGCATCTATTTTGGGCAACAAGGAGATGTTTTGGAGTTGCCACTAAATAAAATATTGGGAAAGGTTATCTAGCCTCACTGAGCCTAAGACAACGTATGTGTGTCTATTTTGGGCAATCAGAGATATTTTGGAATCCTTCTTCCAATAGAACATTGGAAAGGTTCATCTAATCTCGTGAAGCCTAACACGATGCATATACGTCTATTTTGGGCAAGTCAGGGATAATTTAGAGTCTTCACCACAATAGAACAATTGAGATGGTTCATCTAACCTCGTGGAGCCTAATACAATGCAACTTAGGCCTATTTTGTACAGCAAGAGATATTTTGGAATTCCCTTTCCAATAAAACATTGGAAAGGTTCATCTAACCTCGTTAAGCTATGACCAGAGAGAGTTCAGGACTCATACCTTGATTAAATTATGATTGAGTTTTTAATTTAGAATTTCATCCATTTTCTCATTCGTTTTAATGCAATAATTAAAACACAAGTCAATCATGTAATAAAAACTGTAAATAAAAGCAAGATTAAAATAAAGTAAATCAAAAATACAATAGCTTACAAAAAAAACTAGTGGCGGAATACAGCCCCTATTGTAAATGAGCAAAAAAATTAATATACACAAAGCGGGATATTCGATTAAGGATGAAGATATTGTCCTATTTTATTTATAAGAAATCCCATTTATTTGTAGAAATCTTCATCCATTTTTATATTATTGGGATCAAAATGACATTTACAATAAATGGTATATGGAAATTGAAATAAAAGGAAGTAAGATAAAGAAATAAACCCGAATAATCTCCTCAAATCATCGCGGTGTTCTCCATTTTTAACAACCTAAATCCAAGAAAAATAATTAAACTCAAAACAAAAATCATGTTAGTGCAATAATCAACAATAAAATAAACATGATAAAATGAATAAAGCCAAAGAATCTATAAAAATTCATCATAGAAAATAAGTTGGAATAAGAACAAAAAGAATAGAGAAAGAAAATAAAGAAGATGAATAAGGAAGGCCCAGGGACGGCTTATATCGCATAAGCAACGGCCGTCCTTGGGTCGACCGACGGGCAAATATAGGATTTCGTAACGGCCCGTCGCTCAGTAGAGCAACGGCCGTCAGTGCATCGTCTGCCCGTCGGTTGTCCTGATCCGAAAAAAATTAAGAAATTCAATTTGAATTTTTTTTTTAAATTTGAATTCCACATTTAAAATTCCCTAACAAGCAAATCAGTCCCGAATAAGTTAATATAAAATGATGAAGTGAGTTAGAGGTTGATCCAGAATATTTACCGTTGGAATATTACCTTCTGAAGGCAAATGTCACGTGATTTCTGCCCTTGAATTTTACAAGGATTAATCCATAATGTGCAATCTCGAGGAACTTTCTACTGCCAAAATTGTATTTTGAAGTTAGATCAAGAATAGAAAATTATATTTTTCCTTCCCGAAATTCTGTAGCAATTATGAATGCTAAAAAGGCTAGATCAAGTAAGAATGAATTGATTTCATTTTCTTGGATTTGCCTTAGTCTGAAAGAGATTTGATAAGATTTCTGATGAAAAATAAAAAAAAATCTTTTTAAAATTTTAGTAAAAAATCTCCAATACTTGATGGAAGCTGCTCACCCTAGAAAAATGAACCTCAAACCCTATTTATAGGTTAAGAAAAATAATTTAAACAAATTTAAATTTTAAATTTGAATTTGAAAAAGATTTATGAAATCAGAATCAAAACCAACTGATTCGCTGAATATTTCCAAAATCAAATCCGAAATTTTAAAATATTTGAAAAGATTTGGAGAATGTTTTCAAAATCTTGAAAAAAGATTTAAATCCATGGGAAATATGGGAGAATCCCGTGAAATAATGCCTCAGATCTCTGACCGACGGGCATCACTCGGAGTTCGACGGGCATTGGTCACAGGGGACACCTGTCTTATAGAGCAGCGGGCCACCTTCATCAAAGACGGGTGATAAGGGCCCAACCGTCACTTGTGAGGGATAAGCGCCTCTTGCACGAGCGACAGGCATCACTCAGTGCAAGAGACAGGCCCTTACCCGCGAGCGACAGCCGTCGCTCACTGGCCCTCACACGTGAGAGACGGGCCCTCACACGTGAGAGAGGGGCATTGCTCTCACGAGAGAAGGGCCCGTCTCGAGCAAGCGACAGGCGCTGCTCGTATGAGGGGAGGCAGTCTTTCGGAACGAGCGACGGGCATCTCTCCTGACCATTGGGTCTTCTGTCGGTCAACCAAAATAAAAATTTTTCAATGGCAAACCTCTACCAACGTACGGACATCTCCTATTATCAAAAGAAATCTTCAATCCTTGTAAATTCGAAGAGCAAAAGCTTGTAACTTTTGTCCATTTGCCCGGAAATAGGCATTAGTATCTTCATCGGGTAACTCTAATCTGGACTGCCTCAGGACACAGTGTCTACAGTTGTCCCTAATTTTAGGGAAACTAGTACACTAGTGTCTAGATGAGCAAAAATTTAGAGAAGAAGGAAAGAGATGTGTACCTGAGGTTGTCCTTACCTTTTGCGGTGCAGCAGATCTGTAGCCTGCTGCTAAAGGTCTGTAACGTATTATGCTATGACCTCTTCCGCAATTGCTTTGGTTATCGCAATTTGATATGCACAGTATGCCTTTGCTGACCCTCATCCGATCTTCAAGTACCTAATTGTCACTATTTGATGTGCGATGTTATCTAACTACGACCCACTAACGAGCATTTTGCTCAATCGCATTTGTCCCGCTGGCCTCCATTCAGCTCGTACGGTATCTGATTGATGTGAGATGCAGTGTTATCTAACTACAACTCAACTATGATTTTCTCTATCACACTTGTCCCGCTAGCCTCCGTTCGGCTTACACTGTACCTTGTTGTTGTGACATGCAGTGTTATCTAACTACAACTCAACTGCGATTTGTTCTATCGCATTTGTCCCGCTGGCCTCTATTCGGCTTGCATGGTAACTTGTTGACGTGAGATGCAGTGTTATCTAACTACAACTCAATTGCAATTTGTTCTATCACATTTGTCCCGCTGGCCTTCATTCGGCTTGCACGGTACCTGGTTGACATGAGATGCAGTGTTATCTAACTACAACTCAACTGCAATTTGTTCTATCGCATTTGTCCCGCTGGCCTTGGTTCGGCTTGCACGGTGTTTGATTGCTAACCCTCCTCGAGTTAGCATGGTGTCATGTCCCTATGGTTATAGAAGATTTTATTAATTCATTGTAGATTGATTCATCTTAAAATGTAAATTTCATATACATTTTTATGTTGTCATTTATTTTTATCTTTCTTACTTACTGTATTATCAAACATTTTGGAAGTGCAAGTAAAATGTTAGCAAGAATGTAAATATACAAGGTGAAATGTAAATTTAACAAAACATGAGTTTCACTAATAAAATGTAAATTTTGTACAATAAATATACAAGTACATAAAAAAAAACTCCATGAATACACTAAAGTGGAAAATAGTCTGAGGGCTCCTCCGGGTCCTCCTCATCGTCAAATAGATATATAGGCTGACCACCAGATGAGGATGTAGATGGCCTGGCTCTGGAGGCAGAGGGCTGGCCACTAGGCGCTGAGGGTTCAACCCCCGACGCTGAGCGCGGTGGGACTACGACTGCTGCATATGCTGGGTATCCCATTAGTTGGGTGGCCTACTGGAACTAGACTTGAGCGTACCCATCCAGGAACGGATGAGCACAAACCCCGAGGAACTCTAGAGTGTCTCTTACTACACCACCCAGCTCCATGAAGGCCCTTAACAGTCTCGTCATCTAGTATCCGGCTGCGTCCCTGATACCTGTGAGTCTTGTCTCCATTTGCTCCCTGATAAATGCAGATATGGTCGGTATGGTACCCTCTAACACCTCTATCTGAAAATTGAGAGCAGTGATAGACTCATCAACCATCTGAACGGCCTCATCCACACTCTGGGCCGCAATAGCCTAGGAGGCACCCAAACTATGCCTCAACTCCTATATGAGCCTCCCCTGCTCCTCTATGATCCTCTCCCACTGGCCTGGATGCTTAAACAGGACCCGATCTCTCTCCTCACACCGATCGAGGCTCTCAAGCATGACTTGATCTCTCTCCTCTTACCTACGCTCCACGGCGATGAGAACGGCAGTCATAGCAGTAAAGAAATCAGGATGGGCTTACTACAAAGGTGGTGACAGACTGGGACAAGCTAGCTCTGCCCAATGCACTGGTGGAGGTGCTATTGAGGTGGATGCTCCTGGATGTCCTGGCCTCCTATAGGCGTGGAACCTCCTGGTCTCCTTAAGCTCAGAATGTTGGACTCAAGATGGTGGTGGTGGAGTGGGACTCTGTGCTCTCTGTGACGTAGGGGTGACCAGCAGCTCCTCCACAGTGAACTCAATGCCCATGTCAAACAGAGTCTGAGGCGGCTCCTCCTCCGGATGAATCTGCTGCGGAGGCACTTGTGTGGGCTGGGGCTGCTGCAGAGGCTGGTCCTCCATCTAGGGCTCCTTCAGGGCCTCCTCTGCTGGCTGTGGTGGAGGGAGACTGAATATGCGCTATTCTTTGCCATAGTAAGTAAGCGGTACTCCTCTAGGCGACCGGTCACCTGTGCAATCATACCTATGGTCTGAGTCGCCGATGCGTCCACATAAATACTCTCAACTAGTGGAGGTCCATAGTTGTCGGGATCAACTCCCAAGTGTAGAAGTAGCCTAGTAATCAATCCCTCGGCCCATACTATAGGTGTTGTCCCCCATGAGACTCTGACCAAATTAGCCACTATCTCATGGCTAATGTTAAGGCATCATCCTGCTGCCATCGCCCAGAAGCTCCAAATCATAACTCCATTCATAGACCCTAGATTACCTGCCCGGCCCAGATATGAACTAGAGGGAACTCTGTGTATGTACCATAGCGCCTGAGATGAGAGCACCGTACTCTTCGCCGTATCATGGTCGTACGGCACCCCTGGCATCGTAATAACCTCCTAACGATGCCTCCTAATAGCTATCTAAGGGATCATCACGTCATCCCCGTGAGGAAGCCCCATGGCCTCCATAAAAGTCCAGTGCATGATGCTATGATGGTGCCCTCCAACCCAAAACTGAATGACCCCCTCCTCTGTGGCCAAAAACTCCCGAACAACCTCGGGATGGGTCTAAAATGAGGGCAATAAAAACTCTATCCACCCTGCCGCTGCTATAAGGGCATCGACCTCCTCGAGCATCCCCATGCTCTGCAGAAATGGTCTAGAGATGAAGCGGCTTGCACGAAACTACACGTGTACCAAGGCCTAGAATCTCCTCCTACCCTTGTCGCTCATCTATATGGGAGCTTGAGACTCGGCCTGATCATAAGGGATGTTACATCGTGGAGGCATCCTGAAAAGAATAAAAGTTAGTTTTGCATTACCATCACAAGTAAGCTAATCAAAAGATTAAAAATTTTTACAAATTTCGACATCACTTTGGCTAAAATGTGCCTCTTAAAACTTTCGGCAGCATCCCGACAAGGATGTGCCTACCCAAAAAATCAAAAATTTGGGTAGCATCCCCGCAAGGGTGTGCCCAACCCCCTGCATGAAAATACAAAATAATAGGATAGGCCTCAAGCTCCAAACAATAATTTAATTATTGCACTTTATTTCATATAGTAATTGTGCGTTCAATTTAGTCCAATTTGGTTCCAAAATTCAGTTAGTTGGGGGCAGGTTCACAAGTCCATAGTTCTCTCTGTTTTTTTTTAATTTTATCATTATTTGCTTCTATTTTTATATCATAATCAACATGGTTTACACTTAGTCCCAAAATGTAAAAAATAAATAGGCAGAATTCAGTCCTAATTAAGAGAATATATGCCTATCATGCATCTAAAATGAAAATTCAACTAAAAAGAAGAAGAAAAGGTAGAAGAAAAAGGTAATAAACTTACTCGGTAGTCGACGAAATGTACTAAAAAAACTTTACGAATTTGTACAAAACCTAGTGCTAAATGTGTGTGACAGTGCAAGAATCGTTTTGGCGCAAGTGGTGCATAAAACGGGTGAGAAATGAATGAAAAAGCTGTGGACACCGGGTCTTAAGGCAGTCCAGGTCAGAGTTACCCGATGAAGAGATCCATGTTTGTTTTCGGATAAATGGATGGAATTTGGAGGTTTTCATCTTTCGGCTTCATAAGGATTAAAATCTTTTTCGCTATAGCGTGAGGTTTTGAAAGAGTTAGGGAAATTTTGCTTAAAATTGGAAGTTTTGCTCCACAAACGGGATGGCCGTCTGAAGTAGGGATGCCTGTCTCTACTTGGGGTGATCCCCGTCTCTATGCATAGTAGGGACAGCCCATCAGTAGCTAGGGACGGACACGTGTTTGACTAGGGACGCCCGTCCCTAGTCCGGCGTTATGGCCCGTCTGTAGGGACGGACACGTGTCTGAATAGGGACACCCCTCCCTAGTCCCTCGTTATGGCCCGTCTGTATCTAGATTTCCACGTGTACCCTTAGTAGGGACACCCATCGGTAGTTGCAGGGATGCCCATCGGTAGAGGATCTGATCAGATAACGCCAGATTTGATAAAATTAATATCTAATCTTTGAAATGGGGATAGATGTTGGTTAAAAATTGAATTTTACAACTCCTTTTGAAATTCAAACTTTAAACTGATGCTTATCTTATTTTATCTCTAAAAATTCTATAAATTGGGAAGAAGAATTCATTTATGGGGGTTAGAAAAATTTTACAATTTTTTGTGAGGAGAATTAACCACTTTTTGAGAGATTGGAATTTTTTAGAAAAGATTTTTTGTGAGCAATTTACTAAAAAGCTATAAAATCTCGGTTTATTTTCAGGATTTTATTTGGTAAAAATTTTCCCAATTAATTAATTTACTCAAATTCTTCTTGCGAATTAAGCCAATTTGAGGTAACAAAATTCATTCGTTTCCATCAATACAACTAATTCAAACATTCGATCGCTATTAAATTTTAAAGGAGGAGAAATACAAATTTTCTTATTTTGATCTAATTTATTTGATCCTTGTGGAGCATGCGGGGACTTAAACCATTCGATATTCACCCGAAAAGGTAAAATCCGAGGGTAAACATTCTTGATTAGCATTTGTATGATTTTAATTAACTTATATTAATTGTTTTCATTTTTTCATTTTTATCTTTTAACTCATTTCTTTTAAAGTTTCCTATTATTTTTCTTTTCTTCACTTTATTCACCAAGTTCGACATTGACATGTTTATTCCTATGAGTTATTTTCTGACAATTTGGATTTGGAGTTGTAAACGATGATGGTCGAGCCAATCTGAGGATTTCCATATGGGTTCTTTATTCACTCTTGCCTTTTATTCATGTTATTATTAAGATTATTTCAATGTCGTTAAAGTGAAAAGGGCCAAAACACTTTATAGTAATTAATTTGAAAATTTTCCTAAATAAAAATGGAATCAATGTCTCAATTTTTTCTATCAAAAATAAAATCATCACATCAAAAATATTTTAATAAATATGCATGCGAGGACCAATGTCCTCATCATTAATGAATACCCCGATTTATGCATGATTTGTATTTTATTTACTAGTTTTATTGTAATTTATTTTGAGAATGTTTATTTTAATAATGCTTTACTTATTGCTTTTGACGTGAATGATTGCGCCTTAATTAAATGCATCGTGTGGAAAGTTGGTGAAATAATGAATTTAAAACTTAATCATAATATTGATCAAGGTATAAATAAATGAGAAGTCCCGAACTCACTCTGGTATTTGGGGCTCAATGAGGCGAGAGGTCTAGGACTTCCAAGACACCTCTTAAGTCTCACCAAAAGACTTAAATTTACAAATCCTAGGCTCTAGGGGGTAGAGGCTGAGACCTCCAAGATCTCTCTGGCTTGCCCAAGATGGATATGTATGCGCCGTCTTAGGCTCGCTAAGGCTAGACGACCCTCCCCAATGTTTTATTGGGTGGCGACTCCAAGAAACCTTATTGTTGCCCAAAATAGACGCACTTGTAAATACCTTACATGTTTTAATGAATCCCATCCCGATCGCCCTAAAGTGGACTTTTGGGAGGCCACGGGGTTTGGCGCACATCACAGTGGTGACTCCACTGGGGACATACTCGAGACTTTGATTCGAAAGTACCTTGATTAAAAAATTATAATTGAGTTTTAGCTTAAAAATTTTACCTTCTTTCAAAACTGCATTGCATCTCATTAAAGCCTTAGATGTACGCTAGTTTGGTCCCTCTTTTAGCCTCGGTGCGTTCTCAAAGCACGACTCTACGTTTACTCAATGTAGGGAAGTGTTAAGGATAATCACCAGCCCAAGCCTCGTACCATCATGGTATATTAAATGGTGACCCAATCGGTCGTTATGCTCGTGATGAGCTAGACCCGTTGGCAAGGAACATGCTTGGGTAGCCCTAAAGTAACACCACCATTTTACTAAAGCTCATGTAATGGAAATAGTTACTTCCCCTAGGTGGTATGAACCTTAATACCTTGCTTGCTATATGGATCGGTTTGTATTGGACAAACCCAAATAATCTGATTGGTCACCTAATTAAAGGCTTTCATGCCCCGATAGGCCCATGTCAACTTATTCGGGCTGCCTAAATACATAACGATCATAACCCATGTGTTTGTGCATTAGTTAGGAGAGGTTATGCTGCCGGTTTTCCACCATGTACCATGCGCGTCCATTGGGTTCCTTGTTAACCCATGGATCATTCCCACCTAGGAAAGAGACTATGGCCTCGTGTGCGGAAGTAATAAGGTTGGAAGGACCTATGTGCTCTCATGTGGTTTGTAAATGTTGCATAGCACGATCATGCATCTTAGTACATTCATGCATCATCCTGACCCTTTGTGTTTTTCAGCCATCATAGATTCGCCTAGGTGGGCAAGAGGGTCTCGGGGGCGACTACGCAGAAATCCATTCTTCGAGTTACCAGAAAGGGTAAAGTATCCAGACACTTCTTCTGAAACTAGCTACGCTACTTCAGCTCAGTTTTCTCTACCCGAAGAAATGGCAAACTCACCAAGAGGGGCAGATGCCACCGGGACAATGATAGCAGAAGAAGTGGGCCGAAGGCTTGAAGAGTTTGAGAACCATATGATGGCAATGATGGCCACCTTGGGTCAGCAAGTGGCCCCACAGAACCCACCACCTCCTCCAATGAGAAATAATGAAAGGGGGGAGGTCAGAGAAGACCCCCAAGAGGAAATTCGCATCCCACCAGTAAACTTAAGAGCTACTACCTCAGGGGCATAAAGGGGGAGACCAGTCCCAAGGCTAGATAATGATTGGGAAAATGAAGAATATGAGGAGCATATGTCTGAGAAAAGGAAAGCCCCTCAAACTGAAGAAGCCATCTGGAAGAAGATGGAGGAGAAATTTGATGCAATGACAAGAATGCTAACAAAGTGTCGAGGAATGAACTCGAAAGACAAGGAGTTAAAAGGAGAGGATCTAGTCCCAATGAACTTTAAAATGCCGGATGTTCCGAAGTTTGACGGCACTTTCGACCCCATGGCACACATAAAGCAGTACTCGCTGGTGATGAAGGGCACCACTTTAACAAAAAAGCAGAAGATTGAGTACTTTTGCTTGAGTTTGATTGGCCCAGCCATAGATTGGTACCATGGGCTCGATCGCCAAACCAAAGAGGACAAGGATTTATTGACGGAGGAGTTTTTGAGACAGTACGACTGCAGTACACGGACGGAAGTGACCTTGAAGGACCTAGAGCTGTTACAGCAAAAGCGAGGCAAGTCCTTCCATGAGTATCTAACCCAGTGGAGGAATCGAGTGATGGAAATGAAGAGGAAACCAGATACTCAGGATCAAATACGGCTATTCATTAAAAATGCAAGCTCGTAATTGAGAGAAGGATTGAGGATGAAATGATTGAAGGGCTGGGAGTCTCTGAAGGACATCGCCATTAAGGCCGAAGGAGAGTACCTTGTTAAGAGGGCAGCTAATGAGAACTATCCCAAGAGAGGTAGCAGTAGCCAGGGGGCAAGTAGACCAATGTGTTTCGCTAGTGGCACACGAAAGACTGCTGAGGTATCAGCTGCTAATGCTACCCCAAGGAATTTTTCCAATCTTATAAGGTCTTTATCATGGGTGCTGAGAAGACTGATGAAAGAGGGTAAGTTACAGCCTATGCCACCCAAGCCTGCTAGAACTCAAGGCACACTAGGATATAAGGATGATGAGTATTGTGCATATCATCAGCACACCGGGCATATAACCGATAATTGCAAGACGTTGAGGCACACGATTCAAGATTTAATCAACTCAAAGCAGATCACAGACGCAGAGAAGAGAGATGGTCAAAAGAAGGCTGGGTACAACAGTATGCCCCCACTAGTGAATATTTTACCCGAAAAGTTTGTGTTAAATGAATTATACGGCAACGATACCCACACTGCTGTCACGAACCTCCATGAGGGGAGTGAAGAAGGGCTTCCCGCTACAGTGATCGATTGCTGGTCCACTGATGATAGTAGAACTGAAAATAATGATTCTGAAGTATTTGCCGACCCGTGGGATTCGAAGGAGGATGAAAAAGCAAACAAGCATAAAGTAGGAGCTGTGACCCAGAGCGGAAGGGTAGCCCCAGAAGTTGAGAAGCCCCAGGAGCCGGTTGAGGGCAGAAAGGGAAAAGAGCCGAAAGAAGATCCGATTGTCAAACAACTAAAAAAGACGCCGGCTCAGATCTCCATATGGGATCTTTTGAGACAGTCATCATCGCATAGGCAAAAGGTGGTAGAGGCTTTATGCGAGGCAACTGTGGCAACAACTATCTCGCCTACGGAGCTTCTGGATGTAGTGAAAGGAGGATCAGGAGAAAATGTTGTTTTTACCAGTCCTGATTTGCCAGCGGAAGGCCGCAACCATAGTCACCCTCTGTACATAAGAGAACAGATTAACCAAAAGCACACTGCTTGCGTAATGGTAGATGATGGCTCTTCGATAAATGTGTGCCCACAGGTGGCAATGTCGGCTTTTGGGGTAATAGAGGATATGTTAGCCAAATCTGATCTCAACATCATAGCCTATGACAACTCACGTAGACATGCTTCAGGGACATTCACGGCAGTAGTGAAGACGGGGCTCATAGAGTCAGAAGTGGAGTTCGTGGTACTACCTATACTCGCTAATTTCTCAGCTCTTCTAGGTAGACCATGGTTTCATAAGTTGGGAGGAGTCCCCTCTACACTTCACCAGATGGTAAAGATACCTCATGAGGGCCAGATTGTGACTATAAGAGCTGCACGAGAGAATCAAG
The DNA here is from genome assembly GCA_947683425.1 of Excoecaria cochinchinensis. Taxonomy (NCBI): domain Eukaryota; kingdom Viridiplantae; phylum Streptophyta; class Magnoliopsida; order Malpighiales; family Euphorbiaceae; genus Excoecaria; species Excoecaria cochinchinensis. The sequence continues at coordinate 5,038,484 of CANTUQ010000146.1, read as the reverse complement.
TTTCAGTACTGGAGATCGCTAGGCAGCCATTTAGTGGATTTCATATTGCCATGATAGGTGAAGAAGGGCAGAAGGAAGAGAGCCCCCAAGTGCTAAATATGATGAAGAGGATGTCATTTCTCCCCGGCGCAGGACTGGGTAAAAATTCTTAGGGGATACTAACAGCTATTGTTACCAAGGGCCAAAAAGACAGAAGGGGTCTAGGATATATAGGTGTTGTAGAGAGGGGTGGGAAGTAAAAAATGGAAATTCCTCATATCCGGAAGACTTTTGTGACAGCAACCGTAGCATGTGCCTATGCAGGGGAAGTTGAACCGCAATGGCTGGATGGTAAAATTGTACCAGGGTTTGAGGTTTTCAATGATGTCTATGACTGGGACATTGGATCAACGAATCCAGCAGAGGGCTTTTGGGATGAAGAAATCATGACCAATAGGACAATTTGGGACCGTGAGATGCCTGAATAAGTAATGACTGAGAAAATGGTAGCCACCCAGTTGAAGGGGAAAGCAAAGATAGAGGAAGCCATGCATGAGTTGATTGGGGGACCTCCAAAGAGCCGAAGTGATGCAGGATCATCGACCGCTGCAGATATGCCAGCAGAGAAGGAAGAGGAAAATAGTTTAGATTTTCTTTTGCTCCAGAACTTTTCAATGATGTTAATGACAATTTCAATCTTATTAATAAATTGAATGATTTTGCTTACTTGTGTGATGTTTTCGATGATTTCACTATGCATGATCATGATCATCCATCCATTTTTGATGGAACCATAGAGAATCCAAAAGAAATTTTGATAGCATCAAATATAACTCCTGAAGAGCCAGAAATATTTGAGAGAATCTTAAAAAAATATGAAAAAGTCTTTGCCTGGACCTACGAAGATATGCCGAGAATTGATCGGGAAGTTGCAGAGCATGCTATTCCTATATATCCAGACCATAAGCCCGTTAAACAGAAACTGAGAAGGCTTAGGCCAGAATGGGCAGATAAAGTGAAGGAGGAGATTCACAAGCAAGTCAAAGCCAAATTTCTAGTTGAGGTGTAGTATCCAACTTGGTTGGCCAATGTTGACCCTGTAGCAAAAAATAATGGCAAGGTAAGGGTATGCGTAGATAATCGGGACTTGAATAAGGCCTGTCCAAAAGATTACTTTCCATTGCCTCATATAGATGAGCTAATAGACAGCGCCGCTGCTTGCGAGATGTATAGCTTTGGAGATGGTTATGCGGGCTACAATCAAATTCTCAATAAAATAATTAATCGAATTAAGATGGCGTTCATCACGGAATGGGGGACCTATGCTTATCGAGTAATGCCTTTTGGCCTGAAAAATGCAGGAGCCACTTATCAAAGGATGGCAACAAAAATCTTGAATGACTTGATCCATAAAGAAGTTGAGGTATATGTGGATGACATGATGATCAAGTCAGCCACTAGAGAAGGTCATTTTGAAGCCCTGAAAAAGTTCTTCCTGAGGATAAATAAGTATGATCTGCAGTTAAATCCTACGAGATGTATCTTTGGTGTTACCTCGGGGAAGCTCCTAGGACACGTGGTTAGCTAGAGGGGTATTGAGATTGACCCGGAAAAGGTTAAGGCCATCAGAGAAATGCCAATACCGTAGAAGGAAAAGGATGTGAGAAGTTTTCTGGGTAGGTTGCAATATATCAGTAGGTTTATTGCCAAGCTTACTTGAATCTGTGAACCAATCTTTAAACTACTCAAAAAAGACCAACCAGTAGTATGGAACGAAAGTTATCAGAAAGCTTTTGATACTGTCAGAGAGCATCTGCTAAATCCACCGGTGTTGAGACCGCCACAGCCAGTCAGGTCATTGATTTTATACTTACCTATAGAAGACAGTTCCGTAGACGCCATGATGGCCCAGGAGGACGAGTTTGGAGTGGAATTTGCTGTTTACTACCTTAGCAAGAAGTTCCTGGCCTATGAGGTTAAGTATACGGAAGTAGAAAAGATTTGCCTTGCAGTAATCTGGGCTTCTAAGAAATTAAGGCATTACTTTCATGCCTATAGAGTACAGGCAGTAGCGAAGCAGAATCCTTTAAGTTACTTACAGGAAGCTCCATCTTTACTTGGCAAAATGGGAAGGTGGTTATTGTTGCTACAAGAATTCGATGTGGAGTATATTACTCGAAAAACTATCAAAGGGCATGCAGTGGCTGAATTCCTGGCAGAACACCCAATTCTAGGAGACTCGTACGAGTTTAACTTTCCAGATGAGGATGTGCTAGCTATTGGAGTTCGAGGTTGGCAATTGCATTTTGACGGAGCCATGAACAACAAGGGGGCAGGAGTAAGGATCATTTTAAGAACCCCGGATGATGAGAAGCTCCCTTGGGCCAAGAAATTGAGGTTCAAGGCTACCAATAATGAAGCTGAGTATGAAGCATGTGCCTTTGGGTTAGAGGCGTTGATAGCCTTGGGAGCAAAAAACGTGGAAGTGTTTGGTGATTCCTCCCTGGTGATCAACCAAATCCGATGTGAATGGGACAATAAAGAAGAGAGGATAATGCCATACAACGAGCACTTGAGAGACGTGAGTAGTCAATTTGAAGTGTGTACATTCCGTTTTGTTCCGAGGGATGAAAACCAATTAGCCGACGCGCTTGCTAGTTTAGTCTCAATGTGGGACAATCCCGAAGGGGTGGTTATGAGGCCAGTTTTGATTTCTAGCTCTGAGAGACCTAGCTTCGAATCTAAATCAGTCATGGAGATTGAAGTAGCGGATAGGAAGCCGTGGTATTATGATATCAAGAACTATCTAGAGAATGTGACGTTTCCGGAGGAAGCTACTGAGAAAGATCAGAGAATGATTCGCAAGCTATCTACCCAGTTCATCTGCATAAATGGAGCATTGTACAAATAAAAGGAGGATGGTATCCAGTTGAGGTGTTTGAATGAGAAAGAGGCCAAGAGGGTGATGGAAGAAACACATGCCGGAGTAGCCCATATGAACGTGCTGACATTGGACAAAATGATTATGAGACAAGGATTCTTCTGGCTCACCATGGATAACGATTATTCGAAGTATGTAAAGCTGTGTCAGTTATGCCAGCAGTATGCAGATTTAAGGCACCCACCCATTTCGGAATTGCACAATTTGACATCACCTTGGCCCTTCATAGCTTGGGGGATTGATATTATTGGAAAGATATGCCCCATGGCCTCTATTGGCCATAGGTACATCATTATCACCATCGACTACTTTACCAAATGGGTAGAAGCTGAGTCCTTTAGGAAAGTTGATGCTCGGGATATGGCGAAATTCATCGAGAAGACCTTGATATGTTGGTATGGCCTTCCACACTATGTGGTATCTGACAATGGGGTCCAGTTTATGGCCGAGACGAAGAAGTTACTCCAAAAGTATGGTATCGAGCACCACAAGTCTTCTCCGTATCGTCCTCAAGCTAACGAGGCAGTCGAAGCTACCAACAAAAATGTCAAGATGATCTTGGCTAAGATGGTCCAGAATTATAAAGATTGGGCAGAAAAGTTGCCTTTTGCACTATGGGGTTACAGAACAACCATCAGAACTTTAACGGGAGCCACTCCATATTTTTTGGTATATGGGACGGAGGCAGTATTGCCAGTCGAGGTCAAACTTAAGTCACTAAGGGTGGTAATGGAAGTAGAGATTCCGGAGGCCGAATGGGCGTAGCAGCGGCTGCAACGCTTGACCATGTTGGATGAGAACAGGTTAAAAGCCTATTATCACACCCAGATCTACCAAAAGAGGCTCGCTAGGTCTTTTGGAAAGAAAGTCAAGAAACACCCCATTGAAGGAGGGGGATTTGGTATTCAAACAGATGAGACCAGGAGCACCGGATATTAGAGGGAAGTTCAGACCTATGTGGGAAGGTCTGTTTATTCTCAAGAAGCTGCTGTCAAAAGGAGCTGCGATTTTGTCGGATAGTTATGGCAATGAATTCAAAGAACCGATCAATATTGATAGACTCAAAAGCTTCCATGGCTAAAGGCTACAAAGTTAAAAGAAGAAAATGAAAGCCCTACGGGTCGAAAACCGAAAAAAGGCGGCCTTGCTAAAATTGGGCGCCTCATCAGGGTGAAAACCGAAAAAGGCATCATGGGCAAAATTTAGAGGCTTGAGAGAAAATATCCAATCATGAAAACCGGAGAGTGCTGATTGGGGACAGGAGTTTGATGCTGTCAGGATTTGGTTCCATGAATGAATGTAGTCTTGCATAATTGAATTAGTATCAAAGACGATCATGTATTATGTAATCGTACTGAAATGTACACAATTTTGTGAAATAAAATAACACTTGACTTATTCATTTATATCATCGTCCAATTCTACTTTAAAAAGAAAACATATTGCTCAAAATGCATGTAAAGCTAAACTATGCCCTACTACTACTCTCGCTAGCCAAATGCCTTAGTCGCCATGTTCGGTTATCAGATGCCAGGCTAAGTATCCACCTCTTGTACGCGCTGGTAGAGGTGATAGAGTGGTTCCCGAAGGGAGGTATGATAGTCTTCAGTGGAAGTTGGCTCCAGAGCTCATGATAGTGGGAGGCAAAAGCTGCAGAAAGGACTCCACCTCGAAAGGATAGGGGGAGTCTCACCACATCCCGAGTCATTCCAAGTTGACGAGAGCAGCGGGCCATGATGTAAAAGGTTGCCTCACGAAGCCCGCATAGGGGAGAACATCTTGAAGACCCATCAATAACTGTACTGAATAATTGAAGCCAAGCATGCATGAAGCTAATATCCTAATCTGATATCTCACTAAATCTGGTAATGCCTTCGTCAGGGGTCCCAGGTAGGTACAGACGCTAGCGAGGAAGAAAATGCTTCGCTAAGTACTGACTAATGATTCTAGGAGGTGGCTCTGACAGCAGCTTCAATTTTTCTTGCAACCAAATCTAAAAGAAGAAGTAAGGAAAAATAAAAGCCAAAGAAAATAAGATAAAAGGCAAAGAAAAGCCGCTGGGGTAAGTAGGATTTACTTCAGGCAAAAATTAGGCATAGGGTTGTGTGAAAATCCGAAAGGACGCACTTCCCGCTAAGAAAAGCTAGTGCGAAAATCCACAAGGGACGCACTACCTTTAAAACAATGACGTACCTGGAGTAATAAGGGGCTCCTAGAGAATGAAGTGGTAGGCCCGACACAGACAGCGTCCAAACCTAAGATAGTCTCAGCCAGAATAAGTGGAAAAGGCGTCAGCTCGTGGAGAAAATCGTCCAAAATCCCAAACAGACGAGGGTCTCCAAGCAGCTCCTCTGAAGTCACGACCAAGTACTTCATCAGACAGAAAAGAAAGATGACACTTACTCTGTATAAGGAGAGGTTAGAGAATTCATCCAGTGTTTCAATCAGAGGTTCTAAGGTGTAAGCACCGTGTCCCGAAGCGGTCCGGATCAGAGATTACCCTATGATGAAATCAGCATCCGAGCCTATACAAACGGTTTGAATTCAGAGGTTTTAGTCCCATGCTCCACGAGAAATGAGTCTTATTCACCTTTCATAGGCAGAGGGGGAGAAAACAGGGAATTTATGAGTCAATAAGGTATATTTTCCTCTACAGACGGCCAGCCCATCACTTGGGTCACAGACGGCTTGTGGAATTTTTCGACGCCCGTCGGAAGGCACCGCCTCTTTCGGAGCACGCCACCTGATTTCCCAGAGCACTCAACCTTTTTGACGCCAGTTGGTGGAAATGGCAGGGCTGTCGGATGAATCCTTGTGTCAAAAGGATTCTTTCGACGCCCGCCTCCACATACCGACACCCGTCGGTCGTGCCTGGCCTATAAAAGCTTCGGATTTTCTCTTAAAAAGGGTTCCAAAAATTTTCAAGAGGGGAAACTCTGCCAAAATTCAAGCACATTTTCTCTCTCTTCCAATAAACAACCACATCAAGAAATTTCTTTTAATTAGAGGATGAAATCATTAAAAAGGAACTAAAACTAATTAGTTTTCTTTGAATTTTTGATTCCAAAGTCAACCTTTGTGAAGGGTTAAGAAGGAAACAATCTATTTTCCTCTTTCCTGACCTTTCATTTTGTTTCTCGTGGAATGCGCGGGGCTCTAATCGACACAAGAATCTCACTTAAACATTATCTAAGGGTAAATATTCTGGACTTATTCTCCATATTATTTCATCTTTATTCTTTATATTTTGCTGTTCTTTTGGCTTTCTGCTTTCACTTTTCTTTATTTTGTTTCTCTTTATCTCATTTTGTGATAAAAACCGCTTTTTTCTTTGAAAAGAGAGTCTTTTACTGTTTATTTTCAGAGACAGTGGTGACCGATGGGTCATCTACTTCACCGACGTCCGTCGGTCATCCCACTCACAGATGCCCTTTCTCTTGAGTGATCGACGGACGTGTCAGTCACTTTGACTGACGCCCGTCGGTCACTCAGCAGAGGCCGTCGCTGGGTCCTGTCTCCACATTTTTGAATCTTTTTCTATATCTTTCAAGTTCTTTTGACTTTATTTATGATGAGCTTTCCGATATTAACATCTTTTAACTTTCTGTGAGCATATATTGATTTTCTTGGACTATCCTGAGGTCGAGGGGCTATCTACCATACTCGGAGGATTTCGTCCGATTTAGTTTTCTAACCTTCTTGGTCATTTCCTTTATTCGTTTATTTATTAATTGTTTTATGTACTTGATTATACCCTCTTTGCATCCCGTTAAATGTCAAAATTGATTAACATTTTATATTTAATAAAGAGAGGTTTTCATAAACATAAGGACCCAATGTCCTATTTTTATCCAATAAAAATCATCACAATAAAAACATCCAATTTTAATAATGATGCATGCGAGGACCAAAGTCCTCAAAATAAGCAATGCCCCGATTCGTGTATGTATCGCACATTTATAAAAGGGAGTTGTATTTCGCTCCTTGTATTATTGTAATTTATTACTTTCACTATTTACTTGCTCATTTACGGCTTTCTAAATATGAATAAATGCGCCTTCAATCAATTGCATCGTGTGGAGAGAGAGCGAATTAATGATAATTAAAATTTGATCATAAAATAATCGAGGTAGAAATAGATGAGAAATCCCGAACCCAGCTCTGGTCTTTGGGCTCAAAGAGGCGAGAGGTTTACCCTCCAAGATACCTCTTGTGTCACGAGACTTTGGCGTTAATCCTAGGCTCCTAGGGGCGAGAGGTTTACCCTCCAAGACCCCTCTGGTTAGCCCAAAATGGATACTAAGCGCAGTCTTAGGCTCTCCAAGGCGAGAGAAACTTTCCCAATGTTCTATTGGCTGGCGACTCCATGAAACCTCCTTGTTACCCAACATAGACGCACTTGCGATTTATTGCAAGCTGTCAACGGACCCACAAATGCCCCGATCGCCCTCAAGAGGGCGGTCGCGGGGATCCAGCGTGCGTCACAGTGGCGAATCCACTAGGGATGATATGGTTCAAGATTTCAATTTGAAAATACCTCGTTTAACATTTATGGTTAAAATTTAATTCATAAATTTGCTTTCTCTCAAATTTGCATTACATCTCATTAGAGCTTTAGAATATGCTAGTTTGGTCCCTCTATTAGCCCCGGTGCGTTCCTGAAGCACGACCATATTTTCACTCAACTTAGGGAAGTGTTAAGGATAATCACCAGCCCAAGTCTCGTACCTTAATGGTATATCAAAATGATGACCCGATCGGTCGTTATGCTCATGATGAGCTAGACCTATCGGCAGGGATCATGCTTGGGTAGCCTTAAAGAAACATCTCCCTTGTCCAAAGCTCATGTAATGGCCGTAGTTACTTTCCACAGGTGATACGAACCTTAATTCCATGCTTGCTGTATGGATCCTCATGTATTGGGTGAGTCCAGATGTCTCGCTTGGTAACCTAGCCAAAGGCTTTCATGCCCCGGTGGGGCCATGTCAAAATTTGTGGAACGTCTAAATACATGACAATCATTATCCATCCGCTTGTACATTAGCATAGGAGTGTCATGCTGCCGGTTTTTCATCGTGCACCATGCGTGTCCATTGGGTCCCTCGTCGACCCTTGGGCTAATCCTGCCTAGGAAAGAGACTGCACGACCACGTGTGTGGGAGAAATAAGGGTGGAAGGACCTACTTGCTTGCTTGTGTTTTGTGAATGTTGCATATCACGACCATGCATTACACCTGCATTCCATGCATCATATCTAATGCCTTGTCCCTGTAGCCATCATAGATCTGCCCAGGTGGACTAGATCACCTACCGGACGATTGATCCGAGTCCCTGCATCTGAACTGCCATATAGAGGGGGCCTACCAGAAATCTTACCAGAAGCCAGCTATATCGTATCTGAGATGGCAAACTCGCCTAGGGGGGATGACGCCACCAGGGCCATAATTGCAGAAGAAGTGGGTTGACGATTTGAGGAATTTGAGGGATAAATGATGAATATGTTGACTGCTCTGGCACAACAGAATGCTCCGCAGAATCCACCTCCTCCTCCCGTGAGACAGAATGAGCAAGAGGAAGAAAGAGCTGAGAGAGGAGAAGAGCCCGTTCGGCCGCCGCCAGTAGAGCTGAGGTCAGTAGCTTCGGGAGAGCAGAGAAGAAGGCCAGTACTGAGGATTGATGATGATAGGGATATCGAAGATGACAAGATGAGCATTGCATCTGAGTGGGGGAAGGCTCATCAAACTGATGAGTTTATTCTAAAGAAGATGGAAGAGAGGTTTGAAGCCATGGCCCGTATATTGAGTAGAGGTTAGGGGATGAACCCGGAAGATAAGGAATTGGAGGGAGAAGACCCGATTCCTTACAATTTCAAGATGCCTGACGTACCAAAATTTGACGGCACTTCTGACCCGACTGCCCACTTGAAGCAATATGCTCTGGTCATGAAAGGGACCACTTTGTCTAAGAAGCAGAAAGTGGAGTATTTTTGTCTGAGTCTGACCGCTCATGCCATCCACTGGTATCATGGTCTCGATCATCGAACTAAGGAAGACTGGGATCTACTCACGGAGGAGTTCTTGAGGCAAAATGATTGCAACACCAGGATGGAGGTGACTCTTAAGGATCTTGAATTGCTCCAGCAGAAGGCTGGGGAATCTTTCCACGATTATCTCACCCGCTGGCGAAATCGAGTAATGGAAATGCGGAGAAAGCCAGACACCCAAGACCATATCCGTCTGTTTATCAAGAACGCAAGCCCGTACTTGAAGGATGGTTTGAAGATGAAAGGGTTGAAGGATTGGGATTCTCTCAAAGACATAGCCATTGAAGCGGAGGGAGAGTTCTTGGCTCGGAAAGCTAACAATGATAATTTTGCAAAGAGAACTAGTACCGGTCAAGGAGCCAGTAGGCCAGCGGGTCCCAGTAGTAGCACCAGAAGAACGGTTGAGGTGTCTGCTACTGACGCAACTACCCCAAGGTAGTTTTTGAACTTAGGAAGACCACTGTCTTGGGTCTTAAGAAGATTGATGAAAGAAGGAAAGTTGCAACCGTTGGCTCCTAGGCCTGCTATGACGCAAGGGAAGCCGGGTCACAAGGACAATGAAAATTGTGCATTTTATCAGCACACAGACCATCTAACAGACAAGTGTAAGGCGCTGAGGCACTCTATTCAAGATCTGATTGATGACAAGTAGATTTCCATCCCGGAGAAGAGGGAAGACAAGAAGAAGCCTGGTTATAATGCCGTGTCACCACCAGTGTTTATGATCGGATCTAGCTTGCCGGAGTGGTACGTGCTGCAGGATTTATATGGGAGCAAGGGAATTGCTGTTATTTATTCTGATGATAAAGAAGAAAGAGATATTGTAGTGACCATTGACTGTTGGTCAAGCAGTGAGAGCAGCGGAGAGGCCGGAGAGGAAGGAGAGGTGAGCTCTGATTTGTGGAGATCTGATGAGGATGAAGAAGAGATAGGGGCTGTGACAAGAAGTGGGAGAGTAGTCCCTGAGATTATGAGGGTACCGGAACCAGCACAGACGTCAACGGAAAAAGAGCCGGAGGAGAATCAGATTATTAAGCAGTTGAAGAAGACCGCAGCTTAAATATCCATCTGGGATCTTTTAAGACAGTCCCCTTCTCACAGGCAGAAAGTAGTAGAGGCTTTGACTGAGTCCACTATTGCCACTACGATTTCCCCATCAGAACTTCTGGGTCTAGTCAAAGGAGGATCGGACGAGAGATTGGTTTTTTCTGATGTCGACCTGCCAGTCGAGGGTCGCGATCATAACCGACCTCTGTACATCAAAGCACAGATTAACGACAAGCACACCACTTGCGTTATGGTAGATGACGGATCTTCTATCAATGTTTGCCCTCTGATAGCTCTTCAGGCTTTTGGATTGAGTGAGGATATGCTCAGAGAATCAGACTTGACGATTACAGCCTATGATAATTCAAGGAGGCAAGCCTCGGGAACATTCAAGACCCTGGTCAAGACAGGACCCATTGAGGTGGAAGTAGAATTTGTGGTTCTGCCCATTCCAGCTAACTTCTCAGCCCTGCTCGGGAGAGCTTGGTTTCACAGGCTAGGAGGAGTACCATCCACGCTGCATCAAATGATAAAGTTCCCACATGAAGGGGAGGTGGTGACTATCAAGGCAGCCAGGGAGAATCAGGTTTCAGCACTTGAAATTGCTAATCAGCCATTTAGTGGCTTCCACGTGTCCATGATAAGAGAAGAGCACGGGTCAGTGGATAACCCAGCTATGGTTAATATGATGAAAAAGATGCACTATCTCCCTGGGGCTGGTTTGGGTAGAAACTCTCAAGGGCTGCTGACTGCGATCACCACTCGAGGTCAGAAGAATCGAAAGGGTCTAGGGTACAGAGGCGATTTTGGCAAGAAGAAGACGATTGATAAGAACCCTCATATTTCAAAAAGCTTTGTACCAGCATCCTCAGTGTGCGCTTATATTGGTGAAGATGAGCCGCAGTGGGTGAAGGAGAGAATTGTCCCTGGATTTGAGATCTTCAACGATGTATTTGACTGGGATGTCGGAGTTATCAAAACCACTGAGAACTTCTGGGATGAAGAGTTCATGACTCAGTGCATTGCTTGGGACAGATGCGAGCCTGAAGAGGTTATCACCGAGAAGATATTGATGGCCAGGCTAAAAGGCAAAGAGAAGATAGCAGAAATAGAACTGAAGATGGGGGATTTGAAGATTTCCTCAGACGTACCTGAAGGGCCTCTGCTGAATCAAGAAGCCCATGAGCAAGCTGCAACAGCATCAACCTCTAGGGAGGCAGAAGAAGACTCTAGCTTAGACTGCCTTTTATCCCAGAACTTTTTTATGATGTAAATGACAATTATAATATTATTAATAAGGCAAATGATTTCTCTTACTTGTGCGATGTTTCCAATGATTTCAACATGCATGAACATGATCATATTCCATCAATTTTTGATATTGATTCCACCGATACAATGCCTTTTAATCTCGGAACCTTGGAAAATCCGAAAGAAATTTTAATAGCATCAAATATAACTCCTGATGAGAGAAAAAATTTTGAGAGAATAATAAGAAAACATGAAAAAGTCTTTGCCTGGACCTATGAGGACATGCCAGGAATCGACCGAGACGTAGCAGAACATGCCATCCTGACTTATCCAGACTTTAAACCCGTAAAGCAGAAGTTGAGAAGGCTCAAGCCAGAATGGGCAGACAAGGTCAAGGAGGAGATTCGGCAACAGATTGAGGCCAAATTCCTTGTTGAAGTGCAGTATCCTACGTGGTTGGCAAATGTGGTCCCGGTAGTGAAGAATAACGGGAAGGTCAGGGTGTGTGTGGATTATCGAGATCTGAACAAGGCCTGCCCTAAAGATAATTTTCCACTACCTCACATTGATGTGTTGATAGACAGTGCCGCAAATTGCGCGATGTACAGCTTTGGAGACGGTTATGTGGGCTACAACCAGATCCTAAACAAGATAGTTGACTGGCTTAAGACCGCTTTCATCATAGAGTGGGGAACCTATGCTTACCGAGTCATGCCTTTTGGCCTGAAGAATGCAGGGGCCACATACCAGAGGATGGCGACCAAGATTCTAAGTGACCTAATCCACAAGGAGGTAAAGGTGTATGTCGATGACATGATGGTAAAGTCAGCCACCCGGGAGGGCCACTTCGAAGCTGTAGAGAAGTTCTTCACCAGGATTGATAAGTACAATCTGCGGTTTAACCCCAAGAGTGCATTTTCGGAGTGACTTCAGGAAAACTGTTGGGACATGTCGTCATCCAGAGGGGAATAGAAATTGACCCAAACAAGGTGAAAGCCATCAGAGATATGCCCATGCCGCAAAAGGAAAAGGATGTAAGGAGCTTTCTGGGCAAGTTGCAGTACGTCAGCCGATTCATTGCCAAGCTCACTTCAATATGCGAGCCCGTTTTCAAGCTGCTCAGGAAGAATCAGCCCGTGGTCTGGAATGAAGACTGCCAGAAAGCCTTTGATAGCATCAGGGAATATCTGTTGAATCCGCCAGTGTTAAGGCCGCTACAACTAGTCAAACCGCTTATCCTGTATCTGGCAGTGGAAGGTAGTTCCGTGGGCGCCATGATGGCTCGAGAGGATGAATTTGGAGTGGAGTTTGCAGTTTATTATCTCAGCAAGAAATTTCTTGCCTATGAGATTAAATATGCTGAAGTAGAGAAAATCTGCCTCGCAGTGATTTGGGCATCAAAGAAACTAAGACACTACTTCCACTCATACAGAGTTCAGGCAGTGGCCAAGCAGAATCCGTTGAGATATTTGTAGGAAGCACCGTCTTTGCTTGGTAAGATGGGGAGGTGGCTGCTCTTGCTACAGGAGTTCGATGTACAATACATCACTCGCAAAACTATTAAGGGGCGAGCCGTAGCCGAATTTCTTGCTGAGCATCCTATTCAAGGGGACACTCCAGAGTTCACCTTTCTTGATGAGAGCATAATCGCGATTTCCGTCCAAGGATAGCAGTTACACTTCGATGGGGCATTCAACAACAAGGGGGCCGGAGTCGGGATCATTTTGACAACCCCAGATAACGAGAAGCTCCCCCTAGCCAAGAAGCTGAGGTACAAAGCAACCAACAATGAAGTCGAATATGAAGCATGCACTTTCGGGTTGGAAGCTTTAACTGCATTAGGGGCAAAGAATGTAGAAGTCTTTGGTGACTCATCCTTGGTGATTAACCAAGTTCGAGGTGAGTTGGCTGTGAAAGAAGAGCGGCTGGTACCTTACGTTGATTATTTGAAAGAGGTATGTGGGTAGTTTAAAACCTGCACTTTCCACTTCGTGCCGAGAGATGAGAATCGTCTGGCTGATGTGTTGGCAACCTTAGTGTCAATGTGGGATAATCCTGAAGGAGTAGCTATGAAGCAAGTACTGATTTCGAGTTCTGAGAAGCCCAGCTTTGAGATCAAGCCTGTCATGGAAGTAGAAGTGTCGGATGGAAAACCATGGTACTTTGACATTATGAATTATTTGGAAAACAATAAGTTTCCAGAGGAAGCTACCGAGAAAGACCAGAGGATAATCCGAAAACTATCTACTCAATTCATATCCTTGGAAGGGGTGTTGTACAAAAGACAGTCAGACGGGATTCAGCTCAGGTGCTTGAATGAAAAAAAAGCTCGCGAAGTGATGGAGGAGACCCATGCAGGCGTCTGTGGGGCTCACATGAACGGTTTGACACTGGCTAAGAAGATCATGAGACAAGGCTTCTATTGGCATACGATAGACAATGACTGCTCGAAATATGTCAAACAATGGCAGTTGTGACAATAATACGCAGACTTGAGACACCTACCGGTATCAGAACTACACAACCTGACATCACCTTGGCCATTCGCTGCTTGGGGGATAGATATCATTGGAGAGATTCGCCCTACGGCATCCAATGGACATAGATACATCATAGTCGCAATTGACTATTTTACCAAATGGGTAGAGGCAGAATCCTTCAAAAAGATTGACGTAAGAGATATGGCCAAGTTCATAGAGAGAAATCTGATCTGCAGATATGGCCTCCCTCACCACATAGTGTCTGATAATGGGGTGCAGTTCATAGGGGAAACCAGGAAGCTCCTCGAGAAGTATGGTGTCGAACATCATAAATCCTCTCCCTACCGACCATAAGCAAATGGAGCAGTAGAGGCCGCTAATAAAAATATGAAGAAGATCCTGTCCAAGATGGTCCAAACCTATAAAGACTGGGCTAAAAAGCTACCCTTCGCCCTGTGGGGATATAGGACAACGGTAAGGACATCTACGGGCGCTACACCATTTTCCCTGGTATACGGGATGGAAGCAGTATTGCCAATTGAGATAGAGCTCAAGTCGCTGAGAGTGGTCATGGAAGCCCAAATTCCGGAGGCTGAATGGGCACGGCAGAGGCTACAACACTTAAACTTATTAGATGGGAGTAAGCTGAAAGCTTATTATCATAACCAGATCTACCAGAAGAGATTGGCCAGGACTTTCGGGAAGAAGGTGAGAAAGCATCCACTGAAAGAAGGGGACTTGGTGTTCAAGCAGATGAGGCTAGGTATACCGGATATCAGAGGAAAATTCAGACCGACCTAGGAGGGGCCGTATGTCCTTAAGAAGCTGTTGTCCAAAGGAGCTGCAATCTTGTCGGATAGTGACGAAAATGAATTCAAAGAACCGGTCAATGTCGACAGACTCAAAAGGTTCCATGGCTAAAGACCAAAATAAAAAGAAGAGAATAAAATGCCCTGCAGGTCGAAAACCGAAAAAAGGCGGCCGTGCTAAAATTTGGCGCCTCGACAGGGTGAAAACCGAAAAAAGGCATCCTGTGCAAAAATTAGAGGCACGAGAGAAAATGTCCGATCGTGAAAACCTGAGAGGGCCGATTGGTAACAGGAGTTGATGCCGTTAAAATTTGGTTTCATGTATTAATAGGGCGTACACGGTTGAGTAAATGTCAAAACTGATCATGTATGCTGAAATTATATGGAAATGTACACAATTTCGTGAAATAGAATGAATATTATTTTTTTCATTTTCGTCATTTTCTAGTTCTGCATTAAAGAGAAATGTAACTCTAAAAGAAATACATATGCAAGCTAAGCTAAGTCCTGCTGCTGCTCTTGCCGACCAGATGCTTGAGCCCTCTTGTCCTATTATCAGATGCTGAACTAAGGATCCATTTCTTGTACTCGCTGGTTGAAGCTGCAGAATGATCGCCGAACCACGGAATAACAGTCTTCACTGGTAGTTTGCTTCACAACTCATGATACCTTGAGGCGAACGCAGCCGAAAGAGCTCCTCCCCGAAAAGACAAGGAAGCTCTCACCACATCCTGGGTCATCCCGAGCTGACGCGTACATCGAGAAGTGATATAGAAGGTGGCTTGACAGAGCCCACAGAGGGGAACACACCCCGATGGCCCATCAATGACCACATGAGAAAGTGGGAGCCAGGAAGACGTGAAACTAATGTCGTCATCTGACAACTCACCAAATCTGGTAATGCCTTCACCAGCAGTGGCACACCCATACAGTCATCGACACGGAAGGAAATGGCTCGGCGAGTACTGTGGAATAACTCGAGGAGGTGGCTCAAACATCATCCTCAGTTTCTCTTGCAGCCAGATCTGAAAAAAAAAATATATATATAATAAAAAAGAAAACAAAAAAAAAAGAAGGAAAAGCCGCTGGAGTAAGTAGGGTTTACTCCAGGAAAAAATAAGGCACAAGGTTGTGTAAAATCCGAAAGGACGCACCTCCCGCTAAGAAAAGCTAGTGTGAAAATCCGCAAGGGACGCACTACCTTTAAAATAATGACGTACCTGGAGTAATAAGGGGCTGCTGGTAAAGGTAGTGGTGGATCCAGAGCTCATAGCGTCCAAGTCCAGAATGGTCTCAGCCTAGATAAGTGGGAAGGGTGATGATCCCCGATGAAAGTCGCTCAAAACTCCGAACAGGCGAGGATCACCTATTAGCCCCCCTAGAACAACAGTGAGGAAGTTCATCATGCAAAATAGAAATACGGTGCTTACCCGGTAAGTGGGGATGTCAGTGAACTGATCTAGAGCCTCGATCAGTGGCCCCAGAGCAAAGGAAGAGCCCGGAGAAATCAGCCGGACATCCTCAGAAGACGGTATGCCGAGAGCCATAGCTATGTCCCAAGTCTGGAGTAGGCCGCAACGGGGGATGCAAGGCAGAGCGTTAGGAGGGAACCAGGCTCCGAGAATGGCGGCTAACTCCTCAGGTAGGGGGCACAACTCCTGGTAAGTGAACCGGAAGACGTGAAACCGGGGGTTCCAGAAGTGGGTCGCCGCTAGAAGAAGGTTCTAATCAACTTTGACATGAATCAGATAGTTTAGTCCGGACAGAGAGGAAAGGGCGCTTTTTTCCCAAGTGTGTTTGTCATCTAAGATACGATGCATTATTTGGATTAGAGAGGAAGACATTCTGAGAAGAATAAAGGGCTCAAGATGTTGGGAAAATGAAGAGACACAAGAGGAGCAAAATTTTTGAAGAATTTATAGAAAGGCGTCACCAACGGCTTGCCCGTCTCCCCTAATAGACGGCCCACCCATCGGTAAAGGTCCACCTGGCAGATGCATACATCAGCATTGCATTCATCACGTGCATTAATTCGCATTTATTGAGAGACAGACGGCCAGCCCGTCGGTCGCTCCTACAGACACCCAGCCCGTCGGTCACGAAACTCTATATATGGGCGAGTGACAGACGGACCAGCGGCGCTGTCACTTTCACTCTTCCTCTCAAAAACGGTTCTTTAAGCGTTTTTTCTGCATTTTCAAGCTTTCTTTCTCATTTTTTCTTGCAATTTCTTCATCTTTTCGCGTTCTCCACTCACCGGACGCTCAGACATTCATTTTTCTTCAGTTTTTCTACACTTCTCGCGACTACAAGTAAGTAAAATAACTACCTTTTTTTAATTAATTCAATTTATTTCTTCATTTCTTCTTCCTTTAGCCTTAGAAATGGCTAAAATGCTTTAGATGCCTTAAAAATCTAGGGAGAATGCTACCCATTTTTTTTGTTATTTATTTATTTATTTTGTAGTGCAATTAATCTAAACTCTTGCATGATCACATAAATAGAGTTTTTCTATACCTTTGTCGCCTTAGAAATAGGCTTTTTAGCGCATTATTTTGTGCTGTTGAGGCCTGAGGCCATTATGTTGTGTTGTTGGGGACACACTCTTGCCGAGGTGTGTCCCATTTATATTTATATATTATTGAGGCCTAAGGCCTGTTTTAGTGCCTTTTTATGCAGGAGGTTGGACACACCCTTGCCGGGGTGCTGCCCAATTTTTATTATCATTTTATTCTAAAATTGAACATTTTTTAGTATAATGCATGCCTTGGGGTCTAAAAAGCCCATTTTTTTATTAATTATTTATTCGCTTTAAATATTCCCATGCTGATTGCATGTTTTCCTCTATATTGATATGTGCAAAGCAGGCTGGGCAACATACCTTGACAGGACGTTCGCTCATTTTCATTTATTATCTGTTGTTTTACCTCGTACTCGGGCCGCTATTGCCCGAGTGAGGCCGCCTAAATGGGCTTTCACCTAGGAAACGAGCTTAATAATGCCTGTTTTGTTAAATTTTCACCATCTAATACTTCTTTTGCAGGATGCCTCCTAGACGCAGAGCACCGTAGCCCCAGCCCGAGGTCGTGGTTCCGGGTTGGATGAACGATGAGTCAGCTCAGAGATATAGAGCGTTGGCTCGGGTGGAGATTCGTGCTAGCTGCTTCGTGTCTCGGCCGTTCCTAGAGGCCCTAGGGATGTCCCCAGAGTTTGATATGCTTGTCGAGGGCGCTGGGTGGACCGAGTTCCTTGAGCATGCTTTCCAGACTTTTCCCGAGGCTACCCGTCCGGTGGTAGCCACCCTACGATATGGCGATTTTCAGAGATCAGATACAAAGCCAGGGGTGGTCCAGTTCTGGTTCGATGGCCAGCATTACAGTATTACCAGGCAGAGGTTCGCGCAGGCCATGGGGCTACCCAAAGAGGAGGGGGTCGAGATCCCATGGCGAGCGGTGATACGCGCCCACTGGGCGGCCATTGCCTTACCGGGAGTGCTATATGATCATGATACAGCGAAGAGCACCATACTGGTGTCTCAGGCACTCCGGTACCTGCACAAAGTGCTATCCAATTCGTACCTTGGTCGAGCTGGTAATCCAGGGTCGCTTAACGCGGCCGAGATCTGGAGCCTCTGGGCTATGGTGGCAGGCCAGCGCCTCAACATTAGCCATGAGATTTTGGCTAACTTGGTCAGAGTTGGCAGAGGGTTGACACCAGTGGTGATAGTGGGAGGAGTCATCACCCGTCTGCTTTTGGGATTAGGAGTCACTCCAGATAGGCCGAAAGGACCCTTGGATGAGGGGATACATGTGGATGTCGCCGCCGCAATGCAGATAGGGATGATCTCGCAGATATCAGGGTAGGTAGAGGCGTACAGAGTACTGTCCATCCACGAGACTAGGCGGATGTTCTCCCTTCCACCTTGGGCCCAGACCCGGAGCAGCTAGAGCCAGAGCCAGAGCAGTAGCCTCCTCACCCAGAGCCAGAGCCACAGCAGCAGCCTCCTTACCCAGGGCCAGAGCCAGAGCCGCACCCTCCTCAGCCTCCTCTACCCGAGCAGGAGCGACAGCCTCCTCAGCCTCAGATTGTGCCACCACCACCACAGCATGAGCAGCCCAGGACTTCGTCGGATTTCGATAAGGAGTTCACTATGGATGAGCTCTTTGCCGCTTCACCGGCATCCAGAGCGCCGACTCCTGTCCTGTCGCCGAGTATCAGGGTACAGAGGACTACCCACGGGCCCCCCAAGAGGTATCACCCATATTTTCGAGGCGACCCAAGGGCATCCACCTCCACGGCACCGCCGCCAGAGCCGCCACAGCAGCAGCCGACACAGCCTGACTTCTCTCAGCTCCTCACGTCCATGTTCACAGCCTTAGAGCGGCGGCAGGATGAGAGAAATAGATCTATGCACGAGAGGTTAGACCGCCAGCAGGCTGCTATTCAGGAGCAGTCCCAGCTGATAGAGCAGTTAGCTCAGGAGCAGGCCGATTACATTGAGCACACAGTGCGAGAGCAGGCTCGAGTCGTGGAGGTCTTCAGAGATGAGCAGTCGAGACTGATCGAGCAGATTGCCCAGGGTCAGAGGAAGCTTAGGCAGCAGCTCGCTCATGATTTGAGGGCGTCTCAGGACCAGGCATCTCAGAGGGTTGATATGACCCTACAGATGATCGACGAGTCACTCGACTCTCTGAGATCCTGGGTCCAGGCGATAGAGGGGATCCTCCCACCCTTGTCTCAGACCATGAGGGAGTTCAGAGAGCAGACAGAGCAGCGCCTAGAGCAGATGAGAAAGGCAGCCAGCGAGCAGACCATTCAGATGAGCCAGGCGTTCAAGAAGTTAAGAGGCACAGTATCAGAGACCTTAGGGTTCATGAGGACTTGCACCCAGCCCTTCTTGGATGGCTATGCTCAGATCCGGTTTAGGCAAACCCACGATGCTAGGGCAGGACCCTCTACGGCTCAGCCTCCACCTCCGGCACAGCCAGCTCCACCTCCACCTCCGCCAGGGACAGTGCATATATAAGATGATGAGGATCCTGATGAGCCCTCTGACTACACACCCCTCTGATGTTCAGGGAGTCATTTTCGCATTTCTATACATTTTCACCTTGTATATGCATTTTACGAAAAATAGATGTTTCTAGTGGAAACTTTTATTTTCAGTTCTTTTGCATTTATGCAGTTATTTATGATTCATTCATATTACAGATGAATATATGTTTTCACATTTGCTCATATTCCAAAATAAGGGAAATAAAAAAATGATGAAAAATGATGAGTGACAACTCAATAAAGAATATAAATGAAACATGGCATGGCAGATAAAGCAAAATCACACCATTTATAGACATCTTGAAAGATAACAACTCAAACATGAATTAACAAAACCTTTTATCACACAGGTACAGAGAAACATCGATCCGAACACGAGCATCGATTAGAAGTCCGAACAAGGGCGCCTAAGATTCATGTCTTCTTGTAACAAGGAACCCAGCGTGGTCTCCTCCTCTACAAAATCGAGATTACAGCCAGAGAGTGCTGCATCTCACGGTTCACGCGGTAGCCAGAGAGCGCTACGCACCTTGCAGATCGGATGGGGGTTAGCAAGGGAACTTCAGATCGAAGCTGTGGTTAGAAAAACACCGCTCTTCACATCGGGATTGTAGCCAGAGAGTGCTGCATCTCACAGTTCACGTGGCAGCCAGAGAGCGCTACGCACCTTGCAGATCGGATGGGGGTTATCAAGGGAACTTCAGATCGAAGCTGTGGTTAGAAAAAATCCGCTCTTCACATCGGGATTGTAGCCAGAGAGTGTTGCATCTCACGGTTCACGCGGCAGCCAGAGAGCGCTACGCACCTTACAGATCGGATGGGGATTAGCAAGGGAACTTCATATCGAAGTTGCAGGTAAAGAAACACTGCTCTTCACACCGAGTTTGTAGTCAGAGAGCGCTACATCTCCTCAACCCTGCGCAAGCCGAAACGAGGCCAGCAGAAGTAGAAGTTGCGGTTAAAGAAACACTGCTCTTCCTATCGAGGTTGTGGCTAGAGAATGCTACATCTCACCAACACCTGCAGGTCGAGACAAGACCGATAGGGATATCTTCACATCACAGAACAGACCGGGACGAGGTCTACCCGGCAAAAGGCACGGAAGGTAAGAACCGCAATAGGTACCATCTGTGAGGGCTAGCCCGTCGCTTAGGGTCACAGACGGCTTGTGGTATTTTTCGACGCCCGTCGGAAGGCACCGCCTCTTTCAGAGCACGCCACCTGATTTCCCGGAGCACGCAACCTTTTCGACGGCCGTCGGTAGAAATGGCAGGGCCGTCGGATGAATCCTTGTGTCAGAAGGATTCTTTCGACGCCCGCCTCCACACACCGACGCCCGTCGGTCGTGCCTGGCCTATAAAAGCTTCGAATTTTCTCTTAAAAAGGGTTCCAAAAATTTTCAAGAGGGGAAACTCTGCCAAAATTCAAGCCCATTTTCTCTTTCTTCCAGCAAACACACACACATCAAGAAATTTCTTTTAATTAGAGGATCAAATCATTAAAAAGGAACTAAAACTAATTAGTTTTCTTTGAATTTTTGATTCCAAAGTCAACCTTTGTGAAGGGTTAAGAAGGAAACAATCTATTTTCCTCTTTCCTGACCTTTCATTTTATTTCTCGTGGAACGCGCGGGACTCTAATCGACACAAGAATCTCACTTAAACATTATCTAAGGGTAAATATTTCGGACTTATTCTCCGTATTATTTCATCTTTATTCTTTATATTTTGCTATTCTTTTGGCTTTCTACTTTTACTTTTCTTTATTTTATTTCTCTTCATCTCATTTTGTGATAAAAACCCCTTTTTGCTTTGAAAAAAGAGTCTTTAACTGTTTATTTTCGGAGACAGTGGTGACCGACGGGTCATCTACTTCACCGACGCCTATCGGTTATCCCACTCACAGATGCCCTCTCTCTTGAGTGACCGACGGACGTGTCAGTCACTTTGACTGACGCCCATCGGTCAGTCGGCAGAGGCCGTCGCTGGGTCCTGTCTCCACGTTTTTGAATCCTTTTCTATATCTTTCAAGTTCTTTTGACTTTATTTATGATGAGCTTTCCTATATTAACATCTTTTAACTTTCTGTGAGCATATATTGATTTTCTTGGACTATCTTGAGCTCAAGGGGCTATCTACCATACTCGGAGGATTTCGTCCGATTTAGTTTTCTAACCTTCTTGGTCATTTCCTTTATTCGTTTATTCATTGATTGTTTTATGTGCTTGATTATACCCTCTTTGCATCCCGTTAAATGTAAAAATTGATTAACGTTTTATATTTAATAAAGAGAGGTTTTCATAAACATAAGGACCCAATGTCCTATTTTTATCAAATAAAAATCATCACAATAAAAACATCGAATTTTAATAATGATGCATGCAAGGACCAAAGTCCTCAAAATAAGCAATGCCCCGATTTGTGTACGTATCACACATTTATAAAAGGGAGTTGTATTCCGCTCCTTGTATTATTGTAATTTATTGCTTTCACTATTTACTTGCTCATTTACGGCTTTCCAAATATGAATAAATGCGCCTTCAATCAATTGCATCGTGTGGAGAGAGAGCGAATTAATGATAATTAAAATTTGATCATAAAATAATCGAGGTAGAAATAGATGAGAAATCCCGAACCCAGCTCTGGTCTTTGGGCTCAAAGAGGCGAGAGGTTTACCCTCCAAGACACCTCTTGTGTCACGAGACTTTGGCGTTAATCCTAGGCTCTTTAGGGCGAGAGGTTTACCCTCCAAGAACCCTTTGGTTGGCCCAAAATGGATACTAAGTGCAGTCTTAGGCTCTCCGAGGCGAGAGAAACTTTCCCAATGTTCTATTGGGTGGCGACTCCATGAAACCTCCTTGTTGCCCAATATAGATGCACTTGTGATTTATTGCAAGCTGTCAACGGACCCACAAATGCCCCGATCGCCCTCAAGCAGGCGGTCGTGCGGGCGGCCGTGGGGATCCAGCGCGCGTCACATAAGGCAAATACAGGGCCCTGAGGAACTAGACGAGCAGCGTTAGAAGGAGATATACTTAAGGACAGAGCAATATCCCGAGTTTGAACCAAACCACAACGAGGAATGCAGGGTAAAGCACTAGGAGGATACCAGCTCCCGACAATGGCAGCAAGTTCCTCAGGCAGGGGGCACATTTCCTGGTAAGTGAACCTAAAAATGTGAAAGCGAGGATCCCAGAAGTGGGTCGCAGCCAAAAGGAGGTTGTAGTCTATTTTGATTCTGCGTTAAAATTTTAGTCCAGAAAGGGGGGCAAGAGTGTTATTTTCCCAAGTTTGAGCATCGTCTAAGATAGGTGCATTTTGGAAAGAAAAGGAGAATTCATTTCTCTGTGACTAAGGTCGAGGTCGCTAAGGGAAATGAAGAAGGGGAAAAGGAAAAAACTGAGGAAAGGAACCTGCTATGAAACTAAAATGAGAGAAAGGGCATGAAATCCAAGAAAATGCTGAATTTTATAGGATTGACCTCCCGACGGCTAGCCCGTCCCTAACTCAGACTGTAACAACCAAAAATAGGCCTGGTCGGAATTTGCATGCGAAGTCGGGAACGGAAGGGTATTTAGGTAATTTGTGTGTGTGGAAGTTTGATTAATGAGGTCTAAATTGCAAGGTAATTATTAATAAGATGTTAAGTGGGGAATTATCTAGTGGAACATGTGTATGGTACTTGGGAAATGAATGGGCAAGATTGGGACACTTGGGTTTGTAGGATGGTGACAAGTGGCTTATAAGGAAATGTTAGAGTGTGCTTGTAGTGTATGGAAGTAGGATGTAAGTGGGTTTTAAGGAATTATATGGTGTGAGTGGTGTTTGGTGCCTTGAAGATATTTATTCAAGACATAGTTGTGTGTGGTTTGTGTATGGTGCTTAGAGTGGAAAGTCAAGTGAGTGGGAATTGTGGTCCAATAGGAGCTTGCCATGTGGCAATGGTAGGTGGGAGCATTGAATGAGGAATTGAAAGAAGAAGAGAGAGGGAAGGGAAATGTAGCTTCCCGTAGAAGCCATTTGGGTTTTTGGCCCTCTCTTTTCTCATGCCCTCTCTCTCTCTTTCTCACCTCCATTTTCTGCTCTCTCAAGTTTTGCTTGTGGGTTTTCTTCCATCTTTGAGCTAGGGTTGAGTTTTGAAGGATTTTGAGGTAAGTGCTTGTGTTTAAGTTTGGGTTTCTCCATCTTCTTTTGTTCTTAGAATTCTGGTTTTGGATGTTTGAGCTTGGTTTGATTTATGTGTTCTTGGTTCGGTTTGTGCAAGCTTTGGGTTTCAAGAGCAAGCTTAAAGGAAAAGAGAAAGTGGGCTTTTGAAGGTTGAAGATTGCATCGGCAGTTTGAGGTTTGGGAGCTTCGATTTTACATTTGAGTTTTGAGTTGTGTTTGCCTATTCTCCTTGGATCATGAGTTTGTATTGTTCTTTGCTTTCCGGAAATTTGAGTGTTTGATATGAGTTTATGCATGAACTATTTTGGGTAAAGGTGTTAGTAATCCATGTATTTGATTGAGATAAATGTATATGTGGGTTGGCATTGAAATGCATGAGTTTGGGGATTCCTTTGATTTTGATGTTTTATGGTGATTTTAATAATCCTGTTCAGTTCTCTTTTGACCTCCGTGCATTATTTTTGTCATATCTATAGTTATAGAGCTCTAAATTGTCTGATTCTTAAGCCATTAGAACCATGACTTCCATGTCTCTAAAAGTCCTAGAAATATCCTTGGGCAAATTCGTGCTCTAAGATCCGGAAATTTGGATGAAACCGTAGTGTCTCTTTTTGTGTCGGGTTGTCTGACCAGTATGGGTTGTGGAGACCATATCTAGAGTTATAGATGTCCTTTCGATCTGAAATTTGTTGCATTTGAATGTTAACATCCTAGGGAACATTTGTTAAGAGGAAGTTTTGGCTAAAAATGAGGTTTAGAGCTTGGTTTAAGCAATGCAAATCTGGGGCGTTAAGCAGTCTTTTGGGGGATCTGAGATGAGCCTCTGTCGCGAGCGCGACAAGTGTCGCGACTTCGCGACAAAAAAACCTATATTAGCCTTTATTTCTTCATTTTTGAGCCCTGGGTTGACTCGGATAAATCCCGTACCTTCCCCTTAGCTTATTATGCATCTTTAGGGTAATTAAATGACTATATAAGTAGTTGTCTTTGGGAGAAACTTAGGAGTATGATTAAGATTGGTGATTTAGCTAGTAAATAGTAATAGATATAACTTTGTGAAGGATGAGGATTAATATGTGTTAATCTCATGAGTAACCTTAGCATTATGTACCATATGTATGAATGCATTTAACGTGGGTGCGATTGTGATGATTGATGAATAACGTTGTTCTTATAGATTGTGTAAATGGATATTGTTAGTGGCATGTTTTATTGAAATTCTTAATACAGATGTTGGGTTTATGTTGTCAATGATGTGTGGCTTGCTGGAGATGAGGTAAGAGACCTTGGATATGTTTCGTGTGTTTGTGGGTGAGTTTGAGGAAGGAAAGATCTTGCAAAATTCTGCAGATTTTCGGAATCATGACTCTGTCGCGATCGCGACACTGTCGCGAGCGCGATAGAGACCAGTGATTCTGATGTTGTGCCATCGCGAGCACGCGATGCTGTCGCGAGTCCGCGATAGCAATAGCTTGTGTGCTCTCTGTCGCGAGCGCGACAACCGTCGCGATCATAACAGAGCACAATGTTGGCCGGTGTTATCGCGAGCACGCGACTTGTCGCGACCCCGTGATAGCAATGCTTGCCCTCTGTCGCGATCGCGACAACATCAGGAGCGCGACAGAGCCGGGCCCTTCTCTCCTTCCCGCGATCGCGAAGTTCGTCGCGCGCGCGTAGCGAAGAGACTATGGTCTCTGTCGTGAGCGTGACAGGCATCGCGAGCGCGACAGATGTGTTGTGCTGAATGAGTTTTCTTTGGTGATTCCAATGATTGAATTCCGAACTTGTGGTACCTTTAGGTTTATGCTTTGACTATTTTATGAAGTATGTTAATATAATTGGATGTATTATGCATATGTATATTATGATCTCTCTCCAAGATTATTATTATGTTATGCTTAAAGTGTAAATTGTATGATGCATGTTTGACTTTATGAACTTATTCATATGTATCACCTATTGCTAATTATGCATAATGATATAAATTATGTGATTTGAAATATGATTTGTATTAAGTATGACCTGCGAGAGTCAGTCTAGTGGATAGTTAGGCATGCCTAAAAGAGTCTTCCTGCTGCAACTTCCGTTATCGTTTGGACCCCGATCAGGTCCCCGTTTGGTTCCTCGCGAACCCCTTTATTGTGTTTGGATCTTGTTTAAGGTCCTTAAGAAAAATGTTTGTGAATGAAAATAGAAATGGTTTTCGATTTGTACCCGTAAGGTACTTTCCGTAATCGGTTGGTACCCGTAAAGTACTTTCCGTTCACTCGTTATCCACTACCTTGAGTCAGCAGGTGCTTTATTGTTTTGTTTTGCTCTGAATAACTATAAAAATGTGACCTCCGAATGGGCATAATAATGATTTGAGGAATCAGTTTCTATGTATATGAATGTGACTCTGGGCTTTGGAATGTATGTCTGTATTATGTAAGTATGATTTTTATATCTGACACCATTATCTGCCCTTGTTATGTGATGTGTTATAAGTTTCAGAATGCTTTGAATGTAATTCGACTAATGTATTTACGTATGTGACTCATGCATGGATTTATTGTATATAAGCAAGTGAATCGGATCAGTTGTGATTGTAAGTATGTAAGATTTAACTGTACTTTCCACATGGTGACATTATGAATGTGATTGTGTCTTCGGTCTCTTCTATTGGAGGGTATCTGGCATGATATTTTATGTATTAGAGTTGCGCAGCTGAAGTGTGGTGCTTTGGATGTTGTCCCTTGGGTTTTGGCTAGTGTATGTTTATGTGCATGAGAATTTGTATGTTTTTCCTACATGAATAACTGTATCAAGGGTTGTTCTTTGTTTGCTTGGGGTACTATTTAGCATGTCATATGAGGGTGGTAATCAGATGAATGATAATGAGATAAACACTTAGGTATTGGGAATATGTATGTGATTATGAACTTTTGAATGCATGGCTCTCTTATGCAGGTTTGTATATCCATCCGTTGTGATTATTTGCATATGCCATTCGTGTATGTGACTTACTTTGGCAACCATTGTGAATGGCCGTCCATATTGCTTGTGTGTTCTCCCCACTAAGCGTTTATCGCTTAGCATGGGCTCTTTTCCCGTGCAGGTGGCAGGTTTGGTTCGGTTCGAGTCGTGCTTCTGCAAGGTCGGCCACATAGGAGTTAGAAGCATTTTGTTATTTTGTTAAGCTTCTGTATTACAGATTCTGTAAATTTTGTAGCCTTTTTCTTATGTATTTGGTTATGTAAAGGATATTATTGTAATTAAGTTTTCAGTTTCCTCAGTTTTATCTTTCGCCTTATGCTTCCGCTGAGTGATTATATGCATGTATGTGAGTTCATGTATGTTCAGCTTTCGTTTCTTTAAAGTTTTAATTTCCTCAGTATTTTTCGTATTTTTGTTATGTATGAATGTATGTATATTCTGTATCTGTGTGGTGGCACCTTTACTCTTACGGCATCTCACTCCTTATCGGATGGGATCGCCTAAGTACGGGTAAGGGGTATTTCACAGACGGTGATCCCGTCTATAGTTGTCCACCTGGCAGTCTTTGCATCGTGCTTATCACGTGCATTAATTAGGTAATTAATGAGGGTTAAAAGCAGAATCCGGAGAGACAGACGGCATTCCCGTCGGTAGCTGTATAGATGTAAAGCCCGTCGGTACTTAAATACTATATAAGGACGCATATACCGATGGACAATCGCTTTCTTCTCTCATTTCTTCACACCGACGCTCTTCCCTTCTTCTTCAGTTACATTTTATTGTTTTTTTTTGCTTTTTCGATTGATTTTCTTCACACCAGCGTCTTGTCCTTTGAGTCTCAATTTCAAGGTTAGTAAAATCCTTCTATTTTATTATTAGTTATTTATTTATTTATCCTATTATGAGTAATATAATTTTCATTTTTTTTATTAGTGTAATTAGGAGCCTTGTCTATTAATTTTAGTTGTTGCTGTTAGAATGCCATGGTTTAGTTAAAGTTACATTTTTTTTAGTGCTTTAAGCGCATGAATTAACACATAGAATAAATAATATGTTGTTCTTTAGTTGAGATAAAATGCATGAATATATGCTATTTTGAGAACAATTAATGATAGATGCATATTTATTTTTATTGAGTTTTTTTTTTAGATATTCAGGCATAGCCTTAGGAATACATGCACTTTGAAACCAATACTAAGAATTAGGAAGTAAAGCAAGTGTGAATATGTCACACTTTATATGTTGCACTGTTGCTTGGGGCCTGAGGCCTGTTTCTTTTTGTTTTCTCATGCAGGAGGTTGGGCACACCCTTGCCGGGGTGCTGCCCAAATTTTTTTAATTTTTTCAGTTTAGACACGACCCCATCGAAATGCTGCCTAAATTTTTTTTATTATTTCCTGAGTAAAGTCCATTTGTGACTATGATACCAAACTAATTGTTTACTTTATTTTCAGGATGCCACCGCGACGATATGCTCTGTGCGATCAGCCTGAGCCTCAGGTCCCGGATTGAATGAGTGCCGAGGCCAGACAGAGGTATGCAGCGCTGGCTCAGGTGCAGTTCCAAGCTAGCCGCTTCATTTCTAGGCCGTTCCTTGAGGCTCTCGGGATGGCCGATGAGGTTGATATTTTGATGGCAGGAGCGAGATGGACTGAGTTTTTGACGCCTGCTTTCCAAACTCACCCAGAGATAGTTCGGCAGTTTCTTGCTACATTACAGTATGGGGGGTACCAGAGATCCGACACAGAGGAAGGTGTTATCCAGTTTTGGATTGAGAGGCACCATTATAGCATTACCCGTCAGCGATTTACAGAGGCTATGGGGCTTCCATTCGGGTAGGATGTTATAGTGCCCCATAGAGCAGTTAGACGCCACCATTGGGCGGTCATTGCATTGCCGGGAGTGCCGTATCATCATGATACGGCAAAGAGAACGGTACTCTCATCACAGGCCCTTCGCTATGTTCACAGAGTTTTATCCAGCTCCTATTTGGGACGAGCTGGTAACCCAGGGTCTCTCAAAGCCATTGAGATTTGGAGTTTATGGGCAATGATGGCAGGCCAGCGGCTCAACATCAGCCATGAGATTTTGGTTAACATGGTGAGTGTATCTAGGGGGACAACCCCTGTAGTGTTTGTTGGTTGAGTCATTACTAGACTACTTTTGAGTTTAGGTGTTCGTCCAGACATCCTGGGGCATGCCTTGGATGAGAGCATTTATGTGGACGCTGCGGCAGCTATTACGATGGCTATGATATTGCCGATAATGGGTCAGGCCGAGGCGTACAGACTCCGCACCATTCATAAGACCAGGCGTGCATTTAGCCTGCCCTCACCAGAGCCAGTAGAGGAGCAGCCTCAGATGGAGCAGCCTCAGGAGCAACCTCAGATGGAGCAGCCTCAGGAGTAGCCTCAGATGGCGCAGCCTCAGGAGCACCCTCAGATGGAGCAGCCTCAGATGGAGGACCAGCCTTTCGAGCCCCAGCAGCACCAAGAGGAGCATCCGGGTACACCCTCTGAAATGGGGATTGAGTTCACAATGGATGAGCTATTTGCTACTCCTCCAGGGCAGAGAGTACAAAGTCCTACTCCGCCTTCGCCATCGAGAGTACATCGGACAGCTCCCCGGGCACCTAAGAGGTTCAGTCCATATGCTAGAGCAGTGGACCCGGGGGCATCTACTTCTACAGCTCCACCTCCAGAGCAGGCACCAGAGTCAGCTCCCCCTTCATTCATACCATCGACTCAACCGGTACAGCCATATTTTTCTGCGATTTTGACCTCTATGTTCGCATCATTTAAGCACAGACAGGAGGAGAGAGACAGGGCCTTTCTCGAGCAGCTCGGGGAGCGAGATGGAGTCATCTTAGAGCGGCTAGATCAGGAGCAGGGTATTATCCAGGAGCAGGGGAGGCTTATTGATTATTTGAGGCAGGAGCAGGAGAGGCTCGTGGGACAGCTGAGTCAGGAGATGAGGGCCTCCCATGATGAGGCAACCCAGAGGATAGATGCATCTATACAGATGGTGGATGAGTAAGTTGAGGCTCTCAGATTTGGGATCCATGTCCTAGAGGGTGCCATACCTCCCATCGTCCAGTCCATGCGAGAGTTTAGGGAGCATACAGAAGTTAGGCTGAAGAGTATGGGGACTACCTCTACAGATCAGACCCTTCGTCTGGCTAGCGCTTTCAGAGAGTTAGGGGGGTCGTCACTGATACACTGCAGTTTATGACGATATGCGCACAGCCTTTCCTTGATGGATATGCTCAGGTCCAGTTCCAGCAGCAGGACCCAGCGAGAGCGCAGCCGTTATCAGTACCAGTGGCTGTACCTCCCAGATACCAGCGAAAGGCCAGAGCCTCGGCTGCTCAGAAGGCCGGACCATCAGTCCCTCCCAGGCAGCCATCTGCTCCAGATGCAGGACCATCTGCTTCTTCATCACGAGACCAGCCGGTTCATCTATCAGATGATGATGATGATGATCCAAAGGAGCTCTCAGATTATGCGCCATTATAGATTGTTCAAGGAGTTCTTCTAGCTTTGTATTTATACTTTTTGTTGTAATCACATCTGTATATTGTAAAAAATTTAACCTTTTAGTGGAAAAACATTTATGGTTTAGCCTGTTAAATTCACATGTTATTTTCTTCATGATTTAAATTTCTAAAAAAAAAAAGAAAAAGAGAGAAAGAAAAGAAGGAAAAAGACAATTGATCATATAGTAAACAGGATGATAAATAATAAAGGGCAACATAAAAATTTTCATAAATCTACCAATCAAGTTAATTTGTGCGAGAATTAACAAGAGTTTCTTACAATACAGGAACATGGTTTCACACCAATTTGAAAATGACCAGCAGTCAAAAGGAAGGATAAACAGTTCAAACATTATGTCCTTCAAGATCGCATTCAATATTAGATGAGAATCAGCAGATCAGAATCGTACCTTGCCGATTGAATGGAGGTTAGCAAGGAAAGTTTGCAAACTTAAAACGGGACTAGAGACATAAATCAGACACCACGCGGGCTGAGATAAGGCTAGCGGGATAGTTTAGTCACCGCACATATCGAGACGAGGACAACGGAGTGCACGCGATAGAACGGATCCGCACTTTGTAAGTCTAGAGCAGACTCGGTGCTGCTCAGGAGAGCAACCCTCGCGTTTTGTAAGCCTGGAGCAGACTCGGTGCAGCTCAGGAGAGCAACCCTCGCATTTTGTAAGTCTGGAGCAGACTCGGCGCATCACCATCCGCACTTTGTAAGTTGGAGCAGACTCGGTGCAGCTCAGGAGAGCAACCCTCGCGTTTTGTAAGTTTGGAGCAGACTCGGCGCATCACCATCCTCACTTTGTAAGTTGGAGCAGACTCGGTGCAACTCAGGAGAGCAACCCTCGCGTTTTGTAAGTCTGGAGCAGTCTCGGCGCATCACCATCCGCACTTTGTAAGTCTGGAGCAGACTCAGTGCAGCTCAAGAGAGTAACCCTCGCGTTTTGTAAGTCTGAAGCAGACTCAATGCATCGTTACTTCCGCGACAAAAAGGTAAGGACTGCCTCAGGTATGCGGCCGTTTCCTTTCTCCTTTGAATTTTGCCTCATCTAGAGACTAGTGCACTAGTTTCCCAAAATTTGGGGGCAACACTGTGACGCGTGCCGAACCTCGTGGGCTTCCCAAATGATCGCTTTAGGGCTATCAGGAGAGGTTCATTGGGACTTGTAAGGTATTTACAAGTGCATCTATTTTGGGCAACAAGGAGGTTTCATGGAGTCGCCACCCAATAAAACATTGGGAAAGTTCGTCTCGCCTCAGTGAGCCTAAGACGGCGCATATTATCCATTTTGGGCAAACCAAAGGGGTCTTGGAGGCATTCACCCCAATAGAACTTTGGAATGACCCTCTAACCCTATGGAGCCTAGGATTGTAATTTGAGTCTTTTGGTAGAACACAAGAGGTGTCTTGGAGATCCCATCGAAATGAGTCTCTCGCCTTGTTGAGCCCAAAGACTAGAGATAGGTTCAGGACTTCTCATTTATTCGTACTTTGATTAATTTTACAATTAGATTTTGAATTTATTATTTCACCATCTTTCCATACGATGCAATCAATTAAAAGGTGTAATCATTCACGTAAAAGCGAAAAATAAAAGCAAAATTAAAATAAAACATTCAAAAGTAAATTACAATAAAATTAGGGGCGGAATACAACCCCCATTGTAAATAAAATACAAATCATGCATAAATCGGGATATTCATTAATGATGAGGACATTGGCCCTCGCACACATATTTATTATGAAATAATTTTGATATGATGATTTTGGATGGAGAAAATTGAGACATTGGTCCCATTTTTTTTAGGAAATTTCATTTTGATAGAAAACGTTTGTGTGGTGGTTCTTTTAAGCGCAGTCGAAAATTTTTTATTATTACAGACCACAAACGAATAAAAAGAATAAAATAATAATTACATATTCCAAATAATAAATAATAAATTCATCCTAATTTACCTGTTCCGACCATACTTCTCAGAAGAACCACATGCCTCCCGTATTGCAGTCAAAATAGAAAAATGATATTGGTTAATCATGAATAAGTAAACAATTGAATAAATAAATAAACAAATGAATGAATGATTGAATAAATTAAATTGGAAAAAATGAATGATTGAATAAAGTAAATTGAGAAAAATGAATGAGATTGATAATGGATTAAATTAAATGATAAGTAAATGAATAAATAATTAAATAAATACTTGAATGAAATAAATTGAGAATTAATGAATATAAAAGAACAAATGACAATTAAAATGATTAATGCCAATAAAAATAATAATGCTAATAATAATATCATAAAATAATAATGAATAATAAATAAACATAAAATAATGATAGTAATTATGAATGAATAAAATAATAATTCAATGTAATGATAGTAACATGAAAAAAATGATAATAATGATAATAATATACTAATAACAATAATAGCTATAAAATGTATTAGACATAAAATAGTAATATTAATAACAATGAATGATAATAAAAATAATATAACAATAATATAACAAATAATAATAATAATGATAATAATAACATAAAATAAATATACATAACATAGATAAAATAATAATAATATCACACAACAATAATTATCATAACCAACAAGAATACCACTATAATAATTATAATCAATAATAATAATCATAACAATAATATTAATCCAACCATGATAATAGTAATAACAATAATAATAATAATAATAATAATAATAATAATAATAATAATAATGATGATGATGATGATGATGATGATGATGATGATGATGATGATGATAAAAATAATAAAATAAATATATAATAATAATATTAATACTAAATAAAATAACATCAATAACAAAAATAACAATATAATACAATAACATTAATAGTAAATAAATAAATAAATAATAATATCAATAACCATAAATTAATATAACTCAATAATACTAATAATAAATAAATAAAAATAACAATAACAATAACAAAAATAATATAATAATAATAATAAATAATATATAGAATAATTAATAATAAATATAAAACAGAATATTAAATAATAATAATAAATAAATACCAATACCAATAATAATAATAATAATTAATATTAATTAAATAATAATAATAATAATAATAATAATAATAATAATAAAATAAAGAGGGAAGGAGGACTTACCATTGGAGCTTCGCCGGAGCGTCACCGGAGCCGCCGTTGAAGACACTGTCGTCGCCATCAGCTTCGTCTGGTCACCGGAAGTTTGCCGCCGATGTCCACACGCCGGAACGTCGCCGGAGGAGGTCAGAAATTGCCTTAAATCGTCGCGCCACCTTCCCTCCGATCTCTCCTTTCCCGGCGAATGGTGGAGGCCGATGGGTGCCAGCTGGTGCGTCCGGCCACCGGGGACCTGGCGCCATCGCGCGTGTGGCCGTGTGGCGCCGTGGCTGGCCGCCGGAGGCCCCGCCATTCTCCCTCTCTTTTTTTCTTTCTTCCGGCGTCGCCCTTGTGCTTTTTTCGTTGGTCCTCTCCTCTCTTGCTTATTTTTTTTGCTTTCTTTTCTTTTGTTTTTGGTTCTTTGGTCTCTCAATCCTTGGTCTGTTCTTGCTTTCTCTTCTTACTCTCTCTTTCTTTTTTGCTCCTCAGTTTATTTTCTTTCTATTTTTTCCTTCTTCTCATTTCTTCTTGCTTGCTCTCTCTTTTTGTTCTTCGGCTCCCCTGTGTTCTTCCTCTCTTTTTCCCTTTTTTTCTTTTTATTTTCTGGGTTTCTTTTTCTTTCTTCAGCCGAGAACCCCCTTTGTTTTCTTATCTTTTTCTATTTATATCCCTAAATTAGGTTAAGTTTGGTTACCCTAATCACTTCCTCCATTTTTCTATTTTTTTTAATTTCCAATTTTAATTAACTTACTTAAACTAACACATTAACTAATTAAATACTCTATTAATTAAATTCTCTATATTTTTATACCTATTTAATTTAATCAACCTACTTAAATTATCACATCTAATTTATCTAATTAAACACTATATTTATTTTCTTTTTTCAAATTTAATTACCCAATAATATAACTAATCAATTAACTAATAATATTAACTAATCTTAATTTTTCATGCACTTTAATCTAATTTTTAATTTAACCTACCTACCTACTTTATATATATTATATATTATTTCGGAGGAATTATCAAGGCCCCAAAATTTCCATTGCCATCGCCATTTTTTTTATTTATTTTTTTTAACATTAAACCCGACTTTGGACCCGGTGTCTACAGTTGCCCCCAATTTTGGAGAAGCTAGTGCCTAGATACCTAGGTGAGCCAAAATTCAAAGAAGGAAGAGAGAGAATTACATACCTGGGGATGCCGGACCTTACCTTGTTGGCACTGGTACATGTGCCCTTACCGGTCTCATCTCGACCTGTTTCTGCTGGCCTCGTCTCGGCTCGCGCAGCTTTGATGTGATGTAGTACTCTCTAACTACAAATCTCCATTGCGAGATGCGGTATTCTCTTACTGCAGTCTCGTCGCGATGTGTTCTATCGCTAATCCCCCTGCTAACCTAGTCTCGGTCCGCATGGTGGCTATGAGGTGCAGTACTCTCTGACTACAACCTCGATCTGTGGTCTGTTCTACCACAAGTGTTCCGCTAGCCTCATCTCGGCCTGTACGGAGTTTGTGAGATGTAGTACTCTCTGACTACAGCCTCTATTTGCAATCTATTCTATCGGTGGCGCCCCGCTAATCTCATCTCGGTCTGCACGGTGGTTGGTCTGTACCGCTTGCCTCGTCTCGGCCTGCACGGTGTAAGGTGTAGTTTATCTAACTCCAACCTCTGTTTGTGATCTGTTCTATCGCTGGCACCCCGCTAACCTCGTCTCGGTCTGCACAGTGGCTGGTCTGTACCGCTAGCCTCATCTCGGCATGCACGGTGTGAGGTGTAGTTTCTCTAACTCCAACCTCTGTTTGTGATTTGTTCTATCGCTGGCGCCCCGCTAACCTCATCTCGGTCTGCATGGTGGCTGGTCTGTACCGCTAGCCTCGTCTCGGCCTGCACAGTGTGAGGTGTAGTTTCTCTAACTCCAACCTCTGTTTGCAATCTATTCTATCGCTGGCGCCCCGCTAACCTCATCTCGGTCTGCACGGTGGCTGGCCTGTACCACTAGCCTCCTCTTGGCATGCACGGTGTGAGGTGAAGTGTCTCTAACTCCATCCTCTGTTGCGATCTGTTCTATCGCTGGTGCCCCGCTAACCTCATCTTGTTCTGCACGGTGGCTGGTCTGTCCCGCTAGCCTCGTCTCGGCCTGCACGGTGTGAGGTGTAGTTTCTCTAACTCCAACCTCTGTTTGCGATCTGTTCTATTGCTGGTGCCTCACTAACCTTGTCTCGGTCTGCACGTTGGCTGGTCTGTGAGATGCAGTGTTCTCTAACTGCAATCACAGTCTGTGATCTGTTCTATCGCATGTGATTGAACATTCTGTCTTGGTAGCCGCTTCTGGGCTTGGACATCCTATCTGTTAACCATTATTCGGCCAGTGTAATATCTGCTAACCACCATATGATCAATACAATATTCTGATCTACTAACCCTCATCTAGCTAATGAATTATCTAATCTGCTAACCTCCATCTGGCTAGTATAATGTCTGATCTGCTAACCCCCATCCGGCGAGTATAATATCTGATCTGTCGACCATTCTTAGGTTGATATGGTGAACTATTCGTCGCTTTCTTTGTTGGCGCTTATCCTGGACCTCTTCTTTTTTACTACAACAAGGGAAGAGAAAATGTACAGGGCATATAAAAGATGCATACTTGTGGCGGTACATACCCGTTGGGGCCGGTGTTAGACGGGTGCCCCCTTGAAGGACAGTTGGTCGCTCCCCATTTTTTGATTGCACTGACTGTGACATGCCAGATATCAATTGCTCTATTATCTCCAATGCAGCCTCCTTGTTAAAAAGACATGTATACTTCTCAAGAGGGTGAGAGAATTTGATGTTGAGCCTCCAGGGCGGAAAAAATATTTGAGCTTTCTCAAAGGAAAAAATTAGATTGAAAATTTTGTTGTTTGCCTGCAGGCGGGTGATCTTTCTATTTTGTTTTCGTTTTTGTTTTTATTTTTCCTTGTTTCATTTTTGATCTTTACATTTTTTGATGTATTTAGAGTATATTGGATTTTCAAGGCCTTGAAAATGTCTTTTCTTTGTGTTTTGTTGTTTTGTTTGTGTTGTTTTTGTTTGAGAATTTGTATTCTTCATATATTTGCATTTTTAGAGAATTTGTACATTTGAATTTGGCTTTTGTACACCTTGTGTGATGTGTGTGAGCGTGCCTCTTATGATAGAGAAACTCACTTGATTGCCCGCTGGCACAGCATGGACAGGCTTGCTTTTCTGGATAGTGTCTAACAACGTTGAGCTAAACCCGTCATCTGGATCACCTTTAAGCATGGGGTCCATTCGGACCTTTCCCCTGAGTCACGTACATGGCAATATATACAAAATACTATGTGTGTGTGTGGGATTATGTGTGTGAAACGTATGAATACATTTGAATCCGGATTGTGTGAGGTGTGTGAGCGTACATCTTATGACAGAGAAACTTACCTGTTTGCCCCCGGTATGATGTGTATGAGTAGACTTGCTCTTTTGAGTGTTTTTAGGAGCAGGTCCGTGAGATTCCGTTCTCATGAGGACTGCATCTTGATCTACTTGTTTGGCATGGCCGATGTAGAGACAAAACTATATGTCAGCCCGCTTTTGCATCTGCCTATGCATGGATAGTCTGGCTTCTCAATGGACCTTCTTTTTTGCATATTTGTGTGATTTCGGATTGACCTGAGCACGGTGTGTTCGGATAGACTTGTTCTTCCGGGCATTCCACCTTTGTACAAATGCACTTGATTTCATGCTGTATATAGTAGTTAATAGTGTCGAGCTAAACCCATTTCTTAGAGCATCCAAGAAGTGGGTCACAACCAAAAGGAGGTTGTAGTTTGTTCTGATTCTGCATAAAAATTTCAGTCTAGAAAGGGGGGCAAGAGTGTTGTTTTCCCAAGTTTGAGCATCGTCTAAGATATGGTGCATTTTGGAAAGAAAAGGAGAATTCATTTCTCTGTGACTAAGGTCGAGGTCGCTAAGGGAAATGAAGAAGGGGAAAAGGAAAAAACTGAGGAAAGGAACCTGCTATAGAGCTAAAATGAGAGAAAAGGCACGAAATCCAAGAAAATGCTGAATTTTATAGGATTGACGTCTCGCCTCATTGAGCCCCAAAGACCAGAGTGAGTTCAGGACTTCTCATTTATTTATACCTTGATCAATTTTATGATTAAGTTTTGAATTCATTGTTTCACCAACTTTCCACACGATGCATTTAATTAAGGCGCAATCATTCACGTCAAAAGCAATAAGTAAAGCATTATTAAAATAAACATTCTCAAAATAAATTACAATAAAAGTAGGGGCGGAATACAACCCCCATTGTAAATAAAATACAAATCATGCATAAATCGGGGTATTCATTAATGATGAGGATATTTGTCACACCCCATTTACCCCCTAATAGTATGAGCCATGTATGTGTGTAAATTTATAAGTATTTTGGCATGTGACAAGGGTATTCTGGGGTATATTGCATGTTATAAGAGTTATTTTAATATGTGGGTGCACATATGTTAGTAGAGTGTGAATTAGTTGGGAGATACTTGTGTGTGCATGCATATACCTTTGTGGGATGTGAGTAATGGTGTAGTGATTGTGTGTTTTACTCACACATTAGTAGGGTGTTTTAAGTTGGGTTTTGATTGTGTGTAGTGAGCATACCATAGTAGAAGGAATCTATATGGGGTATCATTGTGTGTGTTGCTCATACATATGTGGGGTGCATTATTAGAGTGTTTTATGGTGTGTGAGTGACATATGATGGTTAGGTATGAGTGATTGGTTTCCACCAATAGGAAAGTGACAAGTGTTAGGGTTAGGAAAAGAAAAAGAAAAAGAAAAAGAAATAGAAAATGGAAAGAGCAGAATTTGCTCTTCATTTTCCCGTAGCCTCCTCCCCTCCTCATCTCCTTCTTCTTCTTTGCTCTTCTTTTTGTTTTCTTTAACTTGGATTATAATTTAGGTGGTGGAAATTGATCACTTCTTGCACAATTGGTGAGTTTAATGCATATCTTCATCTTCTTCTACATTATAGTTTAAATTTAATCTAGGATTTGTTCTTTTTGTGTTTTTATGGGTTTGTGTTTAGCTAAACCTCCTCGCGATCCCAAGGGCAAAGAGAAGGTTGGGAGTAGTGGAACAAAGTGATAAGAGCTAAGGAATTTTCAGGTTTGGGAATTAGTTTGTTGATTTATGTGTTAATGATTCTTAATACCTGAATTGAGTATTCTAAGATGTTAATTTATGTGTTGTGATGGTTTGGATTAAATTTGGTGAATTGATGGTGTCAAATGAGTTGGTTTGAAGCTTGTTGAACTTCAAAGTGCAATTCTGTTTTTGAGGGTCAGATTGACCTTTGGTCATTCTTTTTAGTATAAGTTGAGTTTTACAACTCCAAAATACATGATTCTAGTTGGGTTAGAACCACAACTTCCGTATCTAAAACTTTGTAGAAGTAACAATAATTTAATTCGGATTCTAACTATTTTAAAATCGCCCATTACAGTAGCAAAAATCATCAGGTGTGTCTGTGGAACAGGGTAGAGATATTTGAGTATATCTCCCCGATTTTCGTTCAAAATGATCTGACATTTTGTCACTAGAAAGATAACATCTTGAGGATTAATTGTTATGAAGATAAGTTTGTCTAAAAATGTCATTTAGTAGTTCAGAAATGCATATAGATTCAGTAAATTAATTCTGCCCTGTGTCTGATAATGTTTGGGAACTGGTTGGAAAGCACAGCTGTGCTTTTGGGTAGGACACAGCTGTGTTTTGGCTTTTAGATCGACCATATACAGCAGAGCACAGCTGTGCTTTATAAAAAGCACAGCTGTGTTTTAATAAAATTTGTCCCTCTTCACCAATTCATCCTAGAATCGATCCTACACCTCCGAATTAGCCCCAAAGTGTCTAGAAACGCCTGAAAAATTTAATGTTACTTATTTTATAATTAGGTAATGAGGATATATAATTAAATTACCTATGAATTGAATAAATTCTTATAACGAAAAATTAATTAATATGATGATTAACCATGAATTAAACTATAAGTATAATTTGCTAGATGAATAAATACTCATGACGAGAATTATATAACATGTGTATAATTTATGATTAAGGCATTAAACCTAATATATTATTTGATTAAATCTAATTTAATTAGGAAGCAAGAACTTGTGATTTGAATATTATGCCTTACATTTTATAATTGTATTTTTGCTATGCTAAATGTTTGCATGCCATATTATGCCTTAACCTATGAACTAAATGTGTCATGCTTAAATATAATTGATTTATGTATGTTAAATTCAATGGTTATTCATACTGAACAAATGTGTAACTCAATATGAATTGTATTATACATGACCTGCAAGAGTCAGTTTAGTGGATAGTTAGGCATGCCTAATAGAGTCTTTTAGCTGCAGCCTATATGGATGAAGTATATGGATGATTTGGATCCTGATCAGATCCCCGATTGGTTCCTCCCGAACCCTATAAGAAAATGTGTTTGAATCCTCGCGATTCTTATTAATATGATGAATCTTGTTTAAGGGCCCCTATAAAGGTTTTATAAATATAAAATAAAAATGGTTTTCGATTCGTACCCGTAAGGTATCGCTACACGTCGATTCATACCCATAAGGTATCGCTATGTGTATACTCGTTATCCACTATTATGAGTCAGCAGGATCTTTAATTAATATGTGATTTGTTATGTTACCGTTGATTATACAAAAGTAATAATTGAATGAGATAATATGGATATGGATATAAACATGAGATGCTGAATATATGGTTATAAATTGGAGCCTATATGTATACATATTATGACATGAATCATGTATATGCCATTATGAATGTGATATGCCTTGACGACCACTGTGAGTGGCCGTCCATAATATATGTGTTAATCCCCACTAAGCGTTTATCGCTTAGCATGGTGTGTTTACCCATGCAGGTAAATAAGAAGCTTTGTTTAAAGAGAGTCATTGCAGTCCAGCCAACACAGCAAGGTTTAGAGTTTGGAGTTTATTTTATTATGGTTGATTCTTTTATGTAAAGAACTTTTGATATTGGTTTGGAAAATAGCTTCCGCTGGTGTATTTGTATTTGGGCCTGTAATATTATTACATATATGATGAGTGATAACATGCGATGTATTATGAAAATTTTTAATTATCCTGTAATTCAGTATACATGTTTATGTATGATTATATTATTTGTATAGTATCTGCTTGGTGACACCCCGACTCATACGGGTATGGGTAGGGGGTGTTACAATATTAGTCCTCGCATGCATATTTATTAAAACATTTTTGATGTGATGATTTTATTTTGGATAGAGAAAATTGAGACATTGGTCCCATTTTTATTTAGGAAAAATTTCAAATTAATTACTATAAAGTGTTTTGGCCCTTTTCACTTTAACGACATTGAAATAATCTTAATAATAACATGAATAAAAGGCAAGAGTGAACAAAGAACCCATATGGAAATCCTCAGATTGGCTCAACCATCATCGTTTACAACTCCAAATCCAAATTAACAGAAAATAACTCATAGGAATAAACATGTCAGTGTCGAACTTGGTGAATAAAGTAAAGAAAAGAAAAATAATAGGAAACTTTAAAAGAAATGAGTTAAAAGATAAAAAAGTAAAAATGAAAACAATTAATATAAGTTAATTAAAATCATACAAATGCTAATCTAGAATGTTTACCCTCGGATTTTACCTTTTCGGGTGAATATCGAATGGTTTAAGTCCCCGCACGCTCCACAAGGATCAAATAAATTAGATCAAAGTAAGAAAATTTGTATTTCTCCTTCTTGAAAATTTAATAGCAATCGAATGTTTGAATTAGTTGTATTGATGGAAACGAATGAATTTCGTTACCTCAAATTGGCTTAATTCGCAAGAAGAATTTGAGTAAATCAATTAATTGGAAAAATTTTTATCAAACAAAATCCTGAAAATAAACATAGATTTTATAGCTTTTTAGTAAATTGCTCACAAAAAATCTTTTCTAAAAAATTCCAATCTCTCAAAAAGTGGTTAATTTTCCTCACAAAAATTGTAAAATTTTTCTAACCCCCATAAATGAATTCTTCTTCCCAATTTATAGAATTTTTGGAGATAAAATAAGATAAGCATCAATTTAAAGTTTGAATTTCAAAAGGAGTTTTAAAATTCAATTTTTAACCAACATCTATCCCCATTTCAAAGATTAGAGATTAAATTTTATCAAATCCGGCGTTATCTGATCAGATCCACTACCGACGGGCATCCCTGCAACTACTGACGGGCGTCCCTACTAAGGGTACACATGGAAATCTGGATACAGATGGGCCGTATTGCTGGACTAGGGACGGGCATCCCTACTCAGACACGTTTTCGTCCCTAGCTACAGACGGGCCGTAACGCGGGACTAGGGACGGGCGTCCCTAGTCAGACACGTGTCCGTCCCTAGCTACAGACAGGCCATCCCTACTATGCATAGAGATGGGGATCACCCCAAGTAGAGACGGGCGTCCCTACTTTAGACGGTCATCCCGTCTGTGGAGCAAAACTTCCAATTTCAAGCAAAATTTCCCAAACTCTTTCAAAACCTCATGCTATAGCGAAAAAGATTTTAATCCTTATGAAACAGAAAGACGAAAACCTCCAAATTCCATCCATTTACCCGGAAACCAACATGGATCTCTTCATCGGGTAACTCTGACCTGGACTGTCTCAAGACCCGGTGTCTACAGTTGCCCCCAATTTTGGGGAAACTAGTGCACTAGTGTTTAGATGAGCCAAAATTCAGAGGAGAAAAGAAAGAGCCGCATACCTGAGGCAATCCTTACCTTTTTGTAGGGGCAGTAGTGATGCGTTGAGTCTGCTTCAGACTTACAAAACGCGAGGGTTACTCTCCTGAGTTGCACTGAGTCTGCTCCAGACTTACAGAGTGCGGATGGTGATGCGCAGAGTCTGCTCCAAACTTACAAAATGCAAGGGTTGCTCTCCTGAGCTGCGCCGAGTCTGCTCCAACTTACAAAGTGCGGATGGTGATACGACGAGTCTGCTCTAGACTTACAAAATGCGAGGGTTTCCCTCCTGAGCTGCACCGAGTCTGCTCCAACTTACAAAGTGCGGATGGTGATGTTCCGAGTCTGCTCCAGACTTACAAAATGCGAGGGTTGCTCTCCTGAGATGCACTGAGTCTGCTCCAGACTTATAAAGTGCGGATGGTGATGATGCGCTGAGTCTGCTCCAGACTTACAAAATGCGAGGGTTACTCTCCTGAGCTGCACCGAGTTTGCTCCAGACTTACAAAGTGCGGATCCGTTCTATCGCGTGTGCCCCACTGTCCTCGTCTCGATATGTGCGGTGACTAAACTGTCCCGCTAGCATCATCTCAGCCCGCGTGGTGTCTGATTTATATCGCTAGTCCCATTTTAAGTTTGCAAACTTTCCTTGCTAACCTCCATTCAATCGGCAAGGTACAATTCTGATCTGCTGATTCTCATCTAACATTGAATGCGATCTTGAAGGACATAATGTTTGAACTGTTTATCCTTCCTTTTGACTGCTGGTCATTTTCGAATTGGTGTGAAACCATGTTCCTGTATTGTAAGAAACTCTTGTTAATTCTCGCACAAATTAACTTGATTGGTAGATGTATGAAAATTTTTATGTTGCCCTTTATTATTTATCATCCTGTTTACTATATGATCAATTGTCTTTTTCCTTCTTTTCTTTCTCTCTTTTTCTTTTTTTATAGAAATTTAAATCATGAAGAAAATAACATGTGAATTTAACAGGCTAAATCATAAATGTTTTTCCACTAAAAGGTTAAATTTGGTACAATATACAGATGTGATTATAACAAAAAGTATAAATACAAAGCTAGAAGAACTCCCTGAACAATCTATAATGGCGCATAATCTGAGAGCTCCTCTGGATCATCATCATCATCATCTGATAGATGAACCGGCTGGTCTCATGATGAAGAAGCAGATGGTCCTTCATCTGGAGCAGATGGCTGCCTGGGAGGGGCTGATGGTCCAACCTGCTAAGCAGCTGAGGCTCTGGCCTGTCGCTGGTATCTGGAAGGTACAGCCACTGGTACTGATAACGGTTGCGCTCTTGCTGGGTCCTGCTGCTTGAACTGGACCTGAGCATATCCATCAAGGAAATGTTGTGCGTATACCGTCATGAACTGTAGCATATCAGTGACGACCCCCCTAACTCTTTGAAAGCGCCGGCCAGCTGGAGGGTCTGATCTTTAGAGGTAGTCCCCATACTCTTTAGCCTATCTTCTGTATGCTCCCTAAACTCTCGCATGGACTGGGCGATGGGAGGTACGGCACCCTCTAGGACCTGGATCCTGAATCTGAGAGCCTCAATTGACTCAATACCATCTGTACAGATGCATCTATCCTCTGGGTCGCCTCATCCTAGGAGGCCCTCATCTTCTGCCTCGGCTGACCCACGAGCCTCTCCTGCTCCTCCCTCAAATAATCAATAAGCCTCCCTGCTCCTGGATAATACCCTGCTGCTGATCTAGTCGCTCTAAGATGACTCTATCTCGCTCCCCGTGGTACCCGAGAAAGGCCCTGTCTGTTTCCTCCTGTCTGTGCTCAAAGGATGCGAACATAGAGGTCAAAATCGCAGAAAAATCTGGCTGTGCCGGGTGAGTCGATGGTATGAATGGAGGGGGAGCTGACTCAGGTGCCTGCTCTGGAGGTGAAGCTGTAGAAGTAGATGCCCCCGGGTCCCCTGCTCTAGCATATGGATTGAACCTCTCAGGTGCCCAGGGAGTTGTCCGATG
This sequence comes from Excoecaria cochinchinensis, assembly GCA_947683425.1. Taxonomy (NCBI): domain Eukaryota; kingdom Viridiplantae; phylum Streptophyta; class Magnoliopsida; order Malpighiales; family Euphorbiaceae; genus Excoecaria; species Excoecaria cochinchinensis. The sequence goes on along the minus strand of CANTUQ010000146.1, from coordinate 4,994,243 downwards.
TACTCTCAATGGTGGAGGCGGAGTAGGACTCTATACTCTCTGCCCTGGAGGAGTAGCAAATAGCTCATCCATGGTGAACTCAATCCCCATGTCAGAGGGTGTACCCGGATGCTCCTCCTGGTGCTGCTGGGGCTCGGGAGGCTGGTCCATCTGAGGGTGCTCCTGAGGCTGCTCCATCTGATGTTGCTCCTAAGGCTGCTCCATCTGAGGCTGCTCCTCTACTGGCTCTAGAGAGGGCAGGCTAAATGCACGCCTGGTCTCATGAATGGTGCAGAGTCTGTACGCCTCGGCCTGACCCGGTATCGGCAATACCATAGCCATCGTAATAGCTGCCTGAGCGTCCACATAAATGCTCTCATCCAAGGCATGCCCCAGGATGTCTGGACAAACACCCAAACTCAAAAGTAGTCTAGTAATGACTCCACCAACATACACTACAGGGGCTGCCCTCCTAGATACTCTCACCATGTTAACCAAAATCTCATGGCTGATGTTGAGCCGCTAGCCTGCCATCATGGCCCATAAACTCCAAATCTCAAGGGCGTTGAGAGACCCTGGGTTACCAGCTCATCCCAAATAGGAGATGGATAAAACTCTGTGAACATAGCGAAGGGCCTGTGACGAAAGTACCGTGCTCTTTGCCGTATCATGATCATACGACATGACCGCCCAATGGTGGCATCTAACTGCTCTATGGGGCACTATAACATCCTGCCCGAATGGACGCCCCATAGCCTCTGTAAATCGCTGACGAGTAATGATATAATGGTGCCTCTCAATCCAAAACTGGATAACACCCTCCTCTGTGTCGGATCTCTGCTACCCCCCGTACTGTAACGTAGCAAGAAACTGCCGAACTATCTCTAGGTGAGTCTGGAAAGCAGGCGTCAGAAACTCAGTCCATCCCTCTCCTACCATCAAAATATCGACCTCGTCGGCTATCCCGAGAGCCTCAAGGAACGGCCTAGAAATTAAGCAGCTAGCTCGAAACTGCACCTGAGCTAGCGCTGCATACCTCTGTCTAGCCCCGGCAATCATCCAATCCGGGGCCTGAGGCTCAGGCTGATCGCGCGGAGCATATCATCGCGGTGGCATCCATAAAATAAAGTAAACAATTAGTTTGGTATCAAAGTCACAAACAGACTTGACTCAGGAAATAATAACAAAAATTTAGGCAGCATTTCGAGGGGTCGTGTCTAAACCGAAAAAATTAAAAAAATTTAGGCAGCACCTCGGCAAGGATGTGCCCAACCTCCTACATGAGAAAACAAAAAGAAATAGGCCTCAGGCCCCAAGCAACAGTGCAACATATACAGTGCGACATATTCACACTTGCTTTACTTCCGAATTCTTAGTATTGGTTTCAAAGTGCATGTATTCCTAAGGCTATGCCTGAATATCTAAAAAAAACTCAATAAAAATAAATATGCATCTATCATTAATTGTTCTCTAAATAGCATATATTCATGCATTTTATCTCAACTAAAGAACAGCATATTATTTATTCTATGTGTTAATTCATGCGCTTAAAGCACTAAAAAAAACATAACTTTAACTAAACCATGGCATTCTAGCAGCAACAACTAAAATTAATTGACAAGGCTCCTAATTACACTAATAAAAAAAATAAAAATTATATTACTCATAATAGGATAAATAAATAAATAAGTAATAATAAAATAGAAGGATTTTACTAACCTGGAAATTGAGACTCAAAGGACAAGACACTGGTGTGAAGAAAATCAACCGAAAAAGAAAAATAAAACAATAAAATGTATGGGCATCGGTTTCACGAGGAAGAAGGGGAAGAAGAAAAGAAAAAGGAAGAAATAAATGAATGGGCGCGAAAAGGAACGGTTTTTACAGCAATCGCGTGACCGACGGGCTGCCCGTCGGATGACCGAGCGACGGGCTTCCCGTCGGTCGATCAAAATATATCTTTTTCCTTTTCTTCTTCCATTTTTTCCTAAAATCACAAATAATAAAAAATTAATGCTCCCTGAACACTTTGCCTATTGATTTTCTGTGCATGACATACCCCTTTTCCTCGAATTTGTTTTCCTATGAAATTAAGATGACCAAAATATATGTAAAATATTTATGCGCGTTAAGTGCATGGGATATGCAGATGAAAACCCAAAAGGTGGCCCCACAAGGTTGATCGACGGGCTGCCCGTCTGGAGACCGAGCAACGGGCAGCCCGTCCGTCGTGGCTTGCTTTAAATTCTCATCTTTTCCTTGAGAATCGTACTTTCTTCACCCCAGACTTCAAGTAGTGCTTCCTTTCTCAGGTTTTTACCTCTTTTCTTCCTTTCTTTTCTTGTTAAATTTAATTTTTAGCCATAATATCTGGAGAATGTCCGCAACTGTTCTCACTAAGATGAACCAAGTTCTGGATAATCCCTGAACTTGAGAGAATACTACCCTAGCCCCACTTCCTGGCTTGAAATTCTTGAGAAGAGTTAGGATAGATCAAAACCTTCTTCTGGCTGCAGCACGCTTCTAGGACCCCCGCTTTTATGTCTTTAGGTTTACTTATGAAGAATTATGTCCCCTGCCTGAAGAGTTTGCTGCGATCGTTGGAGCATGGTTTCCTCCCGGCACTTTACCCTGCATCTCGCGCTGTGGCTTGACTCACACGAGAGATATCGCGATGGCTTTGAGCATCCCTCCCTCTATTGCTGGTAGGCTAGTCCCTTTAAGCCCTACCTTCACTTTAGAGCCACTGATTGAGGCCCTGGAGGACTTTTCCAACGTTCCCCCATTCCAAGCAAGCGTAATTTTTTTATTTTGCTTTATGAAGTATCTGACTCTGATCTCGAAGGAATTAATTGGTGATCTCCGGCTGTTCGGGATTATAGACGACTTGCATCGCGGGCTAAACCCTTTTTCCTTGATCCTTGCCGAAATCTTCTTGGGCTTAGATTCCGTCCGTGCTGATCCTTTCACCACCTTTACTGGGAGCCCCTTATTATTCCAGGTATGTCTTTATTTTAAAAGGTAGTGTGTCCCTTGTGGATTTTCACACTAGCTTTTCTTAACGGAAAATGCATCCTTTCGGATTTTCACATAGCCCTATGCCTTACTTTTGCCTGGAGCGGGCCCAATCCACTCCAGCAGCTTTTATTTATTTATTATTTTTCTTTTATTATCTTTTTTTTTAGATATGGCAGCAAGAGAAGCTGAGGCTGCTGTGAGAACCTCCTCCCCAGGTGATCAGCCAGTATTCCTTGAGGCATTTTCTTCCCCAGTAGCGACTATACTCATTCAATCTGCACATGAGGGTGTGACCAGATTTGGTGAAGTGACAGACGAGGATATCAGTTTTATGAGCGCCTGGCTCCCCCTTTCTACTGTGACCGCCGATGGGCCTTCAGGGTGTGTTCCCTTGTGTGGGCTTCGTGAGGCCACCTTTTACATCGCGGTCCGTTGTACCCGACAGCTTGGGATGACTCAAGATATGGTGAGACTCCCTTTATCCTTTCGGGGCGGTGTTTTGTCTTTGGCTTTTGCTTCCAGATACCATGATCTCTGGGCTAGGTTGCCGGTGAAGACCGTTATACCCTCTCTTGAGAACCACTCTGCCATTTCTACCAGTGCATACAAGCGATGGGTGTAACACCCTTATCAACAGTACGTATACTGCCGACTTAAAACTTACGGTGCGATTACCATGATTATACTAAAACTGTCTTACACTTGACCCCAAAATGTGGTTAAATTTTTTTCTTCTACACTAAATCCTTTATTCATTTAATCATTCATTTCACATAACAATTTCATTTAATATTTTCACTTAATAACTTAGTTGCCAATTGACCTATAACTGTCTAATGTTACTTTTCATTTGGTCAAAATTTCGGCAGTATAACAGCTTATATTTCTACTTCCCAAACCTGCAAATCTCAAATTTCACAGCCCCGACAAGGACACAACAATATATCATTCACTACCATGCCATTCACAGTCTAAAACATCCATCTTTGAAGTCACATCATTCACATACATAAATATATATAAACAATTACATAATTAAATCCCATCTTTATATACATGCCAATACAAAATTCCCAAAACATACAAAACATAGCTTTCAATCCTCCTCCTTCGGTGCTTGCTCCAATCTGACTAAGCTATGTTGCTCCGACCTAACGTGTACCTACACGCAGTAAAAACAACTACTTGCTGAGCCTTAATATGCCCAATGGTGGTTATAAATCCATAAATTTCCACTACTACTACTCATTTAATTATCTATAGTATTTTATTTTATTAACTATATTATTATTAGTATTAGTATTATTATCATTATTATCTTTATTATTTGATCAATTAATCCACTAAATTAACCACATAAATAAGCATTAAACTTCATTATTTACTAATTACATTTAAATCCTTTTATTAAATTTACTATTCCACTAATTTCACTTTTACCCTTAATTACCTTATAATTAAAATTATACCTTTATTTACTATTATTTCTTATGTATTATCTTTAACTTAATTACTCAATTAACTCATCAATTAATCACATAATTAAACATTAAAACGTATTACACACTAATTATAGTTTAATTCTTTCATTCTAACTCTTATTTCCTTAATTACATTTTTACTCTTAATATGTTTCATTGGTTTCCAATTTTGCCCTTATCTTTTTCATTAATTACATCCATGTCCTCACTTTTCACTTAATGCCATTTATGTCCCTTCTTTTACACTAATTACATTTATGTCCTCCCTTTTACACATAATTACTATTTTAGCCTTAGTTATTCTTTATTTACATTTTTAACCTCATTTAAACTTATTTTCCACCCCTTAATAACTTCTTTAATTACAAAAATACCCTTTTACTTCAAATTTCCACTTTTAACCTTATAATTTCTCAAAATTACAATTAGGTCCCTACTTTATCACTTTATCACCAAATTACCATTTTAACCTCATTTTTTTCAAAATTACCATATTACCCTTAGTTTTACACTTTTTACCTAACTTTACTACTTTTTACCAACTTGTTATGAAATTACCGTTTAATCCATACATTTTTACTCATTTACATAAATACCCTTTTTTAATTAAACTTTTCACCTATTTAACAATATTTTTACCCATTAAGCACATAAGTACAATTTTGCCCTCAAACTTTCTATTTCTATCATTTTAATCCTGTTTTCACTTAATTTCTTATTTATCACTATCTTAATCACTTTAATTACATAACTACCAAAATTCCCCTATATTATTATCAAATTACGATATTGTCCTTCTTTTCACTTTAGTTATAATTATACCATTATCTAATTATAATTCCACAATTATTTACTTTTCATTTTATAATATATATTAATTAATCCACTAATCACTCATTTTAATGATAAATTACATTTTAGCCCTTAAAGTTTTATTTTCTTCAAATTAGCCCTTTCTTTACTCTTTACTTACTATATTTTACAATGAATCTCTTTTTAATCAATTTCTTTTAACTTTGCCCCTAGTATCACCTAGTAGCTATCACTAGATTGGATATGCAGGACTGGGCTCTGTAGCCCTAACCTACCGAAGTGGCAACTAGGAGGCCAAATTACACTTTGATAGTGTCGGAGTGGCACTAGGGTGCCAAATTACACTTCGACGACTTTACACATACACTTTGCACTACACTGACATATAAATCGTCATTGGTCTAAATTTGCAAGTCGCCATGACTTGCTACCGCAGCTTACACTGATGTCCCTATGGCTAGCCATATATATCTTGAACTAGATTTCACTACCAGACAACTACTAAGTGCAATAATTCATCAAAGTTCATATAAATATCATATTATGCCAGCACACATAATTTGACATGCACTTTATTTTCACTTACTACTTTACATACATACTCATTTATCATTATTTAGCCATTATATGCCATTAAACAAGATATATCATCAAAATACACATAATATATGTCATGTATACCATTCAGCCCAAATGACACATTTTCATATCTTGCACTATAATTTCACTTAATCACTCAATCATTCTCTTTACATGTTATGCATGTTATAAATACCAATTACATGCCATAATTCATTATATATCTCACCTAAACCCTTAGTTAACCATTCGGCCAAAGGATTAGATTTCCATTAGGTTCACTTTATAAATACCACTTAATCATCCTCTCTACATGCTAAATATGTTATAAATACCAATTATAAGCCATGTTACACAACATATCCCATAAATTTCCTTAGTAAACCATTCGGCCAAGCTTACCCAATTTCATTAAGTTTTTATTTCAATCTTTTAATTATTCCACTATACATTACACATGTCATATGCATTATAACTATCATTTACAAGCCATAAAACCTATATAATGATGATGAATTCCTTAAGTTACTATATGGCCACCATTAGAGATTTCATACCAAAATCTTTTAATTTAATTCAAGTACATTTATACACTAATTCAAGTCCACTAATCATGAATATCAAGTTAGATTTAATTAATCATGCCTAAATTACATACTTATACTTAAACATAACCTAATATTCAAATTAAAACAATGGAAATAGAGGGATTTTGTAACCACAAACCTCAAATTCTTGCTCTACACTCCCTTAAGCTTCCTTTTCCTTCACTTTGGATTGAGAAAACTCCTCCTCACCTTGAATACCTACTATGGCCAAATATAAACAAGCTCATATCATAAAAACCATGCTTTCTTTTTGCAAACCAACATAATAAATGAACTCTACACCCTTGAAAACCCCCATGCGGACCAATAAACCTAATTAAAACCACTTAAATCTCTTACCTCAAAACATGACCTAAACTTTGTATACTTGATTTTTCCCACTTCTAGTGCTCCAAATGGACTCTAATAACTTCAATTAGGTTATGGAGGAGCTGTAATTTTTCTAGGAGGTTGAAATTTGGCGAGAGCTTTGAGAAAAATTGAAGAAAAATAGAGGAGGAAGAGAGAAAACCCATTCGATTTTGGAAGGAGAAGGAGAGGCGGTGGAATGGCTGATTTCTCTAGAGAAGTCCAGCCATTTCCTCCCTTATATAGTCCATAATTGAACCAATGTAAACTAAAATTTTGGTTTTTCGCTTTATTTGCACTATTTCAAAGCATCTATTTCTTCCTCACCTCATTTTCACTTCTAACTAATTCCATAATTCTTAAAATATGAAAAATAGCCTACCTAAAATTTTTTAGCTCAATCGGAGTCCATTTGGGCCCCGATTCACTTAAACCGGTCCGATTCAACCACTTTCTGTTCTGCAGTAAAATCCAATTCTAATGCTGACAAAACTTACATGAAATTATCCTATGCTTTTTTACTCCCCACTACAAACCCATTAGAGTTCAATAACTATTTTAAAATACTCTGTCAAACTACGGTCAAACCCCGGTTCAATTTGAACCGAACCGGAGGCCAACTTCAAAATGACTTTCGGAGGCCAATTTAACTCCCTTTTCACTCCAGATTTCACCACTAGACTCCTGACGACCGACCTATCATTTTTACCAAATTAGAATTTTTTGGCCGACGGACGCCGGGCCGGCTGTAAGGCTAGCCCAAGGTTAACCACCCTGAAATTTCTATGTCACAAACGCACTTTACACTCAATATTATTCCACATAATAATACTTATAATATCACTCTACACTGATATCACACTAGAAACACTGTAATCATTCACTGTACACCTCTAGACTGATATTTGGGCCACTACAATGGGTGCTCAGCCCAGCAGTCGATAACAGGACCCATTGATTTAGGCATTTAGCCGGAGAGAGCAGTAGTACAACATAGTTTAGAATCACATGCATTCTATAGTGAATAATGTATTTCTTTTTACAATAGAACTAGAAAATAATGAAAATGAATAATTTCAGTTTTATTTTCTTTTTGCGAAATCATGTACATTTCGGTATGATTTCACTATATATGATCATCGTTTAACACAAATTCGAAATGCAAAATTACATCTATTCCTGGAATGAATCTTGATAGCATCAAACTCCTGTTACCAATAAGCCCTCTTGAGTTTTCTTGATTGAATATTTTCTCTCAAGCCTCTATTTTTTGCCCAGGGTGTCTTTTTTCAGTTTTCACCATAACGAGACACCCATTTTTAGCAAGGCCATCTTTTTTTTTTTTGTTTTGAACCCGCGGGGCACTTTTTCTCTCTTTTCATTTTGAGTCTATCGATGTTGACCGGCTCCTTGAATTTGTTGCCATCGCTGTCTGCTAGAATTGCTGCCCCCTTGGATAACAACTTTTTGAGGACGAATGGGCCTTCCCATGTCGGTCTGAACTTCCCTCGTATATCTGGCACACCTGGCCTCATCTGCTTGAATACCAAGTCTCCCTCTTTCAGCGTGTGCTTCCTGACCTTCTTTTCGAGTGACCTGGCAAGCCTTTTCGGGTAAATATGATTGTGATAGTAGGCTTTCAACCTGCTTTCATCCAGCAAACTCAGCTATTGTAATCGCTGCTATGCCGAATCAGTTTCTGGGATCTAAGCCTCCATGACCACCCTCAAGGACCTGAGCTCCACTTCGACTAGCAATATAGGCTTCCGTCCCATATACTAAGGAATACAGCGTGGCCTCTATAGATGTTCTGACCATGGTTCTGTAGCCCCAGAGTGTGAAAGGCAACTTCTTTGCCCAATCTTTGTAATTCTGAACCATTTTGGCCAAAATCTTCTTAACATTCTTATTGGCGGCCTCTACTGACCCGTCGGCTTGTGGGCGGTACAGAGAGGACTTGTGATGCTCGATGTCGTATTTCTGAAGTAGCTTCTTCATCTCAGCCATGAACTGCACTCCATTATCGGATACGATGTGATGTGAGAGACCATATCTGCATATTAGATTCTTTTTAATGAACCTGGCCATATCCCAATCGTCGACCTTCTTAAATGATTATGCTTTTACCCACTTAGTAAAGTAGTCAATAGCCACTATGATAAATCTATGGCCATTAGAGGCTGTTGGGTGTTTCTCTCCTATGATGTCTATCCCCCATGCTGTAAATGGCCAAGATGACGTCAAACTATGTAGTTCTGAAACTGGCAAATGCCTCAAATCTGCATACTGCTGACACAGCCAACACTGTTTCACATACTTGGAGCAATCTGTATCCATGGTAAGCCAATAGAACCCTTGTCTCATGATCTTCTTAGCCAGCATTAAACCAGTCATGTGGGCCCACAAACTCAAGCATGAGTTTCCTTTATTACCCTCTCGGCTTCCTTCTCAACCAGACACCTTAATTAAATACCGTCGACTTGTCATTTATACAACACACCATCTATACAGATAAACTGAGTAGATAACTTGCGGATCAATATCTGGTCCTTTTCGGTAGCCTCCTCTAGGAACGTTGCGTTTTCCAAGTGATTCTTGATGTGGTGATACTAAGGCCTTCCGTGTACAGCTTCAACCTCCATGACTGTATTAGACTCGAAACTGGGCCTCTCAAAACTATAGATCAAAATGGGCTTCATAACTACCCCCTCTGGGTTATCCCATATTGATACCAAGATTGCAAGTGCATTGGCCAATTGATTTTTATCCCTCGGCATAAAGTGGAAGGCGCACACTTCTAACTGATTGCTCAGATCCATTAAGTGCTTCACATATGGTATTAGTCGCTCCTCCTTAACAGCCCACTCACCCCAAATCTGATTGATCACTAGCGATGAATCTCCAAATACTTCTACGCTTTTTGCCCCCAAGGCTATTAAGGCTTCTTACCTGAGAGTGCAAGCTTCGTTATTAGTGGCCTTATATCACAATTTCTTAGCCAGTGGGAGTTTTTCATCATTTGGAGTCGTTAGAATGATTCTTACTCCTACCCCCTTGCTATTTACTGCTTCGTCAAAGTGTAATTGCCAACCTTGTATTGTGATAGCAGCAACGTCTTCGTCCAGGAAATAGAACTTATACGAATCCCCTTGAATAGGATGCTCTGCCAAAAACTTTGCTACTGCACGCCCCTTAATGGTCTCTTGAGTGATGTACTCAACATCAAATTCTTATAATAACAACAACCATCTCCCCATTTTCCCTAACAAAGATGGAGCTTTCTGCAGGTATCTGAGAGGGTTCTGTTTTGCTACCGCTTGTACCTTGTAAGAGTGGATATAATGTCTCAATTTCTTAGAAGCCCAGATTACTGCAATGCAAATCTTTTCTACTTCTGCATACTTAATCTCATAAGAAAGGAATTTCTTACTAAGGTAATAGACTGCAAACTCCACTCCGGACTTATCTTCCTGAGCCATTATGGCACCTAACAAGCTGTCTTCTATGGCTAAGTATAAGACCAATGGCTTGACTGGTTGAGGTGGCCTCAGAACCGTGGGGTTCAGCAAATATTCCCTAAAGGTATCGAAAGCTTTTTGGCAATCTTTATTCCATACTACAAGTTGGTCTTTTCTGAGCAACTTGAAGATTGGCTCACAAATTGAAGTAAGCTTGGCAATGAACCTGCTGACATTCTATAACTTACCCAAAAAGCTTCTGACGTCCTTTTCTTTTTGAGGCACTGGCATCTCTCTGATGGCCTTGACCTTGTCCGGGTCGATCTCAATCCCTCTCTAGCTGACTACATGTCCTAACAGTTTCCCTGAAGTGACACCGAAAATACACTTCTTAGGGTTCAATCAAAAGTTATATTTCCTGATCCTCTGAAAGGACTTCTCTAGAGCCTCGAAGTCACCTCCTCTGGTGGCCGAGTTGATCATCTTGTCATCGACGTATACTTCTACCTCCTTGTGGATCAAGTCATCAAGGATCCGAGTAGTCATCCTCTGATAGGTTGCACCTGCATTCTTTAACCCAAACGGCATCACTCTGTAAGCGATTGTTCCCCACTCGGTGATAAAGGCTGTCTTGATTCGATCAACTATTTTGTTAAGAATCTAATTGTAACCTGCATATGTAGTGGCCCAAATGCCGGTCTAGAAGTGTTAGTGCATGATTACAGTGTCTTTATAATGATCGTAGTGTAGAGTAGTGTATTTAGTGATATTAATAGTAGTGAAGTTCAGCGTTAAGTGTGCTTGAAGTATAGCAATCCCGGGATGGGTGACCTCGGGGTAGCTATACAGTGAACCCGGTTGTCGCTTTTCAGAAAAATATTTATTTTGTAAAATTGATCTGTGGGCTGTTAGTAGTCTAATGGTGAAATTTGAGCTAAAAACGAAGTCAAATAGGCCTCCGAAAGTCATTCTGAAGTTGGCCTCTGGTTCGGTTCAAATTGAACTAGGGTTTGACTGAGATTTAATTGAATTTTTAAATATAGTTATTGAATTCTAAAGGGTGTAGTGTGGGAAGTGTAAAGGCATAAAATAATTTTCTATAATTTTTGACAGCATTAGAATTGAATTTTTACGGTAGAACAAAAAGTGGTTGAATCGGACCGATTTAAGTGAACCGGGCCCCAAATGGACTCCAATTGAGCTAAAAATTTGCAGGGAGGCTATGTTTTATGTTTTAAGAATAATGGAATTAGTTAGAAGTGAAAATAAGGTGGGAAACACATAGATTCCTTAAAACAATGCAAATTGACTGGAAACCCAAAATTTTTGTTCAAACTGGTCGGACCACTTTGGTTCAATCGGTTTGGTTCATTTACACTATATAAAAGGGGGGGGGGAGAGGCCAGATTTCTCTAGAGAAATTTGCCCTCCACTGCCCTTCTTCTTTGTCTTCAAGGCCGAACTCTTCCTTCCATCATCTCCTCCATTTTTCTTCATCTCTCAACTAATCTCTCCCCAAATTTCTACCTCCCATACAAATTTCAGCTCCTCTACAATCTAGAAATCAGATTTGGAGTCCATTTGAAGTGGGAAAATCTAAGGGAACAAGGTTTAGGTCAAGATTTGAGATAAGAGATTTAGGTGTTTTTAATTAGGTTTATTGGTTCTTGTGGGGGTTTTCAAGGGTGCATATTATGATTATGAAGTTATTTTGTTAAAAAGACATACAAATTTGATGATATATGGATGTTTATATTCGGCTATGGTAGGAACTCAAGGAGAGGAGGAGATTTCTCAAGCCAAAGGGAAAGAATAGCAGGTTTAGAGAGGTGTAGAGCAAGGTTTTGAGGTTTGTGGTTACTCAATCCATCTATTTCTATTAATTTATGTTGGATATTAGGTTATGTCTAAGTGTGAGTATGAGATAATGACTTGTTTAATTAAATCTAACTTGATATTCATGATTAATGGACTTAAATTAGTGTATAAACATGCTTAGATTAAATTAAAACGCATTGGTATGAAATCCCTAATAGTAATCGAATGGTAACTTAAAGAAATTATAGTGTTTAAATAGTTTTTATGGCTTATAAATGATGGTTATAATGTGTATAATTAATGTAAAGCATGATGGAATGATTGGAAGATTTAAAAGGAAACATAATGAATTTCTAAAGGTTTCACCGAATGGAATGTTAAGGGTATAAATGAGAAATGTTGGGAAATATGGGATGTAATTGGTATTTATGGCATGTTTATAATGTAATCTAGACAATGGAATGGTTATACGAAATTAAAGTGAACTATATGAAACTTAACACCTTGGCCGAATGGTATTCTTGGTATATGCAATGTGTATTTTGATGGTTTTTCACTTTTAATTACATATAATGACTAATTGGTTATAAAAAAGAGTGCATGCAAAATTGTAAGTGAATATGAAATGTATGCCGAAATATACATGTTGACATAATGTGATATTTATGTAAATTTTGATGATATATTGCCCTTAGTAGTTGTCTGGTAGTGAAATATAGTCAAGGATATAATTGGCTAGCCATTGGGATTCCACATCGAGGTACGAGTCATGATAACTCGCTATTGATAGCCCAATCATGGTCTGTCATAGTGTACAGTGTATAAAAATGATCACTATAGCGTAGTGCAGTGAGGAGTTGTTCTATTGGGGTCATTACATAGTGTAGTGGATCTATGGGATCCACGTCCCGCATATCCGGTTAGTAGATTTTCTATCGGGTCTATATTAGGGGCATTGTGGATATTAAATGATGAAAGTGGTTAAAATAATAATAATTGTGAAAATGAGTGAAAAGGGGACTAAATTGGCATAAATAGAAAGATTAGGGGTGAAATGGTAATTTTACAATAAGTTGGTAAAAAGTGGCAAAGTTAGGCAAAAAGTGTAAAAGTAAGGGTAATTTGGTAATTTTTATAAAATTTGAGGTTAAAATGGTAATTTAGTGTAAAAGTGATAAATTAGGGACCTAAATGTAATTTGGTGAAAATATAAGGCTAAAAGTGAAATTTAAGTGTAAAAAGGGTAATTTGGTAATTAAAAGCAATTAAGAAGGGTAAATGTGAAAAATAAGAATAAGTAAGGTTAAAAGTGTAATTTATGTATTATTAAGGGCATAATGGTAATTAAGTGAAAATTAAGGATATAAATGGAATTAGTGTAAAAGAAGGGACATAAATGGTATTATAACAAAGTGGGGACAGAGATGTAATTAATAAAAAAGTTAAGGGTAAATTTGGAAACCAAGGAAAAAGAATAAGGGCAAAAATGTAATTAGTGAGATAATAAATTTAATGAAAGAATTGAAATGTAATTAGTGTATAATAAGGTTTAATGCTTAATTATGTAATTAATTTGATGGATTAATTGAATAAATAAGTTAATGTAATAAATAAAATATATTAATATAGTTAAATTGAATAATTAATTAGTAGTGGAAATTTATGGATTTGTAACCACTACCGGGCATATTAATGCTTAGCACGTAGGTTATTTTGACTGCTCGTAGTGTAGACATTAGGTCCTGAGATAGTCCAGATCAGAGTTACCCGATGAAGATATCAATGCCTGTTTCCAGGCAAACAGATGAAAGGTACGAGCTTTCGCTCTTCGAATTTACAAGGATTAAAGATTTTTCTTGATAATAGGAGATTTTCGTATGTTAGGAGGAGTTCGTCAATTGAAAATCTTGATTTTGGTTCACCGACGGGGGACCCATCTGTCATGAGAGACGCCCGTCGCTCGCTCCGAAAGACGGCCTGCCTCACGCAAGCAACACCTGCTGCTCGCTCGGGATGGGGCCGTCTCTTGCGAGAGCGACGCCCGTCGCTTGCGTTAGATGCCCGTCTCTCGCGGTGAGCACAGGATGTCACTCGCAGGCGAGAGACCGTCCCTCATACCGAGCGACGCCCGTCGCTCGTGCAATAGAGGCCTGTCCCTCGTGAGCGACGGCTGGGTCCTCGCCGCCTGTCTCTCGCGAGGTTACCCGCAGCTCGAGAGGGCAGGTGTAGACCTTGAGCGATGCCCGTCGGTCACTGAGCAATGCCCGTCAGGTGGGGATCTGTAACAAAATTTAACAAGATTTTCCAAAATTTTCCTGAATTTCAAAATATCTTCCAAATCTTTTCAAATATTTTCGAATTTCGTATTTGATTTTGGAAATATTCTGCAAATTAGTCGATTTTGATTCTGATTTCTTAAATCTTTTTCAAATTCAAATTTAAAATTTAAATTTATTTGAATTATTTTCCTTAACCTATAAATAGAGGGTTAGGGATCATTATTGGGGGTTAGCAATTTTCATCAGAAATATAAGGTTTTCTCACTAAAATCCTAAAAAAGCTTATTTGCTTTTGTTTTTATCAAAACACATTTTTATATTCTCAAATTAAGGCAAATCCAAGAAAGCGAAATCAATTCGTTTTTATTCGATCCAGCCTTTTTAGCATTGATAATTGCTACAAACTATCGAGAAGGAAAAATACAATTTTCTTTTCTTGATATGATTTTGAAAATATGATTTTTGTGGTAAAAATCTCCCGAAATTGCACATTACGAATGAATCCTTGTAGAATTCGAGGAGCAGAAATCGTGTGACATTCACCTTTAAAGGTAATATTACGACGGTGAATATTTTGGATCAATCTCTCTCGCACTTCATCCCTTCATATTTAATTATTTGAGACTGATTTGTTTGAAAGGGTAATTTTAACATGGAATTCAATTTTATTCAACAAAATAAAAAGGTTTTTTGTTAAATTTATTTATTTTTTCGGATTAGGGACGACTGAAGGGTAGAGGCTCCACCGACGGCCGTCGCTCAGTCGAGCGACGGGCTATCGAGGAGTTCCAACTCCACCCGTCGGTCGGCTCAAAGACGACTGTTACTCGTCCGATATAGGCCGTCCCGAGGAGTATTGGTTACTTACCATAGCAGAGACTAGGCGTATATTCGGTCTCCCTCCACTCCAGCCCATAGAGGAGGAGCCCCAAATAGAGGAGCAACCCGATCCTCAGGAGCCACAGCCCGCACACATGTCTCCACATCACTCTCAGCTGGAGGAGGAGTCGCCTCAAACTCCATTTGATATAGGCATTGAGTTCAGCGTATATGAGCTACTAGTCACCCCTCCGTCGCAGAGAGCACGGAGTCCTACTCTACCACAACCATCACGAGTCCTATATTCTGTGCTCCGGGGGACCGGGAGGTTCCATCCTTATAGCAGGCCGGGACACCTAGGGGCATCCACCTCCACAGCACCCCCACCGTTAGAGTGCCAGGCAGAGCTGACATATCCCAGTCCATCACCACCTTCGTAGTTGGCCCATCCTGATGTTATTGCTGCCATGACCTCCATTCTCACTGCTATGGAGCGTCGATAGGAAGAGAGAGACCAAGACCTCCTTGAGCATCTCGATCGGTATGAGGAGAGAGACTGAGTGATGCTTGAGCATCTGGACCAGCAGGAGAGGCTTATAGAGGAGTAGGGGAGGCTCATAAAGGAGTTGAGACGTGGTTTGGGTGCCTCCCAGGCTTCGGCGGCCCAGAGGGTGGATGAGGCCGTCCAGATAGTTGATGAGTCTGTCACCGCTCTCAGATTCCGAATAGAGATTTTGGAGGGTACCATACCAACCATATCTGCATCCATCAAGGAGTTCAAGGAGAAGATGGAGACCAGGCTCACAGGTATCAGGGACGCGGCTAGGGGTAAGACCATGAGACTATCGAGGGCCTTCATAGAGCTAGGTGGGATAGTCAAAGACATGTTGGAGTTCATTGGGATCTGTGCTCAGCCGTTCATGGATGGGTACGCTCAAGTGTAGTTCCAACTGGCTGCCCTAGCGGCGGGACAACCAGCATCTGCACTGGTCGTCGTCCCGCTGTGCTTAGGCACAGGGGCTGGGCCCTCAGCACCTCGCAGCCAGCCCTCTTCCTCTAGAGCTGGACCGTCCGTATCTTCATCTTGGCATCAGCTGGTACATTTATTAGACGATGAGGAGGACCCAGAGGAGCCCTCAGATTATTGCCCTCTCTAGTGTATTTAGGGAGTTTATGTTATTGTACTTGTATATTTGTTGTACAAAATTTATACTTTATTAGTGAAACTTACATTTTGTTAAATTTAAGTTTTATCTTGTGTGGGTACATTATTGCTAACATCTTAGTTGCATTTCTGAAATGTTTCATAACACAATAAGTAAGAAAGAGGAAAATAAATGACAGCATAAAAAATGTATATCAAATTTCCATTTTAGGCTAAATCAATCTCCAATGAATTAACAAAATCTTTCACAACTACAGGGTGATGATGCCATACTGACCCATGAAAGGATAGCAAATCAGACACCGTGCAACCCAAGAAGTGGCCACCAGGACAAATGCGATAAAACAAATCGCAGTTGGGTTGTAGTTGGATAACACTACATCTCACGACAATCAGACACTGTGCAAGCCGAGAAGAGGCCAGTGGGATAAATGCAATAGAACAAATTGCAATTGGGTTTTAGTTGGATAACACTACATCTCATGACAATCAAACACCGTGCAGGCTGAGAAGAGGCCAGCGGGACAAATGCGATAGAACAAATCACAGTTGGGTTGTATTTGTATAACACTACATCTCACGACAATCAGACACCGTGCAAGCCGAGAAAAGGCCAGTGGGACAAATGCGGTAGAACAAATCGCAATTGGGTTGTAGTTAGATAACACTACATCTCATGGTAATCAGACACCGTGCAAGCCGAGAAGAGGCCAGCGGGACAAATGCGATAGGACAAATCGCGATTGAGTTGTAGTTAGATAACACTGCATCTCACGACAATCAGATACCGTGCAAGCCAAGAACATGCCAGCGGGATGGAGGTGGTAGAATGAATCATCAAAGAGTCATGGTAAAATACACTACAACTCGGCAGCGAGGAGTCACCAACTCAAAAACACCATGGAAGTTAAAGGACTGCCTTAGGTATGCATCTCTTTCCTTCTTCTCTGAATTTTGGCTCATCCAGACACTAGTGTACTAGTTTTCCCAAAATTGGGGGCAACTATAGACGCCGAGTCCTGAGGCAGTCCAGATCATACGTACCCGATGAAGATATCAATGCCTATTTCTGAGCAAATGGATGAAAGTTACGAGCTTTCGCTCTTCAGATTTACAAGGATTGAAGATTTTTCTTGATAATAGGAGATTTTCGTATATTAGGAGGAGTTTGTCAATTTAAAATCTTGATTTTGGTTCACCGACGGGGGACCTGTCTGTTAGGACAGATGCCCGTCACTCATTCTAAAGGATAGCCTCCCTCACGCAAGTAGCGCCTGTCGCTCGCTCGAGACGGGCCCATCTCTCCCGAGAGCGATGCTCGTCTCTCCCGAGAGCGCTGACTATCGCTCATGGGCGAGAGACCGTCCCTCGAACTAAACAATACCCGTCGCTGGTCCGAGAGATGCCTGTCCCTCGTGAGCGATGGCTGGGTCCTTGCCACCCGTCTTACACGAGGTTCCCTGCCGCTCGAGAGGGCAGATGTAGATCGTGAGCGAAGCCCGTCGGTCACCGAGCAATGCCTGTTGGGCGGGGATCTGCAACAAAATATAACGGGATTTTCCTAAATTTTCTTGGATTCCAAAATATATGTCAAAGATTCTTCAATATCTTCCAAATCTTTTCAAATATTTTTGAATTTCGGATTTGATTATGGAAATATTCTGCAAATTAGTCGTTTTGATTCTGATTTCATAAATCTTTTTCAAATTCAAATTTAAAATTTAAATTTATTTGAATTATTTTTCTTAACCTATTAATAGTGAGCTAGGGATCATTATTGGGGGTTAGCAATTTTCATCAGAAATAGAAGGTTTTCTCACTAAAATCCCGAAAAAGCTTCTTTGCTTTGGTTTTTTTTTTATCAAAACACGTTTTTTATATTCTCAAATTAAGGCAAATCCGAGAAAACGAAATCAATTTGTTTTTATTCAATCCAGCCTTTTTAGCATTGATAATTGCTACAAAATATCGAGAAGGAAAAATACAATTTTCTTTTCTTGATCTGATTTCAAAAATACGATTTTTGTGGTAAAAATCTCCCGAAATTTCACATTACGAATTAATCATTGTAGAATTTGGGGAGCAGGAATTGCGTGGAATTCACCTTTAAAGATAATATTCTGAGGGTAAATATTCTGGATCAATCTCTCTCACACTTCATCCTTTCATATTAAATTATTCGAGACTAATTTGTTTGAAAGGGTAATTTTAACGTGGAATTCAATTTTATTCAACAAAATAAAAAGATTTTTTATTAAATTTCTTTATTTTTTCGGATCAGGGACGACCGACGGGCAGAGGCTCCACTGACGGCCTTTGCTCAGCTGAGCGACGGGCTGTTGAGGAGTTTTGACTCCACCCGTCGGTCGGCCCGGAGACGACCGTCGTTCGCGCGATGTAGGCCGTCCCTGGGCCTTCCTTCTTCCTTCTTACTTTTTTTCTCTCTTATTTTTGTTCTTATTTCTCTTTATTTTTTTCCATGATAAACTTTTATAGATTCTTTGTCTTTGTTCATTTTTTGTGTTTATTTTATTGTCGATTATCGTGCTAACGTGATGTTTGTTTTTGTGAGTTTAATTATTTTTCTCGGATTTGGGGTGTTAAAAATGGAGGACACTGCGATAGTCTGATGACATCATTCGGGTTTATTTCTTCATCTTGTTTCTTTTCATTTCAATTTCCATATGTCATTTATTGTAAATATTGTCTTTATTCTGCTAATATAAAAATGGTTAAATGTTTATATAAATTAATTTGGGATTTTTCCTAATAAAATGGGACCAATGTCCTAATTTTTACAGACATTTTAATATTATTTTTCTTTAAATATGTATACGAGGACCAATGTCCTCATCCTTAATAAACACCTCGTTTTATGTATGATTTACATTTTTGTTTACAATAGGGATTGTATCCCGCCCATTGTTTTATTGTAATTTATTGACCTTATGTTTATCTTGCTTTCATTTTTCGCCTTTGTTACGTGAATGATCTGCACTTTAATTAATTGCATTGAAATGAATGAGAAAAAAGAATGAAATTTTATCTCTAAAACTCAATCATAATTTAATCAAGATATGAATAAATGGGAAGTCCCGAACCTTCTCTGGTCCTAGACTCAATGAGGTTAGAGGACCATCTCAATGTCCTATTGGGGTGGGGTCTCCAAAATATATCTTGTTGCCCAAGATAGGCCCAATTTGCATGGTGTTAGGCTCCACGAGATTAGATGATCCTTCCAGTGTTCTATTGGAAGGAAGTGTCCAAAATATCTCTGGCTTGGCCAAAATAGACGTATATGCATCGTCTTAAGCTTCACGAGATTAGATGATCCTTCCAGTGTTCTATTTGAAGGAGGTGTCTAAAATATCTCTGATTGCCCAAAATAGACACACGTGTGCTGTCTTAGACTCAGTGAGGCTAGACGACCTTTCCTAATGTTTTATTGGGTGGTGATTCCAAAACACCTATTTGTTGCCCAAAATAGACGCCCTTGTAACTCCTTACAAGTTCTATAAACCTCTCTCGAAAATCCTAAAAGCAGGTTTTTAGGGCCTGGGTGTAACACCCTTGTACCTGTAAATGATGTGGATACCGGATGTCACAACACTGCACTGCATTGTCAATCATTGATAATACACTCGATTGCTATGAATATTTTATTTTTTTTAACATACACAGCAATACATACATAGTAAACATAACAATACACTAACATATAACTTACCTACCTATACCATAGTTTAACCCAACTACGATCGTATACATGCCTTGCAAATCGTTTGGTCCTTGCTGTTGCTCAATCTTCAATTGCTTCTACGTCATCGGCCACGTCTAACTATTATAACCTGCGCACATTTAAGACACTACGCGCTGAACATTAAAATATGCCCAGTGGTGGATACTTATCCTAAGTTTTCCATACTAATCATCCTATATACTTGATCACTTAATTGTTTTATTGTATTTAGGTTATGGGGTCAATTATTTCTAAATCATTTAAATAGTTTATTGCATACTTTTGTGACTCTCACTATTTTTATCTTTATCACTGTCACTATTATCACTAATCAATGTCTCTACCTTTAGCACTACACTATAATATATTAATCGCTATCATGCTATTGATAATTTCACTATCACTTACACTATTAACCATTACACTTATCGATTTCACTATCATTTACACTGTTTATTTTTAATGTTGTCAATTTCACTATTATTTGTCAATTTCGGTGCTTTACCTTATTTATTGGCTCTATTCTTTTCATTACTATTATCACTAACTTTATCATGTGCACTAATTACTCTTATCGCTTAAACTTTTGTTTGGTTTGTTGTTTACGATCAATTTCACATGTATCTCTTTTAATACTTTCATCTTTGTAAATAACCTATTAGATTCCTTCCTTAATGAATGCTCAATTACAATTTAATATCGGATTCTAAATTGTTTATTAACTTACTTAAAAATTTATCATTATTTCACTACTAGTAACACTGATCAAATACTATTACTTTCTTGGCGTTTCTAACATTTCCTTTACTCTCTTACACTACACTAACTCTCTTACGTTAATATCATTTACTATGCTAAATCTTCCAATAAATCATTTACTTAAATTAATTTCGATTGCATTTTTTCTTGTGTGGTTATCACTATACTTTAATCACTATCTTATTTCTTCCTTTACTATTTCGATTCTACACTTATCTACCATTTTACTTTACAATATCACTTATCAATTTCATTTCACTTAAACACTCATTTTGTTTAACAATTTTCACTTATCACTTAACTATTGATTGACCTATAGCTGTCTCTTTTTACTATTCATTTGGTCCACATATATGTCATTATAAATTTCATTACTAATATGTTATTTCTTATTTGATTTTGGTCACTTATATTATTATTCACAATAATGACCTGTCTATTTTCTTTTATCTTAACACTATTTATTAATCATTCTATCCTTTATCACTTTTATTATGATAATTTTTATTTCGCAATATACTCAATTATGCACTTATAATATTCTAATTATTTTGGCTACACTTAATTTGCCAATCCTACTTATTACCTTTATTCAATTAATTTACACTGTTCTTTTATCCACTATAGCCTCTTAATAATTAACTTTACAATTAAATCTCTCTATGTTTTTTACAATTTAAACACTATCTTTCCATTTCACTTGATTTATATTTTCATCATTATCCACCTTATTATTTATTTATTTATTTTCAAATATCATCTCTTAATTTACATATACATAAAACCAATTTATTCATTACTTAGTAGTCTATTTCTTTTCCATTTACACTTAAATATTATTACTAGCATTGTTATAATCAATTACGTTTAAGTCCAATAAATTTCACTTATTTACAATAACGCCACTAATGTACCTATTTACCCTTCATTGCCACTAGCATAGTAGTTAAATCATAATTAATTTAATCCCTTATTCACTTAATATTTAATCAAACAATGTTATTGTAAAATTCTTAATTGTTCGGTCAATAATTACAGACACGCATTTATTATCTCTCTTATTTTATAATTACGTTTTAATCCCTTCCTTAGCCTTATTATTGTCAATTTGCAACTTAGTCCCTTACTTTATGCAAAATTAGAATTTAGCCTTTAATTATCTTATATTTACGAAATTGCCACTACTTAATTTCATTATTACATTACTTTATTATTTAGCATACAAATTTCCATCTAGTCACTACTATAATGTTCTCTTTACATTACACTATAGTCTCCACATTGTTCATAAATTCCAATATTACCACCTTAATCCACTATAATTACAATCATACCACTAGTTATAATTAATCTCACTATTTATATTATTATTAACTCACAAATTACATTTTAATCCTTAAATCACTCATTTAAATCATTCATTCACTTATGCATAAATTTTCACTACTATAATATAATTAATTAAATTTAATAATTTGTCCAATTATTTCCTCAATGTAATAATCCACTTAAATTCACCAATTAATTAATTATACCATTATTTTGCCAATTAACATATTTTTACACTAATTCATTAATTAATCTTATTTCAATAATATTATTTATTAAATCACTTTAATTACATTAAATATATACATATTCCATAATTACTTCACCAATCATAATTACTTACAGTTAAGTCCTTAATCTTTTCACTTAATTCCACATACGTTCCTAACTTTTTCATTAATTATATCTATGTCCCATCTTTTGTATTAATTACATTCATGTCCTCACTTTTGCGATAATACCACCCGTATCCTTTCTTTTTCACTAATTCCCTTTATGTCCTCGTTTTTTACTTAATTACCATTTTGCCCTCACTTATTCAATAATTACCCTTTTTAACCTCACTTATTTTCCAATTTAAACTTTTACCCTTTTTACACTTGAATACCACTTTTAACCTTATATTTTCACTAAATTACATTTAGGTACTTGTTTTATCACTTTTCCACTAATTTACCATTTTAACCTCACATTTTACCAAAATTAAAATTTTCCCCTTCCACTTACACTTTTTACCTAACTTGCTCACTTTTTACCAACTTTTTGTAAAATTATCGTTTTACCCCTAAACATTCTATTTACTTTATTTTAGTCCCGTTTTCACTCATTTTCACTTTTATCACTATTTTAATCACTTTTATCACATAATTATCAGAATGCCCCTAGTATACACCCGGTAGAAAATCTACTGACCGGATATGCGGGACGTGGATCCCACAGATCCACTACACTATGAAATGATCCCAATAGGACCATTTCTTACTGCACTGCACTACACTGATCACTGAAATCACTGGCTACACTATAAAAACTGAACACTGCACTGAAATAGACCGTCATTGGTCTATCAATAGCGAGTCGACATGACTCGTACCGCAGTGTGGAATTTATGGCTAGCCAATTATATCCTGGACTGGATTTTCCTACCAGACAACTACTAAGGGCAATATTTCATCGATATTCATATAAATATCACATTATGCTATCACACTTATTTTGTCATGCACTTCATTTTCACTTACCACTTTACATACATACTCATTAATCATCACTTAATCATATTATGCTATTACATTACATTAATTTTCAAAATACACACTTTATTCCTTATAAATACCATTCGGCCAATGAATCACTTTTTCACATCATGCACTATAGTTTTATTTAATCACTCATTCATACTCCATACATATTAAACATGCTATAAATATTATTTATATGGCACAATTCATCATATATTTTAATTAAACCCTTTATATACCATTCGGCCACTACTTTACCATTTTATTATAATTTCTTTTAATTCTTTTAATCACTCTATTATGCTTTAAACATATTATATACACTATATCCACCATTTATATACCATAATCATCATTAGATCTTGAGGAAATCCTTTAACAACCATTCGGCTTACACTAGAGTTTTCATTCCAATATGTTTTAATTTTATCTAATTGTATTTATAAACTATATTAAGTCCATAGATTATGAATATCACATTAGATTTAATTAAACATGCCAAAATCTCATTTTCACACTTAAACATAACCTAAAATTCACACATATTTAATAGAAAAGGAAGGATAATGTATCTGCTCACCTTAGATTCTTGTTCTCCACATCATAAACATGCTTCCCATGCCATAACTCCTTAAAACTCCATCATTACCTTTTATTCCCTAAGGTGGCCGAATTTAATAATCCACATAACTTTAAAACCAAACTTCCAATATGAAATCTAACATCATAAATGTGTTCTACACCCTCAAAACCCCCATAGGAACCAATAAACTAAATAAAAAACCCTTAAATCTCTTACCTCAAATTTAGAGCATAACCTTGAATACTTAGTTTTCTTCACCTTTAATGCTCCAAATTGACTCCACTTGCTGTGTTTATGTTATAGAGGGACTTAGATTTGTTTGGGAGGCTAATATTTGGAGATATATTGAAGCAAGAATGAAGAAAAATGGAGGAAAGTATGAAAAATAACATACGATTTTGAAAGAAGAAGAAGGAGGTCAGTTTTGGCTGGATTTTTCTATAGATATCTGGCCTCTCCTTCCTTTATATAGTCCATAAATGAACCAAACCGGTCCAACCAAGGTGGTCCAACCGATTTGAACCAAAATTTTGATTTTTTGGTTCAATTGCACTTTTCCAAAGCATCTATATGTTCCTTCCATTATTTTCAATTCTAACCAATTCCATTGATCTTAAAACATCAAAAATATGCTCCTTGAAAATTTTCGGCTCAATCAAACTCCATTTGGGCCTCGGTTCACCTAAATCGGTCTGATTCGATTAATTTTTCTTCTACCGTAAAATACAACTCTAAAGCTGTCAAAATTCACAGATAACACTTCAATTGTCATATTCTACACACTCAACTTCCATTAGGCCTTATTTACTATTCATAACCCCTCGATCAAACCTCATTCAAACCCCAGTTCAAATTGAACCGAACCGGAGGCCAACTTCAAAATGACTTTCGGAGGTCAATTTAACTCCGTTTTCAGTTCCGATTTCACCACTAGACTCCTTACGGACCATAGATCATTTTTGCAAAATTAAAATTTTTTGGGCGTCGGATAGCCGGGTTTGTTGTATAGCCACCCCGGTGTCACCCGTCCCGAAATCACTATACTTCTAACCCACTTATCACTAAACTTTGACACTGGCAAACGCACTCCCTGCACTGTTCGACGTTGCGATCATCATAATAACACTGAAATTATTCACTGACACTTCCAGACCGGTATTTGGGCCATTACACCGGGGTTCGGAGCGTGTCACATGTAGGTACGTCATAGGTTGGAGCAGCATGCCTCAGTCGGATTGGAGCAAGCACCGAAGAAGGATTGAAGTTATATTTTGTATGTTTTGGTATTTTGTATTGGCATGTATATAAAGGATGTGATTAAGCTATATGAGTTTATATGTATTTGTGTGTGTGGATGATGTGACTTAATGAATGGATATTTTAGACTTTGATTGGTGTTGCGATTTGAGGAAGTGTACTGAATAGCAAATAATAAAGTGAGGTATAATTAGGACCCCGAGTTATCATACCAAAGGGATTGTGCGTGCAAGCTAAGATTATTAAATGAATGCTAAAGAATTCCCGATTTGTTGTGTGTATGAGTTATCTATTAATTAAATTAAGAATTAAACAGCTTAAAATATGCAAGTAAAACTTAATAAATTAAACTGACAGAAGTTTTACGGAAAGAATTAATTTAAGGAAAATTAACAAGTAAAGAAATCAACGAGTTCACTCATCCACCCCATACCCAAATATGAATTAAATTAATCTGAAAAATATATACGAATGAATTCGGGATAACCCTCTTAACCTAAGCGTCCCATTTCGGAGCAAGCTACTCTAATTCCATGGCATCACATTCTGGAGCAAGCCATACAATTAGCCTAAGCACGAGTCTAAAATCCTAAGTTCGGTTTGCTTTACCATTCCGGAGCCTAACAACCAAAAACTCATTTATCTCACTCCCCACTCTAGACTTAAACCATATAATGTTGCACATCTAGAGTCCCAATCCGGAGTAGTCCAAAAGATACAATTTACATGATAGAAAAACTGAGTATAAACATTAATAGCATTCAATCCATACAAGCTTAACAACCAACAAAGATACGTGATAAAAACCATACATCAAAGCTGGAAAATAACTTGAGAAAATAAATTCCATAAATTAATCAATAAGCAACAGTGAGATAAACCATCCATTCATATATATAAATTCAACAGATGTTCAAAATTCACAACATGGGTAGGGGATTGAAAGATCCCCTAAACAACAATGAGACTACACACGATCCATTACAAAATATAGAGGAAAAAGGATAGAATAAACCTAGAAATTCATTGAGGAAGAAATCCCGATTGAATCCCACGTTCTTCAATCTTCTTCTTCGAATCTTCGATGGAAAAATAACTCAAAACTATGTAAATTTGAATATAAATGCTATGTATTTAAATTTGATCAAAGCATTTTTATTGGAATTCTCTCTATTTGTAATATAAAAATCAAGGAAATAAATAAACCCTAATGTTAAGAACAAAAGAAAAGCTTAGAAAAATTCCAGATCTAAAAACCCTATTTTAAAAACAGACCAAAATTAATCTCTCCCGCAGCCAAACAGGAATCTAGTATTTATAGATCCAGAGGGGTCACGGTGAAAATGAAATGCTTGTCACCATGTAGCACCAAAGGTCATGGTGGCAACCAAATGGTTGTCACAGTGAGGTTGTCGAAGAAACGATTCTGCCTGGATGCATTGGAAGGGGTCATGGTGACAATGAAATCTGCTGTCACCGTGAGGTACCCGACTTCAGCTACTACCTTGGAGATTTTTTTATGTCACGGTGGCAATGACTTTTGTTGCCACCGTGAGGTACTTCAGCCTTTGATTCTGCCGGTTAAAATTCCATGTCACGGTCACAACCATTTGGTTGTGACCGTGAGGTATGTATGACTAGCGTTCTGATTTGGTTGTTTTGCATGTCACGGTCACAACCATTTGGTTTTGACCGTGAGGTACCTGAAAAATCCTGCAATCCCAAAATTAATCAATATTAAAATGTTCTCTAAAGTGCATAAGAACTTAAATTAACTAAATTCGACAAAATTAACCAAAAGTAATCACAACACAACAATAAACACCACTAAAAACCCAAAAATCATACGAAAATACTAACAAAACTAAGTACTAAATTGAAGTTATCATTTGCTATGGTTTGGATATTACTGTATTGTGCCCTTGCCAAGGCTATGGTTTTTGAGTTTTGCAGGTTTGGGTAGTAAGAATTATAAGGCGTTATACTGCCAAAATTTTGACCAAATGAATAGTAACATTAGACAGTTATAGGTCAATTGGTAACTAAGTTAGTAATTTAAATTGTTAAGTGAAATGAATGATTAAGTGAGTAGAAGATTAAGTGTAGGAAAAAAAATTTAGCCACAATTTGAATTAAGTTTAGGTCGACCATAGTATGATCATGGTAATCGAACAATATTCTTAAGTCGGCCGTGTACGTATAGGGTATAAGGGTGTTACATTTATTTTGGTATCAAAGGCAGGTTTAGGTGATTCTTAGATTGGAGTGGGGTTTTGTTAGTGAATGTATATACATGACAATGGAAGTGAATATTATTTTATGGTACTGATGTATGCTTGCTCCTTGTTATAGTGTACAAATGGCATCTGATTAAAGCTACAGTGTTGGTGACGGTGAGAGTGGAGCCTCAGCTAGTGTTGGACGAGCCGGGACTTCACGACAGCAGTCAACTCCTCTAGTGGCTCCTCCCCCGCCACAACCTGAATTCCTAAATATGATGGCATACTACATTCAGCACCGTATCTGGATGGAAATGGCTCGGCAACCTCTAATGCCAGTGCACCCCGCTGCTCCACCTCAGAAGAAGCCGATTTTAGAGCAGCTTAAAAAAATGGGAGCTGATAACTTCTTTGGGCATGACCCGATGTCTTCTGAGTAAGTGGAAGAATGGTTATTCCGTATTAAGAGGATATTTGAGATCTTACATAGTACGCCAGAGGAAAAGTTTGAGAGGACAGTTGCATTGCTCTAGGGTCCAGCCTACTTTGGGTGGGATTTAGTGAGAAAACATACCCCAGCTGACTAGTTGACCTGGGAGTACTTCATTGACCAGTTTGAGAAGAAATATGTAAGAGCTGAGTATAAAGCCTCAATGTAAAATGCTATTTGGAGGCTTCGACAGGGAAACAAGATAGTGGCTAAGTATGAAAGAGATTTTGAGAGATTGAGTGCCTATTTAGATGATGTGCTGAGGAGAGAAGATAGGTTGATGGAGAAATTTGAGTGGTGCCTCCAAAACTGCATTAAACATATCGTGAGTCATCAGAGACATCAAAATATGAGATCTTTGCTGGCAGCTGCTATTAAAGTTGAGGCATCACAAGTAAATGCGGAAGAGAGACAGACTCGATTCCAGTAGAAAAGGAAACTAGGTCAATCTAGTAGTACAGGCGGGCAGAGTAAGAGGTCCATAGGGCCACCACCATCTCAAAGTAAAGGATCAGCAGTACCACCCCAATAGAACATTGAGGTGGCCCCTCTCGCCTCGTTAAGCCTAAAATCTAGAGAAGGTTCGGGACTTCCAATTTATTCATACCTTGGTTAAGTTTATAATTGAGTTTTGAATTTAGCGTTTCATCCCATTTCTCATTCAATTTAATGCAATTTAATTAAAGCGCAGGCTGGTCATTCAAGGAAAACGATAAATAAAAACATAATTAAAATAAAGCATATGAAAAAAAGTTACAACAAAACTAGGGGCGGAATAAAACCCCCATTGTAAATAAAATACAAATCATACATAAAACGGGTTATTTGTTAAAGATGAGAACATTGGTACTCACATGCATGTTTAAAGAAAATAATTTTAACGTGACAATTTATTTCGGATGGAGAAAGCTGGGACATTGATCCCATTTTTATCAGAAAAGATTTCAAGTTAATTAATAAAAATATTCTTGTGATTTTCTTTTTAGCGTGCATAAAAATAAACAATTTTACATAAAATATACAAATACAATAAATAAATCGAAATAAAGGAAAATGCAGAATTTAAATATGCAAAACAAAGTGAGATTCCTAATCCCTCGATCTCGCATCTTCGTCCATGGACAATGCTCAAATGAAAAGACAAATGTTATAGCCAAAAAGAAAAAGAAAATTAAGGTTAGTAATTAAATCAAATCGAATAAAATACAATAAAATAAAATGGATCAATCAAATTAAATTAAATAAATAAAACTAAGAAAAATATTAATTAAGCCAATCAAGTGAGTAAAACGAATAAATAAAAAGGATAAAAACACATAAGTGTGAGTAATGAAAGGAATTAAAAACACAAGATTGATTTAATTAAATTAACTAGTAACATGTTATCAAGATTAGCATAATATTATTAAATGGCAAAGAAAATCAAAGTAAATTAATTAATTACATGTTAAAAAAAATGAGGAATCAAAGCAAACTAAATTAATTATATGTTAGAAATAATTAGAAATCAAAGCAAAAATAAATTAATTACACGTTAGAAAAATTATATATAAACATATTAAATAGGACAAATATACAAATAATAGAATAAATAAATAAAAATAATAAAAATATACATGTTAATAAATTAAATATGAACAAAAATAAATAGAAGAAAAAAAATTAGATCAGACCCAGAATATTTACCCTTAGAGTTCATATTCGATGAGGAAAAAAAATTATTTGATTTTCTTGTTTTTGATTTGCAAAATTAGAATTAAAGATTTGAAAAAAAATTGAAATTTTATTCCAAAAGATAAAATTTGATTAAAAATGATGAAAAAAAAAAAAAATCCAAGAAGAAAAAAATGAATTTATTTGTTTAAAAAATGATTTTTATTGATTAATTAAATAAAAATGTTATCAAGAGCAAACAATGATTTTGTTTGTCTCAAGAAAAAATTATTTTATGAAAAAAAAACTTGTTTTTTAGAAAATCAAATGAAAAATATAGATTTCAACAACAAACAGTTATTTTGTTTGCCCCAAAATCCATTTTTTCGTCAAAAAGGGATTCCAGTAAAAAATCTTTGAACAAAGTTTAATTGAAAATAAAGAAAAAATAACGAGTCAAAAAATTGAATTTTGATAGCAAAACAATTGTTTTATTTGTCCCAAAATTAATTTTTATTCACAAAATTCCATTTAAAGTTCTTAAAAGGAATTTTATTGAACCAAAAAAAAAGATGAAGAATTGAAATTTTTAGTTTTTATTTTTGAGGGGAAACCTAAAAAAACCTATAGAGAATTTTGAAGAAGAAAAAGAGAGAAAAATAAAGAAGAAGCGCTAAAAATTCCCCCCCTTTTCCCTTTCAATCATTTTCTTTTTATGTGAAGAAACAAAAGAAAATAAAATTAATAAAGGGAAAAACTAATTAAACCAGATTTTAATAATTTTGAATGTTAAAAATTGAAAAAAACCTTTAAATTCCAAAAATATGGGATAAAAAACGGATTTTTGGATGAAAAATTGGAAAAAACTGATTTTGTGGCGAAATTGGCAATTTGCGGCGGAACAGGGGCGACCGATGCCTGTCGACGAGCGCGCTGGGTGTCGTTTGCACGGCGACGCCCTAGCGAGCCACGCACGCTGCCTCGTGTCCACATTCACGGGAATTTTTTTTTTTAAAAAAATTAACTAAAAAATACTATAATTTCTAAACCCCATTTTTCAAATCTAATTTTAAAAATTATTTTTTTATTATTTTTTATTTTTACACTCTAAAATTCAAATTTGATAAGGAAATCATTACTTTTAACCTTTTTACCTGTGAATAGGCATCTTATTAGCATTGGGTAACTCTGATCTGGGCTGCCTCAGGACCACGTGTCTACAGTTGCCCCCAATTTTGGAAAAACTAGTGCACTAGTGCCTAGATGAACAAAAATTCAGAGAAAAAGGAAAGAGATGCGTAACTGAGGCAGCCCTTACCTTTTTGCCATGTGGGAGGTTGCTACTTGTTGTTGTCGAGCTGTAGTGTTATCCAACTATGGCTCATTCGTATTGTCCCGCTGGCCTCCGCTCGGCTTGCACTGTGCGAGGTGCAGTGTTATCCAACTGCAATCCCATTGCGATTTGTCCTGCTGGCCTCATCTCGGCTTGAACGGTGTGAGGAGTATTGTTCTCTGACTACAACCTCTGTTGTGATCTGTTCTATTGCTGGCATCCCGCTGGCCTCATCTCGGCTTGCACGGTGTTTGTGAGATGCAGTGTTATCTAACCACAATCCCGTTGGATCTGTTCTATTGCTGGTGTCCCGCTGGCCTCATCTCAGCTTGCATGGTGTCCGTCAGATGCATTGTTCTCTAACTACAATCTCTATTGCGATCTGTTCTATTGCTGGTGTCCCGCTGGCCTCATCCCGGCTTGCATAGTTTCTGTGAGATGCAGTGTTATCTAACCACAATCCCGTTGCGATTTGTTCTATAGGTAGTGTCCTGCTGGCCTCATCCCGACTTGCACGGTGTCTGTGAGATGCAGTGTTCTCTAACTACAACCTTTGTTTGCGATCTGTTCTATCGCTGGTGTCCCGCTGACCTCATCCCGGCTTGCACGGTCTCTTTGAGATGCAGTGTTATCTAACTACAACCTCTGTTGCGATCTGTTTTATCGCTGGTGTCCCGCTGGCCTCATCCCGGCCTGCATGGTGTCTGTGAGATGCAGTGTTATCTAACTACAACCTCTGTTGCGATCTATTCTATTGCTAGTGTCCCGCTCCCCTCATCCCAGCTTGCATGGTGTCTATGAGATGTAGTGTTATCTAACCACAATCCCATTGCGATCTGTTCTATCACTAGTGTCCCGCTGGCCTTATCCCGGCTTGCACGGTGTCTGTAAGATACAGTGTTCTCTAACTACAACCTCTGTTGCGATCTGTTCTATCGCTGGTGTCCTGCTGGCCTCATCCCGGCTTGCACGGTGTCAGTAAGATGCAGTGTTATCTATCCACAATCCCATTTTGATATGTTCTATCACTGGTGTCCCGCTGGCCTCATCCCGGCTTGCACGGTGTCTGTGAGATGCAGTGTTCTCTAACTATAACCTCTGTTGCGATCTTTTCTATTGCTGGTCTCCCGCTAGCCTCATCCCGGCTTGTACGGTGACTATAAGATGCAATGTTATCTAACTACAACCTCTATTATCTCCAATCAGAGCCTCCTTGTAACACCCTGAAGTGGCCCTAGAAGAATTACATAATTTTTATTTGGAAAATTAAGTGTGGAGCCTGAGAGTTCTGTCTCAAGCGCGAAAAGCGTCGCGGGCGCGATCGAACCCTCCAGCCGACGGTAAGCTAAATTGAGCGTGTGGGTTCTGTCGCGAGCGCGACAGTGTCACGGGCGCGACAGAATGCTTCACGGGAAGCTTAATTGAGTTGAATTATTTTGGATTATTTAATGTGTACTGGACACATGGCGGCATAGGAGAGTGACACATGGCATTGTAGGAGGGTGACATGTGGTATGAGATATTATGTGGGTTGGTCAAAATACATGCATAAAGAGATATACATATGAATTAAAAGGAAATTAGAAATTAAAGAGATATACATGTATTAATGTAGGTAAGTGGCATTTAGTGAGGTTGGTTGGCTTTGGATTAACATTGACCATCTGCCTTTTTTCTTTCTTTTCCTTCTCTACGTTGGAGTTCTGCCATTTTCTACCTTGGCTTTCTTTTGTTTCTTCCTTCTTCTTCCTTGGTCTGTTTTGAGTGATTCATTTGGATTGGTTTGAAGAGTAAAAGAAGGTAAGCTTGATTAGTTTTCCGATCTGACCTCCTTTTTCTTTCTATTTTTGATTTAAAGTGACAAGAGGGTTCACCTAAGTGTTTTGGTCTGGTTATGCATGAGAGCGATGGACAAGAGATTGGACAAGGAAAGGAAAGGGTTGAAGCTGACTAGAGCATAGAGTTCAAGCTTATTAGAGGTAGGGATCGTGTGCGAACCTCATTTTGATTGTTTGTAGTGAGCTCATGATATATGTGTATATGTTTGTGATCATGTATTGGATCACGGTGTATGAGTTTTGGATGTGTCAAATGGTTTTCATATAGTTTTGTGTGTAAAGAGTGATTTTAGAGAAATTCTGTTTAGGTTTCATTAGACCTTTGAGTATGGTTTTTGTAATAAGTAGAGTTACAGAGCTTCTATTATGTTGAATCAAATTGCATCTGAAAGCTAAGATCCACAGCTATAAATTTCTAAGAGGACGTTGGAGCTAATTCAGGCTCTATTATCCTCGAAAATGTAAAAAACCAGAGTGTCTCTGGGTGGGCCGGGTTACTAGAATAGTATAGCTTATTTAGCTCATATCTAGAGTTATAAATGTCCAATTTACCTGAACTTTCTCGCATTTGATAGCTAGCATCCTAGGGAACAATTGTTAAGAAGAAGGTGTTGCCTGAAAATGACGTTTAGAGGTCGGTTTAGACGATACAAGTTAGAGGTGAAAAGAAGTCTCCTAAGGTTCCTGACAGAGCCTTCTGTTGCGAGCGCGACAGTGGTTGCGATCACTACAGAGACACATTTTTTAGTAAGTGGGATGTTTTCCTAGTCGTGTTGTGTAGTGTGACTCAGAGAGAAAAGGAAGTGAGAGCACGAGTCGTGCTCACAGAGATAGGGAAGTGAGAGCACGTAACGTGCTCCGGGGAAAAGATTGAGTGAGCACGAGTCGTGCTCAAGGAGCACTAGTCATGCTCACCAAGAGAGAAAAGTGGGAGCATGAACATGCTCCAATTGAGTGAGAGAGAGGAGCACGAGTCGTGCTCAAGCTTTCTCTTCTCTGTTGGTCCTGTTTTGATCTTTTGTTCTATTTTGAGTGGTTATATGTTATATGAGATTTGAATATCATCATTTAGTCCTTGTTTGGTTTAAAAATATCTTTTAAACCTCTTACCAGATTAGTATTATTAAATGAACATGACTAATAAGTTTGTACAAGAATTAAATGTCTCTGAATTTGATGAGAGTACTTGAATTACAGTATAGTTTTGGCAATGATATAGTGTATGTGAGTTGTTATTGAGCTTGATTACTGTTATAGTGGATAGATAAGCATGCTTATAAGGGGTTAGAGTGCAGCTGCTAGAGTTAGCCTTAATTGTGCCCAGAGTTCGGAATACCTTGTGTATTCCATAGAGTTTTGAGTTAATTCTCAATATGCAAAATACTGTAAGCAGTATCCAGAGTTAGCCGTATCCACCATGAAAGGAATTTAGGCTTATTATTGTTGTGTAGTGAACTTGAGATGATTAAGAGTATTATTTTGAATAAATGTTATAGTACATGAGAGAAATGCTTTTAAATACATGACAGTTTTATATACAAATATATGTTTACATGAATGTGGACACATGATAATGTATATTTGAATAAATGATATGTACAAGTTGTAGTGTACATGAATGAAGGAATAAGTCATGGTATGTGTATGTAGATAACGCAGCGGAAAAATATCGAAAAACGATCATACACATCAAACAAATCCACGACAAGAATCGAAACATGCACTTTTAGGGTTTTTAAAAACTTACAACTTTAGATGCCTATTCCGAAATGAATTTGATGATGACCAGCAACTAAGATGATATTGTCCACCTTTGATCTTCACCACCAATGCCAAGGAATAGCCTTTGCGCCAATCCTCTCTATGCTCACACACACACTTTCAAGCAAGGCTTAAAACCGAGAATGCTAGCTCTCAATATAAGTATTTTGTAATGGCAAGAGTTATAGCTACAAGATTTTTTGATCTTGCACTTTCTTTTGGTGCTATTAATGCCTAATCACACAAGAAAGCAAGAAAGAATTCTTCTCCTTATGTATTTCGGCCAAGAAAAGATTTTGAGAGAGAGAGAGGGAAGTTCACGCCTACTATCTCTTTGCACTAGGGTTTTTCTTTTCAATCTTTATCCTCATCTTATGGCAAGTGTTTATTCCGAATTTTACCACCTAAAAGTAGTTTATTCAACCTTAAACACTTCCTATAGATAAGTAACAAACATTAATTTAAACCCTTTTGAATTTAAAATTCAATTAGGATTTAATACTCAATTAACTTAATCAATATTATTAAATTAATTGACATTAAACCATGTGGGCCGAAATCTTCCTCTCTCATGGACCAAGGTCCAATAGCAATTTAATACCCATTACATACATTAGCTTGACTTTTATTAAAAGCCCAAATTAATGCTCAATGCCTTATTTAAATATTTTAAGCCCAATGCTTTGTGTGCGATCCTATAGGTCCATTTAATATTGGCAATTGAATTAATGAATTAATTCAAAGGCTATATATATTCTCTAGCAAGATATTTATAGCATTCCAAATTAAATGAAAATGCAAATGGCATTTGATGACCTAATGCAATTTTGTATAGTCCCTTACCCATAAATATCAGAATTAACATAAGGCATGGAACAAGTCATCCTCATGTGTAAGTTAATTCCTTTCTTGATATTCCAGTGACACTGAACTCTCAGATAAATAATGGTTACACATTATTACATCTCGGTATGGCCATACACTTCTCAGTTCACTGATCAAGTGGCCGATGATATTTTCTCTCTTATAGAGAGGGGTAATCCCTTCACTTCTCTCATGCTCTCTGACATGAATCAATGTATACCCAAGCATACCCATACTTGTCACTCTATTACGAGCACGTTAGGTGTATGTCAAAGTACACAGTAATTCATAAAGAGTTTCATAGAGATTTCAAGTCTAAGAACTTCGAAGCAACTCTATAATCATCTCAAGTTCACTGCACAACATTTAACAAAACAAGCCTGAATTCCTTTCATGGTGGATACGGGATGCTCTATATAAAAACATTTTCGATAGACCGAAGTCACAAAACATTTTCATCTATCTCTATTAATGACCATTCTCGGAGGTCGACCCGCTTCACCCAAACGGGGCGGAACGTTGGCAGCTGCACTCGATAATCCCTTTATAAGCATGCTTATCTATCCACTATAACGGTAATCAGGCTCAATAACAACTCAATTATACGCTACTCTGATGCCAAAGCATAGATTATAACTCAAGTGCACTCATCAACTTCAAAGGCATTTAATTCATATACAATGTTTATTAATCATGTTCAAGAACTAAAAACATATAACATTTGAATTCCATGCATGCACTCTTATATCACATCATCATATACATGCATTCATAAGTTCATATATATATATTTATCATGCCATTAACTATCCTTCATTCAATTATACATTGTTACTTTATTAGTTAAATTACAAATCTTAAACATACTCAAATGCATTTCCCCGTTGATAACTACTTTATAGTCATTTGCTAACTCTAAACATGCATAATAAGCTAAGGGGAAGGGTAAGGGGTTGACCCATGGCAACTAGGAGCTCAAAAAGAAGAAGAAAAAGCCTAAAATGAGTTGTTCTGTCGCGAGGTCGCGACATGTGTCGCGCTCGCGACAGAGGCTCGCCTCTGGTGCCTCATGGCACTGCTTTTTACCCTAAACATGCATCGAAAAACTCACCATCTAGACCATATTTTGAGGAAAAGTGGTCTTCATAACAATTGTTCCCTAGGATGTTATCTTTAAAATGGGATAAATTTCAGGTCATGTGGACATCTAAAACGTAAGATATGATCTAAACAACCTATATTGTTCAAATAACCCGACCCAAACAGGGATACTATGTTTTCAGCAAATTTTCAGGGTCTTAGAGCAAGATTCTGCTCAAGGCCATTTTCTGTGACTTATAATGGTATTGAAGTCATGGTTCTATTGGCTCAAAAATAACTCAATTCGGAATTATATAGCTATACTTATGACAAAAACTCTTCATAGAGGTCGAATGACAAATAAGCAGAATTTCGCAAAATCAAACTCTATCATCAGCACGCACACTCAAATGATCAAGTTACATACTTATAAACATATATACACATGTCATGAGAACTACAAGCAATCAAAATGAACATCTTGAGCTAATTAAAGCTCAACAAGCATCTCTTTATTTCCACATGTCTTTGTTCAAGCATTTTTCATGTAAACACATGCAAAATTAACACAATCACAATCGATCCCTACCTTAAGTGGCTACACCGATTCTCTCTCTAATCAATTATGAGCTTCTCCTTTCCCTTCACTAGCCTCTTATCCACCGCTTTCTTGCACAACAAACCAAAAGATCACTTAATCCATGGATTTCACTTTAAATCAAAAACAGAAAATAAACAAAAGAAGAAGACCAATGCTAAAATCAAGCCAATTACCTTCTTCTTAAGAACCCAACTCAACCCTTGACTTCTCCTCTTCACACCATTCAAGTGACTCTCTTAAGAAGCAAATACAAATGAAGAAAAAAGGCAACCAAAAGATGGAGAGTGGAAGAGCACGTAAAAACCAAATAAAGCAAAAGAATAAAGAAGAGAGAAGGCCAAAAGTAAGAAAAATAAGATGGGAATAGGTAAGTGGCCGGTCAAAACCAAACCAAAGCCAACAAGTCCTCACATTAATGCCACCCACTTCCATTAATTGCCAACCATCTCATTTAATCCATCCCTATCCGAAGCCAAGCCAAGCCAAGCCAAGCCAAGCCAAATCAAGCCAAGCCAAGCCAAGTCAAGTGTCTCTTCCCTAGGACGCCACTTGTCAAAGTCCTATGCCGCCACGTGTCACTCTCCTACAATGCCACTTGTCACTCTCATATGCCGCCACTTGTTAATCTTCTACGATGCCACTTGTCACTCTTCTATGGTGACACTTGTCACTCTCCTATGACACCATGTGTCAACTCACTACAACTCCAAGTCTCTTAGTCCCACTCATACAAGCATCTCACGAGAGGGTTCTGTCGCGCTCGCGACAGAATGCTCACATCCACTCTAACCAGCTGTAGTTGGGAAACTGCTGGAGTGTTCTTTCGCGCCCGCGATACTCGTCGCGCTTGCGACATAACTCTCACACACAACACCTACTTTTCCGAACAAAAACTCCGTAATTCTTCTAGGGCAACTTTGGGGTGTGACATGTATAACATTTGTAAAATGCATGTTGGGCCCAAGTGTTATTTGATTTTCTTTTATTGTATTAATGTGTATCTTGCTATTGCTTCCGCTAGTGTATGTATATGTATTTGTATCCGTATGTGTCCGCGTGGCGCCCCGATATCCTTCCAGGGGCTATAGGGGTGTTACATTTAGTGGTATCAGAGCATAGGTTAGAGGTTCTGGTCTATAACATGTAGAGTATAGGTTAAATGTTAGAGTTTGTCTAGAGTTGTGGCCTAATGTAGATGTCATTTGTATAGAGCATTGATGGAGTCCGACTCGCGTGAGAACGTAGATGAGGCAGCGGCAGATGTGAATTGGTAAGAGTTTGAGGTGACACTCTGTATTCCTGTCAGCTATCTCCTTCAAATCATTTGACATAAGCATAGTGAAACATGGGGATGGGAAAACTGCATTACAGTAGCTTACATTGCATTTTCTCATTATTTTGCATACATAAATCATTACATAGCCATTCTATCCGCATCCCTCATTTGTATGTGAAAAAGTATCATCATATGCACTTCATTGAGAAAAGCTGACAGTATATACATCGAGCGACTGGTGCATAGAAGAAGTGTATCGATTAGAGTGCAGTGCATTAAGGAAAGTGTGAAGTGTGTACGATTTGATAGCTGTATGATCTGAGTGATAGCAATTTGGAGATTTGT
This sequence comes from Excoecaria cochinchinensis, assembly GCA_947683425.1. Taxonomy (NCBI): domain Eukaryota; kingdom Viridiplantae; phylum Streptophyta; class Magnoliopsida; order Malpighiales; family Euphorbiaceae; genus Excoecaria; species Excoecaria cochinchinensis. The sequence continues at coordinate 4,955,510 of CANTUQ010000146.1, read as the reverse complement.
TTAAAGATGTACCTATGTAAGTGATTAGCAGCGAAATTTTGAGGACGAAATTTCTTAAGGGGGAGAGATTTGTAACACCCTGAAGTGGCCCTAGAAGAATTATAGAATTTTTATTTGGAAAATTAAGTGTGGAGCATGAGAGTTCTGTCGTGAGCGCGACAAGCGTCGCGGGATCGATGGAACCCTCCAGCTGACGGTCAGCTAAATTGAGTGTGTGGGTTCTGTCGCGAGCGCAACAGTGTCGCGGGCGTGACAGAACGCTTCACGGGAAGCTTAATTGAGTTAGATTATTTTGGATTATTTGATATGTATTGGACACATGGCGGCATAGGGGAGTGACACATGGTATTGTAGGAGGGTAACATGTGGCACGAGATATTATGTAGGTTGGTCAAAATACATGTATAAAGAGATATACATATGAATTAAAAGGAAATAAGAAATTAAAGAGATATACATGTATTAATGTAGGTAAGTGGCATTTAGTGAGGTTGGTTGGCTTTGGATTAACATTTACCATCTGCCTTTTTGCTTTCTTTTCCTTCTCTACATTGGAGTTCTGTCATTTTCTACATTGGCTTTCTTTTATTTCTTCCTTCTTCTTCCTTGGTCTGTTTTGAGTGATTCATTTGGATTGGTTTGAAGAGTAAAAGAAGGTAAGCTTGATTAGTTTTCCGATCTGACCTCCTTTTTCTTTCTGTTTTTGATTTAAAGTGAAAAGAGCGTTAACCTAAGTGTTTTGGTCTGGTTATGCATGAGAGCGATGGACAAGAGATTGGACAAGGAAAGGAAAGGGTTGAAGCTGACTAGAGCATAGAGTTCAAGCTTCTTAGACGTAGGGATCGTGTGCGAACCTCATTTTGATTGCTTGTAGTGAGCTCATAATATATGTGTATATGTTTGTGATCATGTATTGGATCATGGTGTATGAGTTTTGGATGTGTTAAATGGTTTTCATATAGTTTTGTGCGTAAAGAGTGATTTTAGGGAAATTCTGTTTAGGTTTCATTAGACCTTTGAGTATGGCTTTTGTCATAAGAAGAGTTATAGAGTGTCAATTGTGTTGAGTCAAATTGCATCTGAAATCTAAGATCCATAGCTATAAATGTCTAACAGGGCGTTGGAGATAATTCTTGCTCTATGATCCTCGAAAATGTAAACAAACCAGAGTGTCTCAGGGTGGGTCGGGTTACTGGAACAGTATAGGTTGTTTAGAACATATCTAGAGTTCTAGATGTCCAATTTACCTAAAATTTCTCTCATTTAAAATTTAACATCCTAGGGAACAATTGTTAAGAAGAAGGTGTTACCTGAAAATGACGTTTAGAGGTTGGTTTAGACAATAGAAGTTAGAGGTGAAAAGCAGTCTTCTAAGGTTCCTGATGGAGCCTTCTGTCGAGAGCGCGACAGTGGTCACGATCGCGACAGAGATACATTTTTCAGCAAGTGGGATGTTGTCATAGTCATGTTGTGTAGTGTGACTCAGAGAGAAAAGGAAGCGAGAGCACGAGTTGTGCTCACAGAGAGAGGGAAGTAGAGTAACACCCCCTACCCATACGTAGGCGATCCCATCCGATAAGGAGTGAGATGCCGTATGAGCAAAGGTGCCACCAACCAGATACAAAGCAAAATATACATTCATTCATACCATAAATACTGAAATACCGGATAATTAAAAACTTTAAAGGAAGAGAACACCATAACTGATCATGCATTAATATAATAAACTATTACAATAATGTTCTGATCAACTATCAGATACAAAAATATTACATAACCAAAATATAAGTACAAAAGCGGAAGCTATAACAAAACTGATACAGGAGAGTTCTATACAAAAAGAATCATTACAGATTACAAAAACTGAGTCCTACACTAAAACCTTATGTGTTGGCTTGATGGCGGTGACTCTCTCAAAGCAAAACTCCTTCCGCACCTGCACGGGTAAAAACACCGTGCTAAGCGATAAACGCTTAGTGGGGAAACACACATCAAATATGGACGGCCATTCACAATGGTCGTCAAGGCATAACACATTCATAATGGCAAAATGCAATAGCTTTAATATAATCCATATAAACATGCTCACAATTTAAAGCCATACATTCCGCATTTCAGATTCATATCCATTCCAAAATAATCAAACATATATCTCATCATTATACTCATTTAGATATCACATTTATATAGCCAATTCAGAACAAAGCAAGAACACCTGCTGACTCGAGGTAGTGGATAACGAGTGTACTGAAGGTACCTTACGGGTACGAATCGAATACTGAGGTTACCTCACAGGTACAAATCAAAAGTCATTTCATTTTTATCAAAACACAACATTTTTACTGAGGGGACCTTAAACAAGATCCTAATACTGAAGGGTTCGCGAGGAACCAAACGAGGGACCTGATCGGGGTCCAAACTGAACTAAGGGCTGCAGCTAAAAGACTCTATTAGGCATGCCTAACTATCCACTTACTTGACTCTAGCAGGTTATGCGTCATTCAAATCATATTTCAGAGTACATAATAGAATTCATCTGAAGAATCATGGTATCACTCATATCAAAGCATATAAAAGTATGACATGCATCATACAGCAGTATAAGTCCATTCAAAAGAAGTACAGAACTTAATTTTTGAGTTAAAACCGGGAAATTTCAAAAAATAGGCCAAACGGGAGTGACCAACAAGGTGGGCTGGTCACGGGACATGACTGGCATCACAACTCGTGACTGGCCTCCTTCACAAGCCGGTCACGAGTCATGACTGAGAGTCATGCCTCGTGACTGGCTTCTTCTTGTCACTGGTCGTGACTTGCCCTCTTGCTGGTCATGAGTCGTGACGGTAAGTCATGTCTCGTGACTGGCTTTCTTTCCTTTGGCTGGTCACGGGTCGTGACTTGCAGTCACTACCCGTGACTGCCTCTCTAGCTGGTCACGAGTCGTGACTGGATGTCACGACTCGTGACTGGCCTCCGCTTGGCTGGTCACCAGTGGTGACTGGCAGTCACCACTCGTGACTGGCCTCTCTGGCTGGTCACGAGTCGTGATTGGGAGTCGCGCCTCGTGACTGGCCTCCTTTCTTGGCTAGTCACGCGACACACAATTTGGAAATGGGAAATTCAACAGTAACGCGATTTTTCCCATTTCCAGAATTCCCAGAACTCAGAAATCAATCCCAAATTTGATTTAAAATCATTCACATCTGTTCTTACCTTGCAGAAGACATCTCATACCGCAAAAACAAGATAATTGCAACTTAATTCGGAAATTAAAACAACCAAATCAAGCATAAATGCATTCAAGCTTCTCAAGAACATAAACCCTAAAAATTACTGTAGACTCAAAATCAAACAATCTTATCAAACAAATCCCAAACATGAATTCTAAGCTTCAATCACTTAGCTCCACTACTCCCTGCAATCTCCTTGCCCTTGGGATCGTGAGGAGCCAGAGCTAAGCAACAACACAGCGAAGAACAACCAAAATAAAACCCTAAGTTAAATCTAAACCCAAAGAAGAAGAAGATGATGAAAACAAATGGAAAACAAAGATGAGGAATGTCATGACTTACCAAAGAGGATGCAAAGGGATGATTAATTCCACCAACAAGACTTGAATCCACACTAGGGTTCTTGGATAAAAGAAAAGGAAGAAGAAGATGCGAAGAGGGAAGAACGTGAAGAAAAGCAGATTCTGTATTTTTCCCTTCTTCTTTCTTTTTATTTTTCTTTTCTTTTGCCCTAAACATGTGTCAATTTCCTATTGGTGATACTAATCACTCACACCAATTAGACATGCACCACACACACCCAATACACTCCCAACTAATGCACACCCTACAATGGTATGCACTCACATACTATGCATTCCCAACTTATAACACTCTAATATAATATGCTCAAATGCACACAACCATTTCCCAATTAATTCACACACTAACGTCATACATATAACCATATGCTAATAAACCCCAAAACATGCATTTTACTAAAATACCCTTATGATATGCCGAACACATGCGAATGCTTACACATACAGACAGGCTCATTCTACTAGGGGGCAAACGGGCTATGACAACTCTCCCCTACTAATAAGAATTTCATCCTCAAAATTCTCACCTGAACTGAACAACTGCGGATACTGAGCTCTCATCGACTCTTCCGGTTCCCAAGTCGCTTCCTCGACTCCATGATGGTTCCATAACACTTTTACCAAAGGGATCTGCTTACTTCTCAACTGTCTTACCACTCGGGCTAGAATAGCTCGCGGTTCCTCATCAAAGGAAAAATCCGGCTAAACCTGAATATCCTGAACCGAAAGAAAATGCGAAGGATCTGATCTGTACCGACGAAGCATCAAAACATGGAACACATCGTGCAACTTTTCTAACTCCATCGGTAGCGCCAATCTGTAGGCTACAGGTCCAACCTTACCCATAATCTCATAAGGACCTATGAAACGAGGACTAAGCTTACCTTTCTTTCCAAATCGAAGTAATTTCCTCCAAGGCGAAACTTTAAGGAAAACCTTGTCCCCGATCTCAAACTGCACGTCTTTCCTCTTCAAATTGGCATATGACTTTTGTCGATCCTTGGCTGCCTTCAAATTCCGCTGCAACACTCTGATCTTCTCTTCGGTATCTCTAACCAACTCTGGCCTGATCACTGATCTCTCGGATAGCTCGGTCCAACAAACCGGAGTCCTACACTGACAACCATACAAAGCCTCATATGGTGCCATACCAATGCTCGACTGAAAACTATTGTTGTAGGCAAACTCCATCAGCGATACATATCTGTCCCAACTACCCAAAAAATCCAAAACACAAGCCCTCATCATATCCTCCAGAATCTGAATGACCCGATCTGACTGACCATCAGTCTGAGGATGAAACGCTGTGCTGAAGTTCAACTTAGTGCCTAAAGCTCTCTGCAACTCTTTCCAAAACTTGGAAGTAAACCTCGTATCCCGATCTGAAACTATGGACAATGGCACACCATGCAACTGAACTATCTCATCCACATAGATACTGGCTAATCTATCCATCGAGTAATCCACTCTAACTGGCAGAAAGTGAGCTAATTTCGTAAGCCGATCCACTATCACCCAAACTGAGTCATGTTTCTTCTGAGTCAAAGGCAAACTAGATACAAAGTCCATGGCAATATCATCCCACTTCCACATAGGAACGGATAAAGGCGTAAGCAATCCCGAAGGAACCTGATGCTCGGCCTTTACCTGCTGACATGTCAAGCACTTGGACACAAAATCCACGATGTCTCTCTTCATACCAGACCACCAATAAAACTGTTTCATGTCCCGATACATCTTCTCACTGCCAAGATGCATAGTAAAAGCTGTACTATGCGCCTCACTCATAAGCTGTCTCCTCAAATCCTTAGACTCTGGCACACACAAGCGATCTCTGAACATAAGCACCTCATCCTGAATTGAGAACTCTGACTGCTTACCCGATCTGACCTCTTGCACAATCCGCTGAAGCCTCTGATCATCCCTCTGAGCATCCACAATCCTCTGTCTCAAGGTAGGCTTCACACGCAATTGAGCAAGCAAAGCCCCATCTGAATCGTCTCATGAACAAGGCTGAAACTGACTTCTGACTCAAAGCATCTGCGACTACATTGGCCTTACCAGGATGGTAATCCACAATGCAGTCGTAGTCCTTAAACAACTCAAGCCAACGGCGCTGTCTCATGTTCAACTCTTTCTGTGTGAGAAAGTACTTCAAGCTCTTATGGTCCGAAAAGATCCTACACTTTTCCCCATACAGATAATGTCGCCAAATCTTCAAAGCAAAGATCACAGCCGCTAACTCTAGATCATGCGTCGGATAGTTCCTCTCATGTGGCTTTACCTGTCGAGAAGCATAAGCCACGACCTTACCTTCTTGCATCAAAACACATCCAAGGCCAACACCCGAAGCATCACTATAAATGACAAACTCTTTACCCGAGATAGGTTGAGTAAGAATAGGAGCCTCAACAAGCAACTATTTTAACTGATCAAAACAAGCCTGGAATCTATCTGACCACTCAAATTTGACCCCTTTCCTCAACAATCTAGTCATCGAAGCGGCAATCACAGAAAAACCCTTAATAAACCGACGGTAGTAATCTGCCAAACCAAGGAAACTCCTCACTTCCTGAACATTCCTAGGTGCTTTCCAATCAACTATCGCCTCAATCTTGGCATGTAGCTGAAACAATGTGACCCAAGAATGATACTTCCCGAAGCCAAAAATCACACTTGCTAAGCTTGGCAAACAACTGATGCTCTCTCAACATCTGCAAAACCAATCTGAGATGCTCCTCATGCTCACTCTCATCTTTGGAATACACCAAGATGTCATCAATGAACACTACTACAAATCGATCTAAGTATGGCCTTAACACACGGTTCATCAAATCCATAAAAGCTGCTGGAGCATTGGTCAAACCAAACGGCATCACAAGAAACTCATAGTGACCATACCTACTCCGAAATGCAGTCTTAACCACATCTGCATCCTGAACTCGAAGCTGATAGTACCCTGACTGAAGATCTATCTTGAAAAAGACACCTGCTCCTCGAAGCTGATCAAACAAATCTTCAATCCTAGGCAACGGATACCTATTCTTCACTGTGACCTTATTAATCTGCCTGTAGTCGATACACATCCGCAAAGATCCATCTTTCTTCTTGACAAAAAGAACTGGAGCTCCCCAAGGAGATATGCTAGGTCGAATAAACCCCTTATCCAATAACTCTTGTAGCTGAGTCTTAAGTTCCCTCAACTCTACAGGAGCCATCCGATAAGGTGCTTTCGAAATGTGAGTGGTATCCGGTATAATCTCAATGGACAACTCGACCTCTCTCTCAGGAGGCAAACCAGGCAACTCGCTCGGGAACACATCACTAAACTCCCGCACAACAGGGATGTCCTTAATCTGAACTTGATCTCTCTTGGAATCCAACACAACTGCTAGAAAAGCCTCACAACCTTTCCTGATAAACCTCTTAGCTTGCATTGCAGAAATCACATTATTCAACGAACTAGCACCTAAACCTTTCATAAACACAGGAGACTGACCTCTATCCCGAAGCACAACTGTCTTCCTATGGCAATCAACTACAGCCCGATGCTTACCCAACCAGTCCATACCCAGAATCAGATCAAACTCTCTGAAAGGCAACTCAATCAAATCCGCTGGAAGCACAACTCCCTCAACCATCAGAGGACAACTCCTAAAGACTCTACTCACACTGACACTATGCCCTAATGGACTGGTCACACAAATCTCATAGTCTAACTGATAAACCACATACAACTTATCAACAATTTTATCTGTGCACAAGTATGAGTGTGTGGAACCAGGGTCAATTAGAGCATACAATTTAGTGTAATGGAGTAGGAACTTACCAGCAATAACATCAGGCGCATCCTGCTCCTCTCTGGCTCACACAGCATATGCTCTAGCTGCAACAGGCAACTCACGATCCACTGTCTCTAATGCAGCACCCTCTCTAGGTCGACCACCTCGACCTCTACCACGGGTAGCCTGAGAAGCATTCGAACCAACCCTGCTGGCCTCTCTCTGGAAACCTGAATCCTCATGCAATCTCGGACAGCTAGCCAAAAGATGCTCAGTGCTCCCACACCTGAAGCACGTACCAGAGAGCCACCTGCACGCACCAGAGAGCACCTGCATACACCCCGATGAGTCTTACTGCAATGAGGACAAACTGATGCAGTCTCAGATCTACCACCTCTACCAGAACCTGACACAGCTGCAGAACCCTATCTCCTACCTCTGGAAAGATGACTCATCCTGTGGGTTCCTCGATCTCTTACTCGAGGATGAAGAAGATCCTCCACGAGAAGGGTTCCTCCTCTGAGCCCTCTCTCTCATCACAGTCTCTGATCTCTCAGCCCTCACAGCAGCTTCCACTATCTGATAATAACTCACCCTAGGCATACACATCAAAGAAATCAAAGCAATCTTCAAAGACTCATTCAATCCCGCCTCAAAATGCTTGCATCTGAAATCATCTGTCATAACCCCACACGGAGCATAGCGAGATAACGGGCTGAACTCTTTCTCATAATCTGAAACTGACATGGTCCTCTGCCTCAAACTCAAAAATTGCACCCATCTAGCATCTCTATAAGTCTGAGTAATATACTTCTTTGTGAACTCACCCTCAAAGAACTCCCAAGTGATCGGATCCGGTAGCTGAGGATGCCTGTAAACCAATTCCCACCATTCAAAAGCAGACCATTGCAGTAAAACTAGTGCACACTCTGCCTGCTGGTCTGGAGGACACCGAATTTCTCTCAGAGCACGCTTCACTTTATCTAGCCATCTCTCAGCCAACTCAGACTCATCCAATCCTATACAATAGAAGTCTTCAACACCTGCCCTTCTCAAATTCTCTATAGGGGCTCTAGGAGCAGTCACTCTCTCCAAAACCCTGGCCATGTCCTAATGCAATCTAAACATAGCCGCAAGAGGCATGGCTGCGGCCTCGGGCTGGACCCTAGCATGCTGAGCCGACACAGAAATTGATGGATCTATAGCTTGAGGGTTCACACTCTCAGCGGATTCCTCAAGTGATCCACGAGCAGAATTAGAAGCCATCTAAAACAAATAAGAAACAACCGCATCAGCCAACACAGATCTAGACACATACACATCTAAGCAAATCAACACAACAACACTCAGAAATGCCTAAACCGGAGCTCTGATACCAAAAACTGTAACACTCCCTACCCATACGTAGGCGATCCCATCCGATAAGGAGTGAGATGCCGTATGAGCAAAGGTGCCACCAACCAGATACAAAGCAAAACATACATTCATTCATACCATAAATACTAAAATACAGGATAATTAAAAACTTTAAAGGAAGAGAACACCATAGCTGATCATGCATTAATATAATAAACCATTACAATAATGTTCTGATCAACTATCAGATACAAAAATATTACATAACCAAAATATAAGTACAAAAGCGGAAGCTATAACAAAACTGATACAGGAGAGTTCTATACAAAAAGAATCATTACAGATTACAAAAACTGAGTCCTGCACTAAAACCTTCTGTGTTGGCTTTATGGCGGTGACTCTCTCAAAGCAAAACTCCTTCCGCACATCAAAACTGTAACGCCCCCTACCCATACGTAGGCGATCCCATCCGATAAGGAGTGAGATGCCGTATGAGCAAAGGTACAACCAACCAGATACAAAGCAAAACATACATTCATTCATACCATAAATACTGAAATACAGGATAATTAAAAACTTTAAAGGAAGAGAACACCATAGCTTATCATGCATTAATATAATAAACCATTACAATAATGTTCTGATCAACTATCAGATACAAAAATATTACATAACTAAAATATAAGTATAAAAGCGGAAGCTATAACAAAACTGATACAGGAGAGTTCTATAGAAAAAGAATCATTACAGATTACAAAAACTGAGTCCTACACTAAAACCTTCTGTGTTGGCTTGATGGCGGTGACTCTCTCAAAGCAAAACTCCTTCCGCACCTGCAAGGGTAAAAACACCGTGCTAAGCGATAAACGCTTAGTGGGGAAACACACATCAAATATGGACGGCCATTCACAATGGTCGTCAAGGCATAGCACATTCATAATGGCAAAATGCAATAGCTTTAATATAATCCATATAAACATGCTCACAATTTAAAGCCACACATTCCGCATTTCAGATTCATATCCATTCCAAAATAATCAAACATATATCTCATCATTATACTCATTCAGATATCACATTTATATAGCCAATTCAGAACAGAGCAAGAACACCTGCTGACTCGAGGTAGTGGATAACGAGTGTACTGAAGGTACCTTACGGGTACGAATCTAATACTGAGGGTACCTCACAGGTACAAATCAAAAGTCATTTCATTTTTATCAAAACACAATATTTTTACTGAGGGGACCTTAAACAAGATCCTAATACTCGCAAGGAACTAAACGGGGGACCTCATCGGGGTCCAAACTGAACTGAGGGCTGCAGCTAAAAGACTCTATTAGGCATGCCTAACTATCCACTTACTTGACTCTAGCAGGTTATGCGTCATTCAAATCATATTTCAGAGTACAGAATAGAATTCATCTGAAGAATCATGGTATCACTCATATCAAAGCATATAAAAGTATGACATGCATCATACAGCAGTATAAGTCCATTCAGAAGAAGTACGGAACTTCATTTTTGAGTTAAAACCGGGAAATATCAGAAAATAGGCCAAACGGGAGTGACCAACAAGGTGGGCTGGTCACGAGTCGTGACTGGCATCACAACTCGTGACTGGTCTCCTTCACAAGCTGGTCACGAGTCGTGACTGAGAGTCACGCCTTGTGACTGGCTTCTTCTTGTCACGGGTCATGATGGGAAGTCACGTCTCGTGACTGGCTTTCTTTCCTTTGGCTGGTCACGGGTCGTGACTGGCAGTCACTACCCGTGACTGCCTCTCTAGCTTGTCACGAGTCGTGATTGGATGTCACGACTCGTGACTGGCCTCCGCTTGGCTGGTCACGAGTGGTGATTGGCAGTCACCACTCGTGACTGGCAGTCACCACTCGTGACTGGCCTCTCTGGCTGGTCACGAGTCGTGACTGGGAGTCATGCCTCGTGATTGGCCTCCTTTCTTGGCTAGTCACGCGACACACAATCTGAAAATGGGAAATTCAACAGTAACGCGATTTTTCCCATTTCCAGAATTCCCAGAACTCAGAAATTAATCCCAAATTTGATTTAAAACCATTCACATCTGTTCTTACCTTGCAGAAGACATCTCATACCGCAAAAATAAGATAATTGCAACTTAATTCGAAAATTAAAACAACCAAATCAAGCATAAATGCATTCAAGCTTCTCAAGAACATAAACCCTAAAAATTACAGTAGACTCAAAATCAAACAATCTTATCAAACAAATCCCAAACCTGAATTCTAAGCTTCAATCACTTAGCTCCACTACTCCCTGCAATCTCCTTGCCCTTGGGATCGCGAGGAGCCACAGCTAAGCAACAACACATCGAAGAACTACCAAAATAAAACCCTAAGTTAAATCTAAACCCAAAGAAGAAGAAGATAATGAAAACAAATGGAAAACAAAGATGAGGAATGTCATGACTTACCAAAGAGGATGCAAAGGGATGATTAATTCCACCAACAAGACTTGAATCCACACTAGGGTTCTTGGAGAAAAGAAAAGGAAGAAGAAGATGCGAAGAGGGAAGAACGTGAAGAAAAGTAGATTCTGTATATTTCCCTTCTTATTTCTTTTTCTTTTTCTTTTCTTTTGCCCTAAACATGTGTCAATTTCCTATTGGTGAAACTAATCACTCACATCAATTAGACATGCACCACAAACACCCAATACACTCCCAACTAATGCACACCCTACAATAGTATGCACTCACACACTATACATTCCCAACTTATAACACTCTAATATGATATGCTCAAACGCACACAACCATTTCCCAATTAATTCACGCACTAACGTCATACATATAACCATATGCTAATAAACCCCAAAACATGCATTTTACTAAAATATCCTTATGATATGCCGAACACATGCGAATGCTTACACATACAGACAGGCTCATTCTACTAGGGGGCAAACGGGGTGTGACATAAATGGAGACCCATAATGTGGCAAACTGGGTAACTAAGTGTTTATATAAATGTATAAATAGTTGGTATGAATGATATGATAAAGTGTGAGGAATAGCATTCTGTTTTGGGCAGTGGGTATGTCACGGTGACAACTTAATGGGTTACCACCGTGAGGTACCCCAAAAGTGTATTCTGTTTTGGGGTGTGGGTATGTCACGGTGACAACCTAATGGGTTACCACCGTGAGGTGCCGTAAGATTGTATTCTGCCGAGAGTTTTGGTATGTCACGGTGACAACCAATCTGGTTGTGACCGTAACCTACCCTATTTTTGTAAAGAGTGGTTAGTTGTTAAAAGTAAGGTTTGAATGTTAAGTTAATGATTGGCCTGATAATGTTTCCATATTTGACTCAAATAAATTTTAGAATATTGAATAGTGCTAAAGCATGTTGATGGAATTATAATGTATGCTTTGTAATACGAATAGTATGATGCATGGCTGATATTATGAATTTCTTTATATGTCTACTATACTCTGGATTAAGTATGATGGTATTTATATACTGTCTGATTTGACACATGATTTGAATGATGCATGACCTGCGAGAGTCAGTCTAGTGGATAGTTAGGCATGCCTAATAGAGTCTTTTAGCTGCAGCCCTTTGGACGTTTGGACCCTAATTAGGTCCCCCGTTTGGTTCCTCGCGAACCCTTTAATGTGTTTGGATCTTGTTTAAGGTTCCTAATGAAAATGTTTTTGAATGTGAAAATGAAATTGATATTCGATTCGCACCCATAAGGTGATGTTAGTATTCGATTCGCACCCGTAAGGTGATGTCCGTATACTCGATATCCACTATTTTGAGTCGGCAGTTATTTTGTTTGCTTTGTCTGATATGAATATGAGAATATGATATCCGAATGTGTAAGATTTTAATGATGTGAATCAGTTATTAGTTCAAATGTGATTATGAATCTTTGATTGGGTTAAATGTGACTCAAACATGCCTATTGTGTGCGATTATTCATATATATCGTATTGTGACTGCGTTTGAATATAATCGATTGTGGTTATAAGCATGTGAATTTGTATGTATACGAATGTGATTTTATACTGTTAAATATTATGGATTAGCATGTGAACTACTTTACGTGAAAATGCGACATTGGCTATTGAATGATTATATATGAATGTGGATATGATCCTCTAAACACACGGCTTTTATAGGCAAGTATAATATTATATGTGTTATGAATGTTCGCATATGCCATTTGCATGAGTTATGCCTTGGCGACCATTGTTAATGGCCGCCCATATTTCTTGTGTGTTTCCCCACTAAGCGTTATCGCTTAGCACGGGTTCTTTTTCCGTGCAGGTGGCAGGTTTAGTTCGGTTCGAGTCGCGCATCTGCAAGGGTCGGCCACATAGGAGCTAGAAATTTTATACTTTGTCCAGCCTCTGTATTTGGGATTTTGTATTTCTGTATAATATGTATATGTAATAATAAGTAAAGATACTGATGTAATATTTTGGATTGCATAAATATTTTTATATTTATATCTTAAATATTTCCTCTATCCTATCTTTCATCTGAGGCTTCTGTTGTATGGTTGTAAGTTTGTATGGGTGTATGCTTTCGCTTAGTGTATGCGCATTTATGAATTATGTATGTTCAGTTTTTTGCTCCTTAAAGTTTTAAATTCTTTCGTACTTATATATGCTTTGTATCGCTTCTATCCAGTAGCACACTTACTCGTACGGCTGCCTACTCCCTTGCGGATGGGTTCGCCTACGTACGGGTAGGGGGTGTTATACAAGTTGTAGTGTACATGAATAAGTAAAAGAGTAGATGTTATATACATGTGAGCTCCTAGTATTTGATAATTGAGCATGCAACCTATACACGTATAAGAGCTATATGCATGAGCTATTTGCTCTTGTCACATGAAATGTGTGATTTATTTGTGACTTCGTAAAGAAGTCCTTTGCATTATTTTCATCCCCACTAAGCGTTATCGCGTAGTACGAATGTTTATTTCCGTGTAGGTTTACAGGTTCGGATCAATGAGCGGGCATCTGCAGGTCAAGGCCACTAGAGAGTTTTGTTCATCTTTTTGTATAAGATAGAAATAGAATTTGTGATGTTTTGAGTAACATCATTATATGATAAAAGATCATAGTTGTTACATGTAAAGTTTATTGTAATATATGTACAGAAACGATTATGTAAAGTAAAATGGCAATAGTTTTGTAATATGTATAACATTTGTAAAATGCATGTTGGGCCCAAGTGTTATTTGATTTTCTTATCTGGTATTAATGTGTATCTTGCTATTGCTTCCGCTAGTGTATGTATATGTATTTGTATCCGTATGTGTCTGCATGGCGCCCTGATATCCTTCCAGGGGGTGTAGGGGTGTTACACTCCTTGTTGAAAGACCTGCATACCTCTCGAGAGGGCTTTGTGCTCGCAGGGAGACTTTAAAAATTTGTGCTCACTAGGAGGCTTAAATGCTCACTGAGAGTCTTTGATGCTCACTGAGAGACTTTGATTTTGAGCCTCCAGAGAGGAAAGTAGGTTTGAGCCTCCTCAGAGGAAAATTATATTTGAGCCTCTAGAGAGGAAATTGGATTTGAGCCTCCTCGGAGGAAAATTATATTTGAGCCTCCTCAGAGGAAAATTATATTTGAGCCTCCAGAGAAGAAATTGTATTTGAGCATCCTCAGAGGAAAATTATATTTGTGCCTCCAGAGAGGAAATTGTATTTGAGGTTTTGGTTGCTTGCCCGTAGGTGGATGGGTTTCAATGACTTTTTTGTCCCTTAAAATGATTTTTGTAAAATTTTTTTTTTTAGATTTTTGCATTTTGGACGCATTCGAATTTTACTGTATATTGGATTTTCAAGTCCTTGAAAATATCTTCTTTTTATTTTGTTGTTTTGGTTTGTTTGTCTTTGTTGTTATTGTTGCTCGAGAATTTATTTTTGCTTGAGATTTTGTACATTTGAATTTGGATTTTGTACACTTATTGTGTGATGTGTGTGAACGTATATCTTATGATAGAGAAACTTACCTGGTTGCTCCCGACATAGCGTGAATGAGTAGGCTCGCTCTTTTAAATGTCTTCTTTGGAGCGGGTCCGCGAGATTCCATTCTTGTGAGGACTTCATCTTGATCTGATGGTTCGGCATGGATGAGCGCCGATGTAGAGCTGAGACTGTAACTCGGCCCATTTTTGCGTCTGATTGCCTAAAGTATGTGTGGGTAGTCTGGCTTCTCAAGGGATCTTTTTTTTTTGTAGATTTGTGTGATTCTGGATTGCCCTTAACATGGTGTGTTAAGATAGGCTTCTTCTTTTGGGCATTCCACCTCTGTACATATTCACCTGATTTTATGCCGGATACAGTGGCCGATCATGTTGAACTGAACCTATCCCTTGGATCATCCTTGCTCATGAGGTCTATTTGGACCTTTCCCTCTGAGTTATATACACAACAACATATACAAAAGATTGTGTGTGCGTATGGAATTATGTGTGTGAAATATACATACAAAGCTATATACAGAAAACACATGCGAATGATTAATGTACAAAAATTATGTGTACACAACTATACGTATAAAGGATTGAATGCACGTGATATGCTTATAGTATGCATGCTAAACATGTGCAAAGAATTACGCGTTACATGTATGCAAAGATTATATACATGGAATGTGCGCGAAGAATTGCATATGCAAAATATATACAAAGTTCAAGCATGTGTGAATACATGTCGGGCATCATGAAAGGCTATACACATGTAAAGTTATGCAGGGGAATATGTAAAAGATCATGCATGCGAGATGCATGTGAGATGAAAAAAATGGATAGACCACATCCTATGTGGTTAAGGGATTCGTTGAGGGTATTGCTCGGCTGCTCACATTGTCTGATACCCACAAGGATCTAGAAAAGCGTCGTCTTGGCTTTAGGGATTCTAACCCATAATTTTTTCAAAGAGAACTGACCCGCATGCATCTTTGCCCCCTGGTCAATGATCATATTGCCCCCCAGGACTCTGAATTAAGTTTTGCATTATGCACTACCTGCCAAAAGGGAAGTTATTCAAAGTAATGCTGCCTTATCGCTCCAGGCTTCAAAAGTCATTATTTTAAAGGTAGTGTGTCCCTTGTGGATATTCACACTAGCTTTTCTTAGTGGGAAATGCGTCCCTTTGGGGATTTTCACATAACCCTATGCCTAATTTTTGCCTGGAATGGACCCAACCCATTCCAGCGGCTTTTACTCATTTTTTATAGGACAGGATGCCTGTATCAAGGTTTTCACCCTGCCCTTTGGCCTAACTTTTGCTTAGAGAGCCAGTCACAGTTTTCATCTCTAACGGCCTCTTTTTTTTTTCAAGACTCTCCTAACTTTCAGGTATGGCTACAAGAAAAGTCGAAGCCACTATCAAAGCCCCTTCCTAGGGTAATCAGTAGTTATTCTCTAAGGCATTTTCTCCTTAAGCATTGATTGCATTCCATGGCCTCCCTTGATGAATGTGTTGCTAGATTGGGTGAGGTAGCGGACGAGGATCGAGTTCTATAGGGCTTCATGAGGCTGCCTTTTACATTACCACCCGTTGTGCTTGATAATGGTGAGGCACTCCTATCTTTCCAAGGTGGACCTTTATGTCACGTACACCGGATGTCCACTCGGCCGCCCCTATGATCGCCCGCTTGAGGACGATCGGGCACTTGAGGGTCCGTTAACAGTTTGCAATAAATCGCAAGCGTCTATGTTGGGCAACAAGGAGGTTTCATGGAGTCGCCACCCAATAGAATATTGGGAAAGTTTCTCTCGCCTCGGAGAGCCTAAGACTACGCTTAGTATCCATTTTGGACTAGCCAGAGGGGTCTTGGAAGGTAAACCTCTCGCCCTAAGGAGCCTAGGATTAACGCTAAGTTTCGTAACACAAGAGGTGTCTGGGAGGGTAAACCTCTCGCCTCTTTGAGCCCAAAGACCAGAGAAAGTTCGGGACTCCCCATTTATTCATACTTTCGTTAAGTTTATAATCGAGTTTTGAATTTAGTATTTCATGCCTTTTCTCATTCAATTTTAATGCAATTTAATTAAATGCATATCAATCATATAATAAAAGCGATAAATAAGGTAAATGAAAGCAAAATAAATTACAATAAAACGAGGGGCAGAATACAACCCCCATTTGTAAATAAAATGCAAAGTATACATAAATCGGGCTATTTATTAAAAATGAGAACGTTGGTCCTCTCAAGTATAATTTAAGAAAATAATTTTAAAGTGATAATTTACTTTAGATGAAAAAATCTAGGACATTGGTCCCATTTTTATTAAATAAAATCCAATTTAGTTTAATAAAAATATTTTTGGGATTTTCTTAATTAACGTGTATGAAAATAAATTTATTATTACAAATTACATAATAATCAATTAAACCAAAATAATAAAAGGCAACAAAAATAATAAACAACTCCCAAGTGGATCTTCAAATCTTCATGGGCTCCCACTTGACAAAAACTCACATATGAAAAATAAGTATTGAAAAATGAAAATAAAAAAAACAAATAAAAATAAAGTTAGTATAAAAATAATTAAACATATAACTTGAAAACAAATAAATTAAGGCAATCAAAATTGCATCATATATGACAAGCCAATTAAAATGACATAATAAAATATGCAATCTAATTAATTAACAATTTAACATGCATAGAAAAAAATAACATGATAATAATAAAATTCAACAAGCAAAAACAAGCATAAAATAATGATGATAGAATTTAACATGCATAAAGACATAAAATAATAACAATAATATCCAATCATGCATAAAAAGTATAAAATATATAAAATTCAGCATGCATAAAACATATTAATAATAGCAACAATATCCAACATGTGTAAAAAGCAAAGGTAATAATAAAATCAATATGCATAAGAAATAAACACTAATAGTAATAATAAAATTAAACGAGAATAAGGATAATAATAATAATAATAATAATATTAATGATGGTAATAACTACAATAATAATAACACAATAAATAACAAAGAATATGAACAATCAAATACAATAATAATAATAATAATAATAATAATAATAATAATAATAATAATAATAATAATAATAAAAGAAGATGAACAATATGAACAACATGAACAATTAAATAATATGAACAAAAATAATGGCATGAACAATTAAAGAACAAAATAAGAACAAAAAAAAATTAATAGTATGAACAATTAAATAATAGATCTAAAAGAATTTATATGATGATTAATTAAATAAAATTAAAAGAATAAGAAAAGAATAAAATGATAGAACTAAAAGAATTTACATGTTAATTAATTAAATAAAAACAAAAGAATGAAATTAAAATTAATTTAAGAAATTGAGCCAAGAATAATTACGCTCAAATTTATCTTGAAGAGATGAAGGTAGATGATCCAATTCCTTGTCTTGATTTGATGAATATGATTAGAAAAATAAAATATTGAAAGATGAATTTTACTCAAGAACAAACAATTAATTTGTTTGTCTCAAAGTAGAAAATTATTTGATTGAAAATAAAAAAATTCTCAAGAACAAAAATAGTTATTTTTTGCCTTAAGAATTGCTGGAAATTTCTTTAGAAATTGAGAGAATTTGTGCTTGAAAGAAGAAAGAAGAAAGAAGAAGAAAAATATTTTCTAAAGAAAATCCCCCCTAATTCCCACTAAAAAACTATTTTTATTCCCCTTAAAATTCAGATTTTTTAATTAAGAAATTAAATTAATTTAATTCCCATAACTATAAAAAAACCACTGAATTTATTGGGTTGGAAGATAGAAGGCTTTTTGAATTAAATTCTTAAAAAAAAATGAGTTAAAAAGCATTTAAAATGAAGAATTTATGGCCAAAAAGGCCAAAATAGGCAAAACGGACGAACAGGGGCGTGGAGGGGCGCGTGGCGCCCCGTCGGTGCGCCCAACGGCCTGCCCGCGCGCAGGCGCGTGTGACGAGGCGCCCATCAGCGTGTGCCCGCGTGCCGCGCCAGCGAGCATGCCGCGCGCGCGACGCTGCGCGAGCGCTGGGCACTCTCACGGAAATTATTATTTTTTTTTAAATTCCTATAAAATATAATAATTTAAAAACTCACTTTTTTCATAACAAAATAAATTTTAAAATACTTTAAAAATATTTTTGAAATACATTTTTATTTAATTTTAAAACAACAAATCGACAAGGAAATCGTCACTTCCAACTTCATTCTTTTTGCCTATAGATCGGCACACTTAATTTCATCATTGGGTAATTGTAACAACCCAAATAGGGTCTGGTCGGAATTTGCGTGGTAAGTCGGTAAGTGAGGGTATTTTCGTAATTTGAATTAGAGGAAAAAAATTTGGATAATGAGAAATTATTTGTTAAGAAAGTAATAAATTAAGAGAAGAGGAAATAATAGTGTGTGCTTATAGTGTATGGTTGTAGGGTGTAAGTGGACTTAGGGCTTTTATTGTGTGGGTTGTGGTGCATGGTGCCTTAGATGAAAGGGTTTTTAAGAAATAATATGGTGTAAGTGAGTTTTGGTGCATTGAAGATATTTGTGCAAGAGATGTTAAGGTGTGTTGAGTTATGGTGCTTGGGTGAGCAAGTCAAGATAGTGGGATCTTTGGTGCAATAGGATTGTGACACATGGCATAGGGTTGTTGAGCATTAAATGAAAGGAAGAGAGAGGAAGGGAGGACAGCTTTTGGTAAAGCTTCCCTTGGAAGCTACTCCCTTGTTTTCCATTTCCCGTTCTCCCTATTCCCTCTTGCTTCATTTTTCTGTTCTCAACCCCCTCTCTTGTGTTCTCCTTGAGCTTTGAGTAGGATAGTAAGAGGTAAGTGTTTGGATTTCTTGAGTTTTAATCTTGGGTTCTTCTTCTCTTTTATTCATTTCTGGTTTTGATTGTGGTTTTGGGTCTGATTTGAGTGTGTTGTGGCTGGGTTTTGTGCAAGCATCGGAAGAGAGAAGGAAGAGCAAGGGCAAGGATAAAGTGTTTTCGTGAGGGGCACGGTTTGAAGCTTCGTTTTCCAGGTATGGGAGCTGTGTTCTTGAGTGTTTATTTGGGAATGGGATTTTGAAGGCATGCAAGTGATTGGGAGCTATGTTGTGGATTTTGTGTTTTTCCCTAGTTTTCCTCCTTGGATCGACTCTATGTTGTGATTGTATGTCATCGGTAATATTGAGTGTTCATGAATGCATGTTTAAATTTAGTAGTGATTTACAGTGAAGTGTTGTTCATATAGTGAGGATATTATGTGTTTTCGGAGTTTGAACATGCCATGTTAGTGTAATTGAGTTGGTTGTGAGTGATTTTATGTTGAATTGATGTTTGTATATTGTGTAAATGGGTTTATCTAGCTTGAGAATGATGCGGTGACGTGCTGAAGGCTTGAGGTAAGTGTTTGCGCATGTTGTGTGTATGTATGAAAAAAAAATTGTGTGTGATTAGTGAAGGAAAAGTGCAGACTTGGGCGAATTTGGGTTTTGTCGCGATCGCGACGTCTGCCGCGAGTGCGACAGAAGGCGGACTTGGCCCCTTGTTCTTGAAGAGCCCTCTGTCGCGATCGCGACGTTTGCCGCGAGCGCGACAGAGAGCTCGGTAGCGGAACCCTCCGCGCGGGCATGTTGTCGAGCGTGCACGCGAGGAAGAAGGAATTGGTCTCTATCGCGATCGCGACGCTTGTCAAGACTACTAAACGTACAGGTGCTATCTGTAGATAGCGATGCGCCGAGCCACTACCAAGACTACTAAAAGCGCAGAACGAAAAACGCACCGAGCCGCTGACAAGGCTACAAAAAGTGCACTGCACGGAGTCGCTAACAAGACTACTAAACGTGCAGGGTTCCATCCTAAGACGGTGATGCACCGAGCCACTACCAAGGCTACTAAAAAACGCACAAGAGAGATGCACCGAGTCACTACCAAGACTACCAAAAGTGCACGAAAGAACTACACCGAGCCACTACCAAGGCTACCAAAAGTGCACTAATCCTTCTTCTGATTATGATGTGTCGAGTCACTGACAAGACTACGAAACGCGAAACTTGCTCTTCTGAGCTGCACCGAGTCTACTACAGACTACCAAAAGTGCACTGCACCGAGTCGCTGACAAGACTACTAAAAGTGCAGGATTCCATCTTCGAATGGTGACTGTCTTCTTTTAGATATTTCCTGCAAAATTATGTGCACAAAAATACATACAAGAAAACGTGTGTATGATATGAGATGCGAATGCTTGCAAGAATGTATAGACCATGCCCTAGGTGGCCCAGGGTGTGCTGAGGATATAACTTGGTTGCTCCACCATGCCCTCGGAATCAACAGGATTGTCATATTGGCCTTAAGGATTCCGTCCCCAATGAGTTCCTGAAAGAGACATCCAGTCATCTTTGCCCCCCGGTCGATGATCATACGCCCAGGATTTTGACTCATGTCCTGAATTATGCCTTATTTAGCTGAAAAGAAGATCATCCGAAGTATATCGCCTTGTTACTCCATGCATTGTTTTAAAGGTAGTGCGTCCCTTGTGGATTTTCACACTAGCATTTCTTCTTGGGAAATGCGTCCCTTTAGGGATTTTCACATAACCCTTTGCCTAATTTTTGCCTGGCATGGACCCAACCCAAACCAGCGGCTTTTTATTTTTTATTATTTTTTGTAGGGTAGACTGCCTGTTTTCAGGTTTTCACCCTGCCCTTTGGCCTAACTTTTGCTTAGAGAGCCAATTACGGTTTTCATCTCTAACGGCCTCTTCTTTTTTATTTTTTTATTTTTTTAACTGGAAGAGAAAGCTGTTATTCCCTTACGGGTGATCAGCACACATCTGCTTAGATATCTTCATATAGAATGAGTAGACAATAGTCATTAGATAAATAGATGATAAGTTTCTTTTTAAAACAGAACTAAAAGAACAATGAAAATGTAAACTGCATTCTTTTATTCATTGCAAAATTGAGTACATTTCTATATGATTTCATCATACATGATCCTTTATTAACAAGAATTCAAAAAACACAAGACTACACCTAATCTCGGAATAGATCTTGTAAGCATCAAACTCCTATTATCAATCGGCCCTCTCTGGTTTTCTCGATTGAACATTTTCTCTTGGCCCTTAATTTTTGCCCAAGATGCCTTTTTTCGGTTTTCATCCTGACAGGGCGCCCAATTTTAGCAAGGCCGCGTTTTTTCGGTTTTCAACCTGCGGGGCATTTATTCTCTTCTTTTCATTTCTTTGGTCTTCAGCCATGGAACCTTTTTAGTCTATCGACATTAACCGGGTCTTTAAACTCATTCCCATCGCTGTCTGCCAAGATTGCCGCTCCCTTTGTTAGCAACTTTTTCACAATGAACGGACCTTCCCAGGTTGGTCTGAATTTTCCTCGTATGTCTGGCACTCACGGCCTCATTATCTTAAAGACCAAATCCCCTTCTTTCAATGGGTGCTTTCGTACCTTCTTGCCAAAGGACCGAGCTAGTCTTTTATGATAAATTTGATTGTGATAATAGGCTCTCAACCTATCTTCATCCAACAGATTCAACTGCAACAATCGCTATTGTGTCCATTTTGTCTCTAGAATCTCGGCTTCCATGACTACCCTTAAGGATTTCAGCTCAATTTCAACCGGCAGAACCGCTTCGATTCCGTATACCAGGGAGAATGGTGTTGCCCCCGTAGAGGTTCTGACTATGGTTCTATAACCCCAGAGTGCAAAAGGTAGCTTTTTTGCCCAATCTTTATAGCTCTGAACCATCTTGGCCAATATTCTTTTCACATTCTTGTTCGCCGCTTCAACCGCACCGTTAGCTTGAGGACGGTAAGGAGAAGACTTGTGATGCTGGACTCCATACTTCTGAAGCATCTATTTAGTTTCTGCTAAGAATTGCACCCCATTATCAGATACAATATGGTGTGGAAGACCATATCTGCATATCAAATTTCGCTCGATGAACTTAGCCATATCCCTAGCATCAATCTTCTTGAAAGATTCAGCTTCGACCCACTTAGTGAACTAATCAATGGCAACTATAATGAACCTGTGCCCATTAGACGCTGTAGGACGTATCTCGCCTATGATATCTATCCCCCAAGCTGCAAATGGCCATGGAGATGTCAGATTATGTAGCTCTGAAACTGGAACATGTCTTAAATTCGCATATTGCTGGCATAACTGGCATTGCTTCACATATTTTGAACAATCCGTATCCATTGTGAGCCAATAGAATCCTTGGCGCATGATCTTCTTCACTAAGGCTAAGCCATTCATGTGTGCTCTGCAGACCCCGGCATGAACCTCTTCCATAACCTTTTCAGCTTCTTTCTCCGCCAAACATCTTAACTGGATGCCATCGACTTGTCTCTTATACAAAGTGCCATTTACACTGATGAACTGAGTGGACAACTTTCGAACCATCTTTTGGTCTTTCTCAGTGGCTTCCTCTGGAAAAACTGACCGTTCCAAATAATTCTGAATGTCGTAGTACCAAGGGTTTCCATCAGTGGCCCCTAAATCCATTACCTGCTCAACTTCAAAGCAAGGCTTTTTCGAACTAGAGATTAGCACGGGTTTCATAGTAACCCCTGTTGGGTTATCCCACATGGACACCAATATCGCGAGAGCATCAGCCAATTGATTTTCATCCCTGGGGGTGAAGTGAAAAGTACAAGTCTCAAACTGGCTGCTCAACATTCTCAAGTGCATCACGTAAGGTAACAGCCTTTCTTCCTTAACTAACCATTCCCCTCTGATCTGATGAATTACTAATGAAGAATCTCCGAAGACTTCTGCAGTCTTTGCCCCCAGAGCCAGCAATGCTTCCAATCCGAAGATGTAAGCTTCATATTCCACTTTATTATTGTTCGCCTTGTACCTCTACTTTTTGGCTAATGGTAGCTTTTCACCATTCGGGGTCGTAAGAATGATCCCTCCTCCTGCCCCTTTACTGTTAACTGCCCCATCAAAGAACAATTGCCACCCTTGTACTGCTATGGCCATGACATCTTCATCTGGGAAATTGTATTTGAATTGGTCTCCCTCAATAGGATGCTCAGCCAAGAACTTAGCTACGGCTCTTCCTTTAATGGTTTTCCTAGTGATGTATTCGATATCGAACTCCTGCAACAGTAATAACCATCTTCCCATCTTTCCCAGCAGAGAGGGCACTTCCTGAAGGTACCTAAGCGGGTTTTGCTTAGCAACCGCTTGCACACTGAAGGAATGAAAGTAGTGCCGCAACTTCTTAAAAGGCTAAATAACTGCTAAACAAATCTTTTCCACTTCCACATATTTGGCTTCATATGTCAAGAATTTCTTGCTAAGATAGTAGATAGCAAACTCTACCCCAAAATCATCCTCCTGGGCCATCATGGCACCCACTGAATTGTCTTCTATCGCTAGATACAGGATTAGTGGCTTAGCATGCCGCGGTGGTCTTAAAACTGGAGGATTCAGGAGATAATCCTTAATAGTATCAAAAGCCAATTGACAATCATTATTCCACACCACCGACTGATTCTTCCTAAGAAGCTTGAAGATGGGCTCACATACTGAAGCCAGCTTGGTAATAAACCGGCTAATGTACTGAAGCTTTCCCAGGAAACTTCGAACCTCTTTCTCTTTTTGAGGCACTGGCATCTCTCTGATGGCCCTGACCTTGTTGGGATCTACTTCAATTCCTCTTTGGCTTACCACATGGCCTAACAGCTTACTCGAGGTAACTCCAAAAATGCACTTCTTGGGATTGAGGCGTAGATCATACTTATTGATCCTTTGAAAGAACTTTTCCAAGGCCTCGAATTGATCTTCTCTGGTAGCTGACTTGATCATCATGTCGTCAACATACACCTCCACTTCCTTGTGGATCAAATCATTGAGAACTCTGGTGGCCATCCTCTGATAGGTTGCCCCTGCGTTCTTTAGTCCGAAAGGCATAACCCGGTAAGCAAATGTACCCAATTCGGTGATGAAGGCTGTCTTAATCCGATCCATTATCTTGTTAAGGATTTGATTGTACCCTGCGTACCCATCTACGAAGCTGTACATCATGCAAGCAGCGGCACTATCTACCAGCACATCAATATGAGGCAGAGGAAAATCATCTTTCGGGCAGGCTTTGTTCAGGTCCCGATAGTCCACACATACTCGAACTTTTCCATCCTTTTTAGCCACAGGAACCACATTAGCTAGCCACGTCGGGTATTTAACCTCCAGTAGAAACTTAGCCTCAATCTGCTTATGGATCTCCTCTTTCACCTTCTGAGCCCATTCTGGCCTAAGTCTTCTGAGCTTTTGCTTGACCGGTTTACTTTCTGGGTAAGTTGGAATGGCATGTTCGGCTACATCTCGATCAATCCCCGGCATGTCCGCGTAGGTCCAGACAAAGACTTTTTCATATTTTTTTAATACTCTCTCAAATGTTAGCCTCTCCTCAGAATTTAACATGCATAAAGACATAAAACAATAACAATAATATCCAATCATGCATAAAAAGTATAAAATATATAAAATTCAGCATGCGTAAAACATATTAATAATAGCAACAATATTCAACATGTGTAAAAAGCAAAGGTAATAATAAAATCAACATACATAAGAAATAAACAATAATAGTAATAATAAAATTAAACAAGAATAAGGATAATACTAATAATACTAATGATGGTAATAACTACAATAATAATAACACAATAAATAACAAAGAATATGAACAATCAAATACAATAATAATAATAATAATAATAATAATAATAATAATAATAATAATAATAATAATAATAATAATAATAATAATAATAATAATAATAATAATAATAATATTAATATTAATATTAATATTAATATTAATATTAATATTAATATTAAAAGAAGATGAACAATATGAACAACATGAACAACATGAACAATTAAATAATATGAACAAAAATAATAGCATGAAAAATTAAAGAACAAAATAAGAACAAAAAAAAATTAGTATGAACAATTAAATAAAAAATAAGAAATATGAACAATTAAATAATAGATCTAAAAGAATTTACATGATGATTAATTAAATAAAATTAAAAGAATAAGAAAAGAATAAAATGATAGAACTAAAAGAATTTACATGTTAATTAATTAAATAAAAACAAAAGAATGAAATTAAAATTAATTTAAGAAATTGAGCCAAGAATAATTACCCTCAAATTTATCTTGAAGAGATGAAGGTAGATGATCCAATTCCTTGTCTTGATTTGATGAATATGATTAGAAATATAAAATATTGAAAGATGAATTTTACTCAAGAACAAACAATTAATTTGTTTGTCTCAAAGTAGAAAATTGTTTGATTGAAAATAAGAAAATTCTCAAGAACAAAAATAGTTATTTTTTGCCTTAAGAATTGCTGGAAATTTCTTTAGAAATTGAGAGAATTTGTGCTTGAAAGAAGAAAGAAGAAGAAAAATATTTTCTAAAGAAAATCCCCCCTAATTCCCACTAAAAAACTCTTTTTATTCCCCTTAAAATTCAGATTATTTTAATTAAGAAATTAAATTAATTTAATTCCCATAACTACAAAAAACCACTGAATTTATTGGGTTGGAAGATAGAAGGCTTTTTGAATTAAATTTTGCAAAAAAAATGAGTTAAAAAGCATTTAAAATGAAGAATTTATGGCCAAAAAGGCCAAAATAGGCAAAACGGACGAACAGGGGCGCGTGGCGGCCTGCCCAGGTGCAGGCGCGTGCGACGGGGCGCCCGCGCGCTCGACGTTGTGCGAGCGCCAGGCGCTCCGCACCGCCTAGCGCTGCTGCAGCCCGACACTCGCGGACATTTTTTTTTTATTATTTTTTTAAATTCCTATAAAATATAATAATTTAAAAACTCACTTTTTTCATCAAAAAATAAATTTTAAAATACTTTAAAAATATTTTTGAAATACATTTTTTTTTAATTTTAAAACAACAAATTGACAAGGAAATCGTCACTTCCAACTTCATTCTTTTTGCCTATAGATCGGCACACTTAATTTCATCATTGGGTAATCCTAATCTTGGCTACTCGGGACCCGGTGTCTACACTTTACCTTTGGCTTTTACCTCCATACATCATGTCCTCTAGGCAAGCTACCGGTGAAGATTATTATACCATCCATTCAGGATTATTCTTTTACTCCCACTAATGCATTCAAGAGGTAGGTGATTAGTCTCGCAGTTGATAATAGAATTCATTGACTTAAACATCCGGACGGTGAGAGCAGTATTAGATTGTAGTCATTTAGAGTTCATGCATCCAGCAATGAACAATGTTTCTCTTTTTGTAAACGAACTAGAAAATAATGAACACATGTATTTGTAAAGAATGTGTACATTTCAGTATAATTTCTCTATACATGATCATTATCTAACATCGATTCAAAATGTAAAACTACATCTAATCTCAAAGTAGATCTTGTAAGCATCAAACTCCTGTCTCCAATCAGCCCTCTCGGGTTTTCTTGATTGGATATTTTCTCTTAAGCCTCTAATTTGTGCCCAGGGTGCCTTTTTCTATCTTCACCCTGATGAAGCGCCCATTTTTAGCAAGGCCGCCTTTTTTCGATTTTTGGCCCGCGGGGCTTTTATTCTCTTCTTTTGATTTTTAGTCTTTAGCCATTGAACATCTTGGGTCTGTCAATGTTGACCGATTCTTTGAAGTCATCTTCATCACTGTCTGTTACTGCTCTCTTGGATAATAATCTCTAGAGAACAAATGGGCCCTCCTATACTGGTCTAAATTTGCCTCATTCGTCTGGAACATTCAAAATTATTTGCTTGAAAACAAAATCTCTCTCTCCCATCGGATGCTTTCTGAATTCCTTCCCAAATGATCGAGTAGAGTGTTTTCTAATAGATCTGATTGTGGTGGTAATCCCATGACATGTCCTTTTCTGATGTGTTTGACTGCTTTTGCCATTGCTGCGCCCTGTCAACTTCTAGAATCTGGGCTTCCATGATTGTTCTTAAAGATTTGAGCTCTAATCCGACTGGCCATCATTGCTTTTGCCCCATGTGACTCTCGTAGAGGCTCTGATAGTAGTTCTCTAGCCTCGAAGAGCAAAAGGGCCATTCCTCTGCCCGATCTTTGTAGTTTCTGAACTATCTTGACCAAGATCATCTTGTTAGTAGCCTCTACTATCCCATTGGTTTGTGCGCAATACAGAGAGCATTTGTGGTCTTTAATGCCATACCTCTGGAGCAACTCCCTAGCCTTAGCCATAAATTGTCCTTCCATCCTTGAACCCTGCGTGGCGCGGGAGACCATATTGACATGTCGGATTCCTTTTGATGACCCTGTCCATTGGATGTCGTAGGGCGCACCTCCCCTTTGATGTATATTTCCAAGCTCGAACAACTCGTATCCATTGTAAGTCAATAGAACCTTTTCAGAGGTCAAGAAAAATGGCAAAGTACGGGCATGTGTAGATCAACGGCATTTGAACAAAGCTTGCCCCCAAGATGACTTCCCTTTGCCCCCATATTGACAGTTTCTCTTTTTTTTTTTCTTTTTCATTTGGCCAGATCTACATATTGATTCTTTTCCTTCCTTCTCCTTTTTTCATGATATATTTTTTATTTTTTCTTTCTTTTTTTTTTGTGTGGATAAGCTTTGCTCAAATCCTGATAGTCTACGCGTACACGCACTCCTCCTCTTCTCGATGTGGGACCACACTAACCAACTAAGTCTGTTGTTGAACTTAAATAAGAAATTTTGGCTTTATCTCTGCTTGTGGATCCCTTCTTTAACCTTCTCTACCCATTCTAGCGTAGCTCTTCTGGGCTTCTGCTTGGCTGGTCCATGATCAGGGTATGTTGGAATGGTGCGATTGGTGACTCTGCGATCATCTCTTAGCATGTCTTCATAGGTTCAGACAAAGACTTTTTCACATTTTATTTTAATTCTCTCAAGTTTTGATCTCTCTTCAGGAGTTATATTAGATGCTATTAAGATTTTCTAGCATCAAGATTTTCTTTGGGTTTTCCAAAATTCTGAGATTAAATGGAGTAACATCAATAGAATCAATATCGAATAGGGATGAGTTATGATCATGATTATATATAATGAAATCATAAGAGATATCACACAAGTAAGCAAAAACTTTCATCTTATTAATGAAATCAGAATGTCATTATTAACAGTTCAAAAGTAAAAAGAACATTCTAAATAGCTAATCATTTTCTGTTCTTGCCAAGACAAATTGCTTGAAAATCTTCTGACACCTCAGTCT
Organism: Excoecaria cochinchinensis; assembly: GCA_947683425.1. Classification (NCBI taxonomy): domain Eukaryota; kingdom Viridiplantae; phylum Streptophyta; class Magnoliopsida; order Malpighiales; family Euphorbiaceae; genus Excoecaria; species Excoecaria cochinchinensis. The sequence continues at coordinate 4,926,538 of CANTUQ010000146.1, read as the reverse complement.
TCCCTTCTCTGGATCGTGTCCCCAAGATTGGTGATAGTTGTTCTATCTTTTTCTCTTCTTCCTCGGATCTGGAATCCGATCAGTGTCAACCCATTATTGTATGCAATCCCTTAGAGCGCGACAATAATCTGTTTTATGCCCTGTATGCTGATGATATGCACAAGACCAATCCGCTCTATGTCCTGGCCTTCCTTGGCTCGTGGCTGGCCTTGGCGACAGTGGTTGCAATCTCCTTTCTTTGGTGAAATAATCAAGATACCAGGATAATGGTTTACCTAAGTTGGAATCGCAGTGCACGGCTGTCTCAGTGACCAATGCTTCAGCCCTCTCATTACCATTGTTCTCGTTATTATTGCTAGAGCCCCCTTTAAACTTTGTACCGCTATAAGCATAGTTGGCGACAATTGCCTTCCGTGCTAAATGCTCCCCTTCTGCCTCGATGGCTATATCTTTAAGGGATTCCCAATCTTTTAGTCCCTTTAACTTGAGTGCCTCCTTCAAATATGGTCTGGCATTCCTAATAAATAACCTGATCTGATCTGGGGTATCGGGCTTTTTGTTTATCTCCATTACTCGGTTCCTCCATTAGGTTAGGTACTCATGGAATGATTCTCTGACTTCTGTTGAAGTAGCTCTAGATCCTTCAGAGTGACCTCCATTCTTGTGCTGCAGTCGTACTACTTGAGGAACTCCTCCGTCAGTAGAGCCCAATCTTCTTTAGATCTCACGTCGAGTCCATGATACTAGTCCACCGCAGGACCTATTAAGCTAAAACAAAAGTACTCTATCTTCTGCCTCTTTGGTAACGTAGTACCCTTCATTACCAGGGAGTCCTACTTGATGTGTGTAGTGGGGTCCGATGTACCGTTAAACTTCGAAACATCAGGTAATTTGAAATTCAGAGGGACTATATCCTCTCTCTCCAGCTCCTTATCCTTGGGGTTCATCCTTTTTCCCATCATCAGCATCCAGGACATCACCTGAAACTTTTCCTCCATCTTCTTCCATATAGCCTCCTCTATATGAAGTGATTTACCTCTTACCACTACGGGTTCTTCATATTCATCCTCTACATAATCATTTTCTAGCCTATGGGGGCCTCCTCTTCTTTGGCCCGCAGATGTTGTTGCCCTCAAATCCACTGCTGGTGGACAAACCTCCTCAAGTGGGTCCTCTCTGTCCTCCTTCTATTCATTCTGAGCTCCAGGAGGGGGATTTGGGTTTGGCCTAGCGGGCTGAGCCCTTACTGCTATTGAATTGCCCATCATGGCTATCATCCTGGTCTCAAATTCCTCGAACCTCCTACCAACTTCTTCGGCAACCATGGCCCGGGTTATATCTACCTCTCTCGTTGAATTGGCCATTTTTGAAAATTCTTCTGAATGCCTATTATTCGCACTTGATTCTGATTCTAGTCACTCAATCGAGACCCTCTGATAAGGTAGCCATAGAAACCCTTAACCAATTAGAAAAGTGGTCTTTAATGGCTAAATAATCAAAGAGTTAGAATGATGCATGAATAATATGTAATGCATGATCGTGCTATGCAAGTGGTCCTCAATGGCTGAAAGAGACTATATTGATACACGTGAAACATGTAAAAACTATACACAGGATGATACGTATATGTAATAATTATATGTAAAGAATAGGATGTATACATAGGGAGGAAATAAAAAATTTTATTTGTGCATGAATGACATGAATATGCAATGCATCATCCATAACCACATGCAAGCTGATAGATCCTTCCAACCTTATTGCCCCCACACATGAGGTCGTGCGGTCTCTGTCCTAGGCGGCTTAGCCTATGGGTTAACAGGGAACCCGATGGACGCACATGGTACATGGTAAAAAATCGGCAGCATAACCTCTCCTAACTAATGTGCATACGCATGGATTTTTACTATTATGTATTTAGGCAGTCCGAATAAATTGACATGGGCCTATCTGGGCATGAAAGCCTTTAATTAGGTGACCAATCAAATTATATGGGCTTGTCAAATACGTAATGATCTATATAGCAAGCAATGTATTATGGTTCATACCACGTAGGGGAAGTATCTATTGCCATTACATGAGCTTGGGCCAGGGTGATGATACTTTAGGTCTACCCAAGCATGGTCCCTGCCAATGGGTCTAGCTCATAACGAGTGTAACGACCGATCGGATCTCCATTTAATATACCATGATGGTACGAGGCTTGGGCTAGTGATTATCCTTAACGCATCCCCACGTTAAGTGAACGTAGGGTTGTGCTTCAGGAACACACTGAGGTTGAAAGAGGGACCAAACTAGCATAGATCTAAGGCTCTAATGAGATGCAATGCAGTTTTGAAATAGGATGCAATTGTAAGTTTTAACCAAGGTACTTTCGAAGCAAAGTCTCTTTTAAGTGTCCCTAGTGGAGTCACCACAGTGATACGTCCCGAACCCCGGGCCGCCCCGAACCGCCCGCTTTTAGGACTTTCGGGAGGAGGTTCATGAAAACTTGTAAGAAATTACAAGTGCGTCCATTTTGTGCAACAAGGAGGTTTCATGGAGTCGCTACCCAATAAAACATTGTGAAAGGTCATCTAGCCTCAGTGAGTCTAAGACAGCACTGCTATGTCCATCGTGGGCAAGCTGGAGGTGTCTTGGAGGCTTCCACCCTAACAGTAGGATGGCCCTCTCGCCTCACACTTGGGCAAACCAGAGGTGTCTTGGAGGCCCCACCCTAATAGAACATTAGGATGGCCCTCTCGCCTTGTGGAGCCTAGGACTATGCAAGTTGGGCCTTTTTCGGGACACAAGAGGTGTCTTGGAGGCCCCACCCCAATAGAACATTGAGGTGGCCCTCTTGCCTCATTGAGCCCAAAGACTAGAGAAGGTTCGAGACTTCCCATTTATTCATACCCTGGTTAAGTTTATAATTGAGTTTTGAATTTAGCATTTCATCCCATTTCTCATTCAATTTAATGCAATTTATTTAAAGCACAGGTTGGACATTCAAGGAAAACGATAAATAAAAGCATATGAAAATAAGTTACAACAAAACTAGGGGCGGAATACAACCCCCATTGTAAATAACATACAAATCATACATAAAATAGACTATTTGTTAAGGATGAGGACATTGATCCTCGCATGCATGTTTAAAGAAAATAATTTTAATGTGACAATTTATTTTGGATGGAGAAAACTGGGACATTGGTCCCATTTTTATCAGAAAAGATTTCAAGTTAATCAATAAAAATATTCTTGTGATTTTCTTTTAAGCGTGCATAAAAATAAATAATTTTACATAAAATACACAAATAGGATAAATAAATCGAAATAAAGGAAAATGCAGAATATAAATATGCAAAGCAAAGTGATATTCCTAATCCCTGGATCTCACATCTTCGTCCATGGACAATGCTCAAATAAAAAGACAAGTGTTATAGCCAAAAAGAAAAAGAAAATTAAGGTTAGTAATTAAATCAAATCGAATAAAATACAAAAAAATAAAATGGATTAATTAAATTAAAGAAAATAAATAAAACTAACAAAAATATGAATTAAGCCAATCAAGTGAGTAAAACAAATAAATAAAAAGGATAAAAACACATATGTGTGAGTAATGAAAGGAATTAAAAATACAAGATTGATTTAATTAAATTAACTATTTACATGTTATCAAGATTAGCATAATATTATTAAATGGAAAATAAAATCAAAGTAAATTAATTAATTACATGTTAAAAATAATGAGGAATCAAAGCAAAATAAATTAATTACATGTTAGAAAGAATAAGAAATCAAAGCAAAAATAAATTAATTACATGTTAGAAAAATAATATATAATCATATTAAATAGGACAAATATAGAAACAATAGAATAAATATATAAAAACAATAAAAATATACAAGTTAATAAATTAAATATGAACAAAAATAAATAGAAGAAAAACAATGAGATCAGACCCAGAATATTTACCCTCAGAGTTAGGATTCGATGAGGGAAAAAAGTTGATCGATTTCTTTGTTTTTGATTTGCAAAATTAGAATTAAAGATTGGAAAAAAATTGGAATTTTATTCCAAAAGATAAAATTTGATTAAAAATAATGAAAGAAAAGAAAAAAAAATTACAAGAACAAAAAAATGAATTTCTATGTTTAAAAAATTATTTTTATTGATTAAACAAATAAAAATGTTCTCAAGAGCAAACAATGATTTTTGTTTGTCTTAAAAAAAATTATTTTATGAAAAAAAACTTATTTTTTAGAAAATCAAATGAAAAATATAGATTTCAAGGACAAACAGTTGTTTTGTTTGCTCCAAAATCCATTTTTCAACAAAAAGGGATTCCAATAAAAAATCTTTGAACAAAGTTTAATTGGAAATAAAGAAAAAATAACAAGTCAAAAAATTGAATTTAGAGAGCAAAACAATTATTTTATTTGTCCCAAAATTAATTTTTATCGACAAAATTCCATCTAAAGTTTATAGAGGGAATTTTATTGAACAAAAAAAAAAGATGAAGAATTGATATTTTCAGTTTTTATTTTTGAGGGGAAGCCTAAAAAAACCTAGAGAGAATTTTGAAGTAGAAGAAGAGAGAAAAATAAAGAAGAAGCCCTAAAAATTCCCACCTATTTCTCTTTCTATCATTTTCTTTTTATGTGAAGAAACAAAAGAAAATAAAATTAATTAATGGAAAACTAATTAAACCAGATTTTAATTATTTTGAATTTTAAAAATGGAAAAAACCTTTTAAAATAATAAAAAAAGGATAAAAAACGGATTTTGGGTGAAAAATCGGAAAAAACTGATTTTGGGGCGAAATTGGTGATTTGCGGCGGAATAGGGGTGACCCACGCCAGTCGACGCGCGCAACAGGCGTCGGTCGCCCGCCCAGCGCGCGAACGTGCACTGGGCATTGCTCACGAGGGCGACGCGCGCTGGCGCTCCGTGCTCAGGCACGCGGCGAGGATATTTTTTTTTAAATTTAACTAAAAAATACTATAATTTCTAAACCCCATTTTTAAAATCTAATTTTAAAAATTATTTTTTTATTATTTTTTATTTTTTCACTCTAAAATGCAAATTTGATAAGGAAATCATTGCTTTTAACTTTTTTGCCTGTGAATAGGCATCTTATCATCATTGGGTAACTATGATCTGGGTTGTCTCAGGACCCGGTGTCTACAACCATTATCAATGACTTCACAGGCTCCAGATGCAGGGTCTTCAGCACCCCGAGGGCGAGGCAGGGGGACAGCCTCCCATACTTCAAGTAGGCCACCTCTACCAGCATTTCAGGGATAGGGACGTGTAGTGGGTCGTACTTATGCAGTGAGGACTCGAGATCAGGAGCAAACACCTAATATGATAGCAAGTAAATTCTCATTCAGTGTATGTACTTATTGATCCCGGGTCTAGACATTCCTATATTAGCACAGACATTGCAAGGGGCAAAGGGTTAGATGAGTTATACCTTGATCAAGATATCTTAGTGGGCAACCCTTTGGGTCATAGTATGATAGTGAGCAAATTGTACAGAGATTGTCCCATTAGTGTTCAAGATAGTGTCTTCCCAGCCAATTTGATTGAACTCCCCTTCAAAGAGTTTGATGTTATCTCGGGAATGGATTGGTTGTCCACCCACCAAGTCATGGTTGATTGTAAAAGAAAGAGAGTCACTATCAAAACTTCAGATGATCGGGAGATAACGATCATGGGCCAAAGACCATATTACCTTTCTGATGTGATTTCAGCCACCGCAGCAAATCAATTGATCAGGAAGCCCCTAAAGTATCAGATGTGCCAATAGTGAGAGAGTTCCAAGATGTGTTTCCAGAAGATCTTCCAGGCTTGCCACCTGACAGGGAGATTGAGCTCTCTATTGAAGTGGCCCCAGACACTGCATCAGTTTCCATTGCTCCTTATAGAATGGCCCCAGTATAATTGAAAGAATTGAAGATTCAGCTATAGGAATTGCTTGAAAAAGGCTTTATTAGGCCGAACACATCACTATGGGGAGCACCAGTGCTATTTGTGAAAAAGAAGGATGGGTCACTCCGGCTATGCATTGATTACCGGCAGCTGAATAAATTGACAATCAAGAACAAGTATCCACTACCACGTATTGAAGACTTGTTTGACCAGTTGAAAGGTGCAGGCATATTCTCAAAGAATGATTTGAGATCGGGCTACCGTCAGTTGAAAATAAAAGAAGTAGATGTGCCTAAGACAGCTTTTCGCACCAGATATGGCCATTATGAGTTTCTAGTGATGCCTTTTGGAGTGACAAATGCACCAGCAGCTTTTATGGACCATATGAATCGGATTTTCCCCCCTTATTTGGATCAGTTCGTAGTGATCTTTATTGATGATATCCTAGTGTATTCTAAGACTCTAGAAGAGCATGACATGTCACACCCCGTTTGCCCCCTAGAAGAATGAGCCTGTCTGTATGTGTAAGCATTCGCATGTGTTCGGCATATCATAAGGGTATTTTGGTAATAATGCATGTTTTTGGGGTTTATTAGCATATGGTGATATGTATGACATTAGTGTGTGAATTAATTGGGAAATGATTGTGTGCATTTGACCATATCTTATTAGGGTGTTTTAAGTTGGGAGTGCATTATGTGTGGTTGAACATACCATAGTATGATATTCACTACTGGGTTTTTGTGGTGTGTAGGCATTCATACATGTGTAGGGTGCATTATTAGGGTGTTTCATTGTGTGCATGTGATACATTTAGTTAGGGTGTGAGTGAGCAAGTTCCACCACTAGAAGATTGACATGTGTATTAGGTTAGAGAAAAAAAATAAAGAAAGGAAGGAGGAGAGAAGGGAAAAATCAGATTCACGTTTTCCCCTTCTACCTCCATCTTCTTCTTTCTTTTTCCCTTTCCTAATTAATACTAGCTGGAGATCAAGCTTTGGTAGTGGAAATTGGTCACTCTTGCTTCTAATTGGTGAGTTATTGTGTTCTTCTCATCTTGTTTTTCAATTTGTTTTCATCTCCTTCTTCTTTTTTTGAGTTTGGATTTAACTTAGGGTTTGTTCTTTGTTGTTCATGGTGTTTTGATTGTTAGTTGATCCTTCCCGCGATCCTAAGGGCAAGGAAATTGCTGGGACTAGCGGAGCTAAGTGATTGAAGCTTAGAATTTCAGGTTTGGGATTTTTGTTTGTGAATTGTGCTTGATTTTGAGTTTACTGTAAAATTGTTAGGGTTTGTGTTCTTGAGGCTTGGATGGTTTGCTCTGTTCAGTTTGGTTATATTTGAATGTGATATCCGAATGAGTATATTGATGAGATGTATGTTTGATTATTTTGGTTATGAATTTGAGATGCGGAATGTATGGCTGTATATTGTGAGCATGCTTTTGGAGTATGTTCTAAGCTATTGCATTTGCCATTGTGTATGTGTTATGCCTTGACGACCATTGTGAATGGCCGTCCATATTTTATGTGTGTTTCCCCACTAAGCGTTTATCGCTTAGCACGGTATTTTTACCTCTGTAGGTGCGAAAGGAGTTTTGCTTTGAGAGAGTCGCCGCCGTCAAGCCAACACAGAAGGTTTTAGTGTAGGGCTTAGCTTTTGTAATATGTGATGATTCTTTTTGTAAAGAACTCTCCTGTATCAGTTTTGTTATAGCTTCCGCTATTGTATTTATATTTTGGGTTATGTAATATCTTTTGTACCAGCTGGTATGATCAGAACATTATTGTAATGGTTTATTATATTAATGCATGATCAGCTATGGCTTTCTTTTCCTTTAAAGTTTTTAATTATTCTGTATTTCAGTATGTATATTATGAATGATTATTTGAATTGCTTTGCATCTGTTTGGTGGCACCTTGACTCATACGACACCTTACTCCTTATCGGATGGGATCGCCTACGTATGGGTAGGGGGTGTTACATGACAAGCACTTGAGAATTGTTTTGCAGACTCTCAGAGAAAAGAAGTTGTATGCAAAATTTAGTAAGTTGTGATTTATGGCTGAATGAAGTGTCATTTTTGGGCCTTGTAGTGTCAGTGGAAGGTATTAAAGTGGATCTTAAGAAGATAAAAGTAGTTTTCCAGTGGAGAACACCCAAGAATGTCACAGAAATCAGAAGCTTCTTGGGTTTAGCCGGCTACTGTAGAAGGTTTGTTAAAGGCTTTTCTATTATAGTAGCGCCTTTAACTCGCCTATTGCAGAAAAAGGTAAAGTTTAAGTGGACTTAAAAGTGCCAAGCCAGCTTTGATAAGTTAAAGAAGATGTTGACAGAGGCTCAAATGTTAACTCAGCTCGAGTCAGGTAAAGATTTCACAATCTACAGTGATGCATCCTTGAATGGGTTGGGTTGTGTACTTATGCGGGATGGCAAAGTGGTAGCTTATGCCTCTCACCAGCTTAAGAATCATGAGTTGAACTACCCCACACATGATCTTGAGCTTGCAGCCGTAGTGTTCACATTGAAGATTTTGAGGCACTACCTCTATGGTGAGAAGTGCTATATCTTCACGGATTATAAAAATCTGAAATATTTGCTCACTCAGAAAGAACTCAATCTTAGACAATGAAGATGGCTTCAATTGATCAAAGACTATGAATGTTTCATTGACTATCACCTAAGAAAGGCCAACACTATAGCAGATTCACTCAGTAGAAAGTTCATGAGAGCATTAAAGGCTATGAATAAGAGGCTTGATGTAGTTGACAGTGGAGCACTAATAGCAGAGTTGCAAGTAAAGCCTAATTTTGTGTAGCAAATCAAAGCTGCCCAGAAGCAAGATGACAGGTGAACTTCAGTAATATATCGAGTGAAGGATAGTGGCAGTGATGACTACACAGTGGCATCAGATGGCAATTTATATTATAAATAAAGATTGTGTGTGTCGAATCAACAAGAGTTGAAAAATAATATTCTGATAGAAGCACATCATAGTAGTTATGCCTTGCATCCAGGGGGTAACCAGATGTATCAAGACTTGAAGATGCATTATTGGTGGCCAGGAATGAAGCGGGATGTGACAGAGTTTGTGGGCAAGTGCTTGATATGTCAACAAGTGAAAGCTGAACATCAAGTGCCATTCGAGTTACTCCAACCCATTTCTATACCTGAATGGAAGTGGGATCGAGTGACTATGGATTTTGTGACTGGGCTACCTCTCACCAGAAGGAAACATGATGCAATTTGGGTGATGATCGACAAATTGACCAAATCAGCCCACTTTCTACCAGTGCGGATGGATTACCCATTGACTAAAATGGCTGAGTTATACATCAATGAGATAGTGAGACTTCATGGTGTGCCATCTTCTATTATTTCTGATAGAGATCCTCGTTTCACTTCCCAGTTTTGGAAGAAGCTACAGGAATCTTTGGGTACCAGATTACATTATAGCACAGCTTTTTACCCACAGATAGATGGGCAGTCTGAGAGAGTCATCCAGATACTTGAAGATATGCTGAGATGTTGCGTGCCCGAATTCAAGAACAGTTGGGAGAGATATCTACCTTTGGCAGAATTTGCATACAACAAGAGTTATCAGTCAATCATCAAAATGGATCCATATGAAGCATTGTATGGCAGAAAATGTAAAACTCCCCTGTGTTGGACAGAATTGAGTGAAAGCAAGCTAATGGGGTCAGATTTGATTTGAGAGACAGAAGAAAAGGTTCAAGTGATCAGACAACGACTGAAGGAAGCTAATGATAGACAGAAGTCCTATGTTGATCTCAAGAGAAAAGACATAGAGTTTCAAGTGGGTGATAAAGTATTTTTGAAGATTTCCCCATGGAAAAGGGTTCTCCGGTTCGAGAAGAAGGATGCCTCCAAGATTTATTAGGCCATATGAAGTGATTAAGCAAGTCAGACCAGTGGCATATAGATTGAAGCTTCCACAGGCTTTGGAGAAGATCCATGATGTGTTCTACGTATCGATGCTTCGGAGATACAAATTGGACTAGAGCCATGTGATCAAACCAGAAGAGATACAAGTGTTGCCTGACCTGACATATGAAGAATACCCAGTGAACATCTTAGCTAGAGAAGTCAGGCAACTCAGGAACAAGCGGAATCCACTTGTGAAAGTGCTATGGAATTATTATAATATGGAAGAAGCGACGTGGGAACCTAAAGCAACCATGCGACAACAATACCCACAGCTTTTCACTTCAGGTAAATTTCGAGGATGAAATTTTCTTTTTAGTGGGGTAGAATTGTAGTGTCCAAAAGACAGGTCTAGAAGTGTTAGTGCATGATTACTATAACACCCCGCTACCCCTGGAAAGGGATGTCGGGTTGCTACACACGCCACAAACATTTAAGCAAGAGCTAATATGTGTAATATCATGATTTCTTCATGACAAATAACATGTTATCCATGATAAATTATATGATGTGTTTTGGAACATGATTTGGATTACGCATGACCTACAAGAGTCAGTTTAGTGGATAGTTAGGCAAGCCTAATAGAGTCTTTTAGCTGTAGCCCTCTATTCTATTTGGACCCCAATCAGCTCCCCATTTGGATCCTCGCAATCCCTAAATGTATTTGGATCTTGTTTAAGGTCCCCTCTGTAAAAATGTTTTGAATGTGATAAAATAAAATGGTTTTTGATTCGTACCCGTAAGGTACCATCACTGTTCGATTCGTACCCGTAAGGTACCCTTACTGTTTACTCATTATCTACTATTGTGAGTCAGCAGGTGTATTGTTTGCTTGTGATATGTTTCTGAGTATGTGAATGAATCGATAAATTCTGTAATGATGTGAAAAAGATATGTGAATAAATATCTGATGCATTTGTGATAAATGCCATTTGCCTGGTGCTTTACACACCCCTCTGTTACGGATCTTTTATGGACATTCATGTGGAAAAGAGTGGTACCTTCATGTACCTATGTAATTTGTATAATAAACTAATGTTCGTAAATAAAGAGAGTTTTACCGAATAATGTTTGTTAAATAGGCTTGTATTATTCTGTTTAAATGTTATGGACATGAGTGCCTGTAAGATGTCTTGGTAGAGGCTTACTGAAGTATTGGATATGCATATCTGCTATAATTGATTTGTCTATAACGGATGTTATGAGTATTGATCGCATGAGAAGTCGTACATGGTTAATGCATGTTATAAATCTGTTCAAAAGCTACGAGTATGATTGTCTGTATGAAGCATTTGTAAAGAAATATTGACATATTGATGTGTTGGTTGTTGTAGTTGAGTACTTTATAAATTATTCGTTTATATGTTACAATGAGAATACAGGTATGTTATGTGTTATTTATCCACGAGACTTTAGCCGGGGTAATTACTGTAAGTATATTGGTAAGGGATTCATGTACGATATTTGTTGGGTTTAATGAACACGGTAAATTATATTGAGTAGGACGTAAGAGAAATAATAAGTTTTGGGTATGAGATAGACAATTGAATTTAGTTAATGAGCTAAGATTATTTTGGAATATCTTTGTATCGAGTTCTCTGTAGAACTACGTGCTTCTAATTCCCTAACATAGGGATACATAGGAAGTTTGTAATATTTATTTCAAGCCCGAACCAAATCTCAATATTAACATGTTTTGTTCAGTTTTGAACCAGTATCGGTTTGAACAATATGAAATGTTTTGGTTTAAGTATTGATACTGTAATTTGTACGATTTTGAAATATTTGTATCAATAGGGATTTCTTAACTTCATATTTCGAGGCTTAAAATGTATTTCGAGAATTTATGAAGGATAACTATCTTTAGGGCCATTAAGTGATTTAAAGCATATGATAAGTTTTGTATGATACATTCTTTTTGATTTAAAGTAAATAAGTATTTCCGTGTATGGTTATAAGACGCTAATGCATGTGGAATTGCTTAAGTTTTCGTAACAAAATAATGGTATTCGTTTGCAATAACTTTATCCGACATTCTATTATGTTTATATACATATTATTGATTCGCATGTGTTTGCCTAGGGAACCACTGTGAGTGGCGGCCCATTATTTGTTTCGCCGTTTAAGCATTATTGCGTAGCACGGTTGTTTGCCCGTGCAGGTTAGGAATCAGAGTAGCGCAGCGGTTCTCTGTGACTTTGGCCAACGAATCGGTGGATGTTATAGAATGTCACACCCCGTTTGCCCCCTAGTAGAATGAGCCTGTCTGTGTGAGCATGCATTTGCATGTGTTCGGCATATCATAAGGGTATTTTGGTAAAAATGCATGTTTTTGGGGTTTTGTTAGTATGTGGGTGCATATTTGGTAGTAGGGTGTGAATTAGTTGGGAAATGGTTGTGTGCATTTGAGCATACCATTGTAGGGTGTTTTTAGTTGGGAATACATTGGGTGTGTGTAGTGCATGCTTGTTGGGTGTGAGTGATTAGTTTCACCAATAGGAAATTGACACATGTTTAGGGCAAAAGAAAAGAAAAAGAAAAAGGAAAGAAAGAAGGGGAATGGCAGATTCACGTTTTCCCTTCTTCCCCTCACTTTTCTTCTCTTCTTCTTCCTCATTTTCTTCATCCTAAAAACCCTAGTGTGGATTCAAGTCGTATTTGTGGAATTAATCATCTCTTTGCATCCTTTTTGGTAAGTTAATGTATTCTTTTCCATTTGTTCTCATCTCTTTCTTCTTCTATGGGTTTAGATTTAATCTAGGGTTTGTTCTTTGTTTGTTCTTGTTCTTTATTGTGTTGTGTTTAGCTGAGGCTCCTCACGATCCTAAGGGCAAGGATATTGCTGGGACTAGTGGAGCTAAGTGATTGAAGCTTTGAATTTCAGGTCTGGGACTTTTGCTTGAGTTAATTGTTTGAATATGAATTTACTGTAATTTTTAGGGTTTATGTTCTTGAGAAGCTTGAATGCATTTATGCTTGATTTGGCTGTTTGAATTTCTGAATTGAATTGTATTTATGTTGTTTATATTGTATGGGATGTCTTCTGGAAGGTAAGAACAGATTTCTATGGTTTTGAATCAAATTTGGGATTGATTTCTGAGTTCTGGGAATTCTAAAAATGGGAAAATTGTGTTACTGTTGAATTTCCCCATTTCCAGAATGTTTGACGCGTGTCTAGCCAAGAAGAGAGGCCAGTCACGAGATGTGACTCCCAGTCACGACTCGTGACCAGCCAGAGAGGCCAGTCATGAGTGGTGACTGCAAGTCACAACTCGTGACCAGCCAAGAGGAAGCCAGTCACGAGGCGTGACTCCCAGTCACGACTCGTGACCGGCCTGAGAAGGCAATCACGGGTAGTGACTACCAGTCACGACCCGTGATCAGCCCAAAGAAGGAAGCCAGTCACGAGACGTGACTCCCCATTACGACTCGTGACCAGCAAGAGGGCAAGTCACGACCTGTGACCAGAAGAAGTCAGTCACGAGGCGTGACTCTCAGTCATGACTCGTGACCAGCCTTGTGAGGAGGCCAGTCACGAGTTGTGATCCCAGTCACGACTCGTGACCAGCCAACCTCGTTGGTCACCCCGTTTGGCCTATTTTCTGAAATTTCCCGGTTTTAACTCAAAAATGAATTTTCGTACTTCTTCCGAATGGACTTATACTGCTGTATGATGCATGTCATACTTTTATATGCTTTGATATGAGTGATACCATGATTCTTTAGATGAATTATATGTTATATTCTGAAATATGATTTGAATGACGCATAACCTGCTAGAGTTAAGTAAGTGGATAGTTAGGCATGCCTAATAGAGTCTTTTAGCTGCAGCCCTCAGTTTCATTTGGACCCCGATCAGGTCCCCGTTTGGTTCCTCGCGAACCCTATTATGTGTAAGGATCTTGTTTAAGGTCCCTTTTCAAAATGATTTGTGAAAGTTAAAAGTAAAATGGTTTTCTCGATTCGTACCTGTAAGGTACTGTCTGTAATTGTCTCGTACCCGTAAAGTACTATTTGTACACTCGTTATCCACTACCCAAAGTCAGCAGGTGTTCTTTTGGTGTTCGATTGGTTTGCTTTACTCTTATGACTATATACATGTGATATCTGCATGAGTATATTGATGAAATGTATGTTCAACTAATATGGAAATGGATATGAATTTGAGATGCAGAATGTATGGCTTTAAATTGTGAGCATGTTCTTATGAATTATGTTATGAGCTATTGCATTTTGCCATTGTGAATGTGTTATGCCTTGACGACCATTGTGAATGGCCATTCATATTTTATGTGTGTTTCCCCACTAAGTGTTTATCGCTTAGCACGGTGTTTTTGCCCGTGCAGGTGCGGAAGGAGTTTTGCTTTGAGAGAGAGTCGCCGCCGTCAAGCCAACACAGAAGGAGTTAGTGTAGGGCTTAATTTTGTAATCGTTGATGATTCTTTTTGTATAGAACTCTCTTGTATCAGTTTTGTTTCAGCTTTCGATTTTGTATTTATATTTTGGTTATGTAATATCTTTTGTTTCAGCTAGTTGATCAGAATATTATTGTAATGGTTTGTTATATTAATGTATGATCAGCTATTGCTTTCTTTTCCTTAATGTTTTAAATTATCTCATATTTCTTTATGTATGATATGAATGAATGTATGATTTGCTTTGTATCTATTTGGTGACACCTTTACTCATACGGTGTTTCACTCCTTATCGGATGGGATTGCCTACGTATGGGTAGGGGGTGTTACAGTTTTTGGTATCAGAGCCTAGGTTTAGGCATTTTTGGGTGTTGTTGTTTTGAGTTGCTTAGATGTGTATGTGTCTAGATCTGTGTTGGCTGATGCGGGTATTTCTTATTTGTTTAGATGGCTTCTAATTCTGCTCGTGGATCACTTGAGGAATCCGCCGAGAGTGTGAACCCTCAAGCTGTAGATCCATCAATTTCTGTGTCGGCTCAGCATGCTAGGGTCCAGCCCCAGGCCGCAGCCATACCTTTTGAGGCTATGTTCAGATTGCATCAGGACATGGCTAGGGTTTTGGAGAGAGTGACTGCTCCTAGAGCTTATGCTGTGAGAGCTAGAGAGGAGCAGGATGCGCCTGATGTTATTGCTGGTAAGTTCCTACTCCATGACACTGAATTGTATGCTCTAATTGACCCTGGTTCCACACACTCATACTTGTGCACAGATAAAATTGTTGATAAGTTGCATGTGGTTGATTAGTTAGATTATTAGATATGTGTGACCAGTCCATTAGGGCATAGTGTTAGTGTGAGTAGAGTCTTTAGGAGTTGTCCTTTGTTGGTTGAGGGAGTTGTGCTTCCAGCAGATTTGATTGAGTTGCCTTTAAGAGAGTTTGATCTGATTCTGGGTATGGACTGGTTGGGTAAGCATCAGGCTGTAGTTGATTGCCATAGGAAGACGGTTGTACTTCGGGATAGAAGACAGTCTCCTGTGTTTATAAAGGGTTTGGGTGCTAGTTCTTTGAATAATGTGATTTCTACAATGCAAGCCATGAGGTTTATCAGGAAAGGTTGTGAGGCTTTTCTAGCGGTCGTGTTGGATTCCAAGAGAGATCAAGTTTAGATTGAGGATATTCCTGTAGTGCGGGAGTTTAGTGATGTGTTCCCGAGTGAGTTGCCTGGTTTGCCTCCTGAGAGAGAGGTTGAGTTGTCCATTGAGATTATGCCGGGTACCACACCTATTTCGAAAGCACCTTATCGGATGGCTCCTGTAGAGTTGAGGGAACTTAAGACTCAGTTACAAGAGCTATTGGATAAGGGGTTTATTCGACCCAGCATATCTCCTTGGGGAGCTCCAGCTCTGTTTGTCAAGAAGAAAGATGGATCTTTGCGGATGTGTATCGATTACAGGCAGATCAATAAGGTCACAGTGAAGAATAAGTATCCGTTGCCTAGGATTGAAGATTTGTTTGATCAGCTTCGGGGTGCAGGTGTTTTCTCCAAGATAGATCTTCGATCAGGGTACTATCAGCTTCGAGTTCAGGATGCAGATGTGGTTAAGACTGCATTTCGGACTAGGTATGGCCACTATGAGTTTCTTGTGATGCCGTTTGGTTTGACCAATGCTCCAGCGGCTTTTATGGATTTGATGAACCGTGTGTTTAGGCCATACTTAGATCGATTTGTAGTAGTGTTCATTGATGATATCTTGGTGTATTCCAAGGATGAGAGTGAGCATGAGGAGCATCTCCGATTGGTTTTGCAGATGTTGAGAGAGCACCAGTTATTTGCCAAGCTTAGCAAGTGTGATTTCTGGCTTCGAGAAGTGTCATTCTTGGGTCACATTGTTTCAGCTAGGGGTATTCAGGTAGATCCGACCAAGATTGAGGCGATAGTTGATTGGAAAGCGCCTAGAAATGTTCAGGAAGTTAGGAGTTTCCTTGGTTTGGCAGGTTACTACCGTCGGTTTGTTAAGGGCTTTTCTGTGATTACCGCTCCGATGACTAGATTGTTGAGGAAAGGGGTCAGATAGATGCCAGTCTTGTTTTGATCAGTTAAAGCAGTTGCTTGTTGAGGCTCCTATTCTTACTCAACCCATCTCGGGTAAAGAGTTTGTCATTTATAGTGATGCTTCGGGTGTTGGCCTTGGATGTGTTTTGATGCAAGAAGGTAAGGTTGTGGCTTATGCTTCTCATCAGTTAAAGCCACATGAGAGGAATTATCCGATGCATGATCTTGAGTTGGCGGCTATGATCTTTGCTTTGAAGATTTGGCGTCATTATCTGTATGGAGAAAAGTGTAGGATCTTTTCGGACCACAAGAGCTTGAAGTACTTCCTCACACAGAAAGAGTTGAACATGAGACAGCGCCGTTGGCTTGAGTTGTTTAAGGATTATGACTGCATTGTGGATTACATCCTGGTAAGGCCAATGTAGTCGCTGATGCGTTGAGTCGGAAGTCAGTTTCAGCCTTGTTCCTGAGACAGTTCAGATGGAGATTTGGTTCAGATGGGGCTTTGATTGCCCAGTTGCGTGTGAAGTCTACCTTGAGACAGAGGATTGTGGATGCTCAGAGGGATGATGTGAGACTTCAGCGGATTGTGCAAGAGGTCAGATCGGATAACCAGTCAGAGTTTTCAGTTCAGAATGAGGTGCTTATGTTCAGAAATCGCTTGTGTGTGCCAGAGTCTGAGGATTTGAGGAATCAGCTTATGAGTGAGGCACATAGTACAATTTTTACTATGCATCCTGGCAGTGAAAAGATTTATCGGGACATGAAGCAGTTATATTGGTGGTCTGGTATGAAGCGTGATATAGTGGATTTTGTTTCCAAGTGCTTGACATGTCAGCAAGTAAAGGCCGAGCATCAGATTCCCTCGGGATTGCTTACGCCTTTATCCATTCCTGAGTGGAAGTGGGATGATATTGCCATGGACTTTGTTTCTGGTTTGCCTTTGACTCAGAAGAAGCATGACTCAGTTTGGGTAATAGTGGATCGACTTACGAAGTCAGCTCATTTTCTGCCAGTTAGAGTGGACTACTCGATGGATAGATTGGCCAGTATCTATGTAGATGAGATAGTTCGGTTGCATGGGGTGCCTTT
This sequence comes from Excoecaria cochinchinensis, assembly GCA_947683425.1. NCBI lineage: Eukaryota > Viridiplantae > Streptophyta > Magnoliopsida > Malpighiales > Euphorbiaceae > Excoecaria > Excoecaria cochinchinensis. The sequence goes on along the minus strand of CANTUQ010000146.1, from coordinate 4,909,115 downwards.
ATCCATAGTTTCAGATCGGGATCCGAGGTTTACTTCCAAGTTTTGGAAAGAGTTACAAAGAGCTTTGGGTACTAAGTTGAACTTCAGTACAGCATTTCATCCTCAGACAGATGGTCAGTCAGAGTGGGTCATTCAGATTTTAGAGGATATGATGAGGGCTTGTGCTTTGGATTTTTCGGGTAGTTGGGACAGATATGTGTCACTTATGGAGTTTGCCTACAATAATAGCTTTCAGTCGAGTATCGGTATGTCACCATATGAGGCTTTGTATGGTCGACAGTGTAGGACTCTGGTTTGTTGGACCGAGCGATCCGCGAGATCACTGATTGGGCCAGACTTGGTTAGAGATACCGAAGAAAAGATCAGAGTGGTGCAGCGGAATTTGAAGGAAGCCAAGGATCGACAAAAATCTTATGCCAACTTGAAGAGGAAAGACGTGTATTTTGAGATCGGGGACAAAGTTTCACCTTGGAGGAAAGTGCTTCGATTTGGAAAGAAAGGCAAGCTTAGTTCTCGTTTCATTGGTCCTTATGAGATTTTGGCTAAGGTAGGACCTTTAGCCTATAGATTGGCATTACCGATGGAGTTAGCAAAGTTGCACGATGTGTTCCATGTTTCGATGCTTCGTCGGTACAGATCAGATCCTTCGCATGTTCTTTCAGTTCAGGATATTCAGGTTCAGCTAGATTTTTCCTATGATGAGGAACCGCGAGCTATTCTAGCCCGAGAGGTGAGACAATTGAGAAGTAAGCAGATCCCTTTGGTAAAAGTATTGTGGATTTATCATGGAGTCGTGGAAGCGACTTGGGAACCAGAGGAGTCGATGAGAGCTCAGTATCCGCAGTTGTTCAGTTCAGGTGAGAATTTTGAGGACGAAATTCTTTTTAGTAGGGGAGAGTTGTCACACCCCATTTGCCCCCTAGTAGAATGAGCCTGTCTGTGTGAGCCTGCATTTGCATGTGTTCGGCATATCATAAGGGTATTTTGGTAAAAATGCATGCTTTTTGGGGTTTTGTTAGTATTTGGGTGCATATTTGGTAGTAGGGTGTGAATTAGTTGGGAAATGGTTGTGTGCATTTGAGCATACCATTGTAGGGTGTTTTTAGTTAAGAATGCATTGGGTGTGTGTAGTGCATGCTTGTTGGGTGTGAGTGATTAGTTTCACTAATAGGAAATTGACACATGTTTAGGGCAAAAGAAAAGAAAAAGAAAAAGGAAAGAAAGAAGGGGAATGGCAGATTCACGTTTTCCCTTCTTCCCCTCACGTTTCTTCTCTTCTTCTTCTTCATTTTCTTCATCCTAAGAACCCTAGTGTGGATTCAAGTCTTATTGGTGGAATTAATCATCTCTTTGCATCCTTTTTGGTAAGTTAATGTATTCTTTTCCATTTGTTTTCATCTCTTTCTTCTTCTATGGGTTTAGATTTAATCTAGGGTTTGTTCTTTGTTTGTTCTTGCTCTTTGTTGTGTTGTGTTTAGCTGAGGCTCCTCGTGATCCTAAGGGCAAGGATATTGCTAGGACTAGTGGAGCTAAGTGATTGAAGCTTTGAATTTCAGGTCTGGGACTTTTGCTTGAGTTAATTGTTTGAATATGAATTACTGTAATTTTTAGGGTTTATGTTCTAGAGAAGCTTGAATGCATTTATGCTTGATTTGGCTGTTTGAATTTCTGAATTGAATTGTATTTATGTTGTTTATATTGTATGGGATGTCTTCTGGAAGGTAAGAACAGATTTGTATGGTTTTGAATCAAATTTGGGATTGATTTTTGAGTTCTGGGAATTCTGAAAATGGGAAAATTGTGTTACTGTTGAATTTCCCCGTTTCCAGAATGTTTGTCGCGTGACTAGCCAAGAAGAGAGGCCAGTCACGAGACATGACTCCCAGTCATGACTCGTGACCAGCCAGAGAGGCCAGTCACGAGTGGTGACTGCAAGTCACAACTCGTGACTAGCCAAGACGAAGCAAGTCACAAGGCGTGACTCCCAGTCACGACTCGTGACCGGCCTGAGAAGGCAGTCACGGGTAGTGACTACCAGTCATGACCCGTGATCAGCCCAAAAAAGGAAGCCAGTCACGAGACGTGACTCCCCGTCATGACTCGTGACCAGCAAGAGGGCAAGTCACGACCCGTGACCAGAAGAAGTCAGTCACGAGTCGTGACTCTCAGTCACGACTCGTGACCAGCCTTGTGAGGAGGCCAGTCACGAGTTGTGATGCCAGTGACGACTCGTGACCAGCCAACTTCGTTGGTCACCCCGTTCGGCCTATTTTCTGAAATTTCCCAGTTTTAACTCAAAAATGAATTTTGTACTTCTTTCGAATGGACTTATACTGCTGTATGATGCATGTCATACTTTTATATGCTTTGATATGAGTGATACCATGATTCTTCAGATGAATTATATGTTATATTCTGAAATATGATTTGAATGACGCATAACCTGCTAGAGTCAAGTAAGTGGATAATTAGGCATGCCTAATAGAGTCTTTTAGCTGCAGCCCTCAGTTTCGTTTGGACCCCGATCAGGTCCATGTTTGGTTCCTCGAGAACCCTATTATGTGTAAGGATCTTGTTTAAGGTCCCTTTTCAAAATGATTTGTGAAAGTTAAAAGTAAAATGGTTTTCTCGATTCATACCCGTAAGGTACTGTCTGTAATCGGCTCGTACCCATAAAGTACTGTCTGTAATCGGCTCGTACCCATAAAGTACTGTCTGTACACTCGTTATCCACTACCCAGAGTCAGCAGGTGTTCTTTTGGTGTTCTATTGGTTTGCTTTACTCTTATGACTATATACATGTGATATCTGCATGAGTATATTGATGAAATGTATGTTCAACTAATATGGAAATGGATATGAATTTGAGATGCGGAATGTATGGCTTTAAATTGTGAGCAAGTTCTTATGAATTATGTTATGAGCTATTGCATTTTGCCATTGTGAATGTGTTATGCCTTGACGACAATTGTGAATGGCCATTCATATTTTATGTGTGTTTCCCCACTAAGCATTTATTGCTTAGCACGGTGTTTTTACCCGTGCAGGTGCGGAAGGAGTTTTGCTTTGAGAGAGAGTCGTCGCCGTCAAGCCAACACAGAAGGAGTTAATGTAGGGCTTAGTTTTGTAATTGTTGATGATTCTTTTTGTATAGAACTCTCTTGTATCAGTTTTGTTTCAGCTTCCGCTTTTGTATTTATATTTTGGTTATGTAATATCTTTTGTTTCAGCTAGTTGATCAGAACATTATTGTAATGGTTTGTTATATTAATGTATGATCAGCTATTGCTTTCTTTTCCTTAAAGTTTTTAATTATCTCATGTTTCTGTATGTATGATATGAATGAATATATGATTTGCTTTGTATCTATTTGGTGACACCTTTACTTATACGGCGTCTCACTCCTTATCGGATGGGATCGCCTACGTATGGGTAGGGGGTGTTACATAGAATGTCTTTATTGATTGTCGAATTGTAATTAAGTTTGTTTATTTGCATTTGTAATAAGTTGTAATAGTATTTAGTGCGAATAATGGTGTGTGGATGACATAGGTTTACGATGTGCATGTTTGGAGGTTATGATTATTAGAAATTTTATTGTTCTGATTTCTGCTTTGCCATGTGTGTCCTTGTCTTGTGGCACCTTTTGCTCACCGTAGCTCTTCACCCTTCGAAATGCTACGTACGGGAGTTGGGGGTGTTACACGGCATCTTTTTCAACTGCCTCAATATCGGATCCTCCTCCGGCTCTTTTTCCATGGGATCTTGCGGCTTTTCTACCTCCGGAACTACCCTTCCTCTCCAGGTTACCGCTTCGACTTTCTTTTTTCCATCCTTCTTCTCTTCTTCCTCCTCCGAACCCCATGGGTTGGGAAATCCTTCAACATCAGAGTTATTATCATCATCTCCACTTTCATCAGTGGACCAGCAGTCGATCATTGCCATGGGCATCCCTTCTTCACTAGCCTCATGAAGGCTCGTGATAGCAACGTTTGCGTCGACTCCGTATAAATCCTTCAAAACTACCCATTCGGGCAAGTTATACCCAATCATGAACACCGGTGGGGGTACGTTGTTGCATCCAGACTTTTTCTTGTTTCCTCTCTTTTCCAGATCTTTGACCTGCTTGGAATCAATCAGATCCTGAATCGCGTGCCTGAGCGCCTTGCAATTATCGGTTGTGTGCCCGGTGTGCTGGTGATAGGCACAGCACTCCTCATCTTTATGCCCTAGTTGACCCTGGTGTAGAGACTAGGTCCTGAGGCAGCTCAGATCAGAGTTACCCAATGATGATAAGCTGCCTGTGACAGGCAAAAAGGTTGAAAGTGATGATTTCTTTATCAAATTTAAATTTTAGATTAAAAAAATAAAAAAATAATAAAAAATATTTTAAAAATTAAATTTGAAAAATGGAGTTTGAAAATTATAGTGTTTTTAGTTAAATTTGAAAAAAAAAATCGTGTATCAGTAATGGCGACACTTGCGCGGGGAGCCTGTGCGCGAGACGTCTCTCCGCACGCTGCTGTGTACTGGGCAAATGTGCGCCTCGATGCCCGTCGTGCGCACCGACGGGCGTCGATCGTCCCTGTTCCGCCGAAAATACTTATTTTTGACCCAAATGTGTTTTTTTGAAGATTTTTTCACCGAATTTAGATGGAATTTTGTTGATGAGAAATTGATTTTTGAGACAAATAAGATGATTGTTTGTTCTTAAAAATCCAATTTTCTTACTTTTGTCTTTTAATTATTTTTACTTGAGTTTTCTCAAATATTTTTATTTAAATCCCTTTTTGATAGAAAATAGATTTTGGGTTAAACAAAACAATTGTTTGTTCTTAAAATCCAATTTTTTTTTTATTTTGTAAAAAAAAAATAAGATTTTTCATAAATAATTTTTTCTTGAGACAAACAAAAAATAATTGTTTGTTCTTGAGATCATTTTTATTTCTTTAATCAATAAATATCATTTTTTAGACAAAGAAATTCATTATTTGTTCTTAACAAGTTTTAGTTTATTTCATTTTTTTTTCGCAATTTACTTTTTTGGGATAAAATTCCAATTTTTATAATCTTCAATTCTAATTTTGCAAAATAAAGCAAGGAAATCAATCATTTTTTTCCTTTCATCAAATCCGAACTCTGAGGGTAAACATTCTAGATTTGATCTCTTTTTTTAATCTCTTTTATTTATTTTTGTTCATGTTTAATTGATTTAACATATAAATTTTTATCGTTTTCATTTATTTATTTATTCTATTGTTTGTATATTTGTTTTATTTAATATGTTTATATATTATTATTATTATCATTTAATTATTATAATTATTTTATTATTGTTATTATTATTATTATTATTATTATTATTATTAATTAATTAATTAATTAACATGTTGTTTTATTTATTTCAATCATATCATTTAATTCCTCTGTCATTCATAATGCATTTTTTTCATTTATTTTAATTTATTAACATTTTAAATCATTTGTCATTTTGACGTCATCCTATTTTATTTTTTTATTTAATTATTTATTATATATTTAATTGATTTAATTACTAATATTATTTTATTTATTTTTATTTTTTACTCCCATAGTTGTTGTTTTTGCTTAGGCATTCTCGCGAGCAAACTGGGAGATTCAGGAGGCTCGTTTGGTTTGCCAATTTTTTTGCTTTATTTGTAATATTTAATTTATTTGGCTTTTTCATTTATTTTGCCATGTAATTCTTAATAAAATTGTTTATTTTATGCACATTTAAAAAGAAAATCACAAAAATGTTTCTATTAATTAAACTTGGAACTTTTTCTAATTAAAAAGGGACCAATGTTCTAGTTTTTCCATCCAAAATAAATTGTCACATTAAAATTATTTTCTTTAACCATGCATGCGAGAACCAATGTCCTCATACATAATAAATAGCCTATTTTATGTATGATTTTTATTTTATTTACAATGGAGTTTGTATTTCGCTCCTAGTTTTGTTGTAATTTATTGTACTCTTATTTACTTTATTTTAATCTTGTTTTATTTACCGCTTTCATTATATGATTGACATGCGTGTTAAATTACTGCATTTAAATGAATGAGAAAAGGGATAAAATCTTAAATTCAAAACTCAATCGTAATTTAATCAAGGTATGAATAAATGGGAAGTCCCGAACCATCTTTGGTCTTAGGCTCAACGAGGTTAGAGGACCATCTCAATGTCTCATTGGGGCGGGGCCTCCAAAATATCTCTTTTTGCCCAAAAAGGACCAATTTGCATAGTCCTAGGTCCCATGAGGTTAGAGGACCATCCCAATATTCTATTGGGGTGGGGCCTCCAAAATATCTTTGGCTTGCCCAAAATGGATGCATATGCGCTGTTTTAGTCTCACTGAGGCTAGACGACCTTTGCCAATGTTTTATTGGGTGGCGACTCCAAGAAACCTCCTTGTTGCCAAAAATAGATGCACTTGTAATTTCTTACAAGTTTTTATGAACCTCTCTTGAAAGCCCTAAGAGCGGGCATTCGGGGCCATCCCGAGGTTCGGCGCGCGTCACACCTGGGTCCTAGCGGGTCATGGTGGTAGGGGTTGCAATTTTCTTTCTTTCATCAGCCTCCTGAGTACCCAAGAAAGAGACCTCCCTATATTTGAGAAATGCCTCGAGGTAGTGTTTGTGACAGAGACTTCTGCTATCTTGCTCATCCTAGCACTACTGCTACAGCTTACTGGTTGGTTTGCGCCCTGACTACTACCTCCCTTCTTAGCATAGGCCTCATTGCTCACCCTTCTTGTGAGGTACTCCCCTTCAGCTTTAATGGCTATATCCTTCAATGATTGCCAGTCTCTTAAACCCTTCATCTTCAGTCCATCCTTCAGATACGGGCTAGCATTCTTGATGGAAAGCCGAATCTGATCTTGGGTATCTGGCTTTCTTTTTATTTCCATCACTCGGTTCCTCCATCGAGTTAAGTACTCGTGAAATGACTCCCTAGCCCTTTGCTGTAGCAGCTCTAAATCCTTCAAGGTCACCTCTATCCTTGTGCTGCAATCATACTGTCGAAGGAACTCTTCTGTCAATAGGTCCCAATCATCCTTAGTTCTCCTATCGAGCCCGTGGTACCAATCTATTACTAGGCCTATTAAGCTCAAGCAGAAGTACTATATCTTTGTAACGTCCGGCATCTTAAAGTTCTGAGGGATCAGATATTCTCCCTCCAGCTCCTTGTCTTCGGGGTTCATCCCTTGACCCCTTGTCAACATCCTCGATATTGCTTCAAATTTTTCCTCCATCTTCTTTCAGATGGCCTCTTTTGTCTGAGGTGCCCTTCCCCTCACAGATACTAGCTCTTCGTATTCATCTTCTTCCCAATCCTTGTCTACCCTATAAGCAGCCCCTCTTCTCTGTCCTGCCAATATGTTAGCCCTTAAATCCACCGGTGGTGAGCGAATCTCTTCTTGTGGATGCTCTCTGACCTCCTCCTATTTGTTTTATCTCATGGGAAGAGGAGCTGGGTTCTGTGGCATAGGCTGTGTCATCATTGCCATTATGGCCATCATTCTATTCTCAAATTCTTCAAACCGTCTTCCTACCTCTTTGGCTATTATGTCCTTGGTGGCGTCTATCCATCTTGGCCAGTTAGCCATTTCACCGTGTATGGAAAAATTTGAGGAGGTAGCATGACTACTTTTGAAAAGTGAGTTCGAATATTCTACCCTTTTTGGTAGTTTAAAGAACGAATTTTTGCATAGCTGCCCACAAGGACCTCTTGACCACCTAGGTAGATCTATGATGGCTGCAAAATATATCCGGTCAGGATGATGCATGAATGACAAATAATGCATGGTCGTGCTATGCAGCATCCACAACCACATGCAAGCAAGTAGATCCTTCCAACCTTATCACTCCCACACCCGAGGTCTTATGGTCTCTTTCTTAGGTGGGCTTGATCCATAGGTTAACGGGGAACCTAATGAATGCGTATGATGCATAGTGGAAAACCTGTAGCATAATCTCTCTTAACTAATGTGCATACGTAAATCTTTTGATCATTGTGTATTTAGGCAGTCCGAATAAATTGACATGGGCCTATCAGGGCATTAAAGCCTTTGATTAGGTCACTAATCAACTTATTTTGGTCTGACCAATACGAAATGATCCATATAAAAAGTATAGTATTATGGTTCATACCACCTAGGGTAAGTATCTACTTTTGTTGCATGAGCCTTGGCTAGGGTAATGTTACTTTTGGTCTGCCCAAGCATGATCCCTACCAATGGGTTTAGCTCGTTATGAGCATAGTGACTGGTCAGGTCATCATTTGATATACCACATGGTACTAGACTGAAGTAAATGTTGCATTACACACCTAAAACAATCATTTAATTCAATCTTAACATCACATACTGTAGACACCGGGTCCCGAGGCGGTCCAAGATCAGGATTACCCGATGATGAAATAGAAGACCGATTTTCGGCAAGAAATGTGAGAATCGATCGTTCCCTTGTCAAAGATGTGTTTTTCGGAAAATAATTAAAAATATATTTTTTTTGGGAAATTAAAACTAAAATGGAGTAAAAAATATATTAATTTTGTGTCAAAATTTAAAAAAAAAAAATCGCGAAGGACGCCTGCGGCAGCGCGGGGCTGCCCCAGCGCGCAGCCTCGCGCGAGGCGAGGGGGGCCGCGTGCCCCCCTGCGCGCAGAGGCGGGCGCCGCGTGCCCCCATGCGCGCGAGGCGAGGGGCGCCGCGCGCCCCCCCTGCGCGCAGAGGCGGGCGCCTCGCGCGCAGCCCCTGCGCGCGAGGCAGGGGGCGCCGCGCACCCCCCTGCACGCGAGGCAAGCTGCCTCGCGCGCAGCCCCTGCGCGCGAGGAAGCTGCCTGCTGCGCGCGGTGCTGGGGCACCACGCGCGCAGCAGGCTGCCGCGCGCGCCCCTCTCCGCCCGACCTGGTCTTCGCCTGTCCGTTTTTCTCACTGTTTTCAGTCTGATTTTTTTTCAGTCTGACATTTCCGTTGTTTCACCATTTTATGATATTTTAGATTAACTAAAAATAAAGTTTTTTTTGTCCCTTGCCATTTTTGGCCAAGGCAAGATTAAATAGAATTTTTCCCTCATTTTTGGGGGAGGACGGCAATTAATTTCAAAGGCTTTCTTTCAACTTTTTCTCTCCAGCAAAGGGGTTCTTGAGCTTCTTTTTTCTCTTCTTTCTCAAGCTTTGATCTTGATTTGATTTTCAAAAATACATAATCCATTTTGTTGAGTGATTTGGGCTTGGAAAATTAATTTCCTTTTGCTCAAATCATCCACCAAAAAAAATATTTTCATCAAAATATTTTCTTGGTTTTATTTCAAAATATTAATTTCTACATTTTTCTTCAAATATTTATCACCATAAATCCGACAAGGAAAATCGATCGGGACACTGTTTCCCAATCTAAAAATTCTGAGGGTAAATATTCTTGAACTCATCCTCATTTATTTTTTGTAAGGTATTTATTGTTGTTAATATTTTTTTTGTTGCTATTATCATATTTATTCATGGTTAATAGTTTCTATTTTTGCTACTGTTGACATCCCTAGCCTTGCTTTTGGTCCAACTTCTCTATGTGGATTTGATTTGATTTTATAGTTTAATTTTTACTTGTTTTGCCGTTGGTCACCAATCCCCATTTATATTATCATTACCCTTGTTATTTGATATTATCCTCATGTAGCAATATTGTCATTATCACTATTACCATCACTATTTGGTCCATCCATTGTTTTTATTATTATTACCATTATTATTATTATAGGTTGCTGCCATGTAGTTCATTAATATTATTATTATTATTATTACCATTGTTAACATCATTTCTAATTGATTATTCTGTTTTCATATTACATATCATTCATTATTATTATTATTTGCATTATTACCATCCTATTATTATTATTATTATTATTACTATTATTATTATTATTATTATTATTATTATTATTATTATTATTATTATTATTATTATTATTATTATTATTATTATTATTATTATTATTATTATTATTATCATTATCATATGGTTTTATTATGATTATTATGTCTACTATCATCCTATTTATTGTTGCATTGTTATTTACTGTTGATAATTTGATTTATCTTGTTGCATTGTTATCATTGTTATTATTATTATATTTATTATTTGTTTGATTAATTCACTTTGAATATTTACTAATATTTTGATGTTAATTTTTGTATGAGTTTTAATTTGAGTCGGGCCTTGCGAGCGCCCCGCGACTCCCCGGGTGGGTCGCGACGCGTGGACGGACACTCCATTTTTGTGAGATCTTTTCAATTCCCCATCCTTTTGTGTGTTTATTTGTGAATAATTATTTTATTTGTGTACGCGTGCGATAAAAAATCACAAAAATATTTCTATAATTAAATTAGAATTTTCAATAATAAAATTGGGACCAATATCCCTTATTTTAGCCCAACCATAAAAACATCACAACTAAAATGAAGAGTCAATTTTCAATAAAATGGGATCACTCATCCCGGTTTTCTCCAAACAAACCAAAACGACTCTTCAAACCCTCTTTAAATTAAAACGAAGGAACCAATGTTCCTAATTTTCGAACAAGTGCGAAGGAACCAATGTTCCTTAAATAATGGCCCGATTTATGTATGTTCTTTTATTTTGATCTTGCGTGAGTGTTTAAAGTTATGTACATTATTTTCCTTTGGGCCCTTGTAATTAATATTTGGGGGCAACTTTATTTATCTTTTGGGGATTGTATTCCGTCCCACTTACATCTTTAACCTCCTTTTATTGGGGTTGTATTCTGCCCCTATTTCTATTGTAATTGCGTGCTTGCGTGTTTACCGCTTTCATTTATCGCTTTCTCTATCTATTGCTTTATCGCTTTTATTTACTTCCTTTACGTGCTTGAAATGCGCTTTTACTTTTAATGCATCGCTCGTGTGAGATGAGAGATATAATTTTAAGAATTTAAAAACCCATTTATAATTAACCAAAGCATAAATAAGAGGGAAGTTCCGGACACCATATCTCTGGTTTAGACCAATAGAGGTGAGAAACCTTTTCCCAATTTCTTGCAAATTGGGTGGCGACTCCAAATACCTCAAAGGTGCCTTTAGGCGTCAATAGGCTAGGTTATTCTCCCCAATGTTCTATTGAGAGGAGTATACTGATGATGTCGCATGGCGCCCATGATTAAAAGACGCGAACCTCATACCTCGAATCCTAAAGCGGATTCAAAGCGAGAGCCCTTGCTGGGTTGCCGGGTACTTCCGGCGCGCGTCACAGTGGCGACTCCACTGGGGACTTTGTGTTTGAGACTTCACTCCGAAAGTGCTTTGCTTAAAATTTATAATTGGGTTTTGACACTTAAAATTCTATCTCTTTTCGAAAATTGCATCATATCATTTTAGAGCCTTAGACTTACGCTAGTTGGTCCCTATCTTACCTCGGTGTGTTCCCGAATCACGACCCTACTTTCACTCATTGTAGGGAAGTGTTAAGGATAATCACCAGCCCAAGCCTTGTACCTTTTGGTATATCAAAATGGAAACCCGATCGGTCGTTATGCTCGTGATGAGCTAGACCCGTTGGCGCGGACCATGCTTGGGTAGCCCTAAAAGTTTCATCACCTTGACCAAAGCTCATCTAATGGCAAATAGAAACTTCCCCTAAGAGGTATGCTCCTTAATACGATGCTTGTGATGTGGGCTGTCACGTATTAACCAAAATCAACCAAATCAAATGGTCTTCATCAAAGGCTTTTATGCCCCGTTGGGCCCACTTTGGTTTAATTGGATTGCCCAAATACGTAATGGCCAAAACCCATACGAATGTGCATTAGATTAAGACTGTTATGCTGCCGGTTTTTCACCGTGCACCATACGTGTCCAATGGGTTCCCTGTTAACCCTTGGATGAAGCCTGCCTAGGAAAGTGACCGCACTACCTCGTGTGTGGGAGTAACAAGATTAGAAGGTGCTATGTGCTTGTATGTGGTTGTCTATGTTGCATTGACACGATCATGCATTATAACTGTCATCCATTCATCATGCTAACAATTTGAGCTTTTCAGCCATCATAGATTCATCCAAGTGGACCAGAAGTTCTGACGGCCGGCTAGTGAGAACAGATTCACCCTTCGAATTGCTAGAATTTGTGCCTTTTTGGGATTCTGAGTCATTCTCAACAGGTAGCGAGTCATCGTCAATGGCAGAAGAAGCTGGAAACTTAACCACCCAAGACCTTGCCAGGAGGCTGGAGGATTTTGAACGAAGAATGCTAGAAATGATGGGAGCAATGGCCGAAAGATTTGCACAGCCTCTTGCTCTCCAAGCACCAGTTGCTCCACAACCGCCGGTAGCCCCTCCTCCGGGGCAAGCCGAACCACCTGTTGGTGGGGAGGCTCCCCTCGCTGGAGCCATTGCCCATCAACCTGTAAATGAGCCTAAAGCTACGGCTGTGCCAGTTGAACCCGGAAGAGCAAGGATCCCAAACCCTGATGAGGATTTCGCAATGGAAAAAGAGGTTGAGAAGATAGCAGCCCATCAAGCCATAAGGGGTGGAGCACCCAGGGTAGAAGACGAGGCTATGAGGGGTATGAGACAGCAAATTGAGGCAATCACCCGCATGTTGACAGCTGGCAAGGGAGTGAGCCCTGAAGATGTGGATTTGGATGATGGAGAGCTGTTGCCCCAGAGGTTTAAGATGCCAGACCTGCCAAAATTTGACGGTACATCGGACCCTTCTGCACATGTTAAGCTATACACCCTGATCATGAAGGGTACAGGGTTGACTAAGAGGCAAAAAGTGGACTATTTCTGTCTCAGCTTAGCTGGCCCAGCAGTGGATTGGTACCATGGGCTGGATCGAAGAGCGAAAGAAGACTGGAATCTGTTAACAGAAGAATTCCTTGGCCAGTATGATTGCAGTACCAAGATTGAGGTCACATTAAAAGATTTAGAAGTGCTGAAGCAGAAATCAGGGGAATCGTTCCATGAGTACTTGACCCGATGGAGGAATCGAGTGATGGAGATAAAGAGAAAGCCTGATACCTCAGATCAGATCAGGTTATTTATCCGAAATGCTAGTCCATATTTGAGGGATGGGTTAAAAATGAAGGGACTCAAAGATTGGGAGTCACTTAAGGACATAGCCATTGAAGTTGAGGCTGAGCATTTAGATAAAGTGGCTAGATCTGCAGATGTGGCTTCAGGCAAAAATAAGGGAAGCAGCAGTGATAACGGGGGCAATAATAAGGTGGCAGAAGTTTCTACTATAGGGACGGCTCCCAAACATCTCACTATCTCGGGCAGACCATTATCTTGGCACTTCACCCGTCTCATCAAGGAAGGAAAGTTGCAACCCTTGCCAGCTGGGCCCGCCCCAAGTCGAGGGAAGCCGAAGCATAGGACGGACTGGTATTGCGCATATCATCAGTACACAGGGCACAGAACAGACTACTGTCGTCCTTTAAGGGACCGAATTCAAGCCTTGATTGATGGCAAACAGGCTATTAATCCTGGGCAGAGAGAAAGTCAAGAGAAGTCAGCCCATTGTGCTATGATTGGTTCAAGCTTACCGGAATGGTATGTGCTGCAAGACTTGTATGGAAATGGGTATGCCACTATTACTGGCCCTGAGGCAGATGAAGGAGAGACTTTTGTGGCAATGATAGGCTGTTGGTCCAGCAGCGAAAGCGGGGAGGAGGAGGAAGGTGAGAAAAAAGAGGGTTCTAACCAAGAATTGAGTATGGCCAGCCTTTCACGACAGATTGAGGAGACTCGTGCATTAATGGCCCAAGAGATGGATAGATGGCTTGAGGAGCTCGAAAGGAGGTTGATAGCTATGATTAAAGCTATGATTAAGGAGAGAATAGATGCCCTGGCACTAGTCCTACAAGCCCGATTGATGGCGGCTACCTTTAACCGGGTTGAGTCGACCCCTATCGAGATAGCCCATACAGCGACAACCACGGCATCTCCTAGTGCCACTAAGCCCCGAGGCAAGGAACCACTTGATTTACCAGTGGGACAAGGAGGTGGTAAGAGACCTACTCTGGAACATGACAATATGCTTGAGGAGGATGGAGATCTGATGAAAGAGCATGCTCTGAAAAATGAAAACCTAAATATCCGAGATGGTTGTAAGGGCAATGTTAAAAAAGCGGGAGAGCCATCAGTGAGAAGGAATCAAAGATGTTACTCTGATTTGGGTAGACCCTTGTCGTGGGTTTTTGAGAAGCTAGCGAAGAGGGGGTTATTGCAGCCATTACCCGCGAGGCCCGCCAGCAGTCAGGGGCAGCCCCACCACATAGCGGATCAATATTGTGCATTCCACCAGCACACTGGACATTTGACAAACTACTGCCGAACTTTGAGAGACCGGGTTCAGGACCTCATCGATTCCAAGCAAATCACGGATCCCGAGAAAAGAGAGAAGAAAAAGAAGGCAGACTACAATGCAATCCTTCCACCATAGATGTGATCGGGCCAATCCACTTCATCGGCATGTTCCTCCAAGGCCACAAGCAGAAGATCACGTTTTTAATGCTTACTGCTTTTCAATTCCAGAACTCTTTTAGGACAATTCGGTTATTGTAACATTTTGAACAATTTCTGTTTTGTTTATGTAATATTTCTTCGATTTCATTTCTTATGATCACAATGAATTCATTCATTTTGGCCTTAATTCAATTAATACGATTTCGTCTAATTTTGGAAACCTCGGGGAATCCAAATAAGGTCTTGATAGCATCTGATATAACTCCTGAAGCGAGGATAATTTTGAGAGATGTATAAAAAAAAGAAAGAGCCTTTGCCCGGACCTAGTATGACACGCTGAAGATGGACAAGGACACTATCAAGACCAACGCTACTTCCACATGCCAACATGACGACGAACCGAATTTTGAAAGCCACTTCTTCGCATCCACGACACCTGAGCTACATATGGTGTCGCCGAATAAAATCAAGCTTCGCAAGTTACGCCAAAAGTCGGACAAATAAAACTCAAAACCACCATGAGAAATATACAACCCATCAGGACCAAGCCATATGACCTTTTTCTCTCTACCCATTCGGAATGTGTACCCCAAAACCGATTATGACTGACCCTTAACCATCCAAAACCCTCATAACCAAATTTCTTACCAAAATTTAATGCCCGACCGAATTGAACAACAATGGTCCCAGTGGTTAAGATGAAAAGTGCACGTATGTGTAAACTTCAGGACTTGAGCAAAGCTTGTAAAAAAAAAAAAAAAAATTAGGTTAAAAAAAAAAATTGGGGTGTAAAGAAAAGAGAGAATTGGTAGGGGGCAAGGGAATGCTATTTGGGGGGCAAGCTTTGTTCAAATCCCGTTGATCTACACATGCCTGCACATTGCCATTCTTCTTAGCTACTGAAGAGGACTAAAAGGGCTAACCCCCGAGCCATCCATCCAATCCCAGCCGACGAAAACAATTTCGAAAGCTTGAACTACCAAGGCCAATAAAAGTACCCCAAATCATCAAAGCCCAAAATGTTACCCTAGCTCGGCCATTGAACAGCCATTCCAGGGCCCAAACCACCAAAGCCAATAAAAGCAAAGCATGAAACTTCGCATTCAACTCCCAAATAAGGAACCCATCACCTCAACCAGTCTGCGCGAGAGCTAAGACCAAAACTTTGATATCAAGAGCAACCACTCCCGGAAGCAGTGGTCTCTCCGGCCAATAGAGATGAAAGAAATTCAACTGACGTTGACGGACTGAAAGAGGGTCCATGGCAAAGGCTAAAAAAAAAAAGAAAAAAAAGAGAGAAAATATTCAATCAAGAAAACCCGCGAGGGCTGATTGATAACAGGAGTTTGATGCTCTCAAGATCTATCCCGAGATTAGATGATGTCCCATATTTTTCGAGTTAATGCGAAATAGTGATCATGTGATATGAAATCAGATTGAAATATATGCATTTATGCAAAGATGTATTGGTATGACCAGAGCAGTTCATCTTGCACACTCAAAATTGTCCGAGTCCGGCATAAAACTAGCACATTGTTACCAACTAACCTCTGCCACTCTCGCCACCCCGGCACTTCAGTCAACTCACCTTGCTACCCACTGCGAAGCCAACCTTACAGCACCTTCCTAAAAAAAAAAAAAAAAAAAAAAAGCCAAGCTCATACAACCAAAATCTGAGACATAAGCACATGCCAATCATACCCGAAAGATCTTTCGCGACAACTCCAACTTCTCTCACACAAAAAAAATAAAAAAAAGGCCGTTAGAGATGAAAACCGTGACTGGCGCTCTAAGCAAAAGTTAGGCCAAAGGGCAGTGTGAAAACCTGGCGACAGGCAGTCTGCCCTACAAAAAATAAAATAAATAAAAGCCGCTGGATTGGGTTGGGTCCATTCCAGGCAAAAAATAAGGCACAGGGTTATATGAAAATCCGACAAGGACGCATCTCCCGCTAAGAAAAGCTAGTGCGAAAATCCACGAGGGACGCACTACCTTCAAATAATGACTACAGGTACCAGAGGAGAACCTCATAATCCCTTAAAGGCATGAAATTCAAAGGCAATCCAAGAGGGCATCAAGTCAACTGCAACGGATAACCAAACCAGCTGATGCCCCCGATTCCACTCCGATGAATTCTTATCCTGCATTGCTTTATGACACATACATCTCGCGTGCATGCTCACTATTTATACCTGCATATTTGTCTTCTAAATTTTGCAGAAAGAGAGTCTCAACACTAACACCCACAAAAGGCGAGCGACGACATCAATCCAACATCAGCTCAATCGTCAAATCGAAACAGACAATCAACCAAAGGGCTCATAGACAGCATCACTACTTCAAATCACATAAGGGTTTGCACGCCGCCAGTACTACTATTCTTTGAAAGGTTTGCACGACAATGGTACTACCACTTCAGAACAAGTTGCTTGATGACGGTACTACCACTCCACGGAGGGTTTGCACGATCACGACATTACCGCTACAACAATAGCCCACACACTGAAAACTGCAACAGTGCCATCCAGTCCGGGAAAGCGACCGCCTCAAGCATACTTTATATGACGATGCCCAACATGCATTCACGCATGCATGAACTTTATATATATCTTGCACAAGAAATTCTTCGCACACATTTCGTGCCCATGATCTTTGCGTACTTGCAACACGTAATCCTTTGCACATGCTTAGCACAAGCACTTATCACGTGCATCTAATCTCCCCATTATCTCTAAGTCCTTATCCAATAGGCATCCTCAATATCATCAAAATATTATCTTCAAAATCCTTGCTCAGAAGGCATTCTCAGTCTCTTCGGAGCATTACCTTTAAGTCCCTGTCTAACAGGCATCCTCAATCTCTTTAAAACACTATCTTTAAGTCCTTCTTCAAAAGGCATCCTCAAAACTTTATCTTCAAGTCCTTATTCACAAGGCATTCTCAGTCTCTTCGGAGCATTATCTCTAAGTCCTTATCCAACAGGCATCCTCAATATCTTCAAAATATTATCTTCAAAGTCCTTGCTCAGAAGGCATTCTCAGTCTCTTCGGAGCATTACCTTTAAGTCCTTGTCTAACAGGCATCCTCAATCTCTTTAAAACACTATCTTTAAGTCCTTATTCAAAAGGCATCCTCAAAACTTTATCTTCAAGTCCTTATTCACAAGGCGTTCTCAGTCTCTTCGGAGCATTATCTTTAAGTCCTTATCCAACAGGCATCCTCAATATCTTCAAAATATTATCTTCAAAGTCCTTGCTCAGAAGGCATTCTCAGTCTCTTCGGAGCATTACCTTTAGGTCCTTGTCCAACAGGCACCCCAGTCTACTCAAAAACTTATCTTTAAGTCCTCCTTCACAGGGCATTCTCAGTCTCTTCGGAGAATTATCTTTAAGTCCTCCTTCACGGGGCGTTCTCAGTCTCTTCGGAGCATTATCTTTAAGTCCTCCTTCACGGGGCATTCTCAGTCTCTTCGGAGCATTTTCTTTAAGTCCTCCTTCACGGGGCATTCTCGGTCTCTTCGGAGCATTATCTTTAAGTCCTCCTTCACGGGGCATTCTCAGTCTCTTCGGAGCATTATCTTTAAGTACTCCTTCACGGGGCATTCTCAGTCTCTTCGGAGCATTATCTTTAAGTCCTCCTTCACGGGGCATTCTCAGTCTCTTCGGAGCATTATCTTTAAGTCCTCCTTCACGGGGCATTCTCAGTCTCTTTGGAGCATTATCTTTAAGTCCTCCTTCACGGGGCATTCTCAGTCTCTTAGGGGCATTATCTTTGAGTCCTCCTTCACGGGGCATTCTCAGTCTCTTCGGAACTTTATCCGTAAGCCCTTATTCACAAGGCAACCTCAGTCTCTTCGGAGCATTGTCGTTAAGTCCTTTTTCAAGGCATTCTCAGTCTTTTCAGAGCATTGTCCTTCGTAGCTTTGAGCCTTTTCCAAAAATATTCTAAATCCTTTCAATCCATGAGTATATCTGCATCAACAAGGCTAGACACCGCATAGGTTAGATGCCAAAATAATAGGGGTTAACACGCCGACAAACAGACGGTCACAACAATTTCAGCCAGTTCGGGAAGACAGCCACCTCAGGTACGCACCTCTTTCCTTTCTTTTCTGAATTTTGGTTCACTTAGGCACCTAGGTTCTAAGTTCCCCAAAATTGGGGGCAACTGTAGACACCGGGTCCCGAGGCGGTCCAAGATCAGGATTACCCGATGATGAAATAGAAGACCGATTTTCGGCAAGAAATGTGAGAATCGATCGTTCCCTTGTCAAAGATGTGTTTTTCGGAAAATAATTAAAAATATATTTTTTTTGGGAAATTAAAATTAAAATGGAGTAAAAAATATATTAATTTTGTGTCAAAATTTAAAAAAAAAATAAAATAAAATCGCGAAGGCCGCCTGCGCGGCAGGCCGCCCCAGCGCGCAGGGGCGCCTGCGCGCGAGGCAGGCGCCTCGCGCGAGGCCCCTGCGCGCGAGGTGAAGGGCCTCGCGTGAGGCGAGGGGGGCCGCGCGTCCCCCCTGCGCGCAGAGGCGGGCGCCTCGCGCGCAGCCCCTGCGCGCAAGGCAGCTGCCTGCTGCGCGCGGTGCGGGGGCACCACGCGCGCAGCAGGCTGCCGCGCGCGCCCCTCTCCGCGCGACCTGGTCTTCGCCTGTCCTTTTTTCTCGCTGTTTTCAGTCTGATTTTTTTTCAGTCTGACATTTCCGTTGTTTCACCATTTTATGATATTTTAGATTAACTAAAAATAAAGTTTTTTTTGTCCCTTGCCATTTTTGGCCAAGGCAAGATTAAATAGAATTTTGCCCTCATTTTTGGGGGAGGACGGCAATTAATGTCAAAGGCTTTCTTTCAACATTTTCTCTCCAGCAAAGGGGTTCTTGAGCTTCTTTTTTCTCTTCTTTCTCAAGCTTTGATCTTGATTTGATTTTCAAAAATACATAATCCATTTTGTTGAGTGATTTGGGCTTGGAAAATTAATTTCCTTTTGCTCAAATCATCCACCAAAAAAAATATTTTCATCAAAATATTTTCTTGGTTTTATTTCAAAATATTAATTTCTACATTTTTCTTCAAATATTTATCACCATAAATCCGACAAGGAAAATCGATCGGGACACCGTTTCCCAATCTAAAAATTCTGAGGGTAAATATTCTTGAACTCATCCTCATTTATTTTTTGTAAGGTATTTATTGTTGTTAATATTTTTTTTGTTGCTATTATCATATTTATTCATGGTTAATAGTTTCTATTTTTGCTACTGTTGACATCCCTAGCCTTGCTTTTGGTCCAACTTCTCTATGTGGATTTGATTTGATTTTATAGTTTAATTTTTACTTGTTTTGCCGTTGGTCACCAATCCCCATTTATATTATCATTACCCTTGTTATTTGATATTATCCTCATGTAGCAATATTGTCATTATCACTATTACCATCACTATTTGGTCCATCCATTGTTTTTATTATTATTACCATTATTATTATTATAGGTTGCTGCCATGTAGTTCATTAATTTTATTATTATTATTATTATTACCATTGTTAACATCATTTCTAATTGATTATTCTGTTTTCATATTACATATCATTCATTATTATTATTATTTGCATTATTACCATCCTATTAATATTATTATTATTATTATTATTATTAATATTATTATTATTATTATTATTATTATTATTATTATTATTATTATTATTATTATTATCATCATTATCATATGGTTTTATTATGATTATTATGTCTACTATCATCCTATTTATTGTTGCATTGTTATTTACTGTTGATAATTTGATTTATCTTGTTGCATTGCTATCATTGTTATTATTATTATATTTATTATTTGTTTGATTAATTCACTTTGAATATTTACTAATATTTTGATGTTAATTTTTGTATGAGTTTTAATTTGAGTCGGGCCTTGTGAGCGCCCCGCGACTCCCCGGGTGGGTCGCGACGCGTGGACGGACACTCCATTTTGGTGAGATCTTTTCAATTCCCCATTCTTTTGTGTGTTTATTTGTGAATAATTATTTTATTTGTGTACGCGTGCGATAAAAAATCACAAAAATATTTCTATAATTAAATTAGAATTTTCAATAATAAAATTGGGACCAATGTCCCTTATTTTAGCCCAACCATAAAAACATCACAACTAAAATGAAGAGTCAATTTTCAATAAAATGGGATCACTCATCCCGATTTTCCCCAAACAAACCAAAACGACTCTTCAAACCCTCTTTAAATTAAAACGAAGGAACCAATGTTCCTAATTTTCGAACAAGTGCGAAGGAACCAATGTTCCTTAAATAATGGCCCGATTTATGTATGTTCTTTTATTTTGATCTTGCGTGAGTGTTTAAAGTTATGCACATTATTTTCCTTTGGGCCCTTGTAATTAATATTTGGGGGCAACTTTATTTATCTTTTGGGGATTGTATTCCGTCCCACTTACATCTTTAACCTCCTTTTATGGGGGTTGTATTCTGCCCCTATTTCTATTGTAATTGCGTGCTTGCGTGTTTACCGCTTTCATTTATCGCTTTCTCTATCTATTGCTTTATCGCTTTTATTTACTTCCTTTACGTGCTTGAAATGCGCTTTTACTTTTAATGCATCGCTCGTGTGAGATGAGAGATATAATTTTAAGAATTTAAAAACCCATTTATAATTAACCAAAGCATAAATAAGAGGGAAGTTCCGGACACCATATCTCTGGTTTAGACCAATAGAGGTGAGAAACCTTTTCCCAATTTCTTGCAAATTGGGTGGCGACTCCAAATACCTCAAAGGTGCCTTTAGGCGTCAATAGGCTAGGTTATTCTCCCCAATGTTCTATTGAGAGGAGTATACCGATGATGTCTCATGGCGCCCATGATAAAAAGACACGAACCTCATACCTCGAATCCTAAAGCGGATTCAAAGCGAGGGCCCTTGCTGGGTTGCCGGGTTCGGCGCGCGTCACACATACAAATTTTAAACTATAAAAAAGCCTACTTGAGACTTAAATCATTAATGGCTCAACAAACTTTTATAAATCTACACATACATGCCACATTTATTTTAAACAAACACCAAGGCATTAATAGAGTTCAGTTGATACATTATCTTTCATGTCCGAATAAGTTTCTATGCTTTGGTTCGGACTTGGAAGGGTGTTCCAAGCTTCTTATGTATCCTAAAGGATTGGGAATCCGAGCCCCAAAGTTATACTTGTAACAACCCAAATAGGGCCTAGTCGGAATTCGTGAGCTTAGTCGAAAAATTAAGGGTATTTCAGTAATTAGTGCATGTGAAATTGGATTTGTTAAGGATTTAAGCGTTAAGTGAGGAATTATCTAGTGGAACGTGTGTATTGTACCAAGGACTATATGTTTATTATGGAAGTTATCTAGTGTGTGTGGGGTATATGGTGCTTAGGAAGTGAATGGACAAGATTGTGACACTTGGGTTCGTAGGATGGTGACAAGTGGCTTGTTAGGTGGTGGCAATTAATGAAAAAGGAAGAGAGAGGGAAGGGAGGTGAGAAATTTGGGAAGCTTCCCGTGGAAGCTGTTCTTCCCCTCCTCCTTCACTCTTACCCGTTCTCTCTTCTCTCCCTTTCTTCATTTTCTGCTCTTCATTCTTCCCTTATGTGATTTCTTCAAGGTTTGAGTGGGTTTTAGAGAAATCTAGAACTGAGATTGAAGAGGTAAGTGTTTAATTTCAGTTATTTTGAAGTTGATCTTCTTCTCCTTCTAGTTTTGCTCTTGATTTGAGTAAGCTAGGGTTTTGGTTAGTGATCCTTGGGTTTATTTATGCTAGATTTGGATGATTTGAAGATGAGCTAAGGCTAGATAGAGTGGGTTCTTGAAGATTGAGGTTTTGAGCTGCAATTCCAGGTTTGGGAGTTGATTTTGTCATTGTGTTAGTTTGGTGATTTTGCTCTAGTTCTTTTTTAGATTATGTGTTTGTTTATGTTCTTCAAATTCTGGAAATCTTGACTGGTTGTTGGGTAAATGCATGTGTTTCTTATGAAGTGATTATGAGTCTAAATGCTAGTGATATAGTGATGTTTGCATGTGTATTTAAAGAATAAGAACATTTAAGAGGAATGAAATTCTGGGTTTCATTATTGATGGTATGCATGTTGAATTATTGTTTGTTTATTGTGTTTAATTATGTTTATACGACTTTGGAAATGTTATGGAGGTGAAATAGAGGCATGAGGTAAGATTTATGCATGTTGGATTGGAGTGTGTGTGAGTGGTTTTGAAAACAGAGAGTTACAAGGCCTTTTTGGGTTGGAAAAATCGTTTATGTCACGAGCGCGACTTTGTCGCGATCATGACAGAAGCAATTTATCCTGCCCATCGAGTTTTCTATGCGTTTGAGAGAGAGGGCATCCGAGTCGTGCTCCTCACCAGTTTCTGTTGCCAGTTTGTGTTTTCTGTCGCGATCGCGATAGAAGAACCCTCTCCTTTGACCTGTTTTGCTCCTGAAAATGATTTCTCTTGTCCTATCTTACTTGTTTTCATCCTAGTGAATGATGTATGCTTATTTAATATATAATTAGAGTTTTGAATTGGTAATTAATGACATGTTAGTGTTTAATTTTGATTCCGGCATGCTTTGAGGAATGATTATTGCTCTGCTAGTGTTTGGTTTAGCTTTTGTGTATTTGTCCAATGTTGAGTATCGTGTGTGTTAGTTAAGCCTATAGTGTCACGTTAGTGGATAGATAAACATACTTATAAAGGGATATATGAGTGTAGCTGCCTATGTAGGCCCCGTTTGGGTTGTTTGGCCGACTTCCGAGATGGTCATCCTCCATGTGGTGATAAAATGTTTTGAGACTTCGGTCTCCTTGCTAAAATGTTTTTGAGGCTTCGGTCTCCCGTGTAGTGTGTGATCGAGGCTTCGGTCTCTTATATTTGATACTGTTCGCAGTATCTCGTGTCGTGTAGTGCTCCCATATCCACAGCTAGTGAGATTCAGGCTATTGTTTGAAGTGTTTGGTATTGGTTTAGTGAAGTGTTTTGTACATTGCGTGATTTTGGTTATGGTAATTGCTTAGTGCATTCTTTTATCAATTTCGATTTCATATAGTGATTCTTGACTTATATCTCTGTTCTCTGATATTTAGTGAATTCTGTATTGTTGATGCATGTTTACATTTATGTACTAATGTATGACATTATTGTATAGTGTTCTGTATAGTGTTATAATTGTTCAGTGCAGTGTTATAAGTATGAGTGGCTTGTTATAGTGATTTTATTCTGATATGATTTTTAGTATGTTGTGCATGTGATATCTCACGTGTTGCCATGGTAAGTATTTCAGTATGTGTACGTATTTGTTTTTGCAAGGCTTATTGTATTCCTATTTAGTGTACTTGTTTCTGTCTGCTTTGTTCCTCCCCACTAAGCGTTATCGCTTAACACGGGTTCTTTTCCCGTGTAGGTGGCAAGTTCAGTCCTAGTTCTTGTCGCATATATGTAGGGTTGGCCACTTAGGAGTTAGAGTTTTATTTTGTTTTCAGCTTTTGAAATTTTGTGTACATAAGTTATGTATATTGTTCTGTAATTTGTATATTATTATTGTAAATGATATGAAGGATCCTTATGTAATTTTGTAAATAATGTATATTTTATTATGTTATCACCTGCTTCCGCTGATATGTATAAATATTTCTGAGTGAGCATCGGGTAGCACTTCGGTATCCTTCCAATGGGGCTAACGGGTGTTACAATACTGGTTCAAAATACAAATTATAGAATTTCACTTCAAACCTCCTAACATACTATAGATTATGTCAATATTGGACGAATTCGAAAGTGTTCGACTCATTAAACCTTTAAGTATCTTAGTCCATATTCTTATTTATAACCTTAGTCACTTGTATTCCTAAGTGAAAGCCATTTATTTACTCTTTTACAAGCTCTAAACATGTGATCAATATGTCTTATAAAGTTCCGAAGAAGTTCGGGTGTATTTCGGAATGAGAAACACAACAAAATACACATTCTAAAGAAGGGTAAAGGGGTGCAAGGGTTCATAACAACCATGAGACTCAAAATAAGATGAAAAACCATCAACAAGCAGGTTCTATCATGCTTGCAACAAGGGTCACGCTCGCGATAGAAGCCCTCCCCAAGTGCCCAACGAAAAACAGACTTACAAGACAGCTTTTCACCTCTGACTTTGTACTGCCTAAACCAACCTCTAAATCTCATTTTTAGCCAAAAAAAACCTCTTAAAAAATTCTCCCTAGGATGTTAGATTTCCAATGAAACAAATATAAGATCAACTGGACATCGAAAACGTCAGATATGACCCAAATAATCTACACAGCTCTAGTGAACCTGCCTAAGTAGAGATGCCTCAGTTTTTACCATTTTCAAGGATCTTAAAGCCAAAATTGGCTTCTGGTCCTTCAGAGAAAATTTTAGATATATAAATTATCTTTACAGTGGAACTAGTTTCATACAATTTGGATATCTATAACTCGACTTATAGCTAAATCAATCACAAAAGGTCCAGAGAAATCTGGGCAAAGTTTCCCTAGAAATTCAATCTATCTAAAATTAAGCAAACCCACACAACCGAAATAACACAAGCAATCCAATTTGACAAAAAAATCTCAAAATCATCAACACACACACACACACACACACACACATATATATATATATATCAAATTGTAGATTTCCCATACCTGAAACTCCAATGCTCCAATTAGCTTAAATGGTTGCACTTCCCTGCTTCCATATTCTTTCCATAGTTTTATTACTCCAATTTCCTCATCAAAAATACATAACATTGCTTAGGGTTTCTAATTAACTAAAGACAAATTGCAAAAATTAAAATTGATAACTTACCCTTTCATCTCAAATCTTTCACTAAGAGCACTTGAGCTGTAAATTCCATTATACATATCTTGGGGCTTGCAAAGAAAGGGAGAGGATGGCGTGAGAAGAGGATGAAGAGGAAGAAAAGAAGAAAGAGAGGGAGATCATGAGAAAGGAGAGAGGGATGAGCAGAAATCTGATCTCTCTCACATTCTCTCTCTCCTTAAATACTCCAACCTCTTCAATCCTATCTATAATGCCACTTGTCCCTTTTCTATTGGTTCTTACTAGATTTTTATGTCCAATTATCCCTTTTAGTCCACATCCTCTCCTTTAATCTTACAATAACCTAATACATAAATATAATTCTTACATTGGCCCATAATTAAATCCTTACCCCCTTCAATTAAGCCCCAAATTAATACCTTACAATTTTGGAATTGGCCGCACTTGCCGAAACTTTTGCATTAATACATAATTCGTCCTTTCGGCACACCTGACACCACAACTCACATGCATTCGACATATAACTGATCATTCTTAAAACTTAGCCGTCATAGTTACCTTGCAAAATGACCAAATTACCCTTTTTCTTAATTCTAATCATGTCTTTTCTCTTACTTAATCACTCTGACCATCAAATCATACAGTTTTGATCACCAAAATCCCAGAAATATACAAATCCTTCTAGGGTACATTTTAAAGTGTTACAGTGTCTCTCCTGACCGACGGGCCTCCCGACGGTCAACCAAAATAAAAACTTTTCATTGGCAAACCTCTCACAACATACGGACATCTCCTGTTATCAAAAGAAATCTTCAATCCTTGTAAATTCGTAGAGCAAAAGCTCGTAACTTTCGTTCGTTTGCCCGAAAATAGGCACTGTTATCTTCATCGGGTAACTCTAATCTGGACTGCCTCAGGACCCAGTGTCTATTGCTGGTAGAGTTTTTGGGAGGACCGATCTACAACCTTCTGGGCCAACACAATAGAGAGAGAGTTTTGTAGTATCGAATTTTGTAGTTTGTATTTTGTGTTTTGTATTTCAGTTTCTGATGTAAAGCTTTTGATTATAATTTTGGATTGCAATATTTTCAGTAAAGATTTTGTAAGCTTTCAAGGATGATATTGTACTTCATCTTTGTAATGAATATTTAAATATATTGAATGAAGAGATTTCGGTTTTTTCGTTATCAATTCTCTTGAATGTTTTATACTATGGAAAGTTTTAATTTATTCCATTTCTGATTTTATATTTTAAGTTTTATTTGTTAGTTTGCATGCTTTGTTCTTTGTGTGTTACAACCCTTGCCTATCATGGTGCTCATTTCCCTTATGGGATGAGCTTCCCTACGTATAGGTAAGGGGTGTTACATGTCATCATTTTGATGATGGTTTAAGAGAGAATCATGGAGGGCCTTTATCGTCCATGGCTGCGATGCATGTGGTGGATTACTATAAATTAGTTTCTACAGCAATGAAGTTAGAAGAGTCTGAAGTAATTAAGCAAAGAAAGGAGCCCAAGAGGAAGGTAGTTGATAGTAGTGTGCCATGTAGTAAGAAAGCTAGAGAAGTGATTAGTGGACTGTCGAGTGCATTATATCGTATAGCAGTGTAGTGTCGGGACATCCCATATCCATACCATCTACAGGTATAGCATGTTATACAATAACTTACCGAAGGTAACCCCAAAGATGCACTTCTTGGGATTAAAGCGAAGCTTGTACTTTTCGATCCTTCGAAAGAACTTCTCTAGAGCTTCAAAATGTTCCTCATGAGTAGCTGATTTGATCATCATGTCATCGACATAAACTTTCAGTTCCTTATGGATCATATCGTCCAAGATCTTAGTGGACATGCTCTAATAGGTTGCTCCAGTATTCTTCAATCCGAACGGCATTACCCTATAAGCAAAAGTCCGCCATTCGATAATAAAAATAATCTTAATTCGGTCCACTATCATGTTGAGAATCTGATTATATCTGGCATACCAGCCAACAAAACTATATATACTGTAACGCCCATTCCCGACCACTAGATTAGCTCAGCTAATGCAGTCAAGAACATCCGCTATGCAGCAACACAAAGCACACTTCACAATCACAATCTCATGCCAACAATCTGAATAATAAAATTTCTTAACTAAGCATACATTCACATGCATCATACGTCATAAGTTACTTCCTGTTTTCCAACAATCTTACTTACATACATAGATTACAGGCATTAAGTTTAGAACACTTGGATATTACAACTTTGCATAATTTTTGATTACCCCAAAATAACATACATAACTTGTACAAACACATTGCTAGAAACCCCCAAAACCTACACTATAGATGTACTCCTAGTGTTGATCGTTGACAATGCGGAGATGTCCCTCAAAATCACCTCACGTTCAAACCTGCACGGATTAGGAAGAAACCCGTGCTAAGCGATAACGCTTAGTGGGGAAACACATACACACAACATATATGCATACGTAACAATAATAACATACAAGCATCATGTTAAAATTCATACTTAAATTGCCAAATCAAAAGCATGTTTATCACTTACACTCATAGTACCATCACTTAATCACAATCCAGATTAGCATTCATATGATTTGCATATGCTTATCACGTGCAAAGTAATCATATATATTTTAAATGCATTATTTCAGATTATCTTTATCTTATATGTTTGGGTTTGCCTATAATTCAAAGACGTGTATAACGGGTATCGAATTCGTACCCCTGAGGTACTATAATTTCAATGTATCCGTGGATACACACACTCGCATTGGTACCCTAAGGTACAAAAATTACAATAGAATTATGATTCCTGAGGAATCGAACGCATTAGACTGCAGCACTTTGACCCTATAGGCATGCCTATCTATCCACTACTTGACTCACAGGCTAAGATTATTCAATTTAATCCACAGTTCGCTTGATCACATGTTTCAACAAGTCATTTTCAAACTAACAATGAATTAACATGTTTAAACTCATCATTCAGTTGTATTAACTTACCTCATTACTCTTGAAATAGTTGACTTAAGCATAGCACAATGGATCTCTTTAAATTAATCATTCACTTATAAACATCACATTTAATAATAGCATAAAGAACTTATTAAGTGTCATTATATGTGATTAATCATTAACTTAACATCCAAGCATTATCCTTAATGAATAAGAATTCTTCACAAAAATAGGGTACCTCACGGTCACAACCAGTTTGGTTGTCACTGTGACATTCCAAAGGTTTCAAAACAGAATGAAGTCTAGGGTATTTCACGGTCATAACTAAGTTAGTTGTCACCGTGACATACGTCCAATACCCGAACATAATGCAACTATAACACCCTGAATTTGGCCTAGAAGAATTATAGAGTTTTGGTTCGGTAAATCAGGTGTAAAGTGTGAGAGTCCTGTCGCGAGCGCGATAAGTGTCACAGGAGCAACAAAACCCTCCCACAGAATGTCAACTAAATTTGGATTTTTGACATGTGGCGTCATAAGAGAGTGACACACGGCATCGTAGGAGTGTGACAAGTAGCAAGAGATTTAATTGTTTTGCTTAATTAGTGTGCCAAGTGGCATTATAGGGAGAAGACACTTGGTTTGGCTTGACTTGGTTTGGCTTGGCTTAAGATATGGATGAATTAATTGGGTTAGTGACATTAATTGTTTTTGATGAGGATTGACCAGCTACATTCTTTTCCTCCTTTTCCCATGTTGAATTTGCTTTTGGCCTTTAGTTTTTCTTTTCTTTCTTTCCTTGGGTTTCTGTCATTCTCCTCTCTTGGCTTTCTTTCGTTCCTTTCTTCTTTATTTGAGCTGTTCTTAAGAGAATCTCTTGGTTTGGGTTGAAGAGAGTGGGTTTTGAGAAGAGGTAAGTAGTGCTATTATGATAGTATTGGTCTTCTTCTTCTGTTTTATTCTTGTTTTGATTTAAAGTAAAGAGAGGATTAACTCAAGTGTTTTGGTATGGTTTGTTCAAGCTATGGACAAGAGATTGGACAAAGAGAAAGGAGAAGCTCGGAACTGAATAGAGGGACGTGATTGAGCTCTTAGAGGTCGGGATCGTGTGTGATTTTAATTTCGATTCATTTTGATTGCTTGGAGTGTTTTTGTGGTATATGTGTATATATGTTTATGATATATGTGTGTATATATGCTTATGAGTATGTGACTTGATCATTTGAGTGTGTGTTGATGATAAAGTTTGGTTTTGGCAAATTCTGTTCATTTTACCTCTGACCTCTGTGAAGTGTTTTTGTCTTAAGTAGAGTTCCAAACCTCTAAATTAAATGATTATTAAGCCGTTAGAACCAAAACGTCAATACTTATAAAAGTCTCAGAAATGACCATGAGCAAATTCTTGATCTAAGACCCTAGAAATTGGCCAAAATAGAGGTGTCTCTACTTTGGCCGGTTCATTTGAGCAGTTCGGATTGTTTAGACTATATCAGACGTTATATATGTCCAATTGAGCTGAAACTTGTCCCATTTGAAATATACTTCCTAGGGAACAATTTTTAAAAGGAAACTGCATCTAAAAATGAAGTTTAGACATTGGCTTAGGCAATACAAGTTTAATGTGAAAAGCAGTCCTGTAGAGGGGAGCTACTGTCGCGAGCGCGACAGAACGAGTCATAAGAGTGATTTTCTTTTTGAATTAGAGCACATGGTTGGTATGAATCAATTTCCCACCTTTGCCCTCAACTAATTTGCATATTTTTATATGTTTTTCCTCCCGAATTGAACCCGTATTACCCCGGAATGTTTCTGTGGTATATATCATGCATGTTTAGGTTTCACAAATGATTATAAGATTAGTTATCTGGTTAAATAATGCTACCACATAAGTGTTAGTGTTGAACACGACATGCTATGTGATCTTAATTGTTTTATAATGCTTGAGTTAGTGTAATGCATTTGGGTATAGTATATAGAGTCTCTTTCGCTATCTGGCTTCTGTCGCGACCGCGACAGTGAAGTTGGCTTTTATCGCAAGCGCTACTTCTTGCCGTCATCGCGACAGTGAACTCCTTCTCACCTTGTTCCTTTTTTTAAAAAAAATATTTTCTTCTATCTTGCTTTGCATGATTTATATGTTTATGTAATGAATTGATAACAAGTATACTTGAATAAGGATTATAGATAATGATATGTTCCGATTGTGTGAGTTAAGCCTGAATGGTCAAAATAGTGGATAGATAAGCATGTTTATAAAGGGTTAGAGCGCAGCTGCCATAGTGACCTTAATTGGTTTAACGACGAATACCCAGAGTATTCATTTTGAGTTAGGTCTCTAGAGTTTGATACTATTTATCAGTATTTAAATTAAAGTACCCGTATCCACAATTGTTGAAAGTTCAGGCTAATGTATATTCTGTAGTGTACAAGAGGTGAAGTAGAGATATGTAAATGTATATGAACATAATATAGTATGACATGTTACTATGTATGAGTTAAAGTATGATGGTATTTACTTATAAGATTGTGTACATGATTATTTGCATATGACATGACTATCAATATGCTTGTGTTATATCTGTGACTTCATTCGAAGTCTATTATGTCTGTTTATCCCCACTAAGCGTTATCGCTTAGCACGGGTGCTTTTCCCGTGTAGGTTTTTAGGATTGGATCAGAGGGGCCACATCTACAAGTCATGGCCACTAGGAACTAGCTTAAGAGCTTTTGTTCTAGATAGAGTTTTTACATTTTGAGTAACATCATTATGTATATAAGAAAGTGTAACATCATAGTGTAAATGATAACTGTTTTGTAAGTGTATCGAACATGAATATGTAACAAGTATAAGCGGTTATAATGTACAGTTTGTATATTATTAATAGTATATGTTTGGCCCAAAAAGATGTTCTTATATTTATTTATTTATTTATTTAGTTAGTTAGTTATTCATTTGCTGTTATCGCTTCCACCTTTGTGCATGCGTTTGTAGGAGTATGTGTGTGTGTGTTCGTGTAGCGCTCTAACATCCTCCCAAGGGGTATTGGGGTGTTACAACAACTCTAGGGTATCTCACGGTCACAACCAATATGGTCGTCACCGTGACATACCTCATGTGTGCCAAGGCAGATTGTAAACCTTGATACCTCACGGTCACAACCAATTGGTTGTCACCGTGACATACCAAATCCACTTCGGGCAGAATAGACGACATGATACCTCAAGGTCACAACCAGTTTGGTTGTCACCGTGACATATCAATCACTCTTAGCAGAATGCAAACTTTACATATCTCATGGTGGCAATCTCTTGGTTGTCACCGTGACCTATAAACAAGTTGCAAAACACATATTTGCAAATCACCTCATTTTTCATGCCAACGACAAACTTATCGTTCCATTCATTCTCATATCGCTTATATCTCAACTTATTAATTAGCACATTAGAAACTCCATTCAATTATCCCAATTCAAAATGCATAGAATGAACACATACATATGGTCAACAAACCTAGGTAAAGTTCATTGTTTAAAGACAACTCATATTCTCATGCCAATTAAGTTCCTCCTATAATCACATATCATTCAACATTTACATACAAATCACACGGCAATTTCTCAAATACCAGAATTCAAGATACAAATCAACTAAACTATTTAACTCATATCAAATTATGGCATGTTTCTCAAATCTCATCGCCTAAGCTCCTAGCGTTCACTTGGCACTCGATTCCCCGACCTTTGCTTTTCACTTATCTTTCTTTACTCCTTCCTCTACAAATTTCATCCAATTTCTAGAATTGGACACAAATCATCAATTCCTCAATCCATCACATACCAAACCAGAAAGAAAAGAAGATAGAACAAGTAATTGACCACTTACATTTCAATTTTATCACCTTAATTCTTGATCCAAATAGCAATATTCATACAATCAATTTGATGAATTCTAAAGAACCACACGAAAATGAAAGGTAAAAGAAATGCAGAGTTTGGAAGTGAAAATGGCTGAAGATTCATGTTATTAGTGGCCCTTTCTCTCTCCTCAATTCTATATATGTGCATGTACTTAGTGCAGGTGGAAGCACAATTAAGTGCCATCCGGATTCCACCTCCACCTTCTACCCTCAATTAACTAAATCATGCAAAACTACAACTTGACCACTCAACTTTCCTTTACTTTCTCAATTAGGTCCCTCTTTTTATTACAATCAAGCCCAACTTTACACATTTAATCCACACACACCCCTAGTTAAGCCAATTAAGCCAATTACAATTAGGGTACATTTTCGGCCATTACAACTCTCCCCTCCCAAAAAGAATTTCGTTCGCGAAATTCATACCTGAGTCAAATAGGTAAGGATGTTGCTCTTGCATAGCCGATTTAGGCTCCCAAGTTGCCTCTTCTACTCCATCGTGTTGCCATAGTACTTTCACAAGTGGAATTTATTTATTCCGATGCTGTCTTATCTCCCTTGCCAAAATTTCCTTTGGTTTCTCATCATAAGAGAAATCCGATTTAACCTCTACTTCTTGGACGGGTATCACAAGCGACTCATCCATTCGGTAGCTTCTCAACATGGATACATAGTAAACGTCATGGAGTTTGGCTAAAGTCGGAGGCAATGCTAACTGATAAGTCACTTAACCCACTCTACCTAGCACTTCATATGGTCCAATGAACCTCAGACTCAATTTTCCTTTCTTCCCAAATCGCAACACCTTTCTCCAAGGAGACACTGTTAAAAACACCCTGTCACCTATTTCAAACTCAATATCCTTCCTCTTCAAATCTGCGTAAGACTTCTGTCTATCACTGGCTGCTTTCAGTCATTACTGTATAAGCTAAGTCTTCTCTTCTGTATCCCTTGTCAAATCTGGTCCAATAACCCTACGCTTTCCCAATACTGCGCAACAAATCGGTGTACGAAACTTTCTCCCATACAATACTTCATATGGCTCCATGCAAACTATAAGCACCGTGTCCCGAAGCAGTCCAGATCGGAGATTACCCGATGAAGAGATCGATGTCTATTTTCGAATGAGTGGATGAGGTTCAGAGATTTTGGTCCTCTAGATTCACGAGAAATATGGTTTTTTTTATTATTTGCAGTAATGAGAAAAGGGAAATTTTGGGGTTTTGGGCTTGAAAGGAAGTTTACATCAACCGGCGGCCAACCCGTCGATCACGGTATGCCCGTCGTTCGATGGAGAGCCCCGACGCACGTCCTTGGTCCTCCGGCGTTCGCCGGTAGAATCCGATTTCCTATAGGAAAACGGATTTAACCGACACCCGTCTATGGGCTTCAGACATCTATCGGTTGAATCCTGTTTCCAATAGGAAAAGGGATTCAATCGACGCCCGTAGGTATGCTTCCGACGGCCGTCGGTAATTCAAAACCTATATAAAGCTATTTTTCACCCGTTTTGAGGGTTGGTTGGCTGGTTGGACTATTTTGGCTAGGAGATATCCCTAAAACCCCTTTCTGATTATCTGATTCCAACCACTTTCAACTCATTAAAATTGTTTTATTTTCATTCCCACTTTTTTGGATTTGGAAGAATTTAACTAATTGAAGGGAGCTAAAATCAATTGGTTTCCCGTCAATATTCATAAATTCCAACATCTGAATATTTTACGATTATCAAGAAAGAAAAATCCAGGTTTCTTTTCTTGATTTTTGCTTATTTCTTGTGAAGCGTACGGGACTCGAACCATCCGAAAATCCATCCTAAAAGGTAAAATTCGAGGGTAAATATCCTGGACACACGTTCTGTTTGATTTATTTTAATTATTTTCATTTATTTGCAGTTCTTGTTTTGAGGAAAATTGTTTGGTTGCGTTTTTGCTTTTGTTTTGAGAAAAAGAGGTAACTGACGGGCAATAAGGTCATCGACGCTTGTCTCTCTGTCGAGCGATGGCACGTAACGACGCACCTTATTACCTGCCGGTCACCCCAACGGACGCCCGTCCGTAGAGTTTTTGTGGCCGTCCCTGTGTTCTGTTTCTATTTTTTTAAGCTATTTTATTTCCTTTGCAATGTACTCCTTTTCATTATTTTTCCTTTTTTATTATTTAGTTTTCAAAATCTTTTCTTTTTTGTAAAAAGTAGAATATTAATAGTTTTTATTTATTTATTTTTGATTTTTAATCTTCTTTTACATTTATTTTAGCTTGTTTATTAAATACTAATATTATTGATTATTTTGTGAGATTCTAATTTTTGGTCATTGAGATGATTTGAGCTTGAGAGGTCGCCATGCGCAAATGTGGAAGACTCCAGTTGGTATAGTCCTTCCCCCTTTTTGCCATTTATTTATTTAATTTAATTTCACATTTTTATTTATTTATTTATTTATTTATCATTACGCTTGTATAAATTGTCTTACTTCGCATTAAATAAAATGGATAAATATTTTATATTAATTAATTTGGTGATTTTTGCAAATAAAGGACCAAAGTCCTATTTTAGCCAATGAAAAATGTCACATAAAAAAAATTGTTTTCATAATAAGTGCATGCGAGGACCAAAGTCATCGAAATAAATGAATTCCCCATTTTATGTATACATCGCACTTTTATAAATGGGAGTTGTATTACGCTCCTAGTATTATTATAATTTATTTTTGAATGTTCATTTTTGCTTTATTTATTTTTACGCTTTTGATCTGAATAATTGCACCATTAATTAAATTGCATCGTGTGGAGAGAGAGTGAACTAGTAAACTCAAAGCTTAGTTGTAAAATTAATCAAGGTAGAAATAGATGAGAAGTTTCGAACCCAAACTCTGGTCTTTGGGCTCAACGAGGCGAGAGGTATTTCCGATCACTTGTTAGAACGTCCAAGATACCTCTTGTGTCCTTTTCAAAGACTTAATCAATAAACCCTAGGCTCTAAGGGAGAGACGTTCATCCTCCAAGACCCCTTTTTGGTTGGCCCAAAATGGATACATGCACTGTTTTAGGCTCTCTGAGGGGAGAGAAACTTTCCCAATATTTTATTTGGTGGTGACTCCATCAAACCTCCTTGTTGCCCAAAATAGACACACTTATAAATACCCTTACAAGTTCCAATGAACCTCTCCCGATAGCCCTAAAGCGGGCCTTTGGGAAGCCCACGGGGTTCGGCGCGCGTCATAGTGACGACTCCACTGGGGACTGGTTCGAGACTTTGATTTTAAAATACCTTGATTAAAATTTACAATTAAGTTTTAGTTTATAAATTCGCTTTCTTTCAAATTTGCATTTACATCCCATTAGAGCCTTAGACTACGATAGATTGGTCCCTTCTAAACCTCGGTGCATTCCCGAAGCACAACCCTATGTTCACTTAATGTAGGGAAGTGTTAAGGATAATCACCAGCCCAAGCCTCGTGCCATTTGGTATATAAAATGGAGACCCAATCAGTTGTTATGCTCATGACGAGCTAGACCTATTGGCAAGGACCATGCCTGGATAGACCTAAAGTAACACCACCCTTGACCAAAGCTCACGTAATGGCCATAGATACTTCCCCTTGGTGATATGAACCATAATACCATGCCTGCTGTATGGATCCTTATGTATTGGATGAATCTAAATGTCTTATTTGGTTACCTAGCCAAAGGCTTTCATACCTCGGTAGGGCCACGTCAATATATTTGGATTACCTAAATATGTAATGATCATTATTCATGCGCTTGTGCATTAGTATAGGAGTGTTATGCTGCCGATTTTTTGCCATGCTCCATGCGTGTCCATCGGGTTCCCTATTGACCTATGGGCTAATCCTACCTAGGAAAGAGACTATGACCACGTGTGTGGGAGTAATAAGGGTGGAAGGACCTATCTGCTTGCATGTGATTTGTGGGTGTTGCACATCACGATCATGCATTTCATTGCATTCATGCATCATTCTTACTCATTGTATTTGCAGCCATCATAGATCTGCCCAGGTGGACGAGGGGACCTGCGGGACGATTGATCCGAAATCCTATGTCTAAGCTACCAGAAAGGGAGAATTTCTTGGAGACTCATTCAGAGACCAGCTGCGCTGTTATAGAGATGGCTAACACACCGAGAGAGAATGATGCCACCAGGGCTTTGATTGCAGAAGAAGTTGGCCGAAGGTTTGAGGAGCTTGAGGGCCGAATGATGAACATGATGGCCGCGATGGCCCAGCACACACAGAACCCGCCTCCTCCTCCTATGAGATAAAATGAACGGCTGGAGGACAGAGAAGAGAGGCAAGAAGAGATTCGACCACCGCCTGTGGATTTGAGGTCTGTGGCATCAGTGGTTCAAAGTAGAAGACCAGTTCAGAGGTTGGAGGATGATCGTGCGGATGAAGAGTATGAGGATAGCATCGTGTTAGAAAGGGGAAAAGCGCCCCAGTCAGAAGAAATCATTTGGAAGAAAATGGAAGAGAAATTTGAGGCGATGGCCCGAATGTTAAGTAGGGGTCAAGAAATGAATCCTGAAGATAAAGAGCTGGAAGGAGAGGATCCAATCCCATACAACATCAAGATGCCAGACGTCCCTAAGTTCGATGGCACTACTGACCCAACTGCCCATGTGAAGCAATATTCATTGATTATGAAGGGGACCCCCTTGACGAAGAGACAGAAGGTGGAGTACTTTTGTTTAAGCTTAGCTGGCCCGGCCATAGACTGGTATCACGGCCATGACCGTACAAGCAAAGAAGATTGGGATTTGCTGACGCAGGAGTTTTTGAGGCAGTATGATTGTAACACGAGGATGGTAGTGACTCTCAAAGATCTAGAGTTACTACACAATAAGTCGAATGAGTCATTCCATGAGTATTTGACCCGGTGGAGGAACCGAGTAATGGAGATGAGGAGGAGGCCTGATACCTCAGACCAGATCAGGCTTTTTATTAGGAATGCCAGCCCATATCGGAAAGATGGGTTAAAGATGATGGGGCTGAAGGACTAGGAATCCCTGAAGGATATAGCCATTGAAGCTGAGGCTGAGCATCTGTATAAAATGGCTAAATCTGCAAACCTGGCCTTGGGCAAAGGAAACAGCAGTGACAATAGGGGTAGTGTGATGCGCACCGGATCCCCGCGGCCGCCCCTATGACCGCCCGTACGTGGGCGATCGGGCAATTGTGGGTCCGTTGACAGCTTGCAATAAATCGCAAGTGCGTCTATGTTGGGCAACAAGGAGGTTTCATGGAGTCGCCACCCAATAGAACATTGGGAAAGTTTCTCTCGCCTCGGAGAGCCTAAGACTGCGCTTAGTATCCATTTTGGGCCAGCCAAAGGAGCCTAGGATTAACGCTAAAGCCTCGTGACACAAGAAGTATCTTGGAGGATAACCTCTAACCTCTTGAGCCCAAAGACCAGAGCTGGTTCGGGACTTCTCATTTATATATACCTTGATTAATATCATAATTAAGTTTTGAATTCATTGTTTCATCAACTTTCCACACAATGCAATTTTAATTTAAAGGCGCAATCATTCATATCAAAAGTGGTAAATGTAAGCAAAATCCAAAATAAAGCATTCAAAAAAAAATTACAATAACACTAGGAGCGGAATACAACTCCCATTTATAAAAGTGAAATACATGCATAAAACGGATTATTCATTAATAGTGAGAACATTGGTCTCGCATGCATATTTATTATGAAACAGTTTTGATGTGATGATTTATTTGGGTATGAAAAACTAGGACATTGGTCCCCATTTATTTAGAAAATGTCAAGTTAATTAATAAAAACGTTTTTGTGATTTTCTTTATAGCGTGCCTAAATAAAGAATTTTACAAGAAAATTATATGGCAAAATTAAATAAAATATCACAAATAAAGAAAATAAATATATGAACCAAGCGAGCCTTTTTGGACCTCCCGATGTGCTCGCAAAAACGCCCAAGCGAAAAATGAATTTAGACATAAAACAAAATACAAATAAAATAATGTTAGTAATTAAATCAATTAAACATACAAAATAATGAATAACAAATTAAAATAAAATAAGATGATATGAAAAGAATGATAATGGAATAAAAAATATTAACAAACCAAAATAAAATGAGAAACATGGATTATATGTGATAAATGATTAAATGATGTGATGAAAATAAAATAAAACATGTTAATTAATTAGTACATGAAAATATGAACATGATAACAATGATGATGAAGATAAACGAATCAAAGAATATATAAAATAATAAAGAAAAGAATAATAAATGAAAACAATTAAAGAATGATGAAAACAATTAAATGAACAATATGATTAATTAAATATGTTCACAAATGATATAAACCATTTACATGGCAAAAAGATCAATTAAAATAAATTTATTAATTACATATTAAAAATAATGATGAATTAAAGTGAAATAAATTACATGTTAAAATTAATAAACAATCAATATTTATGTGAATAAAAATCATATATAAATAAATTAAATAAAACAAATCTGAAATAAATAAAATAAATGAAAACAATAAAATAAAATATACATAAATAAATTAGATATGAACCAAAAGAAATAATAAAAACAAGCCCAGAATGTTTACCCTCAGAGTTTCGGATTCGATGAAGGTAAAAGATGATCGATTTCTTTGTTTGATGATCCACAATATTAGAGTGAAATATCGTGAAAATGTTAGAATTTTATTCCAAGAAACATAAAAAAAAAAAAGATCAAAAATTC
Organism: Excoecaria cochinchinensis; assembly: GCA_947683425.1. NCBI lineage: Eukaryota > Viridiplantae > Streptophyta > Magnoliopsida > Malpighiales > Euphorbiaceae > Excoecaria > Excoecaria cochinchinensis. The sequence continues at coordinate 4,870,135 of CANTUQ010000146.1, read as the reverse complement.
TTTAAGAACAAAGAATTGATACCTTTGCCTAAAGAAATGATTTTGATCAAAAAAAAGTTTTTATTGATTAAAATAAAGGAAAATGATTTCAAGAACAATCAATCACTTTGTTCATAAAAAATTGATTGAAGTTTTATTTTAGAAAATCAAATAAAAATTAGATTTTGATAACAAACAATTATTTTATTTGTCTCAAAATCAATTTTTTATCAAAAAGAGATTCAAAACAAAATCAATGAAAATGTTTTATTGAACACAAAATAAAAGATTAAAAACAATTTTGAGAACAAATAATTATTCTATTTGTCTCAAAAATTAAATCAAACAACAAAACTTCCTCTAAAAACTATGTTTAGAAGAAATTATGTTGGAAAAAGAATGAAACATTTGATTTTTCTTTTTGATTTTTGGTTGGGGAATAAATCTGGAATTTTAGTGGAAGAAGAAGAAGAATTCTGAAAATTTTAGGTCTAAAAAATGTGTGGAGGAGGCCCTTTGATTTCATCATAAAGTATTTATAGGATAAAAAAGGTTGCCCTAATTTAATTAAGAAAAAAAACCTATTTTAACACAAAATTATTTTATTTTTAATGATAAAATCAAGTTTTATTATTTAATTACCTAAAAAAATATTTTAGAATTTAATTTGAAGTCAAAAACCCCAAAAAAATGGGATAAAAAACGGATTTTTGGGTGAAAAAATCGGAAAAAAGGCTGAAAAGAGGGAAAAAAAGGATTAGACCTTGTACCGACGGCCGGAAGCCCGTCGCCATAGAGGGAGGCCGCCCGTCGCTATAGAGCAACGGGGACTCACGCGGCGAGGCGCGCGAAATCCGCGCGCAGAGGCGCGGAAATCGTGCGCCTCAGCGCACGGTGCGGCGCGCAGCGCGCAACGCTGCGCGTCGCTCTTTAGCGACGAGCGGCATTGGCCACGCTGCGCGTCGCCAAATTGCACCCAGCGCGCTGGGCGCCTGGGCGTCCGCGTGCTGGGCGCCTGGCGCCTGCGAGCTGGGCGCCCGACACTCGCCGCGCCCGACACTCGCGATCCGATTTTTTTTTTTTATTTTTTTTCTATTTTTTTAAATTTTAAATTGACTAAAAACACCATAATTTTAAGCCCCCATTTTTTCAAAATTAATTTTTTAAATATTTTCTATTATTTTCTAATTTTTCACTCTAAAATGCAAATTTGACGAGAAAACCATCACTTTTAACCTTTTAAGCCTGTGAAGGCAATTATCATCATTGGGTAACTTCGATCTAGGCTTACTCAGGACCCGGTGTCTACAGTTGCCCCCAGTTTAGGGGAATCTAGTACACTAGTATGTAGGTGAGCCTAAACTCAAAGAAGAAAAGGAAAGAGACGCGTACCTGAGTCGGCCGTCTTTCCGAACTGGAGAATTCTGAGATGGTGGTTATTACCATGGTGTGTTTTTGTTTGTTGAAGCGGTGCTATCTGTGAGCCCTTTGGTTGATTGCCCCCTGAGAGGTCTTCGGTTCATCGATCGTTTGCCCCCTGAGAGGTCTTCCATTCATTGCCCCCTGAGAGGTCTTCAGTTTTCTGATCATTTGCCCCCTGAGAGGTCTTCAGTTCATTGCCCCCTGAGAGGTCTTCAATTCATTGCCCCCTGAGAGGTCTTCGATTTTGCTGCTCCCTGAGAAGTCTTTGGTTGATTGCCCCCAGAGAGGTCTTCGATTCATTGATTGTTTGCCCCCTGAGAGGTCTTCAGTTCATTGATTGTTTGCCCCCTGAGAGGTCTTCAGTTCATTGCCCCCTGAGAGGTCTTCAGTTCATTGCCCCCTGAGAGGTCTTCGGTTCATTGATTGTTTGCCCCCTGAGAGGTCTTCAGTTCATTGATTGTTTGTGCCTTGAGAAGTCTTAGATTTGCTGCTCCCTGAGAAGTCTTTGGTTGATTGCCCCCTGAGAGGTTTTCAGTTTGTTGCTCCCTGAGAAGTCTTTGGTTGATTGCCCCCTGAGAGGTATTCAGTTTGCTACTCCCTGAGAAGACTTTGATTTGCTGCTCCCTGAGAAGTCTTCGGTTTATTGCCCCCTGAGAGGTCTTCGATTTACTGCTCCCTGAGAAGTCTTTGATTTGCTGCTCCCTGAGAAGACTTTGATTTGCTGCTCCCTGAGAAGTCTTCGGTTTATTGCCCCCTGAGAGGTCTTCGATTTACTGCTCCCTGAGAAGTCTTTGGCTGATTGCCCCCTGAGAGGTCTTCGGATGGTGCTTGGATTGATGATTAAGCTGGTATGTGGATTGATGATTTAATCGATGTCTGGATTGATGATTGACTTGAGGCTTGGATATATGTTTTAATCGATGTCTGGATTGATGAATGATTTGAGGTTTTGATTGATGATTTGACCGATGTCATCACTCGGCTTTTGTCGGTGTCCGCCTCAAGTCTCTCTTTCTGCAAAATAAGGAAACTAAACTATGCAAAAATGGTGAGCATGCAAGTGAAATGCATAAATTATGCAGGAATGCAGGATGAAAATTCATCTTTGTGGACTTGGAGATGATAGCCGGGCTAGCTGCAATTTGCGATATAATTGATGCCTTTTAAGCTACTTTTGAATTTCATGCCCTTCGGGATTGCGAGATTCTCACCTGGTACCTGTAGTCATTATTTGAAGGTAGTGCGTCCCTTGTGGATTTTCACACTAGCTTTTCTTAGTGGGAGATGCGTCCTTTGTGGATTTTCACATAACCCTGTGCCTTATTTTTTGCCTGGAATGGACCCAACCCAATCCAGCGGCTTTTCTCTTTCTTCTTTTTTTTTGAAGGACAGACTGCCTATTTTCAGGTTTTCACCCTATCCTTTTGCCTAGTTTTTGCTTAGAGCGCCAGTTACGGTTTTCACTCTAACGGCTCTTTTCTTTTTTATTTTTTTTTGAAGATTGCTGAAGTTGTTGGCAAGAATCTTTAGGGAGTCTTAGGACATGGTTGCATGAGCTTGATTCTTCTCATTTGATAGCAGGATGAATCGGCTGAAGCGCTTGAGCGGTGAACAATAGGCGACTTTGGTCACACAAAGAGAACTGCTCTGATCACATCATTGCAGAAATGTATGTGTTTCAATTTGATTTCATTAAGCATGATCATTATTTTGGCATTGACTTTAAAAAAATACAAGACTTTAGCTAATCTCGAGATAGATCTTGAAAGCATCAAACTCCTGTTATCAATCAGCTCTCTCGGGTTTTATGATTGAAGATTTTCTCTCAATTTTTCCTTTTTTGAATGCGAATTCTAGAAGCAATGTTGGAGACAAGACTTAACTCGAATGCATGAATGCACTCATGGCTCCTCGCTTTAAGCTCAAGAAACACCATATGCCTCTTCTTACGTACCAAACCTTTTTAGAAGGTCATCTCTGCTAATTGGATAAGACTGAACTAAGAATCAAAAGGTCTTACTTTGGTTGTAATGTTAGGCTTAGGTAGATGGCTATCAAAGGAGGATCAGGTCGCTAGAGAAAAATGGCCGCAATATTTTCTCGACTGGTGGATGAACCATTCTCAGCTCAGTTGTATATACAAAGGTATTCTTGAATTCGGATTTGATAACATTTTAGCTCATTTAAGATCAGATTGATAGTTAAAAAGGTAATCATCAAAACTCGTCAAGTGGTTATCATTTTGAGCTCTACTTTTTTATTTTTTTTTAAGGAGCTCATGTCTTTGGCGCATGACTGAAACCCTCTTCTCAAAGTGTAAACTCATCCTTACCAAGGCAATTTTGATAACCCACAAAGAAATTGTTGATTGTTAAAACGTTCATCCATCCCTGCTAGAGAGGCCACTCTTCTAAGGGGAAGCCAAAATCATTTTAGGCGAGGGGATAGTTTTAACATGTGTAACAACAAAATTGGCACGCATTTAGCATACCCACATAAAGGCTCAATGGGCTAGCAAGCGATTGTGAAGTAAGGGTAGGAAATGGTCATTTAGAGAGTTATACAAAGAAAATATTGCCTAAATCATTTTCTAGGTTCCGTCTTATCCAGGGATCGCTTTGACGGGTAATCAGAAAGGTTCTAGTGCTCTTAGTGAGTTTCCATCCAGTCTCCTAATTGCAACTAGTTTTTCTTACTTATTTTTTCTCTCTCTACAGGAGCTATGTCGGATGCTATCAAAATTTTCTTTGGGTTCCCCAAAGTTTTCGAGATTAACTGCAGTCATATTATTTGAATTAATGCCAAAGTAAATGCATTGTGATCATACGAAATGAAATCAATAGAAACATTATTCAAATAAGCAAAAAATTGTTATCTTTATTACAAACAGAAAATTGTAGCATAAAATGTTCTAGAAATAAAAAGAATTTTAGCATCTAAGAGCAATATCACTAGTGGACTGCAAGACACGGTCATGTTCACGGTGGAGGGACTGCGTTGTAGCCTGCCTTTTTCTTCTTTTCTCTCTTCTCAGGATCTGTGATCTGATTGGTGTCAATGAGATCCTGGATCTTGTTTCTCAGAATACGGCAATGGTCAGTCAAATGGCCGGTGTGCTGGTGGTAAGCGCAGTACTGATCACCTCTATGTCCCGGTTGTCCCTGACTTAAGGCTGGTCTGGGTGGCAATGGCTGCAACTTGCCTTCTTTCATTAGTTTTTCCAGTACCCAAGATAGAGAGCGGCCTAAGTTGGAGTAGTATCTCTGACCCTGCCCAACTCCAGTAGCTGAGACCTCTGCCGTCCTACCGTTTCTGCTGTTGCTGCCTCCAGCTCCGCCTAATTTGTATCCCGACTGGTTCCCATAGCCTTTCCCAGCAAAGTTATTTTGGCTTGCTTTCTTTGCCAGGTAAGCCGCCCCAGCTTCTATAGCGATATCCTTAAGCGACTCCCAATCCTTGAGCCCCTTAAAACTGAGCAAGTCCCTTAAGTAAGGGCATGAGTTTCTGATAAACAACCTGATCTGGTTTGCAGTGTCAGGCTTCCTCTTCATCTCCATGACCCTGTTTCTCTATCTTGTAAGGTACTCATGGAATGACTCATCATTCTTCTGCTGTAGAAGCTCGAGGTCTTTTAGGGTGACCTCCATCCTAGTGCTGCAGTCGTACTGCTTCATGAATTCTTCGGTCAAAAGGTCCCAGTCCTCTTTGGACCTCCTATCCAACCCGTGGTACCAGTCAACTGCTGGGCCCACCAGACTAAGGCAGAAATATTCCACCTTCTGCTTCTTACTCAGCCTTGTGCCTTTCATGACCAGGGTGTACTGCTTGATATGGGCGGATGGGTCAGAGGTGCCATCAAATTTCGGCAGCTCGGGCATCTTGAATCTTTGGGGCAGCAGCTCTTCATCCCCCAGATCTCTGTCTTCTGGGTTGACCCCCTTTCCAGCTGAGAGCATGCGGGTGATAGCTTCAATCTGCTGTCTCATACCTCTTAAAGCTTCATCCTCTACTCTGGGTGCTCTGGGCCTCGCAGCTTGGTGGACTATTGGCACCTCTTCTTCTTCCTCCTCCATCAGGAAATCATCATTGGGATTGTGAATCCTTTCCCCTCTTGGCTCGATAGGTGCGGCAGCTCTGTGCTCATTGTTGGGTTGACGAGCAGCAGCTCCAACGAAGGGAGCGTCCCCGCTAGCAGGTGGGTCGGCTTGCCCCCGAGGAGGGGCTGCTTGTGGCTGTAGAGCAGCAGGCGGCTGTGGGGCAGCAGGTGGATGGGCAATCCTTTCAGCCATGGCACCCATGATGTCCATCATTCTCCGTTCAAAATCCTCTAGCCTCCTAGCTAGGTCTTGAGTGGTCAGTGCTCCGGTTTCTTCTGCCATTGGTGGTTCTACAGAGGCTTCACTGATTGATGAGGATGACTCAGAATCCCAATCAGACACTAGTTCTGGCAACTCAAAGAGCAGATTTGTCCTTACTAGCCGACCGTCGGAACCTCTAGTCCACTTAGATGAATCTATGATGGCTGAAAAAATTAGATTGTTAGGATGATGCATGAATGACATATGCAATGCATGATAGTGAGCTATGCAACATTTACAATCACATGCAAGCAAGTAGGTCCTTCCAACCTTATTACTCCCATACACGAGGTAATGCGGTCTCTTTCCTAGGTGGGCTTGATCCATAAGTTAGCGGGGAACCCAATGGATGCGTATGGTGCTCGGTGAAGAACCGGCATCGTAACATCTCTTATCTAATGCACAAGCGGATGGGTTATGATGATTATGTATTTAGGCAATCCCAATAAGTTGACATGGGCCTATCGGGGCATGAAAGTCTTTGATTAGGTGACCAATCAGATTTTTTGGGTTTGTCCAATACAAACTGATCCATATAGCAAGCAAGGTATTACGGTTCATATCACCTAAGGGAAGTATCTATTGCCATTACATGAGCTTTGGTCAAAGGGTGGTGTTACTTTAGGGCTACCCAAGCATGATCCATGCCGACGGGTCTAGCTCATCACGAGCGTAACGACCGATCGGGTCACCATTTTATATACCATTGAGGTACGAGGCTTGGGCTGGTGATTATCCTTAACACTTCCCCAAATTGAGTGAAAATGGGGTCGCGCTTTGGGAACGCACCGGGGCTAAAAGAGGGACCAAACTAGCATAGATCTAAGGCTCTAATGACATGCAATGCAGTTTTGAAAGAAGATGAAATTTTTTAAATTAAAACTCAATTATGATTTTTAATCAAGGTACTTTCGAATCGAAGTCTCGAGTATGTCCCCAGCGGAGTCGCTACTGTGACGCACGCCCGATCCCCGCGGCCGCCCACACGTGGGCGATCGGGCAATTGTGGGTCCGTTGACAGCTTGCAATAAATCGCAAGTGCGTCTATGTTGGGCAACAAGGAGGTTTCATGGAGTCGCCACCCAATAGAACATTGGAAAAGTTTCTCTCGCCTCGGAGAGCCTAAGACTGCGCTTAGTATCCATTTTGGGCCAGCCAAAGGAGCCTAGGATTAACGCTAAAGCCTCGTGACACAAGAAGTATCTTGGAGGATAACCTCTAACCTGTTGAGCCCAAAGACCAGAGCTGGTTCGAGACTTCTCATTTATTTATACCTTGATTAATATCATAATTAAGTTTTGAATTCATTATTTCATCAACTTTCCACACAATGCAATTTTAATTTAAAGGCGCAATCATTCATATCAAAAGCGGTAAATGTAAGCAAAATCCAAAATAAAGCATTCAAAAACAAATTACAATAACACTAGGAGTGGAATACAACTCCCATTTACAAAAGTGAAATACATGCATAAAACGGATTATTCATTAATAGTGAGAACATTGGTCCTCGCATGCATATTTATTATGAAACAGTTTTGATGTGATGATTTATTTGGGTATGAAAAACTAGGACATTGGTCCCCTTTTATTTAGAAAATGTCAAGTTAATTAATAAAAATGTTTTTGTGATTTTCTTTATAGCGTGCCTAAATAAAGAATTTTACAAGAAAATTATATGGCAAAATTAAATAAAATATCACAAATAAAGAAAATAAATATATGAACCAAACGAGCCTTTTTGGACCCCCCGATGTGCTCGTAAAAACGCCCAAGCGAAAAATGAATTTAGACATAAAACAAAATACAAATAAAATAATGTTAGTAATTAAATCAATTAAACATACAAAATAATGAATAACAAATTAAAATAAAATAAGATGATATGAAAAGAATGATAATGGAATCAAAAATATTAACAAACCAAAATAAAATGAGAAACATGGATTATATGTGATAAATGATTAAATGATGTGATGAAAATAAAATAAAACATGTTAATTAATTAGTACATGAAAATATGAACATGATAACAATGATGATGAAGATAAACGAATCAAAGAATATATAAAATAATAAAGAAAAGAATAATAAATGAAAATAATTAAAGAATGATGAAAACAATTAAATGAACAATATGATTAATTAAATATGTTCATAAATGATATAAACCATTTACATGGCAAAAAGATCAATTAAAATGAATTTATTAATTACATATTAAAAATAATGATGAATTAAAGTGAAATAAATTACATGTTAAAATTAATAAACAATCAATATTTATGTGAATAAAAATCATATATAAACAAATTAAATAAAACAAATCTGAAATAAATAAAATAAATGAAAACAATAAAATAAAATATACATAAATAAATTAGATATGAACCAAAAGAAATAACAAAAACAAGCCAAGAATGTTTACCCTCAGAGTTTCGGATTCGATGAAGGTAAAAGATGATCGATTTCTTTGTTTGATGATCCACAATATTAGAGTGAAATATCGTGAAAATGTTGGAATTTTATTCCAAGAAACATAAAAAAAAAAAAGATCAAAAATTCTTTAAGAACAAAGAATTGATACCTTTGCCTAAAGAAATGATTTTGATCAAAAAAAAGTTTTTATTGATTAAAATAAAGGAAAATGATTTCAAGAACAATCAATCACTTTGTTCATAAAAAATTGATTGAAGTTTTATTTTAGAAAATTAAATAAAAATTAGATTTTGATGACAAACAATTATTTTATTTGTCTCAAAATCAATTTTTTATCAAAAAGAGATTCAAAACAAAATCAATGAAAAAGTTTTATTGAACACAAAATAAAAGATTAAAAACAATTTTGAGAACAAATAATTATTCTATTTGTCTCAAAAATTAAATCAAACAACAAAACTTCCTCTAAAAAATATGTTTAGAAGAAATTATGTTGGAAAAAGAATGAAACATTTGATTTTTCTTTTTGATTTTTGGTTGGGGAATAAATCTGGAATTTTAGTGGAAGAAGAAGAAGAATTCTGAAAATTTTAGGTCTAAAAAATGTGTGGAGGAGGCCTTTTGATTTCATCATAAAGTATTTATAGGATAAAAAAGGTTGCCCTAATTTAATTAAGGAAAAAATCCTATTTTAACACAAAATTATTTTATTTTTAATGATAAAATCAAGTTTTATTATTTAATTACCTAAAAAAATATTTTATAATTTAATTTGAAGTCAAAAACCCCAAAAAAATGGGATAAAAAACGGATTTTTGGGTGAAAAATTCGGAAAAAACGCTGAAAAGAGGGAAAAAAAGGATCAGACCCTGTACCGACGGCCGGAAGCCCGTCGCCATAGAGGGAGGCCGCCCGTCGCTATAGAGCGACGGGGACTCACGCGGCGAGGCGCGCGAAATCCGCGCGGAAATCGCGCGCCTCAGCGCACTGTGCGGCGGGCAGCGCGCAACGCTGCGCGTCGCTCTTTAGCGACGCGCGGCATTGGCGATGCTGCGAGTCGCCAAATCGCGCCCAGCGCGCTGGGCGCCTGGGCGTCCGCGTGCTGGGCGCCTGGCACCTGCGAGCTGGGCGCCAGCGCGCTGCCGCGCCCGACACTCGCGGTCCGAAATTTTTTTTTTATTTTTTCTATTTTTTTAAATTTTAAATTGACTAAAAACACCATAATTTTAAGCCTCCATTTTTGAAAATTAATTTTTTAAATATTTTCTATTATTTTCTAATTTTTCACTCTAAAATGTAAATTTGACGAGAAAACCATCACTTTTAACCTTTTAAGCCTGTGAAGGCAATTATCATCATTGGGTAACTTCGATCTAGGCTTACTCAGGACCCGGTGTCTACAGGTAGTACCAAGGCATCAGAGGTCTCAACCACCGGATAGACTCCTAAGCACCTCACCATCTTGGGCAAGCCTCTATCTTGGCACTTCGCCCGTCTCATCAAGTAAGGGAAGTTGCAACCCTTGCCAGCTGGGCCTGCCCCAAGTCAGGGAAAGTCGAGGCACCGAACAGACTGGTATTGTGTATATCAACAGTACACAGGGCATAGGATAGACTATTGTCGCCCTCTGAGAGATCGTATTAAAGAATTGGTGTCGGGCCTGGATGAAGAAAGAAAGGATTAGAGTTGTTATAATGCTTTTCATTTTCTAAAGTGCATTCCTGAATCATACACTTGTTTATCTTTTCTGCTTTAATAATATGGGCTTTGCTTATATATGCATTCTTATATTTTATTGTATCAAACATGAGTGATAATCATATTAACGTATTGGTTTTAAAAAAAAAAACACTGTTTTGTTCAGTTTCAATAATAGTAATCTTGGTTGCATCCAATTCCACTCCTGGAGCGAGACGAAATTTGAGAGAATTAAAATAAAAAAAAGTATTTGCCTGGACATATGAAGACGTGCTAAAAGTTATTCACGGAATCACCAAGCACGCCATTCCAAATCTCTCAATCATGGACCAATCATGCAGAAACTCAGAAGATTGAAGTCAGGAGGGGCAAAAACGGCCAAAAGGAGGAATCCATAAGTAGGAACAGGACCAAAACTCTTACTAAAGCGCAATGTCCGACTGGATAAACCAATGATGGTCCCAATAGTTAAGAAGAAGTGTGCGTATGTGCGAACTCCTGGATTTGAGCGAAGCTTGAGGGAATGTGTTTGGGGGACAAAAGAAAAAAGAAACAAAACAAAAAAAGAAAAAAAAACAAAAAAAAACAAAAAAAAAAACAAAAAACCCAAAAAAAAATGGAAAAAATTAGGGGCAAGGAAACGCTGTTCGTGGACAAGCTTTATTCAAATCTCGCTAATTCACACATGCCTGTACTTTGCTTGACTTCCAAAAATGAACACAAGAATTACATCGATTTGCAATGGATACGGGTTGCTCGAACTTGAGAATAGACATCATGGAAAGCCACACCGCACAGGGTTCAAGGATGGAAGGACAAACTATGACTTAGTCCAGGGAGTTGCTCCAGTAGCATGCAAGTCTTCTCTATATTAGCCCCAAAGCAATAGGGCAGGAGAGACTGCTAATAAAGGAGATCTTCGTCAAGATGGCTTAAAACTACAAAGACGTAGCAGAATAATTACCTTTTTTACTTTAATGCTGAAGAGTCATCGTCAGAACTCTATAAGGGTCCCAGGGGGCAGAAGCAGTATGGCCGATTAGTGTGAAGTTCAAATCTTTAAGGACATCCATGGAAGTCTAGGTTCCAAAATCTGACTAGGCACATCAATAGCAGCATCAACCAAATATGTGCGGACAAAAACAGGTCAAGAGTTTACTACTGCAATCGGACCTCTCAGCAAACACTCTACTCAATCATTTAGAAAAGTAGTCAGAAAGCAACCACTAAAGGGTGGAGTTTTAGCCTTTGGGCAAACAAGTCCAAATGCCCCAGACAAATGAGTCAAGTCAAGTCCAAGTCAATGTAAGAGGATTCCCTTTTTCTAAAAACAAAAAAAAAATTGCTCTCTGGGACAGCAGCAACTGACAGCAATGAAGATGACTCCAAAGAACTGTTCAATATGGGCAGACATAAGAGGGTCCATGGCAAAATACTTAAAAATCAAAAGAAGAGAATAAATGCCACGCGGGTCAAAAATCGAAAATAAGGCGGCCTTGCTAAAATTGGGAGCCTCGTCAGGGTGAAAACCGGAAAAAGGCATCTTGGGCAAAAATTAGAGGCTTGAGAGAAAATATGCAATCAAGAAAATCCGAGAAGGCTGATTGATAACAGGAGTCAGATGCACCTAATTTGTTACTCATTGAGATTGAATAAAATTAGTGTTTTCGTATCACATGTCTAGTCGTGATCATTCTTGTTGTTATATAGTGCATATAAATAGAAATGCGTGCATAAGCTAAGCATAAACATGCAATTAAACGGTTAAGAGAAACCTATTGCAGACATAAGGATATATGCTGGGGCAATTATCAAGGCATTAATAACGATGTTTCATATGACAAATCCTCCTCCTACCCCTGGAAAAAAAAAAAGCCGCTGGAGTGGGTTGGGACCATTCCAGGCAAAAGTTAGGCACAGGGTTATGTGAAAATCCCAAAAGGGACGCATTTCCCGCTAAGAAAAGCTAGTGTGAAAATCCACAAGGGACGCACTACCTTTAAAACAATGACTTTTGAAGCCTGGAGCGATAAGGCGACATTACACCGGATAACTTCCCTTTGGTCAGGTGGTACATAATGCAGAACTTGATTCAGAGTCCTGGGGGGCAAAATCCTCGTTTGACCGGGGGGGCAAAATTGCACACGGGACAGTTCTCTTTGAAGAGATTTCGGGTCAGAATCCCTGAAGCCAAGACAATACTTTCCTAGATCCTTGGGGGCATCTGACAATGGGACCAGCCGAACAATACCCGCAGTGAACCTTTAACCACCTGGGATGTGGTTTATCTATTTTTGCATCTCACATAGATCTGACGTTCATAGATCTTTTGCATATCCTCCAATATATCACGTGCATTCAATCCTTCATTCATATAGTTGTGTACACATAATTTTGTACACTAATCATTTATTTGTGATTCATGTATATAGTTTTATATATACATTTCACGCACATTATGCACACACAATCTTTTGTATATGCCTTCGTGCTAATGATTTTGCAGGAAAAAGCCAAACCAAGCGATAGCTTTGGCATCATGAAGTCAAGAAGAAACGTGCACAAATTGAAACCATGTGGTAACTTGTAAAGTCCTTTATCAGATTCTCTTTAAGTCCTTGTTCAAAAGGCATTCTCAGTCTCTTCGGAGCATTATCTTTAAGACCTTTCTCAAAGGCATTCTCAGTCTCTTCGGAGCATTCTCTTTAAGTCCTTGTTCAGAAGGCATTCTCAGTCTCTTCGGAGCATTCTCTTTACGACCTTTCTCAAAGGCATTCTCAGTCTCTTCGGAGCATTCTTTCTAAGACCTTTCTCAAAGGCATTTCCAGTCTCTTCGGAGCATTCTCTTTAAGTCCTTGTTCATAAGGCATTCTCAGTCTCTTCGAAGCATTATATTTAAGACCTTTCTCAAAGGCATTCTCAGTCTCTTTGGAGCATTCTCTTTAAGACCTTTTTCACAGGCATTCTCATTCTCTTCGGGATATTCCCTTTGAAACCTTTTTCACAGGCTTTCTCAGTCTCTTCGGGACATCAAATTGTTTTCAAAAGTATTCCAAATCCCTTCAACCTGAAATGATCCGAGAAATGGGTTCAGCTTAACCTTATAAAAAACTGCCCAGAAAAGCAAACCTCTTCATTCACGTTATGCTAGGGACAATCCGGCCGGGACGAGGCTAATAGATCAACAACACCAACATTGTAGTCAGAGAGTGCTACATCTCACAGTTCACGCGATAGTCAGAGAGTACTATGCACCCTACAGATCGGATGGGAATCAGCAGGGGAACTTCATAAATCGAAGTCGCAGTTAAAGAACACTGCTCTTCACATCGAGGTCGTAGCTAGAGAACGCTACATCTCACCAATACCTTACAGGTCGAGATGAGACCGGTAGGGGAACCTGTATCAAATTCACTCTTCGCTGAGCAGACTGAGACGAGGTCTACCCGGCAAGGAACGCGAAAGGTAAGGATTGCTTCAGGTACACTATTCTTCCTTTTATTTTCTTTTATTCTCTGAATTTTGGCACATCTAAGCACTTGTGCACTAGTTTCCCCAAAATTAGGGGCAACTGTATGCACTGTGTCCCGAAGCAGTCCAGATCGGAGATTACCCGATGAAGAGAGCGATGTCTGTTTCCGAATGAGTGGATGAGGTTCGGAGATTTTGGTCCTCTAGATTCACGAGAAATATGGTTTTTTTATTATTTGCGGTAATGAGAAAAGGGAAATTTGGGGGTTTTGGGCTTGGAAGGAAGTTTACATCCACCGGCGGCCAGCCCGTCGATCACGGTATGCCCGTCGTTCGATGGAGAGCCCCGACGCCCGTCCTTGGTCCTCCGGTGTCCGCCGGTAGAATTTAATTTCCTATAGGAAAACGGATTTCACCGACGCCCGTCTGTGGGCTTCAGACGTCCGTCGGCTGAATCCTATTTCCAATAGGAAAAGGGATTCAACCGACGCCCATCGGTATGCTTCCGACGGCCGTCGGTAATTCAAAACCTATAAAAAGCTATTTTTACCCATTTTGAGGGTTGGTTGGCTGGTTGGACGATTTAGGCTAGGAGATATCCCTAAAACCCCTTTCTGATTATCTGATTCCAACCATTTTCAACTCATTAAAATTGTTTTATTTTCATTCTCATTTTTTTGGATTTGGAAGAATTTAACTAATTAAAGGGAGCTAAAATCAATTGGTTTCCCGTCAATATTCATAAATTCCAACATCTGAATATTTTACGATTATCAACAAAGAAAAATCTAGGTTTCTTTCCTTGATTTTTGCTTATTTCTCGTGAAGCATGCGAGACTCGAACCATCCGAAAATCCATCCTAAAATGTAAAATCCGAGGGTAAATATCCTGTACACACGTTCTGTTTGATTTATTTTAATTATTTTCATTTATTTTCGGTTCTTGTTTTGAGGAAAATTGTTTGGTTGCATTTTTGCTTTTGTTTTGAGAAAAAGAGGTGATCGACGGGCAATAAGGTCACCAACGCCTGTCTCTCTGTTGAGCGACGGCGGGTAACGGCGCACCTTATTACCAGCCGGTCACCCCAACGGACGCCCGTCGATAGAGTTTTTATGGCCGTCCCTGTGTTCTATTTCCATTTTTTTAAGCTATTTTATTTCCTTTGCAATGTACTCCTTTTCATTATTTTTCCTTTGTTATTATTTAGTTTTCAAAATCTTTTCTTTTCTATAAAAAGTAGAATATTAATAGTTTTTATTTATTTCTTTTTGATTTTTAATCTTCTTTTACATTTATTCTAGCTTGTTTACTAAATACTAATATTGTTGATTATTTTGTGAGATTTTAATTTTTGGTTACTGAGATGATTTGAGCTTGAGAGGTCGCCATGCGCAAATGTGGAAGACTCCAGTTGGTTTAGTCCTTCCCCCTTTTTGCCATTTATTTATTTAATTTAATTTCGCGTTTTTATTTATTTATTTATTTATCTTTATGCTTGTATAAATTATCTCACTTCGCGTCAAATAAAATGGATAAATGTTTTATATTAATTAATTTGGTGATTTTTGCAAATAAAGGACCAAAGTCCTATTTTAGCCAATGAAAAATGCCACATAAAAAATTTGATTTCATAATAAGTGCATGCGAGGACCAAAGTCCTCGAAATTAATGAATTCCCCGTTTTATGTATACATCGCACTTTTATAAATGGGAGTTGTATTCCGCTCCTAGTATTATTGTAATTTATTTTGGAATGTTCATTTTTGCTTTATTTATTTTTACGCTTTTGATCTGAATAATTGTGCCTTTAATTAAATTGCATCATGTGGAGAGAGAGTGAACTAGTAAACTCAAAGCCTAGTTGTAAAATTAATCAAGGTAGTAATAGATAAGAAGTCTCGAACCCAAACTCTGGTCTTTGGGTTTAACGAGGCGAGAGATCTTTCCGATCACTCATTGGAACCTCCAAGATACCTCTTGTGTCCTTTTTAAAGACTTAATCAATAAATCCTAGGTTCCAAGGGAGAGAGGTTCATCCTCCAAGACCCCTTTTTAGTTGGCCCAAAATGGATACATGCGCTGTCTTAGGCTCTCTGAGGCGAGAGAAACTTTCCCAATATTTTATTGGGTGGCGACTCCATGAAACCTCCTTGTTGCCCAAAATAGACGCACTAGTAAATACCCTTACAAGTTCCAATGAACCTCTCCCGATAGCCCTAAAGCGGGCCTTTGGGAAGCCCACGGGGTTCGGCGCGTGTCACACCAACACTTGTCTGATAACTGTTGTTATAAGAAAATTCCATGAGTGGAAGATACTTATCCCAAATCTTGGAAAAGTCCAGAAAACATCCTCTCATTAAATCTTCTAGTACTTTAATGACCGTCTCCGACTGTCCATCTGTCTGCGGAAGAAATACAGTACTGAAGTTCAACTTAGTACCCAGTGCAGCTTGTAAACTCCTCCAAAACTTAGAGGTGAATCTTGGATCTTTATCAGAAATAATAGATAAAGGTACCCCATGCAGTCTAACAATCTCCCGCACATACAATTCAGGTAACCCATCTATTGAATAGTCCATTCGAATCGGTATAAAGTGAGCTGACTTTGAAAATTTGTCCACTATTACCCATACTGCATCTTATTGTTTTGAAGTTAAAGGCAATCCAGAAACAAAATCCATAGTAATGTTGTCCCATTTCTATTGTGGAATGGAAAGAGTATTCAGTAACCCATGTGGAACTAGATGTCCTGCCTCCACTCGCTAACATATGAAACATTTAGACACATATTCCACTATATCCTTCTTCATACCCGGCCACCAATACAGTTGTTTTAAATCCTGATACATCCTGTTTCCACTTGGATTCATGGTGAAAACGGTATTATGTGCCTCATACATCAATCTCTTCTTCAATTTTTTATCACTTGCAACACATACTAGATTTTCATAAAGCAGTACACCATCTTTATCCACTAAATAGTCAATCTTGTCACCCTTCTTAATCGACTGCAAAATCTGCTGCAACCTAGGATCATTTCTTTGTGCAGCTATCAATTCATCTTTCAGTACCGGTCTTGCTTTCAACTGAGCTAACAACGCTCCATCCGTAGTAAACCTCCACTTTACTTGCTTTAACTGCAGAGCTGAGATAGACTTCCTGCTCAATGCATTTGCCACAACATTAGCTTTACTCGGGTGGTAATCCACAATGCAGTCATAATCATTAAACAATTCAAGCCATCTACACTGTCTCAAGTTCAATTCTTTCTGAGTTAATAAATACTTCAAACTTTTGTGATTAGTGAAAATTTTACACCTCTCACCATACAAGTAATGTTGCCAAATCTTTAAGGTAAACACTACTGCTGCTAACTCCAGATCATGAGTCGGGTAATTTTGCTCATGCAGCTTTAGTTGCCTGGAGGCATATGTGTGACGCGCGCAGAACCCCGTGACTTCCCGAAGACCCGCTTTTAGGGCTTTCAAGAGAGGTTCATTAGAACTTGTAAGGGATTTACAAGTGTATTTATTTTGGGTAACAAGGAGGTTTCATGGAGTCGCCACCGAATAAAACATTGGGAAAGTTCGTCTCACCTCGGTGAGCCTAAGACGGTGCATAATATCCATTTTGGGCAAACCAAAGGGATATTGGAGGAAATCACCCCAATACAACATTGGAATGACCCTCTAACCCTATGGAGCCTAGGATTGTAAATTAGGCCTTTTAGTGGGACACAAGAGGTGTCTTGGATATCCCATTCCAATGAAACATCGAAATGGGCCTCTCGCCTCGTTGAGTCCAAAGACCAGAGATAAGTTCGGGACTTCTCATTTATTCAAACCTTGATTAATTTTACAATTAAGTTTTGAATTTATTATTTCACCCTCTTTCCATACGATGCAATTAATTAAAAGACGCAAAAATTTAGAAATGAAATAAAATGATAAAATAAAATTAAAAAAAGTTTTAAATAAGAGGGCAAATAAAATAAAGAAAATAAATAAAAGAAAACATAAACAAATGAAAACGGATTAAAACCGTGTTGGAGAGCCCAGGGACGGCCATTCGGACGTGACCGACGAGTGTCAGAAATGTGACCGGCGGGCAGAGTAGTACGCTATCTAAGGCCCGTCCCTCAATCGAGCGACGGACGTCGGTAGCGACTCTGCCCGTCGGTCACCTTTGTTCCTAAAAAAATAACGAAAATGGGCAGATTTCACAAGAAATAAATTTATTTTAACAAAATATGCACAAAAATGGAAATAATTAAATTAAATCAATCAAATATTAAGTTCAGAATATTTACCCTCGGATTATACCTTTTTGGATGAACGACGAGTAGATTTTTTGAATCCGCTCGCTTCACAAGGACCGGTTACAAATCAAGGAAAGAAAATTTCTAATTCTTCCTTGAAAAGCAATTTTTTTTTTTAACAATTCGAATGTGGGAATCAATAAAATTGATGGAAACGAATTGATTTCGTTATCTTAAATTTATTGGATTCAAAAAAATAAGATTTTGAGAAGAGATTGAAAAAGATGAAAAGAGTTTTTTTTTTTTGTAAAAATATGATTTTTTTAAGAGAAAATATTAGAGAATATCCTTGAGAGAAAGAAAATCCCCTAATTAAAAATTGTCTAACCCCAATATCATTAAAAATCCCCCCTTTTATGGAAAAATGGGAATCCTATTTGGAGTAGGAAAGAGAAATCCCATTCCTAATAGGATTTGGAAAAAATCTTAAATGTTTTCCCCAAAATCCAGTGACCAAATCAATTGACCAACGGGCGTCTAAAGCTCACCGATGGTCATCGGTTGCAAGGGCACGCGCAGTCATTTAGCCAATGGATGGAATGAGGTACAGGGAGGTATAGACGGGCCTCGGTTTACGGATACGTGTCTGTCACTTGCTTCACCAACGGCCCGTCTCTCATGGCGAGAGACGGATCATCTCAGCTACCAACGGGTGTCGGACCACCGACGGGTAGGCCGTCTGCGGAAAAAAATCACTTTTCATGCTAAATCTTCCAAATTTTTCTAATTCTTTCTGCTGCAAATGAAAATCTCCAATCCTTGTGAATCTGAAGGACCAAAATTCCCAAATTTCATCCATTGGATCAGAAATGGACACTGATTTCTTCATCGGGTAATCTCTGATCTGAACTGCCTCAGGGCACGGTGTTTACAGTTGCCTCCAATTTTGGGGAAACTAGTGCACTAGTGCCTAGATGAGCAAAAATTCAGAGAAGATGAAGGAAAGAAACACGTACTTGAGGCAGTCCTTACCTTCTGAATGTTGTGGAGGAGTGGTTAATTGTTCCCCTGTCGTGGATGATAGCATTGTGTTCTGATGTATGTGTCCCTACTGGTTTCGTCTCGACCTATAAGGTTTTTGTGAGATGTAGTGTTCTCTAGCTACGATCCCATTACGAAGCGCAGTGTTCTCTAACTGCTACTTCATTTGCTTTGCTGGCCTCATCTTGGCTCGCGCAACTTTGGTGAGAAGTAGTGCTCTCTGACTACAAATCTCGATTACGAGATGCAATGTTATCTAACCGCAGTCCTGTCGCGATGTATTCTATCGTTGGTTCCCTACTGACCTCTTCTCGGTCTGCATGGCATTTCGCTAGCCTCGTCTCGGCCTATACGAAGAATGTGAGATGCAACACTCTCTGACTGCAACCCCCATTGTGAGATGTAGTACTCTTTGACTACAAATCTCTATTGCGAGATGTAGTGTTATCTAACCGCAGTCCCGTCACGATGTATTATATCGCTGGTGCCTTACTGATCTCGTCTCAGTCTGCATGGAATTTCGCTAGCCTCATATTGGCCTGCACGGAGAATTTGAGATGTAGCACTCTCTGACTGCAACCCCTATTGTGAGATGTAGTACTCTCTGACTACAGTCCCGGTTTGTTGGAATTTCCTTGCTAACCCCCATTCGATTTGCAAGGTGTGTAGTACTCTCTGACTACCCCATGTGTTGTGAGACGCAGTACTCTCTGACTACAATCTCGGTTTGTTGAAACTTCCATTCAATCTGCAAGGTGTGTAGTACTCTCTGACTACCCCATGTGTTGTGAGACGCAGTACTCTCTAACTACAATCTCGGTTTGTTGAAACTTCCTTGCTAACCCCCATTCGATCTGCAAGGTGTGTTTTGGATGAATATGATCTTGAAGGACATAGCGTCTACTCCACTTATCCTCCCTTTTGATTATTGGTCATTGGATTGACGTGAAACAAAGTTCCTGTATGGTAAAGGATTTTTGTTACTTCATGTGCAATTAATCCGATTGATAGGTTTATGAACATTATGAATATTTCATGTGACCATTGTTATTTATCATTTTCTTGTTATGATTATATGATCAGTTGTCTTTATAGAAGAAAATCAAGCAATAACATATATAAAGAAATTACATGCAAATGTAATAATAATCATGTTCCACTAGTAAAATTAATTTTGTACAATATATACAAATATGACAATAATAATAAAAATGCAAAATGTAATGTCAAAAATGACTCCCTGAACAGTCTAAAATGGTGGATAATCAGAAGGCTCCTTTGCCGGATCATCATCAGCATCTGATATATGAACTGTCTGAGATCGAGATGAAGAGGCAGAAGGTCCAGCTCTTGAGGTAGATGGCTGGCTGGGAGGAGCTGATGGTCCTGCCTGTGGAGCTGCTGAAGACCCAGGTTGAGGGGTGGCTGTGAATCCCGGCTGCTGACGGAATCGGGGAGGAATGAGTACCGGCATAGATCGAGGGTGCAGTCTTGCTACATCCTGCAATTGGAACTGGACCTGAGCGTACCCATTCAGGAAGGGTTATGCGCAAACCATCATAAACTATAGCGTCTCTCTGATCACCCTTCCTAACTCCCCAAATACAGTGCCCAGGCGGAGGTTCTGGTCCCTGGCAGTAGTCCTCATGCCCCCTAGCCTCTCCTCCGTATGCTCTCTAAACTCGCGGATAGACTGGGCTATAGGAGATATGGTCCCCTCCAATACCTGAACCCTGAATCTGAGAGCCTCCACCGACTCATCCACCATCTGTAAGGACGTATCCACCCTCTAAGCTGTCTGGTCCTGTGAGGCCCTCATCTCCTATCTCAACTGGGCCGTAAGCCTCTCATGCTCCTACCTCAGATGATCTATGAGCCTCCCCTGCTCCTAACTGAGGCCCTGCTGCTGATCCAGCCGCTCTATCATGGCCCTATCTTGCTCCTTGAGCTGTTCGAGGAGGATCGTGTCTCTCTCCTCCTATTTGTGCTCGAAGGCTGTGAACATAGAGGTCATAATCGCGGTGAAGTCCGGCTGTGCTACTGGAGGTGGAGTTGCCTCTGATGTCTGCTCGGGAGGTGGAGCTATAGAAGTAGATGCCCCCAGGTCCCCTCTGGCATACGGGTGGAATCTATCAGATGGCCTGGGGGCTATCCGCTGCACTGTCGGAGGGGTAGGACTCTGTACCCTCGGCACTAGGGGAGTAGTGAACAACTCATGCATAATGAACTCCACCCCTATATCAGAAGGTGTGTGAGGCTGCTCCTCATACTGCTACTGCTGTTGCGGAGGCTGGTCCTCTTGATAAGGCTGATACTGGGGAGGCTAATCCTCCTAATATGGTAACTGCTTATGTGGCCGTGGCTGTATCTCAGGCTGCTCCTAGGGCTGCTCCTCTGCCAGCTCTTGTGAGGGGAGGCCGAATACATGTCTGGTCTCATGAATGGTGAGTAGTCTGTATACCTTGGCCTGACCCTGTACCCGTACCACTATGCCCATTGTGATGCCTGATGGGGCATCTACATGCATGCTCTCCTCTACAGCCTGCCCAAAGATCCCTAGACGAACGGCCAATCTCAATAATAATCTGGTGATCACCCCCCAACATAGACTACCGGGGCCGTCCCCTTGACACCCTCACTAGGTTAGCCAAAATATCATGACTAACGTTGAGCCGTTGGCCAGCCACCATGGCCTATAAGCTCCATATCTCTACGGCATTGAGTGACCCAGGGTTTCCATCCCGTCCCAGGTAGGAGCTGGATAAGACTCTGTGGAGGTATCAAAGAGCCTGCGATATAAGCATTGTGCTCTTTGGTGTATCGTGGTCGTACAGCACTGCTGGTAAAGCAATGATTGCCCAATGATGGCGTCGGACTGCTCTCTGGGGCACCATGACACCCTGCTCGTGAGGAAGCCCCATGGCCTGTGCAAAATGCTGGCTTGTGATAGTATAGTGGTGGCGGTCAATCTAGAACTGAATGACTCCCTCCTCTATATCTGACCTCCAAAATCCAGCGTACTGTAGGGTAGCAAGAAACTGTCTCACCATCTCTAGGTAGGTTGAAAAGGCTGGAGTCAGGAACTCGGTCCAACTAGCGCTCGCCAACAGGGCATCACCCTCGCCTGCCATCCCTAAGGCCTCGAGGAATGGCCTGCAGATAAAACGGCTAGCTTGGAACTCCACCCGAGCAAATAATCTGTATCTCTCTCTAGCCTCAGGAGTCAACCAGTCGGGAGCCTGTGGCTCGGGGTGGTCACGGGGAGCATGTCGTCGTGGTGGCATCCTGGAAATAAATTAAACAATTAGTTTAAACTCATGGTTGTAAACGGGATTAATCCCGCAAATAGTAAATTGGGCAGCATCCCGGTAAGGATGTGCCCCACCAGAAAACTAAAAAAATTTGGGCAGCATCCCGGCAGGGATGTGCCCAACCTCCTCCACAAGAAGATAAGAATAAAGAACAAGCATCAGGCCCCAATCAACAACACAATATATTGATTTAAAAATTTGGGCAACACCCCGGCAAGAGTGTGCGCAACTTCCTGCATGAAAAACAACAAAAAGGACGTGCCTTAGGGCCCAGGCAACAATTCAATACATTTACGTTGATCTCATTATTTTCTAATTCTTAGTGCATGTATTTGTAGTTAACTAAAAGCAACTTGCCAACTTATTCTAAAATTCAATTAAAAAGCGTAAACAAACAACTAATAGCCTATCTAAAATTCTGAGCAAACATCAATGGATTAAACTATCTAAATAACTAAAAACTACTGAATAAACTTGCATTTTAAATTCAACCTAACTAAGATAGTATTAACCAAAAAAATAAAGAAAAACATTTGAGCATCCTTGATCATGCATTAGGTATGATGGAGTAGAGTGGAATAAATAAATAAAAAGAAGAAAATTAGTTAGTTACTAACTTGGATTTTGCAGAAAAATAAATCTCAACGGAAATATTAAAAAAGGTACTTCTGAATGCTCCCGATCATGCAAGGAGTGCAATGGTATAATTAGTCTAAAAAACGGGCTAAAATTGAAGAAGATATAGGCAAAAAACAGAATGGAGGCATCGACGGACAAGAGAAAATGAAAAGGAGAAGAGGGAAGAGACTGCTCGCCCGTCAGTGCAACATCCTTTTATAGATTTTGCTTACCGACAGGCTGCCCGTCTCCAGGAGCGAGCGACGAGCTGCCCGTCTATCATTCCAGATTCCCCTTGTTAATTATATAATGAATGCACATGAAATGCAATGATGACTCTGCCAGGTGGACAATGACAGACGGGCGGGCCGTCTGAAATAAGGGACGGGCAGGCCGTCTGTGGAGTTACTTTATAAATTTCATTTTTTCCTAAGACTCTGTGCCTTTTCCCTTTTTTTAACCTTGTAACTGTAACACCCCGGAATGAACCCTAGAAGGATTTGTACATTTTTTTTGGATCAAAATTGTATGATTTGATGGTCGGAGTGATTAAACAGGAGAAAAGATATGATTATAATTAAGAAAAAGGAAGATAAGGGTAATTTGGTCATTTCGCATATATGGATTTAATTAAATCGAATAAATAACTATGAGGGCTAAATTTTGAGAAAGGATCAGTTTCATGCCGAATGTATGTGAGTTGTGGTGTCAGGTGTGCCGAAAGGATGAATTCGGTATTAACGCAAAAGTTTTGGCAAGTGCGGCAAATTCTGAAAATTGAAAGGTATTAATTTAGGACTTGATGGAAGGGAATAAGGATTTAATTGTGGGCTAATGTAAGAATTTTATTTATGTGTTAGGTGAGTGTAAGATTAAAGGAGAAAATGTGGACTAAAAGGGATAATTGGAGATAAAGATCTAGTAGGGACCAATCGGAAAGGGACAAGTGGCATTAGGGATAGGATTGAAGAGGTTAAACTAATAATTGAGAGAGAGAGCAGATTTTTGCTCATTCCCCTCTCCTTCCTCACATTTTTCCTTTCTCTTCTTCCCTTCCTCTTCTTCTTCATCTCATGCCAGCCCTCTCTCTTTCCTTGCAAGCCCCAAGCTGTGAGTAAGGGAATTTATAAGCTCAAGTGCTTTTACGAGAGATTAGAGATGAAGAGTAAGTTACAACTTTTAATTTATGTAATCCCTCTTTGGTTAATTAGAAACCTTAAGTAATATTATGTGTTTTGTTGAGGAAATTGGAGTAATGAAATGGAAGAAAGAGTATGGAAGCTAGAAGTGCAACCATTTAAGCTAATGGAGCAAAGGATGTTCAGGTTTTGGAAAATCTATTCATTTGATATATGTATATGTGCATATTGATATTTGGATATTTGGATATTTATTTGTCAAATTGGGTTGCTGATGTTAGTTTTGGTTGTGTGGATGGGTTTAATTTTAGAGAGTTTGAATTTTCTGGGTAAATTCTGCCCAGTTTTCACTGGACCTTTAGTGTTTGTTTTAATTATAAGTCGTGCTATAGATGTCCCAATGATATGAAACTAGTTCCATTTGAAAGATAATTCGTTTGTCTAAAATTGTCTCTGTAAGACCGGAATCTAAATTTTGCTCTAAGATCCTTGAAAATGGTAAAAATAGTGGTGTCTGTGTTTAGACGGGTTCATGGGAGCAGTGTAGGTTGTGTAGATTATATCTGGGGTTATAGATGTCCAATTGACTTAAAATTTGATTCATTTGAAAGATAACATCCTAAGGAACATTTGTTATGGACATTTGGGCAAAAAATGAGTTTTATTGGGTCATTTATGTGGTACAAAGTCAGAGCCGGAAAGCAGCCACACCAATCTGTTTTCGTAGGGCAGTTGGGGATGGCCTCTGTCGCGAGCGCGACAGAACCTGCTTGTTGAAGGCTTTTCTTCCTATTTTGAGCCCCATAGTTGGTGTGAAGCCTTGGCCCTCTTCCCCCTTCTCTAAGATATATAATTAGCAATGTTTTCCCTTCCGAAACACACCCAAACTTCTTTGGGACCTCTTGACACATATTTATCATATGTTTAAAGTTTGGAAACGAGAAGATAAATGGTTCTCACTTAGGAATACAATTGTTTACGGTTATAAATAAGAATATTGACTTTGTTATTGAGAGGTTTAATGAATTAAACACTTCCGAGTATGTTCTTTATAAACCTAATTTATATTATGTTAGGCAATTCGAAGTGGAATTCCATAACTTGCATTTTGAGCTAATAGGATTACGGGGTTTGGATTTCCAACCCTTCAGAATACATAAGAGGTTTAGAACACCCCTTTCAAGGTTAAACCAAAGCGTAGGAGTTTATCGGACATGAAGGAGAGTGTATCAATTGAACCTTACTAGTACTTTGGTGTTTGATAAGAATAATTGTGGCACATTAGTGTAAGACCTACAAAAGTCTATGAGTCTTTAATGATTCAAGATTTGAGGAGATTTATTTATAGTTTAGAATTTGTATGAGATGTTAAGACTGAAGTAAATGATGGAATTAAGTGTGTCATAAACCAAAATTGGAAATGAACCTTTCGTATCTCAATCAATTTTTAATTTGACTATTTAATTACGGAATAATTCTTATTCAATTGAGTAGCTTGGGATACTGGTGTTGGAATTCTTGGGTTCTATGTACGAATTTAGGGAAAATAATGTTAAAGAAAATTAGTTATGGATATGACAAAAGTAAGTATATTTCTATGTGAAGCGTATGCAAGTGAAAGATGAGAGGAGGGTGACGCTTAGCTCTGTCGCGAGCGCGACTGGTGTCACGAGCGGGACAGAGGTTATCTGGTTTTATCGCAATCGCGACTAAGGTCGCGAGCGTGATTTTTAGTGTATGGTTTGGCTCTGTCGCGAGCGCCATAGAGGCCATTTAACTTTTTATCGTGACCGCGACTCTTTTCTGTGCCATGAATAGATGATTGAGTAACTATTTGACATGAGTTTTGGCCTGTGGTTTACATGTGACATAGTGTATAATTTAAGATATGCTATACCATGCAAGTTATAGTTGTAATAATTTGTGGAGCATGTATTATAATTTAAGGTTATGAATTGTTATATTTTATATGAACAAACTATGCATAGGATAATTATGCAATTATAATAAGAGTATGTACTTCTGGAAAAAGGTATTAAATTATAGCCTGAACATTATTAACGGAAACAAGTATGTGTTAGCCTGCGCTAGTCGAGTCGTGGATAGTTAGGCATGCCTAATAGAGTTAATGTTGCTGCAGCTACTGAATGATTTGGACCCTGATCAGGTCCCCCGACTGGATCTTCGTGATCCCTTTATATCGAATCTACGTGATAATGTTTTTGGAACAAAATTAAAAGATTGTTTTGATACCCTCGGGTGTCTATGTGTTATGAGAATAGTGTTAATACCTTCGGGTATCTATGTGTTACTTGTTATCCACCCCTTTGACTTAGCAGGCATTAAACGAACATAATTATGTGAATTGAACAATAAGTGTGAATTAATAAACACATGTGAAGATTTATGTGAGATTATGCACTCAATGAGAATGTGATCACGTTGTACACTGTGACTTATATGTCACACCCCGTTTGCCCCCTAGTAGTACGAGCCATGTGTATGTGTGCATTTGTGTGTATTTTGGCATGTGACAAGGGTATTTTGGGGTATATTACATGTTTATGGATTTTGTTAGCATGTGGATGCATGAATGTTATTAGAGTGTGAATTAATTGGGATATGTTTATGTGTGCATGAGTGTACTATTGTAGGGTATGAGTAGTGGAGTTGTGGTTGTATGTTTTATTCACACATAAGTCGGGTGTGCATTAGTTGGGAGAGTATTGTGTGTGTTTTGATGTATGCATGTAGGGTGTGAATTATGAAGACCCACCAATAGTAGGGTGCCATGTGGAAAAAGGGAAAGTGTTTTCTTGAGGAAAGAGAAAGAGAAGAGCAGAAATCTGCTCTCCCAATTCCCGTTTCCCCTCTTCTCTTTTGCTTTCCCTTCCCCTTCCTCTTCCTCTTCTCTATCTTTGCTCACTCCTTTGTGATTAGATTTGGTGGATCTTGGTAATCTTAAGGAGTTTGTTTGATAAGTTGGTGCATTTGTTATTTAATGTGTTCATCTTCTTCTTCTCTTTACATTTTTGGGCTTAGAGTTAATCTAGGATTTTGATTAATTGTTTGATTTGTTGGGTGTTGTTTAGCTGAGCCTTCCTGTGACCCTAAAGACAAGGAGAAGGTTGGGAGTAGTGGAACAAAGTGATAAGAGCTAAGGTTTTCAGGTTTGGGAAAATGTTATGTTTTGATGATGTGTGTTTTGAAATTCTGGAAATTGTAAGGTGTTTGGGAATTTTTGTGTTAATTTGTGTGTTACTAATTCCTAATTGATGAATTGAATTTTCTGATGTGTAAGTTTATGTGCTATGTGGATCTGAATTAAATTGGGTAAAGTGTTTGTGCCAAATGAGTTGTTTGAAGCACATAGAATTCCAACGGGTGAATCTGTCTTTGTGGGTCTGATTGACCTTTGGTCACTCTTTTTAGTATAAGTTGAGTTTTACAACTCCAAAATGCATAATTCTAGTTGGGTTAGAACCACAACATCTGTCTCTAAAATATTTTAGAAATAACTATAATTTAATTCGGACTCTAACTATTTCAAAATCGCCCATTACAGTAGCGAAATTTGTCAGGTGTGTCTGTGGAGCAGGTTAGAGCAATTTGAGTATATCTCCCCGATTGCAGCTCCTATTGATCTGAAATTTTGTCACTAGAAAGATAACATCTTGAGGATTAATTGTTATGAGATTATTTGGTCTGAAAATGTTTTTTACTAGTTCAAAAAAATGCAAGTAGACTAAGGAACTGAATTTTGCCCTGTCCTGTGCTCTTAATTTTGATAACGTTTGGGGACTGGTTGGCAAGCACAGCTATGCTTTTAGTAGGACACAGCTGTGTTTTTGGCAATTAGATGGACTATTAACAGCAGAGCATAGCTAAAGCACAGCTGTGTTTTAGTAAAATTTTTCCCTTTTCACCAATTCATCCTAGAATCGGTTCTACACCTCCGAATTAGTCCCAAAGTGTCTAGAAATGCTTGAAAAATTTAATGTTACTTATTTTATAGTTAGGTAATGAGGATATATAATTAAATTTCTTGTGAATTGAACAAATTCTTATAACGAAGAATTAATTAATATGCTGATTAACCATGAACTAAACTATAAGCATAATTTGCTAGATGAATAAATACTCATGACGAGAATTATATAACATGTTTATAATTTATGATTAAGGCATTAAACCTAATATATTATTTGATTAAATCTAATTTAATTAGGAAGTAAGAACTTGTGATTTGAATATTACATGAGCTCACTACAAGAAATTTTACTTTTTGTGACAAATTTTTTAATGATGCATAAAATTTCGTCATTAATTATAACTTACAATGACGAATTTTTTAAAACGTCACCATACTATTTATTACTGTGACAAAATTATTTTGTGTCATTTTATGCTTAATTTTCGTCACTAATAGATTAATTTTGTGACGAAAAATATATTTCGTCACGGTTTCTTTAGGAAGAAAAATTTCCCACCATTTATTTTGGAGGAAAAAAATTTAATGACAAAATAATAACTTATTGCAACGTATAAAATCGTCACAAAATATTTATTTTTTGTGACGAGTTATTTTTGTCATAATTAAATAAATTAGTGACAATAAAATCATTTCGTCACAAATAAGATATCGATATAAAAAAAATTTCTAATTATTTTTTTCAAAAAAATTTAGTTTAAAAAATAATTTTGTGTTACAAAAAATGAATATATTGTGATGAGCTACAATTTCGTCACTTTTAATATGGAGGAAAAATTTCCAACTTTTTTCTTTTAGCGGGAAAAAAATTATAATGAGAAAAAAACTATTTGTGACACAAAAATTCGTCGTGAAATACTTATTTTTCTGTAACATTAATTATATTTGTTTCAATTTAATGAATTAGTGACGATAAAGTTATTTCGTCAAAATAATTTTTTTATGACAAATAAATATGTCACAAAAAAAATATATTATGACGAAATATAATTTTGTCACCGGTACAATCAATTTATGACAATAATAATATTATGTCACAATTGGTTGTAATGTTAATATACGACAAATAAATTATATCATAAAACATAAATTCAATTTATAACAAACAAATATAATACAAAAAAAAAATAAATATATTGTGACGAAATATAAGGTTATTACTAATACAACCATAATACAAACAGGTTGTGCCACCATAATAGTATATTAATAAATCAACTATACAGCATATCAAATAAGACCAAACAAATGTTTACATCGTTTTGCTTGCAAACACCCAAATTTAGGATACCCAAAAAAGCTTTGATTTTGCCATATCTAGATCCAGCCCTCCCTCTTTGTATCTTTCACCATCCTCTCACTGCCTCTCTCCCTCTCCACCGTCGAATCGTGCCTGGCACGGCCCTACAGTCGCCACCCTAGTTAGTCGTTGGCCCTCCTCTCCAGTCACCGCCCTTGGTCAGTCTCCCTCTTCCTCGTCATCTTTAAGGAAAAACCATAGTTACCCTGATTAATCGGGATACCTATTCTCTCCTTATCCTCAACATCACTTTACATATGCTCCCACCTTGCTCTCTTTTCAACTGATTTCTTTTTTTTCTTCTTTAATTTTGTTTCTTGAATTTCTATTAGTGAGAGAGAAATGGTGATTTTCACATCTTCATCCCTAGAGATCGAAGGTGAGTTTAAGTAAACTGCAATTTCAAGTCTAGATTAGACATTATCTGCAAATTTATTTCTTGGTGGCTTCAGCTAACTATTTATTTGGCCGAGGCTTGTATTTATTTGAACCTGTTCCTAGAACACGAGGGATGCAGGTCAAGCAGTCGCAGGGGAAGGTCTTTGTGCTTTCACGTTTTTGTCAAAATTATCTCTTTTTTTGTAATTATGATTATATGGTAATTTGCTATACTTGTAAAAGTGTATTGATTTTATTGATTATTTTGTTTGGCAGATTGCATCCGAGACATCCATCATTCAATGCTATTTTTCAGATACACAATACTTCTTGTTCAGCAAGTAGAGGCATCTCCTCAAAGAAATGGATCGGAG
This sequence comes from Excoecaria cochinchinensis, assembly GCA_947683425.1. Taxonomy (NCBI): domain Eukaryota; kingdom Viridiplantae; phylum Streptophyta; class Magnoliopsida; order Malpighiales; family Euphorbiaceae; genus Excoecaria; species Excoecaria cochinchinensis. Next base: position 4,840,357 of record CANTUQ010000146.1, on the reverse strand, counting down.
AGCTAAACTTGGATTTTTTCCGAGAAAGAGCTGTAATTTACAATTCTTTATGATGATAATTCTTCATTTTATGTTTATTCAAACAGTACTAGTTATTCATATAAAGTATTTAAAACTGATTCTTGTTCTTGGTTTGGATAATGGGAGATGAGAATGCCAAAAGAGGAAGAAAGGTCCAGAAAATCCAAAGTGAAAGAGAAAGAAAACCAATGAAATATGCTAAACCAAGTCCACATTTTTAAACAATCCTGAAAGAATACCAGAAGTACTACGTGGTAATTCATCTTTCACTTCCCTAATCAAATATTTATCATAGTTTTTCTTAAATTTTTAAATTTTTTGCTTGTTTTTATTAATATGGTGGCATGGCATGACAATGATATTCTTATGTCAATCTTTTACATTTCGTAAGAGATTAGTATATTAATTCTCCTGGATTTGTATGTCAAAGGGTTCATTAGTTTACTGCCTTTGTCAGCACTCTAGACACCTATATTAACAATTCTGTTGGTCGCTAAACTGTCTCATTGTTTGGGTACTTTAGCTTACATTTCTCCTTGCCTCTGTTAGCATCTTTACAATTTCTTACATTATTCAGATTTGGCCTATCAGATCGAGCACTTATATTGAGCCATTGCCGAAAATTTTCACTTTAAAGGATATTATGAGAATGTTTCACTGATTTTCTGGAAATAATTATATTTGTTGTTCCTTACGAATGAATCAAAAGTTAATATTCTTATCTTTCAGAAATATTTCCTTCTTCTTTCTTTATCTCTCTCTTTTTGGTCCCTTTTAAGAATTTTGATTTTTCTTTATGCTCCAAGAAAATTAGAAGAAAACAGAGTTGGATGAGGGTGAATACAGCATACATTAGATCCATATCTTCATCCATAATGAATTATTATTGTGCGTGTTTAATTTTTAGAATTACAAAATGCTAGAATGCATGTGTAAACTTTTATTCTCTCAAAGCAGGGTGTCAAGAGGCTCTATCATTTGGGGGCCCGGGACTGATTTCAACTGAATTGGTTACCCTTTAGTGTGGGCCTCTCCCAGGTTAGTGTTTAGTTTTTGTCTTGTCGTTTATTTAAGCTTTTATGTGGCATCTATTATACTACATACTACAGAGCATCATTATTGGTTGAACTGTCAATTGAGTAATTTTTTTTCTATTACTGCATTGGTATTCTAATTATCTATCAGTCTATCAGTTCAGTAGTGTTTCAATTTTTGTCATCAAGTGATGATTAGCTATACTTTTGTTTCCCTTTCACCTTTTTTTTAGAAATTTATTATTTTTTCTACCTTTTTCTCCTGATCAATTGTAAATATAAGATGTCAATCTATTTCTATAGATGTGCTTTGAGTTTCATTGCATTTTGGCAAATAATTCAGGTCTGTTGGAGTGCCACCCTATGCTTCCAAAACCTTTTGCATTGTTTTTGGCTCATTTGTTGTTGCATCTTGCTTGAAAGTTTTTTTTTTTTGATAATAATAATGATAATAATAATCTTTCCTTGTTGGAACATAATATTGACTGTATCTCATGTAATTTCTTAATGGTGTTTGAATGTAATTATATAATCTGCATTTATAGTGGAAAGAGCACAGCTTTGAACATTATGATATTCATATATATCTTTTGGATCTAAGAATATCTTGATTTTGTACATGCAATGTCTCTGCTATTAAATTAGTGCTTGCTGCTTGGAATTTTACGAAACCTTGTGGAGCTAACATTGTAATATTAGTTACGAATGCTGTAATATTTTGATTCTATACAGATGCAAAATCGATATATGGTTATTTTTATTAATACACTGTTTATATGATTTTTTTTGTAGGAACAGGATGCAAATTTTGAAGTTTTAACAGAGTTTATTCTTGAATTATGGATTATGATAGTTTAATTTTTTTGTATTAGGTAGTATGTTTTTATTTAATTAACCTTTTGTTTAAATAAATACTTTATATTATTAGTTGATTGACAATTTTCTTTAGAAATTTAATTGACTGTATAACATTAAATTTAAAATGTGTCATTTTTAATACAACGCATATATGACAAGTATATTTGTCATAATTTATCGATTTGTTAGTTCATAAATTACGATATAATGTTTACAATTACGATATTAATATTGTAATAAAAAATATAATTTAATGACAATAAAAAATTGTCACTAAAACTCTTTTTTGTGACAATTATTTTTGTCTGTATTTATGTCATTAATTTATAAAATAATATGACAATTTATATTCGTCATTAATATACATTAATTTAATGGCGAAATTATTTTTCGTCACTTAAAGTATTAGATTTAATGACGACATTAAATATTTTTATGACGAAAATTATATTTATTTGTGACGATAATTACGTAACCAATACTTAATAATTTTAATTGGAAGCAGAGTTTCGTCATTAAAAATATTTCATTTCGTGACGAATTTTAAATTTGTCATAAAAAAATGCCAATCTTTTGTGACGATAAACAACATAATGTGACGAAATATAATTTTATTTGTGACATAATTTTTGTCATGAAAAGTAAGAAATAAAGACGACGATAATTATTTTTGTCACAAAAAATATACTTACGGTGACAAATAACTAAATTGTCACGTAAACTTTTATGTTAGGCGCCTACCGTTACGTTCTTTGTAACGATAAAAATTTGTCACCTTATCTTTTCAGCGACGAAAATTGAATTTTTCATGACAATTTTTTGCGTCATAAAAGGTGTAATTTCTTGTAGTGGCTATATATTACTCGTATTTGTGCTCTATTATAGACGTGATAAGGGTGTACATTAGATGGCTTTCTTTGTTCAGTCATTTCTTTGCTTTGGATGTTTTTTTTTTGTATTATATTTCATGCTAAGCTATCTAAATGTTATTTAGTGTCTTATTATATGCTAAATATTTGTATGCCATATTATGCCTTAACCTATGAACTAAATATGTCATGCTTAAATATAATCGATTTATGTATGTTAAATTCAATGGTTATTCATATTGAACAAATGTGTAACTAAATGTGAATTGTATTATACATGACCTGCAAGAGTCAGTTTAGTGGATAGTTAGGCATGCCTAATAGAGTCTCTTAGCTACAGCCTCAGTTCTGTCTGGACCCCGATCAGGTCCCCGTTTGGTTCCTCGCGAACCCCTTATGCGTTTTGGATCTTGTTTAAGGTCCCCTTTGTAAAATGTTTTGAATGCGACAAAAATAAAATGGTTTCTGATTCATACCCGTAAGGTACGCTATGCGTTCGATTCGTGCCCGTAAGGTACGCTATGCATTTACTCGTTATCCACTATTGTGAGTCAGCAAGTGCTCTTTTTTGTTCTGTTTCGCTTTGATATGTTTACAAGAATATGGTATTCGGATGCGTATAATGATAAGTATGAGAAATCAACTAAAGTGTAAGCGAATGTGGATGTGAACTTCTGAATGCATGTCTTTATTATGCAATTATGATTACACAGCTGATATCATTATCCGCATTGGTCATATTGTATGTGTATGGCATAGATGACAATTGTGAATGGCCGTCCACTTTTTTTTGTTGTGTGTTCCCCACTAAGCGTTTATTGCTTAGCACGGTGTTTTATCCTTGCAGGTGCGGAGGATGGTGTTCTTTTGGGAGAGTCATTGCCAGTCAAGGCAACACAGAGGGATTAGTGTTAGGGTTTTATTTTTGATAGCATGACTAATTCTTTTGTATCAGAACTCTCTTTACACCATTATTTTGTAAAGCTTCCGCATTTATATACTTTGGGATATGTAATTATTTTATTCTGGCTTTTGATCAGAACATTTTTGTAACGAATTTTGTTATTGTAATGATGGAATATTCTGATGCTTATGAAGGTTTTAATTTCCACGTAATGATGTATAGATGTTATGTATGAATGTATGCTTTGTATCTTTATCTGCTTGGTGATACACCCGGCTCATACGGCTTCTCACTCCTTGAGGATGGGTACGCCTACGTATGGGTAGGGGGTGTTATATATGGCATGAGTTTGTGCTTCGCGCACCTATGTGTTTTGGATCCTGCAGGATCCTTATGCGAAAATGTGGTACCGTCTTTGAAAGCTTATATGGTCTAGCTTTGGTTATTTTCTTTTGAAATATTATCATGAAGTTAGATTATTAGCGACTATTCATGACTCTTTGATGTGTGAGAATTATTGTAGTTTGAGAACTATTTATAGGCTGAATACAATGATATGTGTGACTTAAGGAATATGAATAATAAGACATGAAAGGCATGTATTGATTAAAGTTGTTACCCTATTTTACCTTATGAATGATTATGATTAAAATATTTTGTTTATGATCAATTTTAATGTATTTATTAAATGATTTGATTTTGGATATTTATTGTGTGTGGTAACTGACGGCCATTGTGAATGGTCATCCGTACTATGTGTTTTCCCCACTAAGCTTTTTGCTTAGCATGGGTGTGTATCTATGCAGGTTTGAAGTTAGTCGTGTCGCCGAGGACAATCTGCTGCAGTCTGGCCAACAAGTCCGTAGTAGTATTTATTGTTTAGCGGTTTTAGATAATTATTGTAATGTAATTCATTATTAGTACTGTATTAAGTGAATGGGATGTAATAAAATGTGAATGATGAGTGTAATGCCAAGTATATGAATGTTTTTTTTTTGTATTATGCAAATGTTTATGTTTTAAATTAATTATATAGTTCGGCTTGTATTATGGTGTCCTGCATGTTATCGCGTGTAGCATTCCTCACTCATCGTAGCGTACTGCCTATGTTACCATACAGTATGCTATACGTGGGTAAGGGGTGTTACATTTAGTGGTATTGTGACGCGCGCCAAACCCCGTGGGCCCCGAAAGCCCGCCTTTAGGGTGATCAAGAGAGGTTCTTGAAAACTTATAAGGTATTTACAAGTGCGTCTCTTTTGGGCAACAAGGAGATTTCATGGAGTCGCCACCCAATTAAACATTGGTAAAATTTGTCTCGCCTTAGTGAGCCTAAGACGGCGCTGCTATGTCCATTTTGGGCAAGCCAAAGGTGTCTTCGAGATCCCATCCTAATAGAACATTAGGAGGGCCCTCTCGCCTCGTGGAGCCTAGGACTATGCAAATTAAAGCCTTTTCATGGGACACAAGAGGTGTCTTGGAAGTCCCATTCCAATGGAATATTGAAATGGTCCTCTCGCCTCGTTGAGCCCAAAGACCAGAGAAAGTTCGGGACTCCCCATTTATTCATACCTTGGCTAAGTTTATAATCAAGTTTTGAATTTAGCGTTTCATGCCTTTTCTCATTCAATTTTAATGCAATTTAATTAAAACTCACGTCAATCATATAAAGAAAGCAGTAGATAAAGTAAATAAAAGCACATGAAAATAAATTACAACAAAACTAGGGGCAGAATACAACCCCCATTTGTAAATAAAATACAATTCATACATAAATCGGACTAAAAATGAGGACATTGGTGCTCTCATGCATAATTAGAGAAAACAATTTTAAAGTGACAATTTATTTTGGATGAAAAATGTTAGGACATTGGTCCCATTTTATTAGATAAAACCCAAATTAGTTTAGTAGAAATATTTTTGTGATTTTTTTAATTAACGTGCATAAAAAATAATTTATTACAAATTACATATTAAATAAGATAATGAAAGCAAAGTAATGAAAATAATAAAAATAACAAATTTTAAAGTGACAATTTATTTTGGATGAAAAAAGTTAGGACATTGGTCCCATTTTATTAGATAAAACCCAATTTAGTTTAGTAGAAATATTTTTGTGATTTTTTTAATTAACGTGCATAAAAAATAATTTATTACAAATTGCATATTAAATAAGATAATGAAAGCAAAGTAATGAAAATAATAAAAATAACAAATCAACTCCTAAATGGATCTTCAAATCTTCATGGGCTCCCACTTGGTATGAAAAATACTCACACATAAAAATAAGTACTGAAAACAAAATAAAAAAACAAACAAAAGTGAAGTTAGTAAAAAATTAATTAAACATATAACATGAAAACAATTAAATTAAGGCAATCAAAATTGCATCTTGTATGACAAGCCAATTAAAATGACATAATAAAAATATGCAATCTAATTAATTAACAATTCAACATGATAAAAAAAACATAAAATAGTGCTCATAAAATTTAACATGCATAAAAAGCATAAAATAATGATGATAGAATTTAACATGCATAAAAATACAAAATAACAACAATAACATCCAATCATGCATAAAAAGCAAAAGAAATAATAAAAATCAGCATGCATAAAACATAAATAATAATAGTAATAATAAAATTAAATAAGAATAAGGATAATAATAATAATACTAAAGATGGTAATAACTACAATAATAATAATAACACAATAATAACAAAGAATATGAACAATCAAATATAATAATAATAATAATAATAATAATAATAATAATAATAATAATAATAACAACAACAACAACAACAACAATAACAATAATAATAATAATAATAATAATAGCAATAATAATAATAATAACATCAAAGAAGATGAACAATCCAATTAAATATGGAGGAATAAAATGAAAATAAGATAAGCCAATTATGCTAAAACATGTTAAATGATAATACTAATAATATATGTGAACAAAAATGATGACACTAATATGAACATGAACAATTAAATAAGAAATAAGAAATAAAAAATAATAATATGAACAATAAAAATAAAAAATAAGAAGTAAAAGTATGAACAATTAAATAATAGATCTAAAAGAATTTACATGATAATTAATTAAGTAAAATCAAAAGAATAAGAAAATAAGAAGAAAATGATAGAACTAAAAGAATTTACATGTTAACTAATTAATTGGAAACAAAAAAATGAAATTAAAAATTAAATTAAAAAATTGAGCAAAAAATGTTTACCCTCAAAATTTATCTTGATGAAATAAAGGTAAGGTCCAATTCTTTGTCTTGATTGTAAGAATAAAGTTAGGAAAATAATATATTGAAAATGGATTTTTACTCGAGAACAAATAATTGATTTATTTGTCTCAAAGTAAAAATTGTTTGATGAAAAGAAGAAAAATTCCCAAGAACAAAAATTGTTATTTTTTGTCTCAAGAATTCACTTGGAAAAATTCTTTAGAAATTGAGAGAATTTGTTTGAGAGAAGAAAGAAGAAGAAAAACCTAATTTTCCTCTAAAATTCCCATTTTATAACCCCAACATTCAAAATTTTTTAATTAAGAAATTAAGTTGATTTAATTCCAATAACTACAAAAAACCACTGAATTTGATGAGTTGGAAGATAAAAAGCTTTTAGAATTAAATTATGCAAAAAAAAAAAGAGTTAAAAAGAGTTAAAAATGAAGAAAATATGGCCAAAAAGGCCATTGAGGAGAAAATGGGCGCTTAGGGGCGAGCGCGCCCCGCTTGTGCCCAGCGCTGCCGCAGCCCGACATTCGCGCGGAAATATTTTTTTTTTCAAATTTTCTATAAAACACAAAAAATTAAAAACTCACTTTTTTTACCGCAAAATAATTTTTAAAACATTTTTAAAATACATTTTTATTCATTCCTAACAAATCAAAACGATAAGAAAATTATCATTTCCAACTTTCATTGTTTTTGCCTATAAATCGGCACACTTAATTTCATCATTGGGTAATCCTGATCATGGCTACTCAGGACCCGGTGTCTACAGTTGCCCCCAATTTTGGGGAGGCTAGTGTGTCGGTGCGTAGGTGAGCTAAAATTCAGGAAAATGAAAGAAGTGCGTACCTGAGGCTGCCTCTTTCCAGCTGCTCCCTCGAGAACAGTACTGTGATTTGAACAGTGAGTATCCTCTTGAGTTGCACTAAGTCGCTGACAAGACTACAAAGTGCAGGGAACCATCCTAAGATGGTGATGCGTCGGGTCTGCTACAGACTAAAAAAAATGCGAAAAGATGATTGCACCGAGTCTGTTACAGACTACTAAAAGTGCAAATGTCATCCATAGACGACGCTGCGCCGAGCCTCCTACAGGCTACAAAAAACACAAAAGAAGGATTGCACCGAGTCTGCTACAGACTACAAAAAGTGCAAAAAGAGGACTGCACCGAGTCTGCTACAGACTATTAAAAGTGTAGCTGCCATCCGCAGATGACAATGCGCCGAGTCGCTGACAAGACTACAAAATGCTGGAGATACCCTCCTCAGAGGAATGCAGCGAGTCTGCTATAGACTACTAAAAGTGCAAGAATATCATCCGCAGATGACGATGCGCCGAGTCGCTGACAAGACTACAAAACGCAGGAGATATCCACCTCTGAGGATTGCACCGAGTCCGCTACAGACTACAAAAAGTGCAAGAATGTCATCCGCAGATGACGATGCACTGAGTCACTGACAAGACTACAAAACGCAGGAGATATCCTCCTCAGAGGATTGCACCGAGTCTGCTACAGACTATAAAAAGTGCAAGAATGTCATCCGCAGATGACGATGCGCCGAGTCGCTGATAAGACTACAAAACGCAGGAGATATCCTCCTCAGAGGATTGCACCGAGTCTGCTATAGACTACTAAAAGTGCAGCTGCCATCCGCAGATGACGATGCGCCGAGTCGCTGAGAAGACTACAAAATGCAGGAGATATCCTCCTCAGAAGATTGCACCGAGTCTGCTGCAGACTACTAAAAGTGCAAGAAGAGGGCTGCACCGAGTCTGCTACAGACTACTAAAAGTGAAGGGGAAAATTGCACTGAGTCGCTGACAAGACTACTAAAAGTGCAGGGGTGTCATCCACAGATGACGATGTGCCGAGTCGCTGATAAGACTACAAAAAATGCGAAAACCGATGATCTTCATATAGATATTTCCTGCAAAGTCATGTGCGCAGAAATATATACAAAAATTTAAGTGTATATGATATGAGACGTAAATGTTTGCAAAAATAGATTGACCCTATCCTAGGTTGTTAAGGGTCTGCTGAGGATATAGCTTGGCTGCTGCATCGCGCCTCCAAGGATCTGAAAGAGTGACATCTTTGCTTTAGAGACTCTGACCCTAAAACATTTTCTAAGAGAGACATCAAGTGTGAATCTTTGCCCCCCGGCCAATGATCATATGCCCAGGATTTGACTCATGCATTATCTGATTGAAGAATGATCATCCGAAGTAATGCCGCCTTATCGTTCCAGACATCGAACGTCATTGCTTTAAAGGTAGTGCGTCCCTTGTGGATTTTCACACTAGCTTTTCTTTGGGGGAAATGCGTCCCTTCGGGGATTTTCACATAACCCTTTGCCTAACTTTTGCCTGGAATGGACCCAAACCAATCCAACGGCTCTTATTTATTTCATTCATTTTTTGTAGGGCAGACTGCCTGTTTTCAGGTTTTCACCCTGCCCTTTGGCCTAACTTTTGCTTAGAGAGCCAGTTACAGTTTTCATCTCTAATGGCCTTTTTTTTTCTGAAGGCACTATAAGAGAATGCAATTATCAGAACCACCGCTAAGAGTGAATAGCACATATCTGCTTAGGCACCTTTCGACAGAATGATTAGATAATAGTCATTAGATGAATAAGTGATATATTTCTTTTTAAGGCAGAACTAAAGAACAATGAAAATGAAAACTGTATTCTTTTATTCATTGCAAAACTGAGTACATTTCTATATGATTTCATCATACATGATCCTTATTTAACAAGAATTCAAAAGCATAAGACTACACCTAATCTCGGAATAGAACTTTTAAGCATCAAACTCCTATTATTAATCGGCCCTCTCGGGTTTTCTCAATTGAACATTTTCTCTTGGCCCTTAATTTTTGCCCAGGATGCCTTTTTTCGGTTTTCACCTTAACAGGGCGCCCAATTTTAGCAAGGCTGCCTTTTTTCGATTTTCGACCTACGGGGCATTCATTCTCTTCTTTTTATTTTCTGGTCTTTAGCCATAGAACCTTTTTAGTCTATCGACATTGACCGGGTCTTTAAACTCATTCCCATCGCTATCTACCAAGATTGCTGCTCCCTTTGTTAGCAACTTTTTCAAGATGAATGGGCCTTCCCAGGTCGGCCTGAATTTTTCCCGTATGTCTGGCACTCCTGGCGTCATCATCTTAAAGACTAAATCACCTTCTTTCAATGGGTGCTTTTGCACCTTCTTGCCAAAGGACCGAGCTACTCTCTTATGATAAACCTGATTGTGGTAATAGGCTGTCAACCTATCTTCATCCAACAGATTCAACTGCAACATTCGCTGTTGTGCCCATTCTGTCTCTGGAATCTCGGCTTCCATGACTACCCTTAAGGATTTTAGCTCAATTTTAACTGGCGGAACTGCTTCGGTTCTGTATACTAGAGAGAATGGTGTTGCTCCCGTAGAGGTTCTGACTGTGGTTCTATAACCCTAGAGTGCAAAAGGCAGCTTTTTCGCCCAATCTTTATAACTCTGAACCATCTTGGCCAGTATTCTTTTCACATTCTTGTTCGCCGCTTCAACCGCACCATTAGCTTGAGGACTGTAAGGAGAAGACTTGTGATGCTGGATTCTATACTTCTGAAGCATTTGTTTAGTTTCTACTAAGAATTGTACCCCATTATCAGACACAATATGGTGTGGGAGGCCATATCTGCATATCACATTCCGCTCGATGAACTTAGCCATGTCTCGGGCAACAATCTTCTTGAAAGATTCAGCTTCGACCCACTTAGTGAAATAATCAATGGCAACTATAACGAACCTGTGCCCATTAGAAGCCATAGGACATTTCTCGCCTATGATATCTATCCCCCAAGCTACAAATGGCCATGGAGATGTCAAATTATGTAGCTCTGAAACTAGGACATGCCTCAAATTCGCGTATTGCTGGCATAACTGGCATTGCTTCACATATTTTGAACAATCCGTATGCATTGTGAGCCAATAGAATCCTTGGCGCATGATCTTCTTTGCTAAGGCTAAGCTATTCATGTGAGCTCCACAGACTCCGGCATGAACCTCTTCCATAACCTATTCAGCTTCTTTCTCTGCCAAACACCTTAACTTGATACCATCGGCTTGCCTTTTATATAAAGTGCCATTTACACTGATGAATTGTGTGGACAACTTCCGAATCATCCTTTGGTCTTTCTCAATGGCTTCCACTGGAAAAACTAACCGTTCCAAATAATTCTGAATGTCATAGTACCAAGGGTTTCCATCGGTGGCCCCAACATCCACCACCTGCTCGGCTTTAAAACAAGGCTTTTCCGAGCTAGAGATTGGCACTGGTTTCATAGGAACCCCTGTTGGATTATCCCACATGGACACTAATATCGCTAGAGCATCAGCCAATTGATTTTCATCCCTGGGGATGAAGTGAAAGGTGCAGGTCTCAAACTGGCTACTCAACATTCTCAAGTGCTTCATATAAGGTAACAGCCTCTCTTCCTTAACTGTCCATGCGCCTCTTATCAAATGAATTACCAATGAAGAATCTTCGAAGACTTCTGCGGTCTTTGCCCCCAGAGAAAGCAGTGCTTCCTGTAACACCCCCATACCATCGGGAAGGAATATCGGGGTGCCACACGGACACATACGTGTACATATACATACTCTAGCGGAAGCGATAGCATTATACATATTCGTATAAGAATAATAAAATAATACTACACTAGGGCTCAACTTGCATTTCATATAACTACATATACATTTACATGTTTATATTACAATTTTTTTTTTCATTTAACTTTACATCTACATTTACATGTGCCTTTACTTATATTACATAATGATGTTACTCAAAATGTAAAACTCTATTTCTAACTTATACAAAAAGTTATAACAAAACCCCTAGTGGCCTTGACCTACAGATGCGCGCTATCACCGCTCTGAACCTGTCAACCTACACGGAAACAAACATCCGTGCTAAGCGATAACGCTTAGTGGGGATGAAAAATAATGCAAAGGACTTCTTTACGAAGTCACAAGTAAAATATACATTTCACATGCAATGCTCAAACAACTCATGCATATATTTTCACAATCATATAAATCGTGTACTCTAATTCATATAAACATATACTTGTATACAAGTCATCATGTAACATTATTCTCATGTTCATTATACACTAACAATAACAAGAGGCCTGAATTCCTTTTATGGTGGATACGGGTAACTCTGGATACTGTTTACAGTATCTTACATATGGAAAATTAACTCAAACTCTATGGAATACACGAGGTATTCCGAACTCTGGGCACAATTAAGGCCAACTCTAGCAGCTGCACTCTAGCCCTTTATAAGCATGCTTATCTATCCACTATAACGGTAATCAGGCTCAAAAGCAAACAACTCATTTAGACTATACACTATTGCTAAACTATAGCTCATTATTCAAATGCATTCATGAAGTTCAATATCATTTAGTTCATGTATAAGCTCTTTAATCATGTTCATTTGATCTGTTTTTATCATTTAAGAAAGTTAAAAGATAATCCTTGAAAAGATGAAAGCCAAATAATAACATATAAACTCTAACTAGGCACATAAATATGGGAGAAACCACTCACATACTCATTTCATAAGGTTAGAAATGAGTAGAACATGCTATAGGAACTTACCATGAAGTTCGGGTGCACTTCGGGAAGAAAAACACTCAAAATATGCATATCAGGGGATGGTCACGGTGGTAATGGATTCATTGTGACCGTGAGGTCCAAAAATAAGCATTATGTCCAGCGTTTTGGTATGTCATGGTGGCAATGAATTCCATTGTGACCGTGTCATACTAAAAGTTTGCAAAACAGAAAGCAAAACTCAGGACTGCTACACTATACGTTTTTGCTCAGCCTAAAATGACATGTAAACGATCTTTTCAGGAAAAGGTTCCTTCTTAACAATTGTGCTCTAGGATGTTAAATTTCAAATGGGATGAATTTTAGGTCAATTGGACATCCATAACTCCAGATATGACTCAAAAACAATAGGCTGTTCCAATGAACCCGCTCAATCAGAGGGGCCTCGGTTTATAACACTTTCGAGGATCCTAGAGCCAAAATTAGCTCTGGAACTCTCTTAGACATTTTTAGGTACTGATCTTATCTTCCCAATACAACTTGAATCAACTCAATTGGTGTTCTATAACTCTACTTATAACAAAAACAATACACAGAGGTCTGGTGAAAACCATGCAGAATTCACCACCAACACACTTTACCCACAATAGTCATATGTAAACCATTTAACACACATATAATCACAACATATATAGATACATACACCATAAAACACTGTAAGCAATCAAAATGATAGCATTGCACGCGATCCCTACCTCTAAGAAGCTCGATCTTGTGCTCTCTACTCGATTCCGACCTTCTCCTTGCCTTTATCCACTCTCTTGGCCGTAGCTTAAACCAAAATTACGCAAAACACTTGAATCACTCTACTTTTTACTTTAAATCAAAACAGAAATAGGTACATAGAAATAGAAGACCATGCTAGCAAATCAAGTCACTTACCTTCTTTACCCAATCTCTTCAAACCAGTCCAAATGAATCACTCAAAACCGATCAAGAAAGAAGAACAAGGAAAGGGCAAAGCAAGTGAACGGCAGAAACTTTAGGAAAAGGAAAAGAAAAGAAGAATAATGACCAAAGAAAAGGAACCCAACGTGAAAAGAAAAGGGAGAGGCAGATGGTTTAAGCTAATCCAAATATTAACTATTGTAATAAATGCTACCAATCCCTAATTACATCCTTATCCTCTCTTTAATTCTAATCTCTTTTAATTCTATGAAATAATATCCAACTCTTGCCACATGTCATATCCCTACAAAGCCATGTGTCATTCTCTTACAAAGTTACAAATTAAAAAGGCCAATTTAAATACCCTATCACCGGAGTGGTTCTGTCGTGCCCGCGACGCTTGTCGCGCTCGCGACAGGACTCACACACACAACACTAATCTTTCTTAAGCAAAAATTCTATCATTCTTCTAGGGCTATTTCGGCGTGTTACACTTCTAATCCGGAGATGCAAGTCTCATAGTCTGCTTCATTATTGGTCGCCTTGTACCTCAACTTTTTGGCTAATGGCAGCTTTTCACCATCCGGGGTCGTAAGAATGATCCCCGCTCCTGCCCCTTTACTATTGACTGCCCCACCGAAAAAACATCTGCCACCCTTGTACTGCTATGGCCATGACATCTTCATCTGGGAAATTATACTCGAACTGGTCTCCCTCAATAGGATGTTCAGCCAAGAACTCAGCTACAGCTCTTCCCTTAATGGTTTTCCTGGTGATGTATTCGATATCGAACTCCTACAACAATAGTAACCACCTTCCCATCTTTCCTAGCAGAGAGAGTGCTTCCTGAAGGTTTCTAAGCGGGTTATGCTTAGCAAGCGCTTGCACACTGAAGGAATGAAAGTAGTGCCACAACTTCTTAGAAGCCCAAATAACTGCCAAGCAAATTTTTTCTACTTCAACATATTTGGTTTCATATGTCAGGAATTTCTTGCTAAGATAGGAAACAACAAACTCTACGCCAAAATTATCCTCCTGGGCCATCAAGGCACCCACTGAATTGTCTTCTATCGCCAGATACAGGATTAATGGTTTGGCACGACGTGTTGGTCTTAAAACTGGAGGACTCAGGAGATAATCCTTAATAGTATCAAAAGCCAATTGACAATCATTATTCCACACCATCGACTGATTCTTCCTAAGAAGCTTGAAGATGGACTCACATATTGAAGCCAGCTTGGCAATAAACCGGCTGATGTACTGAAGCTTTCCCAGGAAACTTCTAACCTCTTTCTCTTTTTAAGGCACTAGCATCTCTCTGGTGGCCCTGACCTTGTCAGGATCTACTTCAAGTCCTCTTTGGCTTACCACATGGCCTAACAGCTTACCCGAGGTAACTCCAAAAATGTACTTCTTGGGATTGAGGCACAAATCATACTTATTGATCCTTTGAAAGAACTTTTCCAAAGCCTCGAAGTGACCCTCTCTGGTAGCTGACTTGATCATCATGTCGTCAACATACACCTCCACTTCCTTATGGATCAAATCATTGAGAACTCTGGTGGCCATCCTCTGATAGGTCGCTCCTGTATTCTTTAGTCCAAAAGGCATGACCCGGTAAGCAAATGTACCCCATTCAGTTATGAAAGCTGTCTTTATTCGATCCACTATCTTGTTAAGGATTTCATTATACCCTGTGTACCCGTCCACGAAGCTGTACAAAATGCAAGCAGCGGCACTATCTACCAGCACATCAATATGAGGCAGATGAAAATCATCTTTCGGGCAGGCTTTGTTCAGGTCCCGATAGTCCACACATACTCGAATTTTTCCATCCTTTTTAGCCACAGGAACTACATTAGCCAGCCACGTCGGGTATTTAACCTCCATTAGAAACTTAGCCTCAATCTGCTTATGGATCTCCTCTTTCACCTTATGAGCCCATTTTTGCCTAAGTCTTCTGAGCTTTTGCTTGACCGATTTACTTTTTAGGTAAGTTGGAATGGCATGTTCGGCTACATCTTGATCAATTCCCGACATGTCATCATAGGTCCAGGCAAAGACTTTTTCATATTTTTCAATATTCTCTCAAATTTTATCCTCTCCACAGGAGTTATGTCTCATGCTATCAAAATTTCCTTTGGATTCTCCAAAGTTCCGAGATTAAATGCAGCTAATTGAGTTAATGTCAAAAATGAATGCATCATGTTTATGATCATGAGAAATGAAATCATCAGAAACATCACACAAATAAGCGAATTTATTCATCTCATTAATGTAATCAGAAGCATTAATATTGTCATTAAAAAGTTCTGGCATAAAAATAGTATTTAAGTAACTATTATTTTCATCTTCTGTCAATGATAATGTTGCAGCCGACTGGGCTTTGACTTCCTGGTTTGATGGAGGCTTTTCAACTACCTCTGTTGAAATCTTCAAATCTTCAAACTTCAGCTCTGGCTCTACCATCTTTTCTTTTCCCTTCAACCTGGTAGCTAACAACTTATCAGTGACAATCTCCTCGGGCCCATCCCTATCCCAAATATTGTACTGAGTCATGATCTCCTCATCCTAGAAGTTCTCTGCAGACTCAATAACTCCAACATCCCAGTCAAAGACATCATTAAAGATTTCAAATCCCGAAATGATCTTTCCATTTACCCATTGGGGCTCCTCTTCTCCCGTGTAAGCACAGACCGAAGATGAGGGAACAAAACTCTCTTAAATGTGGGGGATCTTCTCTGACACTCTCTTCCTGCCATGCTCTCCTTTGTAGCCCAGACCCTTCCGATCTTTCTGGCCTTGTGTTGTGATGGCATCTTGCAGCCCTTGCAAATCTTTACCCAATCCAGCCCCTGGGAGGAAGTGCATCCTCTTCATCATGTTTATCACCTAAGGGCTACCTGCCAAGCCCTACTCCTCACCAATCACTGATATGTGAAAGCCATTAAATGGCTTATTAGAGATCCCCAAGGCAGACACTTGGTTCTCTCTCACTGCTTTAATGGTCACCACCTCCCCTTCATGAGGTATATTTACCATTTGGTGTAGGGTGGACGGCACTCCTCCCAATTTATGGAACCATGGCCTTCCAAGTAGAGCTAAGAAATTTGCTAGGATAGGCAAGACCATAAATTCTGCTTCTGTCTCAATGGGCCCAGTCCTAACTAGAGCTCTGAATGTTCCCGATGCCCGTCTCCAAGAATTGTCGTAGGTTGTGATGGTCAGATCAGACTTATCCAACATACTCTCGTCCAGCCCAAAAGCCTAAAGTGCCACCAAAGGGCATACATTTATTGATGACCCATCATCAACCATAACACAAGCGGTGTGCTTGCCGTTAATTTGTGCTTTGATGTATAGTGGTCGGTTGTGATTGCGGCCTTTAGCTGGCAAATCTGTGTCAGAAAACACCAGTTTCTCTCCTGATCCCCCCTTGACGAGATCTAGCAGCTCGGATGGAGAAATTGTGGTGGCTACGGTGGACTCACTCAAAATCTCAACTAACTTCTGTCTATGAGAAGGGGACTGCCTTAGAAGGTCCCAAATAGATATCTGAGCCGTTGTTTTTTTTAGCTGCTTTACTATGGGATTTTCTTCTGGCTCCTTCTTCACAGGTGCTTGCACTGAGTCCTGCTACTTCTCAACTTCAGGGACTGTAACGCGCGCCGAACCCAGCAAGGGCCCTCGAGGTGAATTCGCTTTGGGATTCGAGGGGCTGGTTCGCATCTTTTGATCATGGATGCCATGAGACATCATAGATGTATCCCTCCCAATAAAACATTAGGAAAAACAACCTAGTCTAATGACACCTATAGGCATCTCTTAGGTATCATGGAGTTGCCACCCAATTCACAAGAAATTGGGAAAAAGGGTTTCTCACGTCTATTGGTCAAGAACAGAGATATGGTGTTCAGAACTTCACTCTTATTCATGCCTTGGTTAATTATAAGTGAGTTTTTAATTCCTTAAAATTATAACTCTCATCTCACGCGATCGGTGCACTTAAATTAAAGGCGCATTGCAAGCATGTAAAGAAAAGCGATAAAGAACGATAAATAAAATAAATAAAGAAAGCGATAAATGAAAGCGGTAAACACGCAAGCACACAATTACAAGAAAAATAGGGCGAAATACAATCCCAAAAAAGGAGATTGAAAATATAGGCGGGGAAGGAATACAATCCCCAAAAATAAAATTGCCCCAAAAATTACTTACAAGTGCCCAAAAGGAAATACACATAAATTTAAAACACTCACACAAGATCGGAATAAAAAAGACATAAATAAACGGGACATTTATTTTAGGAACATTGGTTCCTTTGCGCTTGCTTGGAGGTTTAGGAATATTGGTTCCTTTGCGTTTATTTAAAGAGTGTTCGAAGAGCCATTTTTGTTGTTTGATGAAAACTGGGATGAGTGATCCCATTTTGAAGAAAATTGACTCTTCGTTTTAATTGTGATATTTTTTTTGTTTGGCTAAAATGAGGGACATTGGTCCTAATTTTATTAGTAGAAATTCCAATTTCACTATAGAAATATTTTTGTGATTTTTTATCACACGCGTGCACAAATAAAATAATTATTTACAAATAACAAAAAACACATAAAAAGGGAGTTGGAGGGATCTCACCCAAAGCGGCGTGTTCATCCGGGCATCGCGACCCATCAGGGGAGTCACGGGGCATTCACATATTACGACTTAAAATAAATCTCAAACAAAAATAATGTTAAGAATATTAGTAATAATCCTAAACAAAATTAATCAAAAATGAAATAGGTATTAAATACAAATATATAATACTAACAATAAATAACGGTAATGGGAATGATATGCCAAAAACAAAATGATAGATAATGATGAATAAATGCCATGACAATAAGAATAATAGAAATGATAATTAAGCAATAGGAATAATAGTACTACTAATAGTATAAAGCAAAATGAACATAACATGATAATATTAACAGTAAATAACCCAAAAAGTAATGGTAATAACAATAATAGCGCTAATATAATAACAATAATAAATAAAATAAAGGATAATAATATTAATGTTAACAATAATAATAATAATAATAATAATAATAATAATAATAATAATAATAATAATAATAATAATAATAATAATAATAATGAACATGGCAGTAGCACAATGATTAACATAAATACAAATATAATAATAATAATAATAAAAATAATAAAAATAATAATGGGATAATAACCACAACAATGATAATAATAAATAATAATAGTAATAATAATGATGATAATGGTAAATGAACATAAAAATCAAATTAAAGCAAACAAATAGCATATTAACAGTAATATTAACACATTAAAATGCTAAAAATAAATAATAGACATGATAATAATAGCAAAAATAATATCAACAACAATAAATAATATACAAAAATAAATGAGAACAAGTCAAAAAATGTTTACCTTCAGAATTTTTAGATCGGAAATAGGATGTCTCAATCCTTTCCCCTTGTCGATTTTTTGATGATGACAATATTCGAAACAAGTATAAAAATCTATGTTTTAAACAAATTAGTTTAAGAAAATATTTTTGGTGGGATGAATAAGCAAAGAAAATTAATTTCTCTTGCTCAAATCAACCCAAGATTAAATATTTTGAGTAGCAAAAACTAAAATCTGAGAAGAAAAACTTGAAGATTTTTGAAGAAGAAATTTTTTAGAAGAAGAAAAATGCTTATTGGAAAGTCAAATACTGGAGAGAAAAGAAACCCTAAGAAAATCCCTTATAAATCTTGCCGTCCTTTTTTTTTTCAAAATGAAGGGAAATTTCCCTTTAATTTTCAGCTTTAGCCAAAAATAGGAAGGGACAAAATAGCTTTATTTTTTTAGTTAATCAAAACTAGCCTGAAAAGGTGAAAAACTGAAGAAAACGGATTGGAAAACAGGCTGAAAACGCAGGAAAACGATGCGTCGAGGGAAACAGGGTGCGAATGCCCACGTGGAGAGAGGGCTACGCGTGCCTCTTGCCCTAGCACTACGAGCGCCTGTGCCTCGGCACCGCGCATGCCACACGGCTGTATGCGCGGCATAGCTGAGCGCGCAGAGGGCCCTGCGCACTGGGGGGCTTGCCGCGTGGGCACCCCAGCACGCTGGGGCAGCCTGCTGTACGGACGCCCTCGCTCGTTGCCGCAGGTGGCACTTGCAAACCACCCCCCCCCCCCCCCCCCCCCTCCTCCATTTTTTTTTTAAATAAAACCTTGAGGACACAAAATTAATATTTTCTACCCTATTTTAATTTTTAATTTCTAAAATATATATTTTTAATTATTTTTCGAAAAACACACTTTTGATAAGGGAACAATCGATTCTCATATTTCTTGCCGAAAATTGGTCTTTTGTTTCATCATCGAGTAATCCTGATCTTGGACCACCTCGGGACCTGGTGTCTACAGTTGCCCCCAATTTTGGGGAACTTAGAACCTAGGTGCCTAAGTGAGCCAAAATTTAGAAAAGAAAGGAAATAAACGCGTACCTGAGGCGGTTGTCTTCCCGAATTACACCGAGTCTGCTCCAGACTTACAAAGTGCTGAGTTGATTTTCTGTAATGGGTGTCCTTCTGAACTGCTCTTCCGAGCGGGGTGTTCTTCTGAACTTGGCATCCTTCTGGCCTGCTCTTCTGAGCGAGGTGTTCTTCTGAACTGGGCGTCCTTCTGGACTGCACTTCTGAGCGAGGTGTTCTTCTGAACTGGGCGCCCTTCTGGACTGCTCTTCTGAGCGAGGTATTCTTCTGAACTGGGCATCCTTCTGGACTGCTCTTCTGAGCAAGGTGTCCTTCTGGACTGGATGTCCTTTTGGACTGGATGTCCTTCTGGACTGCTCTTCTGAGCGTGGCGTTCTTCTGAACTCGGTGTCCTTCTGGACTGGATGTCCTTCTGGACTGCTCTTCTGAGCGAGGCATTCTTCTGAATTGGGTGTCCTTCTAGATTGCTCTTATGAGCGAGGTGTTCTTCTGAACTGGGCGTCCTTCTGGACTGCTCTTCTGAGTGAGGTGTTCTTCTGAACTGGGTGTCCTTCTGGACTGCTCTTCTGAGCGGGGCGTTCTTTTGAACTGGGTGTCCTTCTGGACTGCTCTATCCAACAGATTTAGCTGTAATAATCATTGCTGTGCCCATTTTATCTTCGGGATCTCGGCTTCCATAGCTACCCTTAACGATCTCAGCTCAATTTTGACCGGTAAAACTGCTTCGATCTCGTATACCAGAGAGAACAACATTGCCCTTGTAGAGGTTATGACCGTATTTCTATAGCCCCAAAGTGCAAATGGCAGCTTCTCTGCCCAGTCTTTATAGCTTTGGACCATCTTAGCCAATATTCTTTTCACATTTTTATTTGTAGCTTCAACTGCGCCATTAGCCTGAGGGCGATAGGGGAAAGACTTATGGTGTTGTATTCTGTATTTCTGAAGCACCTGCTTAGTTTCAGCCATAAGCTGGACCATATCGGCATATTAGGTTCTTCTCAATGAACTTGGCCATGTCCCGAGCATCTATCTTCTTGAAAGATTCAGCCTCTACCCATTTGGTAAAATAGTCATTAGCAACTACGATGAATCTGTGTCCATTGGAGGCTGTGGGATGTATCTCCCCGATGATATCTATTCCCCAAACCGCGAACGGCCATGGAGACGTCAAGTTATGTAGCTCGGAAACTGGCACATGCCTCAAGTTTTCATACAGCTGGCATAACTGGCACTCCTTCACATATTTTGAGCAGTTCGCATCTATTATGAGCCAATAAAATTCTTGGAGCATGATTTTCTTTGCTAAAGCCAGACCATTCATGTGGTCCCCACAAACACCGGCATGAACCTCTTCCATAACCCTTTCAGCTTCTTTCCCTGCCAAGCACCTTAACTGGACACCGTTCGCTTGCCTCTTGTACAAATCCCCGTTTACACTGATAAATTGGGAGGATAATTTTCTAATCATCCTTTGATCCTTTTCAGTGGCTTCCTATAGAAAAACTGATCTTTCCATGTAGTTCTGAATATCATAATACCAAGGTTTTCCATTGGTGACCTCGACATCCATTATTTGCTCAGCTTCGAAGCAAGGCTTTTCTACACTAGAAATCAGGACAGGCCTCATAGCAATCCCTGCTGGATTATCCCACATGGATAACAATGTCGCGAGAGTATCAGCCAATTGATTTTCATCCCTGGGGATGAAATGGAAAGTGCAAGTCCCAAACTGGTTACTCAAAAGTTTCAGGTGCTTCATATAGGGCAGCAGTCTCTCTTCCTTAACTAACCATTCCCCCTTGATCTGATGAATTACCAAAGACGAATCCCCGTAAACTTCTGCGGTCTTTGCTCCCAGAGCCAGCAATGCTTCTAATCCAAAAATACAAGCCTCATATTCTGCCTCATTATTGGTCGCCCTGTATCTCAACTTCTTTGCTAGTGGCAGCTTCTCACCATCCGGGGTGGTGAGGATGATCCCTGCTCCTGCCCCTTTCCTGTTGACTACCCCATCAAAGAACAACTACCACCCTTGCACTCATATGGCTACGATATCCTCATCCGGGAAGTTGTATTCAAACTGGTCTCCCTCGATAGGGTGCTCAGCAAGAAATTTTGCAACTGCCCGCCCCTTGATGGTCTTTCTTGTGATGTACTCCACATTAAATTCCTGCAACAGTATTAACCATCTTCCCATTTTCCCTAATAACGAGGGTGCTTCTTGAAGGTAGCGGAGAGGATTCTGTTTAGCGACTGCTTGCACTTTATAAGAGTGGAAATAGTGTCTTAGTTTCTTTGACGCCCAGATCACGGCCAGAAAAATCTTCTCCACCTCGACGTACTTAGCTTCATAAGGAAGGAATTTCTTGCTGAGGTAGTAAACTGCGAATTCAACCCAAAACTCGTCTTCTTGGGCCATCATGGCACCCACAGAGCTCTCCTCTATTGCCAGATAAAGGATTAGAGGCTTAACAGGTCGTGGCGGCCGTAGGATTGGGGGATGTAGAAGATAATCCTTGATGAGGTCAAAAGCTTTCTAACAGTCGTCATTCCACCGCACTGGCCGATTCTTTTGAAGAAGTTTAAAGATGGGCTCGCATACTGTGGCCAGCTTGGCGATAAACCTGCTGATGTACTGAAGCTTTCCCAGGAAACTCCTAACTTCATTTTCTTTCTGGGGTGCTGGCATCTCTCTGATGGCCTTAACCTTATCAGGGTCAATTTCAATTCCTCTCTGGCTTACCACATGGCCCAGCAGCTTGCCCGAGGTGACTCCAAAGATACACTTCTTGGGATTGAGGCGCAAATTATACTTATCAATTCGTTGGAAGAACTTTTCCAAAGCCTCGAAGTGACCTTTCCTGGTAGCTAACTTGATCATCATATCGTCAATATACACCTCTACCTCTTTGTGAATCAGGTCATTCAGAATCTTCGTTGCCATCCTTTGATAAGTTACCCCAGCATTCTTCAAACCGAAAGGCATAACACGGTAGGCGAATGTACCCCATTCTGTAATGAAAGCCATCTTGATCCGATCCATAATCCTATTGAGTATCTGATTATATCCCGCATACCCATCTACAAAACTGTACATCATACAGGCAGCTGCACTATCGACCAGTACGTCAATATGGGGTAAAGGGAAATCGTCCTTTGGGCAG
Source organism: Excoecaria cochinchinensis (assembly GCA_947683425.1). Lineage (NCBI taxonomy): Eukaryota > Viridiplantae > Streptophyta > Magnoliopsida > Malpighiales > Euphorbiaceae > Excoecaria > Excoecaria cochinchinensis. The sequence goes on along the minus strand of CANTUQ010000146.1, from coordinate 4,817,187 downwards.
GCTTTGTTCAAGTCTCGGTAATCCACACATACACGTACCTTACCATCTTTCTTGGCTACAGGGACCACATTTTCTAACCAGGTTGGATATTTAACTTCCACCAGGAACTTGGCTTCGATCTGCTTATGGACCTCTTCCTTTACCTTTTCTGCCCACACTGGCCTTAACCTTCTGAGCTTCTGCTTTACCGGCTTTGATTCTGGATAGGTTGGGATGGCATGTTCAGCTATATCTCGATCAATTCCTGGCATGTCCTCATAAGTCCAGGCAAAGACCTTTTCATATTTTCTTAAAATTCTCTCAAATTTTATTCTCTCTTTAGGAGTTATGTCTGATGCTATCAAAATTTATTTTGGATTTTCCAAAGTTCCGAGATTAAATGCAGTTGTGCTAGTTGAATTAATGTCAAAAATGAATGCATCATGTTTATGATCATGAGGGATGAAATCATCAGAAACATCACACAAGTAAGCAAAGTCGTTCATTTCATTAACATAATTAGCAAAGTTAACATTGTCATCATTAAACAGTTCAGGCATAAAAAGACTATCTAAAGCACTCTTGTCTTCATCGCCTGCTGGTGCTAATGTTGTTGCCGACTGCGCTTCAATCTCTTGAATTGCTAGAGGCTTTTCAGCTGATCCCGGTGAAATCCTCAGATTCTCAATCTGCACATCTGGCTCTGTCACCTTCTCCTTCCCCTTTAATCGGACAGCTAACAGCTTCTCTGTGACAACCTCTTCGGGCTCACCTCTATCCCCAACATTGCACTGTATCATCAACTCCTCATCCAAGAAATCCTCCGCAGCCTTAATCACCCCAACTTCCTAGTCGAAAACATCATTAAAAATCTCAAAGCCCGGCACAATCCTTTCCTCAACCCACTGGGGCTCTTCCTCTCCTGCGTAGGCACAAACTGAGGAGGCTGGGATAAGACTCTTTGAAATATGGGGGATCTCTTTTGGTGCTTCCTCCTTCTTGCTGCACTCGCCTCTGTACCTGTGACGCGCGCCGGATCCCCGCGGCCTCCCTTGCGACCGCCCGCTTGAGGGCGATCGGGGAATTTGTGGGTCCGTTGGCGATCTATAAAGATATTTACAAGTGCGTCTATTTTGGGCAACAAAGAGGTGTCATGGAGTCGCCACCTAATGGAACATTGGGAAAGTTTCTCTCACCTCGGAGAGCCTAAGACTGCGCTTAGTATCCATTTTGGGCAAACCAGAGGGGTCTTGGAGGGTAAACCTCTCGCCCTAAGGAGCCTAGGATTAACGTCAAAGTCTCGTAACGCAAGAGGTGTGTAACACCCCAAAACCACCCAAGTAGTTTGAGCCTGTCCGTGTCCGTGTCCGTATGTGTATGTTTTTAGGTGTTGCATGTATATGTTAATTTGAATTATATATTTAATTTATGTGTATTAGTTGAGAAGAGGAATTAGACTAGTGTATAAGTGGGTGTATGGAAATAAAGTGTGAATTAGAGATAGCTTAGTGTGTGTAGTAGTGTATGGGAGTAGGGTGTATTATGGGACAAGTGTCTTATGGGGAGGATGACATGTGGCAAAGTGGATAGGTTAGCATTTAATGGGTTTGGTAAGGAAAGAGAGAGAGAAAAAGCAGCCATTTTTCCTTGTTTCCCGTTCTTCTTCCCTCCTTCACGTTATTCCCTTCACTTCTTCTTCATTCTCCTTTGTTCTTTCTTTTCTTGGCCCGATCTTGCTCCCTCTCCTTTCCCTTGAGTAGATTAAGTTGCTTGGCTTGTGATTTTTGAAGCTCAAAGGTGAGTAGAGGTTATGGATGTCTTGATTTCTTCTTCTTCCTCTTCTCTAGGTTTAAGTTTATATGTATTTGTTTATGGATTGTTTTAGAATTGATCTTGGTTATGGTGGGTTTGTGTTCAGAGGAGTCTCCTAGGCGGGCAAAAGGAAAAGAAATCGCTAGCGAGAGTGGAGCTCACGAATAGGAGCTAAGGAAAGAAGGTTTGGGAACGTTTGTCTTTTTATGTATATTTGTGATTTGAGTTTGATAATTGTGGTTTTGCTTTGATTCGAGGTTATGAGTTGTGTTATTATAGTTTATATTGAATTAAGCATGATATGTGATGCTAGGGGATGTGTATTGTTGAGGGATTTGCAAGAAGTTATGTGGATAGTTGCAATTGTAGTTTAAATTGCTGTTTTGGGATTTCTTGGAATTGGGCATGTAATTGACTTGAATTAATTGAGATAAATGGTGATAAAGCTGGGTTTTTAATTGTGTTATGAGTTGTTGATGCTTGTATTGCTTGATTTTGAGGTTTAGAATCAATTTTGGAAGTTAAATGTGTTTTGTGTGAGATTTCTGCAGATTTTGGGCGTAAGAGCTGAAAAACCCGTGTCTGTCGCGATCGCGACACTATCGTGAGCGCGACAGAGCACGGAGATTCCAGCCCTTGCGCCGGCGCGAGAGGTGTCGCACCAAGAAACTCGAAGGAGCGCTCTGTCGCGAGCGCGACAGAGTGTTCGATCTCCGAGCATGCGCTAGGCTCTATTCTGTCGTGAGCGCGACAACCCTCGTGAGCGCAACAGAGAGCAGCAACCACGTCCTCTCGCGACCACGAGGTCACTCGCGATCGCGAGACGAGGCGGGGAGGTGTACTTTGGCTTTTGTCGCGAGCGCGACAGACGTGACTTCCAAACTTGATTTCTTCTCCTTTTTGCTTAATGATTTGATTTCTTTTTGCATACATTCTTTTATTAAAGCCTTGAACACTTATTTAAATGAATAATATGTATGTAAATTTAATAAGATTTCGTATAACCTGCTAATGTCGGATAAGTGGATAGTTGGGCATACCTAATAGAGTTATGTGTTGCTGCAGCTATGTGTACGATTCTGGACCCTGATCAGGTCCCCCGATCGGATCCTCGCGATCCTACTGTTTGAATCTTTCTTAAGATTCTATGTGAAAATAATTTGGAACAAAAATAAAAAGAATGTTTAGATACCTTCGGGTATCTATGTGTTTATAATACGATACCGATACTCTCAAGTATCTATGTGTACTCGTTATCCACTCATTATGATTAAGCAGGTGTTAGTGTGTCTGTGTACAAGAACATTGGATGATAATATAAGTATTTGAATTAATTATGTATGATTCTACATCTATGATTTATATCATTATCATGTGCTTTCTATTGTTGTCACTGTGAGTGGCGGTTATGCATTTGTGTTTTCCCCACTAAGAGATTTCGCTTAGCACGGGTGTTTATCCGTGCAAGTGTGGAAGGTTTTGGTACGTATAATCTGGGCGTGTCGTATCGGGAAGGCCAACGCAACTAGAGATCGAAGTTTTATAGTCTAGGCTTTCCTTTCTTTTGTATCAGACATAATGTTTTGGTTAGCCCTTCAGAACAGTGTATTTTGGGCTTTTGTATATTTGCTCTTTTTGTAATTGAATGTAAGATGTAAAGACTTTCTTTTGTATATTAATGAAAGTATTCATTTTGTTCTGTATCACTCTTCTGTATTTCAAAGTTTTAATTTATCCCTAAGATATTTTTCTGTATGTGATGTTAACGTGTTTGCACTAGTGGGATGTGACACTCCTATCTATCTTGGACCCTTCTCCCTCTATTTCAGTAGAAGTATCCATGTTATAGGTTGGGGTGTGACATTAGGTGGTATCAGAGCTATTGGTTTAGATGTTACTGGGTTTCAGTGTGTTAGTGAGTCTGTTAGAGTTGTGTTGGCCTGATGCGCACTGCGTTTATGTTTTGTAGCTATGGAGTCTGCTCGTGGATCGCTTGAGGGGTTAGCGAAAAGTGCGAATCCCCAAGAGCAAGATCCCTCAGTTTCTGGTCCGGCTCAACCTCCTAGGGGACGACCTGAGGTGCCTATGGGACCGTTAGAGATGATGCTTCAGAATATGACGAGGGTACTTGAAAGGGTAACAGCGCCAAGTGCCCCTATTGAGAAGTTAAGAAAGCATGGTGCAGAGGATTTCTTTGGTACTGGTATAGATGAGTCTGATAAGGCAGAGATGTGGATAGAGAAGACATCCAGAGTACTTAGAGAGACAAGATGCCCACCGGAACAAGAAGTAGATTGTGCATTGTCTTTGTTGCAAGGCTCTGCTTATGATTGGTGGAGGCTAGTGGTTAGTCAACCGCAGGTTCCTAAACCGATTACATGGGAATTTTTTGAGAGTGAGTTCCAGAATCGGTATGTGACTAAAGCATATAAGGAGGCCAAGTGGGCACAGTTTCTAACTCTCAAGCAAAGAACGATGTCTGTGGCCGAATATGAAAATGAGTTCAACAAGCTTAGTAAATATGCACCGTCCAGGGTTCTCACAGATGAGTTCAGATGTCAACATTTTGAATCAGGCTTGAATGAGTCCTTGAAGGTGATGTTAATCTCTTTGATGTCGGCTCCAAATGTGAAGTATTATCAGTTGGTTCAAGCAGCCTTAAGGGCGGAGCATTCTGAAAATATTCTGAGAGAGAAAGCTCAAAGAAGGAAATCTGTAAGAGGTGGCTCTTCTTCAGGCAAGAGGCCGAAGGAGTCACAAGGAAACTTTGCTGATGAGTCTGTAGCTAGTCCGGCCCCTAGAGGGAGGAGACAGGGTTCTTCCAGGGGAGCGGGCACAGGTAGAGGAGATAGCACTCCCCGCTGTACCCATTGTAACAAACAACATTGGGGTGAGTGTCGATGGTTAACGGGATGCTGTTTTAGATGTGGTTCTACAGACCATTTGCTTGTGAATTGTCCGAGTCGTTATGGAGATCCTTCGGGACAGCAGAAAGGGAGCCGAGCTGGATCTAATGTACCCCAAGGAAGCCGGAATCGGGGTAGAGGTAGGGGTCATGGTGGACGGCCTCGAGAGAGAGAACCCTTAGAATCAGTAGATCGCCCTGTACTGTCAGCTAGCAGGGCCTATGCTATGAAGGCCCGAGAGGAACAGAATGCTCCCGAAGTGATTGCCGGTAAGTTTTCTTTATTTGATTCTGAAGTTTATGTTTTGATTGACCCGGGCTCTACCCATTCCTATGTGTGTTCTGGTAAGTTATGGGATAGTTTGGGATGTGAAGAGAAGTTGGAGTATGAGATCTGTGTATCCAGTCCGTTAGGTCAGAGTGTTTTTGTTAATCGGGTGTGTCGGGGGTGTCCCTTAAAGATTCAGGGTATAGAGTTTGTCGTGGATTTGATCTGCTTGCCGTTTCATGAGTTTGATATTATTCTGGGGATGGATTGGTTGGACAAGCATCGAGCGGTCGTGGATTGTCATAGGAAGGTGATGATTTTAAAGGATAAAGATCAAGTACCTGTTATTGTGAAGGGAATTGGAAGCAGTTCTCTGCATAACGTGGTATCAGCTATAAAAGCAAGAAGATTTATTAGAAAAGGATGTGAAGCGTTTTTGGCTTTAGTTTTGGATTCTCGGAGAGGACAAGTTAAAATTCAAGACATTCCTATTGTAAGAGAATTTGTAGATGTTTTTTCGAAAGAATTACCGGGATTACCTCCCGAGAGAGAAGTTGAACTGTCAGTAGAGGTTGTCCCAGGGACAGCTCCAATTTCTAAGGCTCCTTACCGAATGGCTCCAGTGGAATTGAAGGAATTGAAGAGTCAGTTACAAGAGTTGTTGGACAAAGGGTTTATCCGGCCTAGTGTGTCACCATGGGGTGCTCCAGTGCTGTTTGTTAAGAAGAAGGATGGAACCCTACGGATGTGCATTGATTATCGACAGCTTAATAAAGTGACTATCAAGAATAAATATCCGTTGCCGAGGATTGAAGACCTCTTTGATCAGTTGAGAGGAGCTGGGGTATTCTCTAAGATAGATCTGAGATCAGGCTATTACCAGTTGGGGGTTAAAGAAGCGGATGTGGCTAAGACGGCTTTTCGGACGCGTTATGGTCATTACGAATTTCTTGTGATGCCTTTTTGTTTGACCAACGCGCTTGCAGCCTTTATGGATCTGAAGAACCGAGTTTTCCGACCGTATCTGGACAAGTTTGTTGTGGTATTTATTGATGACATTTTGGTGTACTCCAGAGATCGAAAAGAACATAAGGAACATCTTAGGTTGGTGTTGCAAATGTTAAGAGATCATCAACTGTATGCGAAACTCAGTAAGTGTGAGTTTTGGTTGAAAGAAGTAGCTTTCCTTGGACATGTGGTGTCAGCAAAGGGTGTACGTGTTGATCCAAGTAAGATTGAAGTAATTGTCAATTGGAAGCCTCCAAAGAATGTACCTGAAGTGAGAAGTTTTCTGGGTTTAGCAGGGTATTACCGACGGTTTGTTCAGGGGTTTTCGTTGTTAGCCTCTCCTTTGACCAAGCTACTTCGGAAGGATGTTAAGTTTGTATGGACTGAAAAGTGTCAAGCCAGTTTTGATCGTTTAAAAGAGTTATTTGTTAAAGCTCCTGTGCTCACACAGCCGGTTTCGGGTAAAGAGTACACTATGTACAGTGATGCTTCGGGAATTGGCTTAGGTTGTGTTCTGATGCAAGGGAACAAGGTTATAGCTTATGCATCGAGACAGTTGAAGCCTCATGAGCGGAACTATCCGACCCATGATTTGGAGTTAGCAGCGGTAGTGTTTGCGCTTAAAGTATGGCGGCACTACTTATATGGAGAGACGTGCAGAATTTTTACTGATCATAAGAGTCTCAAGTATTTGTTAACACAGAAGGAGTTGAATTTGAGGCAGCGGAGATGGTTAGAGCTATTCAAGGATTATGATTGTATTATTGATTACCATTCGGGTAAAGCTAATGTAGTAACTGATGCTCTCAGTAGGAAGTCTATGTCTGCGTTGCTAGCTAGCCGAGGCAGATGGAGATTTGATTCTGAAGGTGCTCTAATTGCTCGACTTAAAGTTAAGCCAAGTTTGAGATCAGAAATTACAAAGGCCCAGTTAGATGATCATGTGCTACAGCGTGTTTGGCAAGCAGTGAAAGAAGGCAAGCGGTCTGAATACTTGATAAACAGTGAAGGAGTGCTTAGGCACGGTAATCGGTTATGTGTGCCTAATGTGAGTGAGTTAAGAAAGAAATTGTTGCAAGAAGCTCACTCATCAGTCTTTACTATGCATCCTAGTGGGGACAAGATGTATCAAGATCTGAAGCAATTTTATTGGTGGCCAGGAATGAAAAGAGATATAACAGAATTTGTTGTAAGATGTCTTACCTGTCAGCAAGTGAAAATCGAGCATCAAGTGCCATCGGGATTGCTTCAACCCTTACCCATTCCCCAATGGAAGTGGGATAACATCACGATGGATTTTGTATCTGGATTGCCTATAACTCAGCGTAAGCATGATTCAGTATGGGTTATAGTAGACCGATTGTCGAAGTCTGCACATTTTCTGCCAGTGCGGGTGGATTATTCGATGGACAAGTTGGCAGAACTTTATGTGGATGAGATAGTCCGATTGCATGGAATTCCGTTATCCATTGTATCAGATAGAAATCCTCGTTTTACATCTAAGTTTTGGAAGGAGCTTCAGGTGGCTTTGGGAACTCGATTAAATTTCAGTACTGCTTTCCATCCACAGACCGATGGTCAATCAGAGAGAGTTATTCAGGTTTTGGAAGATATGCTCCGGGGTTGTGCTTTGGAGTTCTCAGGAAGCTGGGATCGGTACGTGTCTTTGATGGAATTCGCGTATAATAACAGCTACCAAGTGAGTATTGGTATGGCCCCTTATGAAGCATTGTATGGACGGAAGTGTAGAACGCCAATATGTTGGACGGAACTGTCAGAAAAAGCTATGATAGGTCCGGATATAGTGCGGGATACCGAAGAGAAAGTGAGGGTTGTGCAGCAAAACTTAAAAGCAGCCAAGGACCGACAGCATTCTTATACTAATATGAAATGCAGAGATATTCAGTATGAAGTAGGTGATAAGGTTTTCTTGAAAGTGTCACCGTGGCGAAAGGTTCTCCGTTTTGGAAAGAAAGGCAAATTAAGTCCACGCTTTATTGGACCATATGAGATCCTAAGGAAAGTAGGTCCAGTAGCGTATCAGTTAGCTTTACCTATGGAGTTAGCTAGACTACATGATGTTTTCCATGTATCTATGCTTCGGAGATATCGGTCAGACCCTTCGCATGTATTGCCAGTACAAGATATCCAAATTCAGCCAGACTTTTCGTTTGATGAAGAACCGAAAAGGATTTTGGATAAGGAAATCAGACAGCTCCGGAGTAAGCAGATACCTTTGGTTAAGGTTTTATGGCAACATCATGGTATTGGAGAAGCTACTTGGGAACCAGAGGAAGCTATGAGATTGCAATACCCTCAGTTGTTTGAAGCAGGTAAGAATTTTGAGGACGAAATTCTGTTAAGTGGGGGAGTATTGTAACACCCCAAAACCACCCCAGTAGTTTGAGCCTGTCCGTGTCGAAAGAATCCTTCTGACACAAGGATTCATCTGACGGGCCGACCTCCAACCGACGGGCTTGCCGCTTGCCGATGGGCTAGCCGTCTCTTGAGAAAAACATGCTTTTTGGACTTTAAAAACTCCCCGATTTTCTCCCCTTCTGCCTATGGGAGGTAAAAAGGACTCGTTTCTCGTGGAGCATGGGACTAAAGCCACCGAATCTAAACCGTTGTACAGGCTAGGATGCCGATTTCATCACAAGGTAACCTCTGATCCGAACCGCTCCAGGACACAGTGCTTACAGTTGCCCCCAATTTTGGGGAAACTAGTGCACAAGCGCCTAGACGAGCCAAAACTCTGAGAAAGGATAGAAAGGAAGAGAGCGTACCTGTGGCGGTTCTTACCTTCTGTGCCTTTTACCGAGTAGACCTCGTCTCAGTCTGTTCGGTAGGTGGAGATATCCCTATCGGTCTCGTCTCGACCTGCAGGTGTTGGTGAGATGTAGCATTCTCTAGCCACTACCTCGATATGAAGAGCAGTGTTTCTCTAACTGCAGATTCCTCTTCTGCTGGCCTCCTCTCGACTTGCGCAGTGTTGAGGAGATATAGTACCTTCTTACTACAAACTCGATGTGAAGAGCAGTGTTTCTCTAACTGCAGCTTCTGTTGGTGAGAAGCGGTGTTTTCTAACCACAGTCTCAAGGTGAAGAGCAGCGTTCTTTAACTGCAACTTCGATTGCTGAATTGAGGTGTTCTCTAACCACAGTCTCGAGGTGAAGAGCAGCTTTCTTTTAACTGCAACTCCGATTGTGAAGTTCCCCTACTAACCCCCATTCGATTGCAAGGTGCATAGCACTCTCTGACTACTGCATGAACTGTGAGATGTAGCACTCTCTGACTAAAATCTCGGTGTGAAGAGCAGTGTTCTCTAACTGCAACCTTGATTGTGAAGTTCCCCTGCTAACCCCCATCCGATCTGCAAGGTGCGTAGCACTCTCTGACTACTACGTGAACTGTGAGACAAGGTACTCTCTGACCGTAATCTTGATTTTGTGGAGGAGGAGATCTCGCTGGGTTCCCTTTTCCAAGAAGACATGAATCTTACGCGCCCACCGTGGGGCTTTTTATCGATGCTTGTGTTTGGATCAATGTTTCTCTGTACCTGTGTGATAAAAGGTTTTATTAATTCATGTTTGAGTTATTATCTTTTAACATGTCTATGAATGGCGTGGTTTTGTTTTATTTACCACGTCTTGTTTTAGTTGCATTCTTTTTTTTGTTTTATTAAGTTGTCGCTTTTCCAATCTTGGTTATCTTTTGTTATTATTCTCCCTTTCGTTTGTTATGTCATCATCATTTTGGAATATGAGCAAATGTGAAAACATATACTTATCTGTAATATGAATGACTCATAAATAACTGAATAAATGTATAAAACTGAAAACAAAAGTTTTTCACTAGAAATATCCACTTTTGTACAATGTATATACAAAGTGAAAATGTACAAAAAATACAAAAAATGACTCCCTGAACATCAGAGGGGCGCGTAGTCTGAGGGCTCCTCGTCAGGATCCTCATCGTCTGATATATGCACTGTCCCTGGCTTAGGTGGAGGTGGAGCTGGCTATATCGGAGGTGAAGGCTGAGCCATGGAGGGTCCTACCCCAGCATTATGGGTCTATCTAAACCTGATCTGAGCATAGCCATCCAAGAAGGGCTGGGTGCAAGTCCTCAAGAACTCCAAAGTCTCTGAGACTGTGCCTCCTAACTTCTTGAATGCCTGGCTCATCTGAGTAGTCTGCTCGCCGGTGGCCCTCCTCATCTGATCTAGGCGCTGCTCTATCTACTCCCTGAACTCCCTCATGGTCTGGGACAAGGGAGGAAGGATCCCCTCTATCACCTGGACCCGAGATCTCAGGGAGTCGAGTGACTCATCGATTATCTGTAAAGTCATATCAACTCTCTGAGCTGCCTGATCCTGGGACGTCCTTAGATCATGAGTGAGCTGCTGCCTAAGCTCCCTCTGGCCTTGGGCAATCTGCTCTACCAGCCTCGCCTGCTCGTCCCTGAAGGTCTCCACTACCTGAGCCTGCTCCCGTACCGTGTGCTCAATAAAGCCGGCCTGCTCTTGTACCGTGTGCTCTATCATCCAGGACTGCTCCTGAATAGCAGCTTGCTGACGGTCTAATCTCTCCTGTAGAGCTCTATCTCTCTTATCCTGTCATCATTCGAAGGCTGCGAACATGGTAGTGAGGAGCTGGGAGAAATTAGGTTATGCTGGCTACTGGTGTGCTGGCTCTGGCAGTGGGGCCGTGGAGGAAGATGTCCCCCGGGTCGCCCCGGAAGTATGGGTGATACCTCTCGGGGGTCCTGAAAGTAGACCTCTGCACCCTGGTGCTCGGTGACAGAGCAGCAGTCGGCACCCTGGATGCCGACGAAGAACCGAACAGCTCGTCCATGGTGACCTCCACGTCGAAATCCAAATACTTCAACGCTCTTTGCCCCCAAGGTTATTAATGCTTCCAACCCAAACGTACACACTTCATACTCAGCCTCATTATTGGTAGCTTTGAACCTCAGTTTCTTTGCCAAAGGGAGTTTCGCATTTTCTGGAGTTTTTAAGATAACCCCTACTCCTGCTCCCTTGCTGCTCACGGCTCCGTCGAAGTACAATTGCCAACCTTGAACTGCTATAGCTGCCACATCCTCATCTGGGAAGTTGAACTCGTAGGAGTCCCCTTGAATTGGGTGTTCTGCTAGGAATTCTACCACTGCACGCCCTTTGACAGTTTTTCGAATAATGTAATCTACATCAAACTCTTGTAGCAGCATCAACCACCTGCCCATTTTCCCCAGTAAGGATGGTGCTTCTTGTAAGTATCTTAAGGGATTATGCTTTGCCACCGCCTGCACCTTGTAAGAGTGGAAGTAGTGTCTCAACTTCTTAGAGGCCCAGATTACCGCAAGACAGATCTTCTCCACTTCAGCATACCTAACCTCATACTCCATGAATTTCTTACTCAGATAGTAAATAGCAAATTCCAGCCCGAACTCATCCTCTTGAGCCATCATGGCGCCCACAGAACTATCCTCTATGGCTAGGTAAAGAATCAGGGGTTTATTCGGCCGTAGCGGTCTCAGCACCGGTGGATACAAGTACTCTCGGATAGTATCGAAGGCTTTTTGGCAATCCTCGTTCCATACTACAGGCTGATTTTTCCTGAGGAGTTTAAAGATTGGCTCACAAATCGAGGTTAATTTGGCGATGAATCTACTGACATATTGCAATTTGCCCAATAAACTCCTTACATCCTTTTCCTTCTGAGGCACTGGCATCTCTTTAATGGCCTTAACCTTGTCTGGGTCAATCTCAATTTCCCTCTGGCTGACCACATGTCCCAGTAACTTTCCTGACGTAACCCCAAAGATACAGTTCTTAGGATTTAACTGCAAGTTATACTTATTCATCCTCTAGAAGAACTTTTTCAAAGCTTTAAAACGTCCTTTTCTAGTGGTGGACTTGACCATCATATCATCGACATACACCTCCACATCTTAATGGATCAAATCACTTAAGATTTTTGTTGCCATCCTCTAATAAGTAGCTCTTGAATTTTTTAAGCCAAAGGGCATTACCCTGTAAGCATACACCCCCCATTCTGTGATAAAAGCCATCTTGATCCGGTCAATTATTTTATTGAGAATCTGATTGTAACCCGTATAACCATCTCTAAAGCTATACATCTCACAAGCGGCTGCGCTGTCTATTAATACATCTATATGAGGTAATGAGAAATCATTTTTCGGACAGGCCCTATTCAGATCTCGGTAATCCACACATACTCTTACTTTACCATTCTTTTTGGCTACAGGGACGACATTGGCCAACCAGGTTGGATACTACACCTCCACTAGAAACTTGGCCTCAATCTGTTGGCGAATTTCCTCCTTTACCTTGTCTGCCCATTTCGGCCTGAGTCTTCTCAGCTTCTGTTTTACGGGTTTATGATCTGGATACGTCGGAATAGCATGCTCTGCGATTTCCCGATCAATAACCGGCATGTCTTCGTAGGTCCAGGCAAAGACTTTTTTATATTTTTTTAATATTCTCTCAAATTTTTCTCTCTCTTCAGGAGTTATATTTGATGCTATCAGAATTTCTTTTGGGTTTTTCATGGTTCCAAGATTAAACGGGGTAGCATTAGTCGAATCAATGTCAAATATAGATGGATTATGATCATGATCATGCATGGTGAAATCATCAGAAACATCGCACAAATAAGCAAAATTGTTCACTTTATTAATAAAATTGAAATTATCATTAACATCATTGAAAAGTTCTTGAATGAAAAGACAATCTAAACTAGCTTCTTCTTCTCCCTCTGTTAGTGCATCTGTTGCGGTTGACGGTCCTGCGTCGCTTTGGCATTTTGGAGGCTCTTTGGTCACCCCTTGAATGGCTTCCTCGATCTTTGCTTTTCCCTTCAGCTGGATGGTTACCATCTTCTCAGTGATCACCTCTTCGGGCATGTCACGGTCCCAAATTGTCTTGCTGGTCATGATTTCCTCATCCCAAAAGCCCTCTACCGCTTGATCAATCAAATGCCCCAGTCGTAGACATCGTTAAAAACCTCGAATCCCGGCATAATTTTTCCATTCACCCACTGTGGTTCAGCCTCTCCTGTATAAGCACATACTGCAGTTGCCGGCATAAAACTTTTTCGAATATGGGGAATTTTCATCTCTGGCTTTTCACCCTTTTTTACAGCAAACCCCTTCTATCCTTCTGACCTTTGGTAGCAATGGCTGTTGGTACCCCCAGAAACTTCTTTCCCAACCCAGCGCCAGGAAAGAATGACATCTTCTTCATCATGTTTAGCACTTGAGGAGTTACTTCCATCCACTCTTCTTCCCCTATCATAGCAACATGAAACAAGCTGAATGGCTGCCATACGATCTCCAGAATTGAAACCTGATTCTCCCATACAGCCCTTATGGTTACAACCTGACCTTCATAGGGTATCTTCACCATTTGATGAAGCATAGAGGGGACTCCACCCAACTTGTGAAACCATGGCCTACCCAAAAGAGCTGAGAAATTAGCGGGTATGGGTAGCACCACAAACTTCACTTCAGATTCTACCGGTCCCATCTTCACCGTTGCCATAAATGTTCCTGAAGCATGTCTGCGTGAGTTATCATATGTAGTGATAGTGAGGTCGAACTTGGCCAACATATCCTCCGTTACTCCAAAAGCTGCCATTGTCAATTGCGGGCACACATTTATCGATGAGCCATTATCCACCATTACACAAGCCGTGTACTTATGGTTAATCTGTGCTCTTATATACAAAGGGCGATTATAGTTACTGCCCTCTGCTGGCAAATCAGCATTGGTAAAAATGATGCTTTCTCCTGCTCCTCCCTTCACTACATCCAGAAGTTCTGTCGGCGAGATGGTGGTGGCCGCAGTTGTCTCACATAAAGCTTCCACTACCTTTTGCCTATGGGATGGAGAATGCCTCAAGAGATCCCATATAGAAATTTTAGCCGACATCTTTTTCAGCTGCTTAACAATCAAATCTTCTTCCAACTCTTGCCCCTTTTGCCCTGCTTCTAGCTCTTGAGGCTTCTCAACTTCTGGACCTACCCTTTTGCTCCGAGTCATAGCTCCTACTTTACTCTTCTTCTTCCCTTCGCATTCATCCTCTTTTGAACCCCACGGGTCAGCAAACCTCCCGGCATCATCATCCTCCTCTCCACTTTCATCGGTGGACCAGTAATCGATTACAGACACTAGTAACCCTTCTTCACTTGCCCCGGTGACATGCATATCATTGCTATACAGCTCCCTCAATATAAATTTTTTAGGCAGACTTTACCCAATCGCATTCACTGGTGGGGGCACATTGTTGTGACCTCCTTTCTTTTTCGGGTCCATGATCTGCTTAGAATCAATGAGATCCTGAATTACGTGCCACAAAGCTTTGCAATCATCAGTGGTGTGCCCGGTGTGTTGATGATATGAACAGTACTCATCATCTCTATACCCTGGTTGGCCCAGCGTTTTGGCTAGTCGGGATGGTAAAGGCTGTAGCTTCCCATCATTCATTAGTCTTCTCAATACCCATGACAAAGACCTTTCGAGATTCGAAAAACGTCTTAGAGTAAAGTTGGTAGTTGATACTTTTGCGGTCTTTCCAGGGCCTGCTGATCTGCTAGCTCCACTAACACCCTTCCTAGGATAATTCTCAGCACTCGCTTTCTTAACCTGGTATTCCACCTCAGCTTTTATGGCGATATCCTTCAGAGACTCCCAATCTCTCAATCCTTTCATTTTCAACCCCTCTCTCAAATATGGGCTTGCGTTCCTGATGAACAACCGAATTTGATCTTGGGTATCCGGCTTCCTCTTCCTCTTCATTTCCATCACCCGGTTCCTCCATCAGGTCAGATATTCATGAAAGGACTCACCTCCCTTCTGCTGCAATAGCTCAAGGTCTTTCAGGGTCACTTCCATCCTCGTACTACAGTGGTACTGCCTTAGAAATTCCTTAGTCAACAAATCCCAGTCTTCTTTATTTCGGCGATCTAACCCATGATACCAATCCATTGCTGGGCCGGTCAAGCTCAAGCAGAAATATTCAATCTTCTGCTTCCTCGTCAGAGTAGTACCCTTCATCACCAATGAGTACTGTTTGATATGTGCGGTAGGGTCAAAAGTACCGTCGAACTTTGGAACATCTGGCATCTTGAAGTTCATTGGGATAGGTTCCTCTCAATCTAATTCTTTATCTTCTGGACTCATCCCTTGACCCTTCATCAAAGTCCTAGCCATTGCTTCGAACCTCTCTTCCATCTTCTTCCAAATGGCCTCCTCAGTTTGAGTTGCCTTCCCTCTCTGAGACATGCGCTCCTCATGATCTTCGTCTGAATCATCATCTAACCCCAGGACTTGCTTTCCCCTCTGAACCCCTAAAGTAGTAGCTCTAAAATGCACTGACGGTGGATGATTCTCTTTTAGTGGGTTTGCTTGGACCTCCTCCGCTCCATTGCTTCTCACAGGAGGAGGTGGTGGGTTCTGTTGAGCAGCTGGCCGGCCCATTGTGGCTAATACGTTCATCAAATGACTCTCAAAGTCCTCAAGTCTACGGCCCACTTCCTCTACAATCAAAGCCCTGATGGCATCAGTCCCTCACGGTGAAGTAGCGTAGCTAGCTTCTGAAGTAGTATCTAAATATTCTACCCTTTCTGGTAGCTCAAAAATAAAATTCTGGATCAACCGCCCCCAAGGACCTCTTATCCACCTAGGCAGATCTATAATGGCTGCAAACACAAAGAGTTAGAATGATGCATGAATGCGATAAGATGCATGATTGTGCTATGGAACACCCACAAATCACATGCAAGCACATAGGTCCCTCCAACCTTGTTACACCCACACACGAGGTTATAGTCTCTTTCCTAGGCGGGATTAGCCCATGGGTCAATAGGGGACAGGATGAGCACGTATAGCGCACGGCAAAAAATCGGCAGCATAACTCTCCTAACTGATGCAACAGGCGCATGAGTCATGATCATTATGTATTTAGGTGATCCAACTGAAACGACAGGGTCCTACCGAGGAATGAAAGCCTTTGGCTAGGTAACTGATTAAGACATTTGGGTTCACCTAATACGTAAGGATCCATACAACAAGCATAGTATTAAGGTTCATACCACCTAGGGAAAGTATCTATAGCCATTACATGAGCTTTAGTCATGGGTGGTGTTACTTTAGGTCTACCCAAGCATGGTCCCTGCCAATGCGTCTAGCTCATCACGAGCATAGCGGCCGATTGGGTCTCCATTTTATATACCAAACGGTACGAGGCTTATGCTGGTGATTATCCTTAACACTTCCCTACATTGAGTGAGCATAGGGTTGTGCTTCAGGAACGCATCGGGGTTGATAGAGGGACCAAACTAACATAATCTAAGGCTCTAATGAGATGAAATGCAACTTTGAAAGAAAGCAAAATTTATAAACTAAAACTTATTATAAATTTTAATCAAGGTACTTTCGAATCGAAGTCTCGAGTATGTCCCCAACAGAGTCGTCACTGTGATGCGTGCCGAACCCCATGGCTTCCCAAAGACCCGCTTTTAGGGCTTTCGAGAGAGGTTCATTAGAACTTGTAAGGGATTTACAAGTGCATCTATTTTGGGCAACAATGAGGTTTCATGGAGTCGCCACCCAATAAAACATTGGGAAAGTTCGTCTCGCCTCAGTGAGCCTAAGACGGCGCATAATATCCAATTTTGGCAAAGGGATATTGGAGGCAATCACCCCAATAGAACATTGGAATGACCTTCTAACCCTATGGAGCCTAGGATTGTAAATTAAGCCTTTTAGTGGGACACAAGAGGTGTATTGGAGATCCCATTCCAATGAAACATCGAAATGGGCTTCTCGCCTCATTGAGCCCAAAGACCAGAGATAGGTTCGGGACTTCTCATTTATTCATACCTTGATTAATTTTACAATTAAGTTTTGAATTTATTATTTCACCCTCTTTTCATATCATGCAATTAATTAAAAGATGCAATCATTCATATAAAATCGAAAAATAAAATAGCATAAAAACAAAGCATACGAAAATAAATTACGAAAAAACTAGGGGCGGAATATAACCCCCATTGTAAATAAGGTACAAAACATGCATAAAACAGGATATTCGTTAAGATTGAGGACATTGGTCCTTGCATGCATTTATTAAAAAAAATTAATTTTTCATGTGACGATTTTTTTTATTGGTTAAAATAGGACTTTGGTCAT